>CM073779.1:57935478-58553901 GCA_037158775.1 Hetaerina titia | reverse complement strand
CCACACTCCCCTTCTGCCAACCCCACACCACCCGTCACCCTCTTGGATGAGCGTTAAAAGGGCTGGGCGTCGTCGTCTTCCTCCGGGGCCGGGCGGGGGGGATCGTCGGGGGGGGGGGGAGGGACGAGGGGTAGGGCACGGCCGCCGCTCCGAACCCTCTCCTTCCCCCCCCCCACGGCGCTCTTGATTTAGTGTCGCGACCGTAGCCCGATCCCCCTCGCTAATCGTCCGTGCGTGCAGGCGCTGCCTCCTTCCCTACCCCCTCAGGACCCCCTCCGATCCCCCTCCTCCTCCACACCCCCCCTCTCGAGCCACCTCGCCCCCGCGGGGCGTGACCGGCCCCTCTCGACGAGGATACCACGCCCCGTCGTCCCGGCACACAATGCCAACGGGGAGGGTGGGTGGGATGGCGTGCAGGGTTGGGTGGGTGCCGGGGGTGACCCGGGGATCTCCTCCCTCCGTCCATCCATCTCTCCCCCTCACTCCACCCACCCATCACGTGCTCTTTATTCCGCTCCGAGGAGGGGGTAAGGGAAAGAAGAGATCGTCCCACGCGCGTGACGTCTCCCCAACCCTCCTCCGTCCCCTCGCACATCGGGGGGGCGCGCTCGGGGTTCGAGGCCGGGATGGGAAGAGGGAGACCGTGGTCCCGCTCACGCAGGCTGCTGCAGGGCGGGGGCGGAGGACGAAACTCCGTATCCGGATGGTGTTTCAGAATTTTCGGACGCAGGAGTCGGGTCGATTAGCTGTGAGCAAAAAAAGATCGTGGCCACGGATCCCATCTCCTCCGATCCATGGATGCTGTTTGTGTTCATTCAAATACTAATGCTGTACCCTCGCACCATTCGTGACTGCGGCGGTGTACAGCATCGCGTGCGACAGTTCTAGCGCCACGGAATTGAGACTGCACGGAACGCCAGCTATCACCATTTGCAGTAGCTTCCAGTGGCTGATCACCTAGCACCCCATGCCAAACGCTCAAGTGGCAGGTTGATGTTTTATCGTCGGATATTTTTCCGTTTCCATCTTCCCAAAAGTCGTTATCCTGATGAGTCGATTTTCACGAATGATTTCTTTCACAAATGAGTTCAATATTCCCGATTCTCGAATGACCTTTTGACTCGAATAAATAATTTTCATTAGAATTCGTATTTGAGCACCGGAATCATTATCAAGCAACTCTCAATCGTAATAAATGAAAGATGAGTTTGCTCTTGAAGTATACGGCTGAACTGAACTCCGTAAAAATGGTAGTACAAAATGGATACAGAAACTGTATTATTTTCATTTCTGCAATAGTGGAAACAAGCTTAGGGAAAAAGTGGAAGCAGCTTCAAATGAAGAACGTGTGCATCATCAACGAAAACTATTGAAAATTGCTCTGTATCTGATGTGTCAGAAATAATGATGAATAATAAATAGATTGTTGACAGGAAATAGTCCGCACGATGTTTTATACTCATATTCCTTACTAATAAAACCATATCAACTGGCGAGGAAGTTCATTGAAATGATGCTTGGGATATTACGTGATTATTGGCATCATATGCGGCACATTAATGACTGCCGCCATTCTAGGTGCCTTAATAATATTAATAATGAATAAACAATGTAAATTCTCATTGGTGCATACTAATGGAAGTATGAAAGGACTTTAAAATTAATATTACTAGGCATGACGAGATTATTTATTTTCCGGAAAGACATTGATATAGGGTGGTCGAAACTTCATAAAATTATAAATCCGTAAATTGGTAATTTTATTAAATCTTAAGTAATGACTTTCACACTGTCGTTGGCTGTATTATTTTTTATATTTGGATAACTTCCAAGCGCTTCCAACAGTATTAAAATACAATGCCCCGAGCATATCAAAGGAATTCGACAAAGGTAGCAGTAATAAAACATCTATATTACGAGAATAGTACGGCAATTGAACTATATATTTAAAATAATGAAATGAATATAATTGAATTAATGAAATAGTTGAGAATATAATATCTATTTATTGGCAGCAAAAATACAATTTTAATTGTCCCTCGGTTTTATATCCCAGTCGTATTTTGTGTTTTATATTTCATTCATACGTGTTTCCGCCCACACTTCCACCGAATGACAGCTAAACGATTTCTATACTGTGGACTTTGATCCGCTTTGGGATATCATACCCATAGCCCCCACTCACAGAGCTGGTAGATAATATCTTCTCAGTTTCCTCGTGGGTGGGATCTAAATCCCACGATAAACGCGTTATTTCTTTTGCATGAAGTCCATAGCTATATATATATATAGAAAGAGAGAGTCCATAGCATAAACGCGACAAGAAGGAACAAAGATTGCTCAAAGGCGACGTTAAAGTAGCGATGAGGCGGAGATGGATGTTACACTGCTCGTGTAAAAATAGGTGAAGTATCAATTATGAAATTTTCAAAACAAGCACTGAATAGTGGAGCAGAGAAAGTTAATGAGAAGATCTCAGGGTGAAATATAACGTGAATATTTTAAAGCTGGACCCGCAGTCATTCTGGTAATAATTGGATAAATACTAGAAGTAATTAATTATATAGTTGATGTAATCAATGCATATGATAGCAGTTGAATCTTTTTTAACGTACACGTACTTACAACTTACATATCTTTCATTTAATGAAACTATATGTTTTAGGAGAGTTGTAAAAATAAGGAAGCATTTCAAAAAAGGAAGTTATGTTGCCGCACCCTGTAGCAATGATCTCCTCAAATGACAATACGTTTTTAGTAGCATAAATCACTTCAAGATGATGAAATAAATAATATATTAAAGTAGAGTACATACATTTATTGCTATTATGTGGTATTTTACGTTAGTGATATTATCAGAGAAGATTATATTTCTTTTGGGGATTGAATGACTCGTTTTCCTGGTCTTTACCTGGCTATGACTCTTTCTTGAGAAGTACGGCAACCGCAAAGTTACGCAGTATTGCCAGTTGGTGCATAAAATTACGTCCTAGATTATAGTCGAAAAATAGCTGCTTTAATATTTTCGGACGTTACGGAAAAATCAAAGTTGTGGAGGATGTAATCCTTAATTCTATGACGGAAGGTTCCGAAAGCTGACCGAATCATATAGAAAGTTGTGCGCTTCGCTTTAAGTTTCGTGTCATAAAGGCGATCGGTTGGGATACCTAATATCATTAACTATAGCAAAAAAAACTTGTTAAATATTTTAACATCCGTTATTAGTGCTTATTACTGTCCCTTCTAGTGAGTAGAAACACAGCAGGCAGACTTCATCTCGGACATAGAAAAGGCCAATCATGTGAAACTCATTTGCTGTCACAAATGCGAGATTTTAATGTGTCAAATGTTTCGCCATGACCGGTATTTGAACCCGATCCGAGCCCAGGTCAAACCACCTTCCTCTAGGGAAAGAAGGAACTACTCAAAACTCAGGGGTTCCTTCTTTTCCCAGATGTGGGTAGTTTGGCCACCGAAATTTTGAATGCGTGTGAGTTTGATTTGCATGTGTTCCCCTGTGCTTTTGCCGGCTAACGCAAAATCTCTTCTCCGTTATTATTATAATGGTATTTGTTGTCACTTAGTCCATATTTCAATTATAAAACAAACCTATAGAACCCCTCGGAGGAAGTGCTAATTAAAAAACATTTCAAAGAGAAGCCGCCAAATTTTGTTGTAAAAATATGTAGCGTGACTAGGTCACTAGTGAAACTACTAAATGAGTTCCTTCAGACACGAAAGGGGGACATCAGGCCTTGGTTTTAATTAGTTCCAGGAGAGTGGAATTTATCGCTGTACACCATATGAATTTTAAGTCCTCACTCCATAAGGACAGATCAGACCACATTGTTATTATTGAGAAAACTGGCTTACTTCAATAATTCTTCCCTCAAACGAATCTAAATCACAAAAAAAACATTAAACGTTCCAACTACGGAAATCCCAAAAACTAATTGAAATCTACCATATGAACAAATTATATTCATATTGAAATCTAACATAAGAACGAATTATATTCACAATGTGTTACCCAGGGCTGGCCACGGAGGGTGTGAAAGCCGTCCCATTTAAATCTTGCTGCTGACCTGCAGTTCAAACCAGGCTCAGGCGCCGACGTGTGATAACTCGGAGTCAACTGACTTTTTATTCACTTTGCAGTGTGATATACTCATAGGTGTCAGAGTAGCTTTATAGCCCAGTGACTACCACTTTTAATGTGAAGTTTTATGCATTGAAATTTCATAAATCAATTTAATTCGCTGCTGCTTAACATGACAGGTATTACTCTCAATAATTTTCGCGAGGCAATTGCAAACTCTCCGTGAATAGATTTTAAGTGTCGCGTGGAAAGCACTTCAAGGACACTATGTAGCCTTAGGGAAGTGACGTTTAACGGTTTGGTTCTTTGGCATCGGTCGTAAGTGTGGGGTAATCAGCGGGCATCTCCATTTCTCTGCTAGTAGATAGTTGCTTTCAGAGGAAGGACTAGTTATTTCAATCGTACGTATTTGGAGATAATCACCAGAAAGGCAGAGAAAAAAGAATAGATATTAAGATTCTTTTCGATCCATTATTTTCTTCTTATATAAGGTCGTGAGAAGGAAACATATCAGATTATGAATAAATTATATATGATGAAAAATTGAGTTCTGATGAAAACTGTCCAATTCTCACCCCGAGAACAGTAATGACGGATTTCTTGGGCGTATTTAAATCATGTGAAAATGTCGTTGCTTGATATTGGCATAAACTTAAGTTGAAAGGTTAATCAGAATGGGGTATGGGAGCCTGATGTAAGCTCTTGAACTCGAGAGTGGGGCATTTTTATGAATATTTGCGAAATGCAATCATGGGAATATCTTACTTCGGTACTAATAATATTCATCATAAAATAGATATAAATCATCGTAAAATATTTAGAATTCATTATGAAATAAGCTATTATTTTAATGGTAAATTAACTGCTGCAATAATGCAAATGTTTAGTTATCAAATTTTATCTGAATGATAAATTTAACCGATTTAAACTTTGAAAATAGAATAATTTCCAGTGTATGCTAACCTTAAATACGAGTAGGTCATAATTTTCCTATTGTACGAGACGTATTCTTAAAGTAAGTACCGTTTGCTTATATTTAAATATTGGTGCTTCAGAACACAGTTTTGCTCCTGCAGCGCCATCTACTGATTTATTGAGAAGCTATAGCAGCATTTGTTTTGTTTCAGAAGTCGTTTGCTTGTCCGTGCATGCAAACAACAATGTCCGCGACAATCGTTGACCCCGCCAGCTGTGAAGTGCGTTCTGTCATACGATTCTTGTATGCAAAAGGATTGTCGGCTGCTGAAATTCATCAGGAATTATGCCTAGTTTATACTACCTTGAACAAAAAGTTCCCGGAATAACCACCGTGTGCCGCTTCCATCGTTCCGATTTGAGTTCTGTTTTTTTGTTAAATTGGTACATCTGTTGTTGATATTCCCTTTAAATCTTAGTGTCATAACTTGACATTTGCAAAAGTTACGTAGCCAAGAGTACATCTATCTCTGTGTGTGTTGGCGATTTTTTTACAATTGCAGAAATGGATTTAAATTTGCAACAACGAACTTGTATTAAATTTTGCGTAAAAAACGGATTTAGTGGCGCACGGACGTTGGAAATGTTGGAAAAGTGTTTCGGCAACGATTATCTAAATAAAACGGTCGTTTACCAGTGGCACGAGCGGTTCAGAAGTGATCGTGAGTCAATCGAAGATGATGAACGCAGTGGCAGACCATCGACATCGAAAGTCGGTGAAAAAATTGATAAAGTAAAAGAAATGTTGGTCAATAACCGCAAATTAACCATCAGAGAAATAGCGGAGGACTTGAACATTGCCTATGGATCCGCCCAAGACATTGTGGTTAATGATTTGGGTTTCCGTCGTGTAGCAGCAAAGTTGGTGCCAAAAGACCTCAATTTCATGCAAAAAAGAGACCGTGTTGACGTCGCAAAAGACATGATTTGCGAGGCTGAATCCGATCCCACATTCATCAAAAGGATCATTACTGGAGACGAGACTTGGGTTTATGAGTACGACACGCAATCCAGACATCAGGCAAGTGAATGGCGTTCACCAAATGAGCCGAGACCAAAAAAACCACGTCGTTTTCAGTCAAAAAAGAAGGCAATGCTGACGGTTTTCATGGATTACAACGGTGTAGTGCATCATGAATTTTTGCCAGAAGGCCAGACAGTAAACAAAGAGTATTATTTGGGCGTTATGAGACGTTTGCGTGAAGCAATTCGCCGAAAGAGACCAGAAATCGTCGCACAGTGCGTCGAGACCGTCGCACAGTGCTATCATTATTCGTAATTTTTTGACGAAAAATGCAACAAATACCATCCAACAGCCACCGAATTCACCTGATTTGGCTCCCTGTGACTTCTTTCTGTTCAATCGAGTTAAAAAACCATTACGGGGAACGCGTTTTAGCAGCCGAGAGGAAGTAATGGAAAAATCGCAGGAAGCACTGATGGACATACCGAAAACCGAATATAAAAAATGTTTCGAGGATTGGATCAAGCGCTGGCATAAGTGTGTTGCAGTCGATGGGGATTACTTTGAAGGGGACAATATAGATTTAGATGAATAAACTTGTATTTTTAATTTTCTGAATAAATTCCGGGAACCTTTTGATCAAGGTAGTAGACCTACAGTTATGAGTGAGGAAAAGGTTAGACAAGGGTGCTGTGATTTTAAAAATGGACGAACAAATGTCCATGACGAAGAGCGAAGTGGTAGGCCCAGTATTCTGACCGATGAAATTGTTTCGCAAGTGGAACAAAAACTGCGATGTGATCGTCGATTGACAATTAATGGCCTGGCTGAACAATTTCCTCAACTTGGACGCACTACTGTCTACAATATTGTTACGGAAAACCTCGGATACCACACATTGCGTGCAAGGTGGGTACCGAAAATGCTCACCGACCACCACAAAGAGCAAAGAATGTCCAGTGGACGAGAGTTTTTGGGTCGTTGAGAACTCTTTAAACCATCCACCGTACAGTCCTGACCTTACACCCAGCGACTACTTCCTCTTCTTGCACTTGAAAGAATGGTTCGGTAGACAACGTTTCGAAACCGAAGAGGAACTCAAGAATGGCGTTGTCGATTGGTTCAACCCTCAGGCGGCGAGTTTCTATGCAGAGGGGTTAAAGAAGCTGGTGCAGCGGTACGAAAAATGCTTAGAAGTGAACGGCGATTATGTAGACAAGTGAATTAGGTTTGTAGCTAACTAAAAGTGCCAATAAACTGTGTTTTATATGAGTGTATTTTTTCCTGTGACCAAACGGGCTTTACTTTATGAACACGCCTCGTAGCTTTGTCAAGACTCGGCTGGCCCATAGTGGCTGGTTGATATTCGTATGCTTGTACTCTTAAAAGTTACACAACCCCATTTGTGTTAAAGTTTTACCAAAGATAGGGCATTTGGTACGATGTGTGGCACAACACATCCCTTTGATCCAACATGAGTAAACCATTTCTTTCCTCAATAAAATACCATTCGGGGATACCTTGGGGTATGTCCAGTATCTTTTATGCAAAACAGCTCAGAAAACTATCTGAACTACTGGTGTAAGTGTATAGAATAGTTTTTAGGGAATTTCCAACTGGCAACTATAAATAAACCATAATTATTACTTGTAAATATATGCTATTCATTCTGAAATTTTTCTTGAACAGAATCTCACTGGCAACTTTTTTGTGAGTTTTCCAAAGCTAAGCTACAGCAGGCATTCAGTTTGCATTAGTGAGATATTACCACCCTACTAAAGTATTGTTTCAACGTCTCACATACATGCACAGCAAAGTAAAGAACCATTCTCCCGATACCTGTGAAAATATTAATTGAAATATAACTGAATGAAATTTTTATTTCACCCCAACGTATTGTGAAGCAATATCGAAATTGAAATGAATCAGGAGGTATAGACAGCAAAATATGATAGCAATCAAACCAAAAAAAACTCCTGGTGTAAGGATAATTTTGTCATTTTATTTACATGAATTCTTACATATTTGTAATTTTATAAAAACTTACCTCAATAACAATATCCGAGGCGGAGTGGAAACGATTCGGTCCCATCCGAGGTTTTCAACCTATGACTCTCGCCCCTTCTAGGGCTTGGATGCCTTGAATAGTCTCTAGCCCCTTTGGGCACCTCACAAATGCTGTATGATCTTTCAAGTACCAGATCCGGATGGAAAATCACGGGTGACACAAGCAGAGGAATTGTAAACCCCTACCCCGAAGATGTGAATTTCTTATGCCATTGGTTTTGAACTTAGTAAATGATAATCATCTATAAAAAAAACCTTCAGGTCGATTACTGTATTTTTTTGTAAAACGTGGGCGTTTTTGATACAACTTGATGTTTTCATATATGTAATTTAGTGAGGAAGTCCAATATTTGGTTTTATTCGGATGGGTTCGAAATAAAATAATAGTTTTACATTATATTCTTGGTATGAATTTGTGTAATTATCCCATTTTGGCACTTAAAGTTCTGCTATTAAGGGATGGAGAGAAGGAGTGGCTTAGGATTCGGATACTGACCTGCGGGTCCTGGATTTAAATTTAGGAAACGTCTTCGATCATCTCTAAAATAATCCCAGCGATACGATTCTGTATTCAATAGAATTTTGTGGGAAGCTAACGGTGGCACGGAGAAAGGAAATGGCCCAAGAGGTGGAAGTCACCCTGCCGTATCACTTACTTCAGGGTTAGCTCAATCCTATCAGCCCGTAGTTTTTAATGGGGCAGACCCTAAAGTTTATTATTTTAATAATGGTACAATATACTTAATCAAATGTGCCAATGAATTTAGGAATGGCGGTTGGACGTCTGGTGACTCAGGGCATGCTGTAGGTTCGCAGAATGCAATTCATTAAGTCTGTTCATTGAGTACATATTAATACACGAATGAAAATATACATACTAATTTCCTTGACATCCAATTGTTTTACGGACACTCTTGTAGTGCATAAGCGTTGAAGGAATTCTTAGGAAAATATTTTAGATGATCATGAACTATGAGTTTGTTATGAAGTGCCATTTTAACAAAGTGCTATCTCTATAGCGAAATTATATCACAGTTCATAATCATTATTTATATTTTTCAATTTTTTTAAGACAGATATAAATTGCATCAACATTTGAATGTTTATTTTCTAATTACTTGCTGAGTTAATAAATCTAAGTTCAATTGTGAATAAATTTAACAAATTCATACAGCGACGTTTAGCAGTCCGTCCACATAGAATATATAGTAAGTACATATGACGGGAACAGGATTAGATATCTTAGGTGAATACAATTAACGAAGAAGGAGACTTTTGAAAAGTAGAGATATAATAATTCCAAACAATAAAATAAAAGAACCAACGTGGCATGGGAAAGGAACTCTCTAATTCACGATTATTCACCCCTTCCTGTTTACGTTTTAATGCTATGATTTGCCCAAAGTCAACCACCGGAATAAATGTGTGACTGCCGTGAAATATGTAGGAAACACGGTGCAGTGCGTAGCAGCAGAGCTAACGGACATATCTGCCAAACATTTTCAAAGAATGCCGGTTAACGTGGAAATGTTATTCCATCGTTGAAGTCTCCTTTCTACTCGCAATGGGTCAAATTTTATTACTTTGTTTGGATAGCGAGGCAGACAAGGTTCAACGCTCCATGCATAGATATTTGGCACCAGAGGATGTGCGGGAAGGAGTCGGTCAATTACTTGCATATCAGCCCAGTTATTCACCTGGCACAACATAAGGGGTGGAGAAAAAGGCGTGATGGAATCGCCGCAGCAATCTGATGCAGGCAGTTGGGGTAAAAGACAACGGAGTATCCGAGGAACCCGGCCTGCTTCTAAGAAAACAACTAATTCTAGAAGACACTCACTTATAATAAAAATGGCTGCGCTAATAGCCTTAGAAGGCAATTCAAAGATACGAGATCAAAATTCCGGTAAACAGCAAACCATTTTTTATTCCAATATTTTCCAATTATAAAATTTCCAACTTTTGCCATGATTAAATTCCTACAATTAAAAAATTCTAACAATTTCTATGCCTACAATTTGTTTTTAATTGTGACTCGCAGAAGTGATGATATATTTTCTTGAAGAGAAAGGTTGAACAAGCCCGTGGCTGTTAGTTCAGAGTATCGAAGTTGGAATATCCTTTTTTTAAAGTTGGAACATAGCTTTTGCCAAAGAAGAGCAATAAACACGGCCCTCTGGAGCACCCGCCGTTCGTCGCAATCTCTTTCTGTTGTGACAAATAATCTTGTCGTCCCTGATCTTGACGGAGCGAGGATAAAGACTTCCTGCTTGGGAGGGTCGGGTGACAATCTCGACAGTATAGATAATTCAGTTTCATTCCCAATCGAAGGTGTGTGGAGGGCACTGCGACCGTTCGAATAACATCTCCGATAGAATAACAGCCCAAATATGAGTGACTACTGCTCATTCCAGCTGGCACCAGATTCATATCCATCACCTCGATTCGCTCTAAAACACGTTAGGGCCCTTCCCATGGTCACTCATTTCATTCGATATGGCGAATTTGAAAGCAGCCATTCGTCGTCTTCCCTTAAAACTACTGTAGTAGCGTCAAAACACACGCATAATTAGTTCAGATACGATTCAAATAAGGTACATGTCCAACTTATAATTATTGTAAAATTATTATTATTTGGTAGTCTAACATACAAGTTAGGTCTTGGATGGGCATCACCAATCACCGCTACATTTAAGTTCTTCGCCAAACATGACAACCTGACGCTCAGGCAATTAATTTGTCTTCAATACCTATCTTCATTCCGTCCGACATGCCAATCCTCCCCTGCAAAATGCCTATTCCTTTCTTTCACAGACACAGACAGCCTCTTCCTTCCTATTCTTTCACAGACTTCAATATTTCATTGCTAATTTCCCTTCGGATTTCTCCTAACAATCTTCTCTCCTCCCATGTCATGCTTAGGTTAGTGCGTTTGTGTTAGGTCTGCTTTCTTAGGATTAATCCTTCTCCAAACCCTCTCCTTAAAAGCCTCCAATCCATGCCTATCATCTAGTTTCAGCAACAAATTCTCCGCACCCTAAGAACAACGCCCTATGTTAAACTTTTCCGTTATCATTTTTTTAACCTCCTATCTCCACGTGCCTGTCGTCAACTACGGCTTCCAGTGAAAGCATCTTTGCCCTATGCAATTATTCACCGACTACTTTGACCATCTTGACCCAGAACACTTCCATATGGGTAACTTTTTCCACCTGCTCTAATTTGTCTGTCTAGAACATGTTAATAGTTGAACCGTTGTGCATGCATTTTAACTGCAGTAATCATGTGTTATGCACTGAATTGTTTAAAAGCCGGTTTTGCTTTTGATTAGCGCCCATGATAATTAGTTTTATCCTTATTCGTAGGTTGAAGCTAGCCTTCAGTTTAATGAGATAGTATAAAACCTGTCCTTAGAGGCTTAGTGTTTACGTTGCCTCTTGTGAATATGATGCATTAAAATTCAATTACTCCACAGAGGACCGCGAAAACAGTTTTTTTAATGAACCACAATAACCATTTTCTATTTATTTTGGTTATTCAAGTATTTTTTATTTCTATGTAAGTTTTTCACTGCACATTTCTTTAACTTTGTACCTGTTTATATTCTTGTCAATACTGGAAGTGGAAAAATAATTTTCATTGAGGAAATTCCGCCGATTCTAAGGAAAATAAATCCTACTACTTTTATATGAATCGTGAAACTAATTTGGCGTGTGAACCAATTTTTATTTTTGGATCATCATTTTAAACTCATGATGAGAACACTCACTTAAACCAAAAATTGTATACTTTCATATTGTCACTCCTTTGAATCCTAAAACATAACCATAAGTATACGACATTTAATTTGTATAGCACTCCTTGTTCAATCTAAACATTTATTTGTTGATACCACAAAGGTTAATTTGTTATTCCCGATCATGTACCTTGCGATATAAACTACCACTTGCGCTGCGGGATAGAGGAGTTTTGGTGACCTGTATCCTTAAATGAAAGATGCCCGCTTAGTGAAAAAGGTGGTTGTGACGTGGCCGGAGTCGATTTCATGTGTCACAGTGTCCGTATAAAGCATAGCGGTCGCATTTTTGTGGGTGTTCCACTCCCCCTAATAGGGAGGGTGGCGAGCGAAGACGGAGCATGAAGGCATTATGGACGACGATCCCTCTCGAAATCCGACGCCCTCTGCGGATGCAGATTTTATCTTCAGTTCTTCCAAGATGGCGCCCACGCGCCGCCGGAGCCACAAGAGCACCCCGCCTAGCAAGGTAACGCATCAGTTGGATTTACGATCGGATATGAAAAGGATCTGTTGCTTGGGAGACAAGTCCTGAGAGCAAGAGAAAATAGCGCACACTTGGCTGAGTCCGAGGAAACTATATGGAATACGGTGATAAAATACGACCAAGACTCCATAAACCATATAAAAGTCGTGTGGCGCTGAACGGAGATTAAATCCCGTGGTTAGCCGTCTGAGTGCTTAAACGAGCGCACAAGACACTTCCTCCTTCATTTGTCTTTTCTTCTACGCGCGATAAATTGTATCATTAAGAAGTATTTTGTCTTTTGCGAATGAAATAAAATACATTTCAAGGGAGGGTGTTTTTACTAGCTGTTTAACTTATTCTTCTGCTACCACTTGATACTGCTGTAAAGTAAATCTTCCTTCCATAGGTTACCTTTTTGTCAGGTTTATGATACAACAGTATTTTATTTCCCTCTACAATTTGTCCTATTTAAGCTTAAAAAGTCGATACATGGGTAACTTCCAATAAATGGAAAATGCATTCTCAAGAGTAATAAAGATTTCAGAAGGGCAATTTGATCATCTCTTAGTTATCTGCGCGGATATGCTGGGGTAGTGTTGCCTCGGAAATTGCAACGTAATTGTTTTGCTAGGAGTTAGAATGTTGTAATAAAAGGAGAACTCAAAAGCAGCTGCACTATTTTCAAACCCGCCGCTTTTAGAATACGTAGTGGTGTAATCGTTGTTGGGGGAGCTTCAAGTATTGTGCACCCTGTGCTAGAAAAAATTACCTATGCCGTTATTGAAGTTCCATTGTTCAGATTATCCACAGATTAAAAGGAAATATCTCCTTTTCCAAGTGCTCTAGATTGTTCATGGAGTAAGCATACCGTCTTAAACAGCCGGAGCATTGTCAGCTAGTGAAGGTCGATTACTTCTAGTATTGAAAGCAAATCATATGGAGTGAATTTCACGACAGTTCATCTGAAAGATGCAGCATTCATGATAGAATACCAGAAGTACCCTACGTCCAATGAACATATTGTACCCTACATCTAACGAAACTGAACAGTTATTGATTCATTCATTCTTGTTTTCTAGACGTGAAAAAAAATATATTTCTTCCTCCCTCACCACAAAATTTAATCAATTTAAATCCATTGTTTCGTGACCAATTTCATTATATGCCGGTCAGCTATTTTTCTCTTTATTTGACTCTGTTTAAAATTCTCAAGACTTATCGCAATCCTCTATTCTAATCTCCGTCATATTGAAAGCGATGATTCCGAGTCACTCAATACCGTAATTCATACACAACGATGGATTAAATCCATTTCTCCATATCGCTCCTCATCATTCATTCTTTCGTTATCTCTCATTGATGTTCATTCATATCCTCGTTGTTTAACCGACATTCCTTCTACTACAATTCATAGTAAGTACATTGTGCGTGTACTCGTGCAATTCTATTTATACACACCTCCACGGAACGGGCATTATCATCGGCTAAATGTTTTTTTATTTGATATTTCATTTTGTAATATTTTTATAATGGCGTTTATTTGTTTCCCCCTGGCATATTTTTCCATATGGGATATATTTTTACATCGTAATTTCAACCCCATGCGCGAAGGTCTCCCTCAATCTTCATAATAGGCTAAACTGAATTTATTTGGCATGAAAACGCCGACCTTCGTCCCAAACGCAAAACACATACTCCTTTTCCCCTTCAATTTCCACGAAGAATAAGCGCACGCAACCGTAAGCGGCCGTAACATAATCGCATAAATTACCCTAAGCTGTGAGGTGAAATCGTCCTAAAGTGACGTCCTCACTGGAAAAAAAGTCCAATGAATGTAATAAATTGAGGGTAGCGGCGTGAAACCTGTAGACCGAATTTATTATTTACTAGAACATTTACAGGTATGTATCTAATTTACGGCTCACACAGTAATTTTCTTTGTCTACTAATAATTGTACGCTTAACCTTTGCCTTCGCTTTTTAACTCGCTTTTGGGCGTGCCCAGAGGCTTCAACTGGAACCAAACCCGGATATTCCCGCCAGTAGCCCAGATCTCTAACTACTGGACTTCCATGTCTCTTAATCTTAACATAATGAAATAGCATACTCTACGAATGTACTACCCCGCTAAATAAACGAAACTCAATCCCAGTATATCAACGTATGATTTGAACGGACAGCGCACTTAGAGACCGAAAATACTACCTCCCAGAATTCAAATCAAAATCAAGTTCCATGAATGAAGGCCAAGAACACTTACTCAAGTCAGGATGAAGGGTTTGTTGTAGGTTTCGGGTTCAATGGTGAGTCCGTCGATATCACAGAGTAAGAAATACATCCTCTTGCGCGGAAGAGAAGTGCGATATTGCTCCGAAAAATGCGCTCGTAAAGACATATTTTGCATATCAAAAGTGGTACTCAGGATCATCAATAAGAGGATGGCAGAAAATCAAACGGTTACTTAAAAGAATGATCAGATTAGATGCAGAAATTCACACATTCACGCGTGACGTCGTAGAAGTTATGAGGCCACTAATAGAGAGGAACGTAGAATAAAATTAGGATGTATTTGCCTGTTTCGTAGATTTTTAGAAGGCTTTCGATAGTGTGAACTACGTAAAATTAATTAATGTATTACAGGAAATAGGAGTTTATTGGAAAGATCTTTAAGTGTATCAGGCTGCTCAGATGCAAGTTCCGGATGGTGAGTCTGGATGGGCAGTGTAAGACAAAGGTGTCTGTCATCACCTGCGCTTTTCAACGTACATGTGGAGGAAACTGTGTAAGAGGTTTTGGAATAACTGAAAATAGGAATGAAAGTCGATGGGGAATACATTAAATTAGTTAGGTTTGCTGGTGATCAAGTTTTATTTGGCCAATCAGCCAAGGGCTTGTAAACATTGCTGGATTCATTGGAAGGTCAGTGCGATAGGTATGGAATGTTAGTCGAAAAAAGCAAAGTTTATGCGATTTTTGAGAAAAAGATAGGCTAAACTAACTCTTAAAATTGGAGGGCATTAACTAGGGTAGTAACGTGAATGTGCGTATTCCTGATGAAGTGCATTTCGGGGCGTTCAGATAAATTAGGCTGGTTGATGGGTTCCTGTTGAAGGCAGCATTTCGCTTACTCTGCTGCAGGGGTCCTCTGTTTTGGTCGAAGTGGAGATTTCATCCAAAATATCTGTATTTTTATTAGACCACACATCCCAGAAAATCATCAGTAAAAGTCGTAGAAATAGTAATAAAAGAACTGACAATATAAACAGGGAAGACATACTCGATTTCGAGAACTGGGAAACGAATACCCGGCACGTTATTTTCCTTCTGCAAGGCTTTATGAGCATAAAAATATTGGTTTTCTGGAAAAAAATCACCTGGTCCTCTGATAAGTTTAATATCATTCTCGCCTAGAGCATAATTTGCAGAGAAAATTTTGGTAACACTCTCGGATCGTTTTATAGCTGACCTATCGGATGACATCTGGTTTCGTGGCGTTTCCATAGTTAACGTTGCAAAGTTCCCTCATTATAAGGAGGCTAATCCGCAAGCGATTTCGCAAATGTTGATAAGTCCGCTGAGCAGGAGCCGTAGGAATTCCCATTGTTTGGTCAACGACTCCCAAGATGTAGATAGTTTTCCAGGCCATTTGTCCCGCTCCCTTGTTCGTACTTTTAAAATTCTAAATAATGAGAGGTTCGCAGGGTAACAGAAATCGAGTATAGCGGTGCATAGAGCGGAAGACTTGAAATCTTTTCCTCTTTTTCCTCAATAACCTCCATAACTTATTTATGGACACTGGAAATTTCTGATAAGCATTCATTAGTAAACGCATAATTGTAACCAAAGCCACTACGGTCCCGATTTTAAACACCTATCCATTTAAAGCTAAAAAATACCCCTTTCATTCCAAACATCCAATGATTAGGTGTGAAAAAATTTTGCTGTATTATAAGTTTGCCATTTTAGAAAATAAATGGTGTATTATTCAAAGTGAACACAACGAAATCCTAGCTGAGAGTAACGGCATTTCCTTCCTTTCCAATATTCTGATATTACGTAAATCTATAATATCCTCTACTATTTCAACTAATTTTACGTATTATTATTAGAAGGTAATCTGCCGGTAAAGGTAGGTTTATAGTTTGACACAACTACCAAATAAATAATAGAGACTCCTAACTAAACACAATCCATCAACCTACTCTACATTAAGTTCCTATTCATCTCTGTGTATATCCTGCCTCCCATTCTCACATCCAGCATACCCGTCCTGTTCCTGCCATTTCCTCGTTTGCCTAACATTCTCCCCTCTATTACCTTTTTCAATATCCCACTGCCACTCAATACGCCTTTCACCCATTTTTCCTGCCTCCATAGGATTTCGCCCAACAAACCCCTCTCCTTACCCACCATCACTAATACTTCCACATCTGTTTTCTTTCAGTCCATTTCATCTTCTCCATTCTCCTCCACACCCACATTTCAAAAGCCTCCAATCTACGTCTATCCTCCTGCTTCAGTGACCACGTTTCCGCGCCGCACATTGCTACGCTCATATTAAAGTTTTTACGAGTCTTTTCTTAACCTCCCTACTCAAGCTCCCTTGTCACCAACTCCCTCCTTCTTGAGAAAGCCTCTTTGACGAGCGCAATTCTTCTCCTTACGTCCCTACTACTTTGACCGTGTTTGCCCAGAACACTTCCGAGATAAGTAAACTGTTCTACCTGCTCTATTTTTCCCCTCTTATTTGAATGTGTAGCTTAGCCTTTTTCTTTCAAGAAAATCGCATAACCTTTCTTTTATTAACATTATTTCAGCAATGCTTCAAACCCCTTGGCTGATTGACAAACTAAAGCTTGGTCATCAGCAAACCTAACCGATTTTACAAATTTTCCTCCGACTTTTATTCCTACCTCTAGTTCTTCCCATGCCTCTTTAATAATTTCCTCCACATATACGTTGAGCAGCACCAGTGATAATGGGCAACCCTGCCTTACACCTCTTCTAACACTGCCCATCCGTACTCTCCGTTCCCCAGTCGCACCTGAGCAGTCTGAGACATGCACAGGTTGCGGATCAGTCTCCTGTCCCTCCAATCCATTCCTATTGTCTGCAATACACGCATTAGTTTTTTCCAATTCACTCTATCAAACGCTTTTTCGAAATCTACGAAACAGGCAAATACATCCTGATTGTGTTCTACATTCCTCTTGCTTAGTGATCTCATTACTGCAATGGCATCACGCGTACCTCTTCCCTTCCTGAACCCAAACTGATCATCCCCTAAGTAATCATTTGCCTTACTCTCTATCCTTTTGTTGATGATCCTGAGAATAACTTTAGCTGCGTGGGATATCAAAGTTATCGTTCTGTAATCCTCACATGACGAAGCCTTTGCCTTTTTTTGGAATAGGAACTAACACCGATCTCACAAAATCTTCCGGCCAGATTCCTTCCTCATAGATACTACGAATTAGTCCATATATGGCCTTCTTCCCACCTTTCCCTAACCATTTCAACATTTCTACAGGAATATTGTCCACCCCCACAGCCTTATTTGCTTTCATCTCTTTTAATGCCTTTTCTATTTCATCATCGAGTATGCCTGGACCTAAGCTATCTTCTTCTACGTCATGTTCCTTTTCTATGTCTAACCTTGTCGGCCTAAGTTCCCTACTATACTGTGTTCTATGTTCTGGATCTGGAGACTGGAGAGGATACGGTTCCACGTATGCTTGGAGGAAATGATTAAAGAGGAATGGGAAGAACTGAAGGTAGGAATGAAAGACGGCGGTAAATTCGTAAAATCAGTTAGGTTTTCTGATGAAGAAGTTATAATTTTCCAGTCAGCCAAAGGGTTGCAAGCATTGCTGAATGAATTGGAAATTCAGCATGATAGATATGGAATAAGAATCAATATAAATAAACGAAGGTTATGCGATTTTTTCAGAAAAGCCATAGCCTTAGCTTAACATTAAAATAGGAGGGCGAAAATTTGAGCAGGTAGAAAAGTTTACGTATCTCGGAAGTGTTTTGGACCAACGCGGTCAAAGTGGTAGGGACGTAAGGAGAAGAATTGCGCTAGGCAAGGAGGCTTTCTCAAGGAGGAGGGAGTTGATGACGGGGACGTTGAGTAGGGATGTTAAGACATGACTCGTAAAAACTCTGATATGGAGCGTAGCTATGTACGGCGCGGAAACGTGGTCACTGAAGCAGGAGGATAGACGTAGATTAGAGGATTTTGAAAATTGGGTGTGGAGAAGAATGGAGAAGGTGAAATGGACCGAAAGGAAAGCAAATGAGGAAGTAATAGGGATGGCGGGCGAAGAGAGGGATTTGTTGGGAGAAATACTATGGAGGCAGGAAAAATGGATGGACCTCATTCTTACTTCCCCAATGCCCCTCTCTCGCTTACAGACGACCTTCTGAGATTCAACAACCTTTTGCAATAACAACATTGCAACCAATGCAACAAATTTCCGAATATTTCCTTACTTACAACCGCCCCCGATCTAAAGCATGTCCTCTTATCAGATCGGCTCCCCTCTCCCCACATCCTCTCAATCCTCCCTCACGTTCCCACGCTAATTGCCTCTCGAAAAATATTATCTATCTTTTGCATGCAAACAATGCACTTTATTTTACATAGGGGGATGCTTTACCCCCTATTCATTCGAATGAGCAATCACCGCTGTTCCTCTAATTCCGCCTCAATCTCTTCTCTTTCTATCCCTCAAAACGCAAATTCCCACAACCTTTGATTCGACCAGTGCTTCTTCCTAAACATCCTGGAATCCCTATCCGATTTAGTCATTAATGTAGAGGTGAGGACTCGCGAAACCGCATGAAAACCAGTTTTTCGATCTTTTAAAATTTCCACCCTTAACCGCCAACTTTAATTCCCGTCCCAACATTCCCTGCACCTTCCCCCCTTTTTCTCCCCAGACTATGTTTGTCTCCAAGAACTTTCAGTCTGACCAGAAGAAGGCCTCGGAGTAGGCCGAAAGCTTAAACAATCTACAATGTGAATGTCCTTTTACGTGTTATCTTTATTTTTTGTTCTATTATGCCGTTATATTGCTCTCATAAGAGCTGCTTTATCATCATCGATATATATGTACGGCTGATGTGTGTATGTGTGTGTATATATATATATATATATATATATATATATATATATATATATATATATATATATATATATATATATATAACTTTTGGCGGCACAATTGAACACAGAATAAAACAGATAACATGTAAAAGAACACTCACATTGTAGACCATTTGAGCTTTCGGCCTACTCCGAGGCCTTCTTAAGGTCAGACTGAGAGGTCTTGATAGGAGAGTGTCTGGGGAGGGAAGAAGGGGGGTGGAAGGTTTAGGGACTGCTGGGAAGGGAATTAAAGATGGCGGTTACGGGTGGGAATTTTCAAGGATCGGAAATATAGGATGTATGCGGATTCGCGAGTTCTCACCTCTATGTATATATATATATATATATATATATATATATATATATATATATATATATATATATATATATATATATATATATATATATATATATATATATATACCTATGTTTTTATATATATATATATATATATTGAAAAATCACCGCTACTCCTGTAATTCTGCTTCACTCTCTTCTCTTCCTATCCCTTTATACGCAAGTTCACACAACCTATCATTTGACGAATGCTTTTCCCTAACAGTTCTAGAATCCCTACACGATTCAGCCACCAACATAGAGGTGAGAACTCGCGAATCCGCATACGTCCTATATTTCCGATCCTTTAAAATTCCCACCCTTAACCGCCATCTTTAATTTCCTTCCCAACAGTCCCTAAACCTTCCGCCCCGCTACCCTTCCCGGGCACTCTTCCCTCAAGACCTCTCAGTCTGACCTGAAGAAGGCCTCGGAATAGGCCGAAAGCTCAAATCATCTACAGTGTGAGTGTCCTTTTACGTGTTATCTGTTTTATTCTGTGTTCTATATTGCCGTCCAAAAGTTCTATATATATATATATAGAAATATATATATTTTTCAAAATCGATAGGATAGGCCGAAAGCTCAAATCATCTACAGTGTGAGTGTCCTTTTACGTGTTATCTGTTTTATTCTGTGTTCTATATTGCCGTCCAAAAGTTTCTATATATATATATATATAGAAATATACATACACACAGGAGTTGTACAAGTTAATAACCAGATTTAGCATGTAAATTGAATTTGTAGATTTAACGCCTACCTTTTTCTCATGAGGCAATAATGATAGTCTTCCCAATGCGGTAGGCTTTCATTTGAATAACATTTTCGATGAGTAAAATTCTAAAAAACTGAAGGAAAATACAATGGAAAATAACGTTATACGATCATAACATTTAGGCAATCGCAAAAAATAACAGCACTGCCGGAATACGGCGTTTTAATATTATTGACATATATCTCGGAAAAACTCAAATTCATATCCGAAGGAAAGAGAAAATAAGTATTTTTTCATCACTTCCACAGTGATTGGTTAGCAAAAATGTATTTTTTTATTAATGATAAAGAGCAATTTCACATACTCCCTTAGAAATTTGATTTCAATACACACAAATTGAAGCTATTGTAATAAATAAAGTATTATTTGAATGTCTCATTGGAAGCTTGCTATTAATATCAATGTGGAGAGATGCCTTAATTGCGATCCTATTTCTGGTTGGAAACGTTAAGGTTAGTTTCGCAAGTTTACTCAATTCAAGATATAAATAAATTATCAATCTGTTCTCTGTCACAATTTCTCTATCTATACTTCGCTTTCTTAGGAAGCCTCTCTGAAATTTGAGCGTACAATGTCATTCTCCTTTACAAATAGTCTACGAAAGAATGTTGCACCGTACTTTTCCTATTAATATTTTTTTCTTCCTCGGAATTTTAATATATTTTTTAAAAATTCCGCCGTATATTCATAATTCACCAAATGGACTCGTCAATTGCCACGCACTGTGAAGTCTTTGACTGAATTGCATCAAAACACACGATATTATTTAATGTTAAATATATTAACATAACTTTTTACTCTGGCATATACAAACACTAGGGTCTCAACCGAGAGCCGAAGACATATTCAAATGGGTACCACAAGCCCACTGAAGCAGACACGAGTGATAAATCTGAATTCCCATCTATAATTGAGTAAATTAAGTAAACTTTGCATGTTCAAGTTGTTTCAATGGCAGCGGATGGAGCATTTTCTGTACTGGAAGCGAAAACAACAAATTCTACAACCCCTAATTTCCTCGCGCTGGATTTATTTTAGGCAGAATATCCACACCACAACAATACTGCCAATTTATAGTGATGTATAACTTATAACAAAACATGGAATAAGAGACGTATGCAAACAATCATGAATAAGAAGCCCAGCATATGCTGAACAATTGTAATAAATGAAACTAGACGTTGTTTGATCCACAGCTAGCTGTATTTTTTGGGAGCTGAATTTAACGGCCAGTCACTGAAAACATAGACACGTAACACATGCAGTAGCCTAAATCTTCGGTTCGACGGCCACGTTCAGTGAGAAGAGTAAGAATGAGGGAAGGGATAAAAAGTGGAGGGGCAAGGGAAGGGAACAAGGATTGTGAGTAGGGAGTAGGGGTAAAGAAGGATTAGAGTTCTTGGGACTAGGGAGAGGGTTGCGGAAATCGGCTATGGGTAGGGGACATGTGAGGCGGGGTAGATGTTTTAATGTGATCTAGTTAATTTAAGGTAAATACCTGTACATGAACGGAAAAGTGAAACAAACTGCCTCTGATTTTTTCATTGGAAAATGTTTTTTGTTAAGGGGGGGTTGATGAAATATGGTGAAAACATTATAACAGTTTTGAAAATATATATTTTTAACACAAGAATATTTAGAATTTGACATAGAGTGCGATAGGGGAGAGGGAATGCAAGAAGCTCCGTGGTTTTTGAGCTTTGGGCTCATTACGTTCACAAGTATTACAGGCATGTCAGTTTCATTTAAGGAAATAGGAAACGTTGATAGGGATCCAGGATAAGGCAGGGACCAATGAGAAACTGTTTAGACGGCTATTTTGAGGGAGGTTGTGATTGGTCAAAATGGGACATGTTTTGCACCTTACGCGAATACATGGAGTCGGTGGGAAGAGTGAAACGTTTTAAGTTGTTTGGTAGTTTGAGGAATGTCACCGAGATTTGTGAGACGCCTGAAAATATCTTCAAAAATTCGAGAGTGGGTTTGACATGGTTTTTTATAGGCTAGGAAAAGTTTCAAGATATTTGAGAACGGTTTCGAAGGATTTAATGCATGATAAATAAAATGTTCAAGACACAGATTGCCTTGCTTCAGCAGTCACAACTCAGCGATGAGAATGCGAAGAGCGCACTTAGGCATACTGGCTGGCCCCACCTGAAAATGATGAATGAATGGGTCTCCCTTCCATCACTTTCACGATGCTCCCGGAAGGGAGATGTGCACGGCCATCGCTTCACCCATCGGCGGCGCATGTGTCGCGCTCCAGTGGCTCCAGTCGCGAGTGCAACGGCGGTGGGGCGGGGTCGGGTCGAATGGGCCCGGGGCGAGGAAGGGGGCGCTCTTCGTGGTGCGGCTTGGGGGAAAGGGCGGGGCCCGTCCTGGAGACTTGCGTGGGTGTGTGGGTGGTAGGCGTAGAGGACTGAGTGCGGGGGGCGGTGTGCGGATGTGCCCGGCGGTGTGGAGGACGACGTGGAGGATGGAGTCGGGGGTGGGCGGAGGCGATGGGTGGGGGCGTTGGCTCCGGTGGTATGGCATCCTTAATCAGAGCGTCTCCCAGAGAACAACCCCCTCCATCGCCCCCCCCGTAGGTCGGTTGACACTGGCGCTCGTGCGCTTACCGCTTCGCTCTCGCTAGCGGACGACTCGCCAGGCACGTTGCCCACCTGCGTCGGCTGCCCTCGGACGGTCGGTCTTGCCTGCACGTCTGACTATTCAGCGCGAGTGTTACTACAGGGGCACGCAATGAGTCGTTGATCCGCTTCTATGAGGTTGCTTGATGATTCGTTCCTTCGATGCAGATTGCTCCAAAAGAACATGACACAACTGATCCCCGAGTGTGGATGAAGGAAGATCCCAGCGTAGAGAATATCTATTTATACTTATCTAACGATCGGCCGCCCGAATCAACTGTTTAATTACTTCTTAAAATGCAATCACACTTACCTGGAAAAAGCTTAGCTTAAACATAGCTTATGTTACATGAATTATTGTCTGTCGTAATTGTGGGTCGCTGTAATCCCGATGGGTTTTTATTAGCTCTCCATATTGGTTTTTTCTTTCCATCTCCGGGCCAAAAAGTAGGAAATAATGTTATTTCCTTCAAATTAAGTCATATGTTTGAATGATAAGTGAATCAACGAACACAGTTAGAAATTCGCTCCCTTGCTGACAGTTGAGTTGTCTATGGATTAAATTATGTCAGATAACTTTTATCTAAAAATTAATTATTATTATATATTTTACTATAGTTCCTTTAACCTAATTTTCAGTTTTCCGTTACTTTGAATGACAGCAAGCCTAAAATATTTTTTAAGGAATTCTTAGCCATTACGTGTATATGTACGTGTATAGGCACGTATTGCAAATTATGAACCATTTTTATTAAATGAAGAGCCAATCAATCATGCATTTTTGGAAGAAATTTGTCATGCATGGCAAACTCTGATTTAGAATAAAGAAAGAAAATCATTTGAAGAAAAAAATTTTATCTCTCAAAATAACCTGATGGTATAATTCTGCATTTTCGAGTTTTCACCGCGTTGTTGTTTGAAGCCGACAACGGTTTCGCCGAAGTTGGATCCGGCGTCTTCAGGTCGAAGAATCTATGCAGCCATAATCTGATGGTAGTTACGAAATACCTATGAGAATATTCTCTTATGAATTTTATTACAAAGAGCAATGGAATTACAGGCCCCTTACAATAGTGTCATTTCGCTTTAATTGTAAGGGGTTAACTTAGGTGAGTCACCAAGAATTACCGGAAAGCTAAATAATAAAGCTTTACAATAAATGAAAATCAACAAGGCGATTGGAAAAGGCACTATTCCTGCATAATTACTCAAACCTAGAAATTGGAAAAGCTACAATAATCGAGAACTATACCACGAATTATACTTTGTACGTGGTGGAGATAGTACTGGGAATTATTGGCAGATGTACTTGCATGTGTAGCAGTGCATGGCTACTGAAGAGATGATCGGTTATGATTGAAGATGAGAGTAAATCGTGAAGTTTTAATGCTAATGCTAATATTAACATGAAGGACTATGGAACTTAGGTTCATATGTATATGCCTTGTGGAAATGGAGACGTTAGACGGAGTAGAGTGGAGGTAATTAAAGAAGGCATTGCATTCATTGGAGTAGATAGTAGGTAGAATTGACTTTTTCGAAAATTCTGTATATTTTACGATTGAATCAGATGGAGAATCCTGATGGGTAGTGATAGGTAAGATGGTAGGACAGGTTTTTTATCGCACGTGCCTTCAAGAAATCCGGGCTAAAAGGTTATATTTGAGATGAGGATTGCTTCATTTGGTGCTCCTCTTTTGAGATGATTTGGAAATATGCCGAGAATAGGGAAACCTTGCAGAGAAAACAAGCCCACTTGTGGAATTTCTGATCACGACACACTTGAGCGCAAGTCCCTAGTTACCTCGCCTCGCTTCGCCACGAGCGGATTATTTTAAATTCCTCGGTTTTAGTCAGATGTATCCTCGTGATACTTTCGTGTCGACATCTGCTTAAGGTTTCCTCAAATGCCAACTCTCGTCAACATAAATTTTAAGGGCCTAATGATAATCTTGCTGGTACCATTAAAATTACTCTTTGAAGAAATTTTCCACAGATTTCGTATCATTACCCTCGATTATTTTGTGATCTTGCGTGAATGACCTATACTTATGACTGTACTAATGACTGTACTTAAAAACATGCCAGCTAAAATCTGTGTTTTAAGAAAAGGTTAATGTTTTGAAAAGGAATCGTTAACCTAGAATTCGATCGTTGATTTTACTGGTGAATCAGTTTGAATTCTAAGCAGGGCGATATGATTCTGTATGGAAATACAAGTAGGATGTGCAACTTCGGCCGTGAATCCCGTAAGCTATATATACATACTCATGCATATAAAATATATATATATATATATATATATATATATATTTATATATATATATAAAGCATATTCAAATATTAGTCAATTTAGGTGATCACCTTGTTCGTATAAGGTAAATAAATTGACAGTTTTTTCGGTAGCTTGAATGAAATCTCTCAAATTACCCTTGAATTACAATGATTTTTTATGTAACTTTATCTGGCACTTGGCGTTGTATCTGAAGAAGTTTATTAATTTTCATTTAGGCTGACCATATCTAGTATATACTACATAGCCAACCTAACTCAACTGTAATTATATATACTATAGAGTTAGAGAATATAAAAATAATCATGCAACCCTTGCAGTTATAGAAAAATCGGCGAGGTGTGTTCAAAAAGTATCGCCAGCTTTTGAATTTCCGCGGGTTACGTATATTTGATTCCCAATTTTTTTGTGGCGTTATGTTGGTATTAATGCATCTCACTTATACCGAAAGTTCGGCCATTTTGAATAATCAGTCAATTGTTGACAGCTGTTTTGCTTGGACGTGTTTTGGCTTGTCTTCGATTTTTGCCTGTTCCAAAAAATGGGTCAAAGAATGTTTATTTCATGGGCCTCTTCAGTTTCTGGAACAATAAAATGACACTGTGGGCCAGATCTGAGGAATACGGTAGCTGGGGCATCATGGTGCTAAAGCCAATTTCTGTTTTTCCACAAATCCGGGTGTTTGTGCTTCGCGCAAATTGTGCATAACTTGCAGGCAATATTCCTTATTTACCGTTCTACCCTATGGAAAGAACTCATGATGCACCACGCCTCTGCACCCAAAGAAAACTGCAAGCAAAACTTTCACATTCGACCGAACTTGACGCACTTTTTTCGGTCTTGGCTCGTGCTTCAGCTTCCATTGGGATGATTGAGCTTTAGTTTCCACGTCATAACCATAAACCCATGATTCGTCACCAGTTAATACCCTCTGAAGAAAATTTGGGTCGTCGCGGACAGAGTCCAATAACTCATTAGGAATGTTAATGCGCTGCTGTTTTTGGTCGAAATTGTGCATTTTTGGTACCAATTTCGCGGCGACCCGTGTCATGCCCAAATCACTGGTAAAAATCGCATGGCACGACCCAATCGATATTTTTAGGTCCTCAGCAACTTCTTTAACGGTGATTCGACGATTGTACAATAATATTTTCTTCACTCCATCAATGTTTTCGTCTGTTGTTGACGTGCTCGGGCGTCCGGTACGCTCTTCGTCGTTCACATCTTCTCGGTGCCACAGTCAAAATTCGGAATACGTCCGCGCACTTAATTTCGTTTTTCACACAAAAGTCGATACAGATTCTTTGATCCATTTTTTGAAACAGACAAAAATCGAAGGCAAGCCAAAACAGGTCCAAGCAAAACCTATGTATTATACCTAGGAATATCATTAGCCATTGGCATTTAGTTAAACTACGTGAATATACCAGTAATCCCCAAATATTGCTGATAACTAAGTTTACATAAAGGTATATTTATATGTGTGTATATTATAATGTAATATATATAAGTGTAATATATATGTACAGGAGTAGCGGTGATTATTCATTCGAATGGATAGAGGGATAATGCATTCGCCTATGTAAAAAGAAGTGCATATTTTACATGACAGACCTAACAGTCTGACCTGAAGAAGGCCTCGGAGTAGGCCAAAAGCTTAAACAATCTACAATGTGAGTGTTCTTTTACGTGTTATCTATTTTATTCTGTGTTCCTTTGTGCCGACCAAAAGTTATATATATATATATATATATATATATATATATATATATATATATATATATATATATATATAACTGGCTCTACCATAAGTCCTAAAAGTTTGTCTGCATCTTTCAGATAGATTTTGTGCATTCCATCGAATCCATCCTGATACTAGAAATATGTTATTTTAAAAGCATTTTCTTCGATAGAAAAGAGTAATTCAAACAAATTTTCGGAAGTATCATTGATTATTAATCATGGAACTCGTGTATTAATACCATATTTTATTTATATTTAAGGCGTATTTATCGCGAAAAGATGCAAAAGAATTCATATCAATGAGAGGATGGCGCCCACTCGTCAGTGGGAAACTACTCCACTTCCAGGGGATGCATATTATTCACATTCACGTGAGAGTTTTGAGAGAATTTTGTCGCAGCATTCAAAATATTATGATAAATCTTTAAAAAAAAGACAACAGTTCTAGTTGTTATAAATCATCATCTTTCTTTCTTGTACCTTCACTTTTAATTCAAAATGTATAGCTATATAGGGTAAAATAAGATTTTAAAAACACTCTAGCTTTGCACAGATTGTTGCGAAATTTCTCATGTGTCTGTCTCCCTCGTGTTACCACTCGGCCACGTCAATAACAAATCCTCAAAACTCATTAAACGGGGAGAATATTCTGCGTCACTGCGGGGTGAAATGAAAAGATCAAACGCGAACTGGCGCAAGTCCACCGAGATTCCGAAGCACCTGAAAGAGAAATAACGACAGTGCTTGCTAGACGGAGATTACTGCCAATGCGGCCGAAGTTGTTTGCCCAGAAATCAAAGGGTGGGCTATGAATCACGCGTTGCGACGCCACTACCAGAGAGAGCTCTCGGCGGCGCACTCGCCTCGCCACACCATCCCTCCCAACACGCCTCGCTATCGAAGGGAGGAGGGATCGTGTGGCCGTACGTTGTCTCGTCAGTCGCCTTTGGCGGTATCGAGGGCGGACTGGGATGGTCGGCTTAGTTGATGCGGGAAGCCGTAAAATGGAGCTCAGTCCTCGAATGCCCCGCCAGTTATGGGGAAGCGAGCGCAACTCTAGTTGCCGCCTTCATCAGCGACCAGCTAGCAATCATGAAATAAGAATAGTCACCCACAAACATCAGATTTATTTTCTACCCTTAATCTAATGTAGTAAAATCAATGCATTTGCCTCATCCACATTTATTCACTTGTCATGCTCCCATTACTCTTTGGTTTCTTAGCTAGGTGTTCGGGGGTCACCTGCTAGCTCGAAGTTCAATAGTTCTGCCACAGACGTCGGTGCAAATTTTGCCTCAATGAATCTGTCTGATTTGGAATCACTTAAATAAACTAGATTAATAAAACTCCTTCATTTATTCTCTTCCTTATTATCCTATGTAGGCTAATTTGATGATGTAGGTATTTGATACGTTTTAGCTTACCTTTTTACCCCAAAACTTCTAATGTACTCATCACTTATTTTCCGCTCAATTTGTCATTAACAAGACCCCCTCCGTTGATATCATTTTATGTCTTAGTCAATTGCTCAGCTAGAAAACTTCATATTCAAATCAGAGTGAAATTTCCGATTGTAACGGGTTAACCAGCAACGAGCCTGCCTACCTTAGGACCATCCAAATATGAATAATAGGGATTCCAGTGGACATCCAGTTACCCAAGTGGAGCTAAAAATATTCATCCATCTGTTTCTGTGGAATAATACCATGGGTGTATTATATTTGGTCACACCGAAATTTTTATGTCTGGAGTTCAGGTCTCCATGAATTTTTCGAGAAATTTACGATGCTTTGAGTACCAGCGAGAGGAGAAAACATAATATGGCCGTTAATCTGCCAACCAGAAGGTCTTTTCGGAAGAAGGTGAAGGGTTTCAGGGCGCCGTGCGACGGAACTGCCCTCTGTCGGAAAGTCGCATTAAGCCATACTTGCAGGTGATGCGTGTGGCTAAGAATCCATCTAAAGGAACTTTGGAAACATATGAATATTTGGGAATAATTTTAGTCTCTACTTTCCGATCGTAAACACATTTGATTTATCTCTCCAACATGTTTCTGCTCAAATTACGTATACGAAAATTTGAGACCATTTTATGAGTTCATGAACAATGCTACGCGTTACAAATATCCCATAGCTTAGGTACTCCGTGCCTATGCTGTGCGATTTATTTATCAAAATATTTTCCAAAGATACAGGGGTACTGCCACTACCTTTGGGTTGAATTTTGGCTTTAGTGAAATCAAAAAGAGAAGTGGTTTGAACCGAAGTGTTCAAAAAAGTATGGGCAAAAGGAGAAGAATTTCATTGAGCAATGAAGCTTACACAAGGAGGAGAGAACTAATGACACGAAAGCTGAGTAAGGATGTTAAGAAAAGGCTCGTCAAAACATTGATGTGGAACGTGGTTTTAGATGGCGCGGAAACAATGTCAATGAAGCATGGTGACAGGAGTCGATTGTAGACTTTTGAAATATAAATACGGATAAGGATGGAGCAAGTTAAGTGGACATAAAGGGAAACAAATGCGGAGGTGCTAAGTATAGTTGGAGAGGAGAAGGGATGCTGTGAGAAATTCTAAAGAGACAAAAAACATGGATGCAAAGCATCTTGATTGGCAATGGGATGTTGAAGACTGTGATAGAAAGGAGAATGTCAGGAAAACGAGGAAGAGGTAGAAATAAGATAGCGAGGTTGGACTGATTGAAGGAATGTAGAAAGTGTACGGAACTGAAAGATTTTATGCTGTGTCCACCCAAAACCTACCTTAACCGGTAGAATACCAATATATATATATATATATATATATATATATATATATATATATATATATATATATATATATATATATATATATATATATATATACATGTCCCTCTCATGGACTACAACCTTGTCGTGGTGGAAGGGCTTGTTTGTTCCGATGACCCCTAGAGCTGTGCTGGCGGGAGTAATAATAATTACTCCTGGAAGGGTCACCCATGCCAGATAGGTCGAAGGTTAGGAGCCAGACGAAAGGTAGTCCACGCAGCGTCTGTTCCTCAGTGAGGCGGCTGCAATGGCGTCTGACCCCAGTGGGGCGGCCATTAAGTGATGGTGTCACGTTAAAAACACTATTGAGGAAGGCAACGGGAAACCACCTCAATTATCATTCCCAAGAAAATAATGATGGACGCAAAACAGAAATTGAGTCCTGGCAACTCCGGGACTCGGCCCAAGGGGCCGTGTGTCGTGCCCGGCAGCGGGGGAGACAAGGCTTCCGCGGTCGTAATCTCACGAAACCCTTGCAGGGAAGAAATAACTGCAGCAGGACAGAAGACTCAGAAGAAGGCGAAAGTAGTTAGAATAGGAACCTGGAACGTCAGGACAATGTTGAGGAGAGGCAAATTAGAAAATATTAAGCGAGAGATGGAAAGAGGTAATATAGATGTTTTAGGTCTCTGCGAGGTGAGATGGAAGGATAGCGGGGATTACTGGAGTGACAATTATAGAGTGATATACAGCGGCGGGGACGAGTGCCAACGAGGGGTTGCCGTAATTTTAAATAAAGGGGTAGGAAGAAGCGTAGTCAACATAGAGCAAGCGACAGATAGAATTTTACTCGTAGAAATTAAAGCAGAGCCGACGAACTTGGTCATTGTTCAGGTATACATGCCACCGAGCAACCGCAATGAGGAAGAAGTCGATAGGATGTATGATGAGTTAGAGGACATCATAGCGAGTGTTCCTGCAGGGAAACATTTGATAGTGATGGGGGATTGGAATGCGACGGTAGGCGAAGGAAGAGATGGTGGTGAGGTGGGGGACTATGGGTTAGGTACGAGGAATGAACGCGGGGAGAAAGCAATTGAATTCTGCAGGGGACAGGGGTTAGTCATCACTAACACCTGGTTTAGACACCACAAAAGGCGTAGGTATACATGAAAATGCCAGGTGACTCAGAAAGGTAAGATAATAGTTGAACCAGAAAAAATCCAAGAGAGATGGAAGGAATATATAGAAACACTGTATGGTAAAGAACTTAGGCCGACAAGGTTAGACATAGAAAAGGAACATGACGTAGAAGAAGATAGCTTAGGTCCAGGCATACTCGATGATGAAATAGAAAAGGCATTAAAAGAGATGAAAGCAAATAAGGCTGTGGGGGTGGACAATATTCCTGTAGAAATGTTGAAATGGTTAGGGAAAGGTGGGAAGAAGGCCATATATGGACTAATTCGTAGTATCTATGAGGAAGGAATCTGGCCGGAAGATTTTGTGAGATCGGTGTTAGTTCCTATTCCAAAAAAAGGCAAAGGCTTCGTCATGTGAGGATTACAGAACGATAAGTTTGATATCCCACGCAGCTAAAGTTATTCTCAGGATCATCAACAAAAGGATAGAGAGTAAGGCAAATGATTACTTAGGGGATGATCAGTTTGGGTTCAGGAAGGGAAGAGGTACGCGTGATGCCATTGCAGTAATGAGATCACTAGTCAAGAGGAATATAGAATACAATCAGGACGTTTTTGCCTGTTTTGTAGATTTCGAAAAAGCGTTTGATAGAGTGAATTGGGAAAAATTAATGCGTGTATTGCAGAAAATAGGAATGGATTGGAGGGACAGGAGACTGATCCGCAACCTGTACATGTCTCATACTGCTCAGGTGCGAGTGGGGAACGGAGAGTCCGGATGGGCAGTGTTAGGAAGAGGTGTAAGGCAGGGTTGCCCATTGTCACCGGTACTGTTCAACGTATACGTAGAGGAAATGATTAAAGAAGCATGGGAAGAACTGGAGGTAGGAATGAAAGTCGGAGGGGAATTCGTAAAATCGGTTAGGTTTGCTGATGACCAAGCATTAGTTGCTCATTCAGCCAAGGGGTTGCAAGCATTGTTGAGTGAATTGGAGGTTCAGTGCGATAAATATGGGATGAGAATAAATATTAATAAAACAAAGATTATACGATTTTCCAGAAAGAAAAATGCTAAGCTAAATATTAAAATAGGCGGGGAAAAAATAGAGCAGGCAGAACAGTTTACATATCTCGGAAGTGTTTTGGACCAATACGATCAAAGTGGTAGGGACGTAAGGAGAAGAATTGCGCTAGGCAAGGAGGCTTTCTCAAGGAGGAGGGAGTTGATGACGGGGACGTTGAGTAGGGATGTTAAGACAAGACTCGTAAAAACTCTGATATGGAGCGTAGCTATGTACGGCGCGGAAACGTGGTCGCTGAAGCAGGAGGATAGACGTAAATTGGAGGCTTTTGAAATGTGGGTGTGGAGAAGAATGGAGAAGGTGAAATGGACCGAAAGGAAAACAAATGAGGAAGTAGTGGAGATGGTGGGTGAGGAGAGGGGTTTGTTGAGAGAAATCCTATGGAGGCAGGAAAAATGGATGAAAGGCGTATTGAGCGGTAGTGGAATGTTGAAGAGGGTAATAGAGGGGAGAATGTTGGGCAAGCGAGGTAAGGGTAGGAACAGGATAGGGATGTTGGACGGGATGAAGGGAAAGAAGTACACCGAGATGAAGATGGACCTGATGTAGATTAGGTTGCTGGATTGGATTTTGTTTGGAGTTACAAAATGTTTATTTGATAGTTGTGTCCATCTAAAAACCTACCTTTTATATATATATATATATATATATATATATATATATATATATATATATATATATAGACAGTAACACACAGCACGAGAACACATAAAAAGAACACTCACAATAATATCTTGATAATTTCGACGGACTTGAGCTCCGTCTGACTGAGATTGAGTCATATCTTATCTTCCGAAGAAGACGGATCTCAAGTCCGTCGAAATTATCAAGATATTATTGTGAGTGTTCTTTTTATGTGTTCTCGTGCTCTGTGTTACTGTCTAAGTTTTTTATTCAACACTTCCGTGTTACTTCGAAGAAATCATCTATATATATATATATATATATATATATATATATATATATATATATATATATATATATATATATATATATATATATATATATATATATATATATATATATATATATATATATATATATATATATATATATATATAATATATACATATATATATATATAATATATACATATATGTATATATAAAACACAGTAATAGTCAACCCTAATCAGGTAGATTTAGTAGGTGATAGTAAAACTCACCCATGTACCAAGCCCGACGGCGTGTGAATATTCACACATCAGGGTAGGGGGGCCAGTTCCTTTCCCTGTGCCGGTTATGGTTTCCAGGAAGATCTGGTACCCGAAAAATCAACTAGCTTGGGTGGAGCTGCAGGTGACCAAAGTACCTTCACCGGGAATCGAACCCGGGACCCTCCGGTCAGTAGTTCAACGCTCTACCCACTAGACCACCGCGAAACATATTTTTCTATGTTCTATATATATATATATATATATATATATATATATATATATATATATATATATATATATATATATATGTGTGTGTGTGTGTGTGTGTGTGTGTGTGTGTGTGTGTGTGTGTGTGTGTGTGTGTGTGTGTGTGTGTGTTTTCCTCCCCGGATATGTAAAAATCTTTTTACATTTGTCATCTGCTCAGGTCCGCCTCCCCCACCTCTCTTGTGTTCGTCCCTTATGTGTGTTCCTTTCCCATTTCATTTCCTCTATTTCTATGTGAATGAATATTTGTTCGCCGTATGGCGGGATTTCGTGTTTGAATGGGTATCTATATGTTATTTATATGTATATATATATATATATTTATTTATTTATTTATTTATAATTTTTCCAGTTCTTTGACACAAGGTGCGACTTAGCATCTTCCAAACTATATTGATGAAAGCCGTTTATTACCTTTAAAATGTTTTCAAACGTGTCCCCCTAGGTAGGACAGAAAGTAACCAATGAAACAGGAACCTCGGAAATTTAATTATTAATAAATTTGCTTTATTTTGAGAAATACAATTTAATTGCTGCTAAAATCCAATAAAAATAAATTCATTTTCATCTGCACTGATAAAACTACAATCATTTCTTAAAAAAAATAAGCTACGGAAAACCACACGCACACTAATATTATCTCCTGAAACGAATCGTTGGTAGGTGTGTAAATTTACTTTAAGAACGAAGAGAATTTTTTCACTGCCTATTTCCTTAGCATTACCACTTAATTAGCCCCTGGGACCACTTTAAGCTGACAAGGAATCACTTAATTTGATAAAATGGAAGCAGTATTTTCTAGACCAATTTGAAGCAAATGCTACTATGTACAGCGCCGGTTTCTACCCGCTCATTTCACAAGAGAACATATGAATTTTATTGTATAGACTTGAGTCCTAATTTGATATAAATTCAGGGTAATTTTAGGTGATGAACATGAGGGGAATATCCCGTAAGGTTAGTTTTATAGTAATTAGTCTTTCGCTCACTCTTATTGCGAGATTATTCATGACAAATGAAATTTACCGTTTTCGTCTTTTCGTAATTCTTGGTGTAGCGGCCTCAAGAATAACTACAGACATGAAAACCGAAAACAATTAGTAATTCTTGAATTAGAAGGATTGATTGATCTAAATCACTCAAAAAAGTTCGCCTCAATGGCTCAATCGGAGCTCACTTAAAACACTCCAATGTGGTCTCGACGGAGACCGAAACTTGACGGAGGGTGCTAGCTTAACAAGTATTGCAGTTTTACGATGCTTTTTCCGCTCTGCATGACTGTGCCTGGGCGGCTTCCCTAGAAAAAAAATATCTTGCGGGTGAGTGCCTCGAAGTCTGTAGCGGAGGATACCTCCAATCGACACTTCCGAGCAACGATGCATTTGACGCTCCACGTTGCGTAATGAGGTAATCAAACGGCCATGGAGTGAGGCTGAGAAGAGAGGGGTAAGAAGGCGAGCCTGGGAGTGGCTTGAAGGGCAGTGAATGCTGTGCTTCTGCCAAGAGTGCCTTCGGCGAGAGAGAACAGAGGATTGAATCTCGAGCTGAGGAAAAGGTACGTATGTATGGGATTCACGTCTAATTCTCAATTTACGACAGAAGCTTAGAAGTCAAAACACTCAGTAGCTATGAATCAATGGGGGATAAACTAAATAACCCCATGTAGTAGTTAGTTGGTTCGCTATTATCAATTATTTGATAATGAATCGCGGGCATCATGACAAGTGTCAATTGAAACCACGGTATAGGAAAAGATAAACTGTTTGTTTTCCTGAAGTATTGCATCGTCTCATCAGTCAACTGAAAAGGATCACAACCAATAATGACAAACAAAATACGACTTCCAAGTACGACTAACGTATAGTGTATTTATGGGCACAAAATGTTGCTCTACAAATGAAAGTATTCCACATTTTAACGGATATTCCTCTAAGTTTTTCAATTAATTCAAATTAATAGTCATTCCTGTTTAGATGGATTCACCATAATCTATCTTATTTTGTATATAGCTACAAGAAGCATCCCATTGTCATTTAACGGAGAAATATTTCGCAGAAATGGATTCATTTTTAAAATTCTTTGTTTCAACTTTAGTTTACGTAAGTGGGATACTAAGAGAGTAAACCTTAAGTTGCTCTAATTGCAAGGAATATTAATATTTGCCGAAAATGCCATTGAGCCATGTGATGAACTCAGCCCGACAAAGCCACGAAGAGAACAAGATCGGAGTATGTACTGTTGTGTGAAGCTCAGAAATGCCTCAAAACTAGTTATTTATCCTAAAGGATAAAGGACAAGCGTCGCTGGGACGGCACACACACAATACAAGTTGAGAGCCCAACAGATCTAATTTACCCGTGAAACAATCCATGAGAGGAATGAGAAAAAGGTTCATCCGCTCTGCTGGCTTTCTTTTCCAGCAACGCGAAGACCCTTGAACTTCGCGCGTTCCTAGTCGAGTTCGAGGGGAGCCTTCCAAATATCTTCCGGTTGGTCAAGGCCCCCAGCTGCGAGCTTACGGGAGTTTCGGGCTCGACGAGAATTCGTCCCGGGTCAACGCGTGTGGTATCGTTTAAAGGCGAACACATTACTACCCCAGGGCATATTGACGGATTTTCCATGTAAATTAGTGCCCATTTATCGATCCAACGACCGAGTGCTACATGCGTAAATCATCACCTCACCTTTTCTTCTCTACGTTAGTCTGTTGTCTTATTTTTTAACTCTCCTTCATTCTTCCATATGTTTCCTTGCTCTTAGGTTATTCCAATTCTCAGCCAGGTTTAGAATTTCCTTTGTCACCCATGGTTTCCGAGCTTCAATTTTCTTCCTACCTAAGACTTCATTTGCCAATTTTTCTATTTCTTGTTTCATTTTCTTCCACTTCCCACTTTTTTCCCATTTCTCAGTTACTTCTACCACTACTTTTCCAACTACTTTCTTGTTTCTTTCTCCTTCTTTTCTCCAGCAGTCATCTATTCTCAACTACTCTTTTAATGTTTTTAAACTGAAGGTTGAATTTTACCATAACTAATTCTGCAAGGTCAACTCAACCAGACCTGGATGTCTGTGGCTGGATTTTTTTGGTTTCTGAAGCGTCGTTTAATGATGATGCAATCAATATGTTACCTTTTATTCTTCCCTGGTGTTTCCCGAGTGTGCCTTCTTCTCAACAGTTCCCGTAATAATGTATTTTTGATGAACATGTTGTGTTAATCGCAGAATTTCAGCACCCATTCTCCACTATCTCTGATGTTTCCCAAACCATATTGCCTTGTGGTTTCTATAAAATCGTGAAATTCAGACCAAGCATTCAAATCTCCCATATCATGAGCATTATTTTATCTTTGTCCTATGTCATCCTCATCAACTCATCAATATCCTTATACACTTCAAAAGTCTAATCATATTCAGAACTTAATGTTGGGAAGTCTGCTTGTATGATCATCAACTCGGTAGGTATGCTTCTAATATTAATCATCATTAATCTTTTATTTACCAGATATGAGTTGTATTTTAGTGTTGCCCACTTTTAATTTAGAATTAGTTTTAGCCGACCCCGGTGGCGGTGGGGTAGCGTCCTCACCTGCCTATCCAGAGGTACCGGGTTCCAATCCCGCCTAGGTAGGTTTTTTCCATCTAGGGCTTGGGTGCATGTAATTGTCCAATTGTTATATCATCAATCAAAGTCCGATGTAAAGGCCGAAGTACTGTGTTCGGGCAATTGCAAAATAAATAAAAAATAAATAAATAATACTCAATTCTCTCTTTCACTTAGCTCTAAGCTATTTTGAAAGAATTAAAATGAAATTATCCATTCCCTAGCCACCTGGTTTCACATATCCCTGGTATATTTATAGCATTGTTTTATATTACTTCTTTTTTCTTCTAATTTACCTACTTGCAATAATGTTCCCACATTCCATATTCCTATAATCACACATTCCTAACTCTTTTTGTTAACGGGATTTCGTCAGATGTCGACCTGAGAAGCTCCATTCCTTCTCCTGCCGGAACTAGGGTTGCAAATGTACTATTCCTTTGTATACAATCCATAATCCAGGGCTGCATAACACGAGATATCCATTCGGATCCTTAATGGAGTGGTTTCTTCTTGTCTTCTTCACCCTATGCTGTCGGCAATCTTTGTGGCTCTCCCGACTTCAAGGACTGTTTCTAGTCCTTGTGACATCAGGGTGCCCCATTTCCATCGAAGGATGGAAGAGAATGCGTAAATTCTTCTCGGGTCCTCCACCGGGTTATATCGTCCATATATGGACGATATAACCCGGTGGAGGACCCGAGAAGAATTTACGCAGCTGATACGCCGGGAAAACACCAAATCTTTTACCATGGAAGAGAATGTTTATACCCACCTTCATTCGGTCTCCAGTGCCACGCTAGGCATCCTTAGTTGTCCGTCTCCCACCACGAGGTGTAGTTAGATATTTCCCTTCATTTAGGAATGAGACCTAAACGGCATTTCTCAACCCCTCAAGGACTTTAGGGGAGAAGTTACTAGGGTATAACTAAATTTTTTTTAATAGGTAATCTACCTATTCAAAAAAATTAGGTTGAAGTAGGTTTGGACTACTTGGCAAATATTTTGAAGGCCATTAATAATAATCGCCTTTACAAAAATATTTACACAAATACGAGTATAAGGTAACAATTATTATTTAATCCGCATATAATGAATCACCCCTCGCTTATGTGTTGTTGCGGCATTACTTGTTGATTTTCCGAATTTAACAACGTTGCTTTTCACTCCTTTGACCAAAGGTTTTTGGCAATGGTCAACTAGACCAATCTTGTTAACACGTTTAGTAACGTTTCGCTTTTACTGAGAGATAAGTTGAGAATAAATTCAGCGACAGAACCCCTGGTGATAAAATATGCACTAATGGCAAAAAAAAGTTTTAACGTCATGTTCAGATTAATTAAAAATTGCTATTTTCCACAAAATAAATTTTGATGCGACCGGTTTTAATGTTACTACATCATCATCAGGTGACAGTCATAACTGATATCCAATTTATTCTGTTGAAAATTGCTATTTTTAATTAATCATGATATTCCACCATATCACGCCTGAAACGTCTCTTTTTATTTTAGTCATGTCCAGAATTTAAGAACGCCCGTTGAAACAATCATATTATTCAGTTTTTTATATAAATATTTGAAATCGAATGCTTATACTCTCGTTGGAAGTTGCAAGGGATACAATACACACAGATATGTGTAGAACAGCAAGGTACGCACGTATTTCACTCTTTGATACTTCGAGTTTACATAGAAACTTGTTGAGACTTGACGCTTCAGTTAACCATGTAGGTTGCTTAAATTACCCACAATGGAACTCTCTGTGTGTCGATATTAAGAGTTAATTGGGAGAACACATTGTACTTTATTTAAGGGTAAATTTAATTTGATTAACCGGTCAGTGATTTTCGACACCGTATTTAGGTGAAGACGTGTTCAAAAGAACATGCACACTCATGAAATGTAAGGATGTACTACGGAGTGAAAGACGAGTTTGTCAAAGGACCTACTGACTACGGAGTTTTGCAAAGATAAAATTCAATGAGCGGAGAAAATATATATATATTTAACGTGCCTTCAGCCTAATACAAAGTTTGCGGGGCTATAATCCTGAGAGGGATATAGTGCGGTCATGGAATGGATTATTCAAAGTCGACCTTACGGCGAGAAAATCAAAGGGGTTCACGCAACTCACTTGAAAAACGATTGCTATTTTAATATTTAATTTTTAATGAAATTTTTTTTATATTTCATTTTGCTGTTTTAATACAGATAGTTATTTTTACACTCGTGACTTAGATTGAAAAGTAGATTGAAGCTATGAAAAGAATTTATGGCGAGTGAATAACATCAGTGGAAATTCTTAGGCACATTTAATTTTTTAAACCGTATCACAAATATAGAATTGGATAACTAGATCTTGAAAGCTCAAGTAAACCTAAAGCGTACAGTTCCACTATTTTAAATTTGGTATTTGGAATCAAAAGAAAACCGACAACTGAATCCTTATATTAATCTTTGTACTGAAAAATTAACAACACTTTTTTATAATAATTAATAACAAAATTTATATAAATTTCAAGAAACTGTAACAGTAACTTTAAAGGAGTCACCCGCTATGTGTGCATTATAATGCAACAATTTCAGAGAGAAAAAAATCATTCGCCTTAACCGGGATTCTAACACTAATTCGAAAATTTCAGAGTGTAAGAGGACGCCTCGGTAGCTTAATTGGTTAAAGCACTCGGCCGGATATCGAGGGATCCGGGTTCGAATCCCGGTCAAGGCGAATGATTTTTACTCTCTGAAATTGTTGCATTAAAATTTATATAATCTAACACTTCCAAGAAACTGCGAAAGAGTAACTTTTATCGGAGTCGTTCGCTAAATGTGTATCACAATGCAACAATTTCAGAGTGTGCGGGAGATGCCATACCCGAATCAGAGTATGGTACCCCGCTGTTTCTTAGAATTTGTCAAAGGTAAAGCGTATTATATAGAGTGTAACCGAGAACTAGTTCATTAAAACTTTCTATTATTTTCCTTTACCATCATTTTCTATCAAGATATTAGGGATGAATTAAATGAAAATTCCCCTTCAGTGCTTATTTATAGAATTACAAGAATAGAAATTAGAAAGAATACAAGGTACTACTGGTATCTTGCACTCTTTTTAATTTCCAATGGTTTTCCATTATCCCACATAATTTCTACGACGCGTCGACGTCTTCAGAGGTGAGTGAATAGGTTTTAGGTTGTGTCCATTAATAAATAAATATTGGGGGATAAGTCAAAATCATTGTATAAATTTCAAGAAAGAAACTGCGGGAGATGCCATTACAATGAACAAATTTCAGAGTGTAAAAATCATTCGCCTTGACCGGGATTCGAACCCGGATCCCTCGATGTCCGACCGAGTGCTTTTGCCAGTTAAGCTACCGAGGTGTCCTCTTAAATTCTGAATTTGAAATTTAAAATTGAGCTTAACTGGCTAAAGCAATCGGCCGGACATCGAGGGATCCGGGTTCGAATCCCGGTCAAGACGAATGATTTTTACACTGTAAAATTGTTGCATTGTAACCATTCTATATTTCAAATACAGAATAATCATGTTTTCAATGATTATTGTGTATGTAAACAATCAATTTGTAGTAGCCCAGAAAATAATGTTGCTAAGTAAATGAACTTTACAAATATTCTCTGTGATAAAACATTTCATAACTATTGATACAATGAAAACCATGAGTCTGTGCTCCGGTAAACTGTTTTGATATTTAATGTTTTTGAGTTAAATTTGAATAGCTACACCGTAGCCAAATAGGAAAATTAAATGGATACATTCTGTGTCAAATTCCTCATGTAAATTCATCTACGTGAACATTTATGGCGATTTACATGCTGTACCTATATTTCTCATTATCCAGGCCAGTTGTTTCTCACTAGAAATCAAATCGATCATTGCTGCTTATATCATTGCTCCATTTACAGTTTCATTGCTGTTTAGGAAAGCCAACTTAAATTTACTCATTGTATCGGTTTCTCCTGTAATCTATCTTAAACAATTGTGGAACCCCTTATTTTTCAATCATTAATAAAACAAACCTCGGTCATGTTTTGACAACTCCATACTGTGACAAAAACCTGAGTTGGTTTTCTTTTAATTAACAGTTTGCGACGTAACACCAAGAAGGGGCAGAAGAAGTAAATTTGAGAGCGGAGCTGAAGCTCGCCGGTTCGATTATTTTAGAAGTCGAAATTTTTTCATCTTTGAAAAAGTTGTATTATTGAATTTTTACTGAACAACACAACGAGAAAAAGAGGCTCCTACGACAAGCAACCCTGCACCAAAGTTGAGAGGCAGCAGTTTCACCATAAGGCACTGATGCTGCAGATCAAGAATGTTGGTTCGATATCAACAATCCCTGCTGTGGACGGAGTTGACCCTAGTACAACAGCGTGGAAGGCGAGGGGAAACCGTTAGTTTCACCAGAATATGCAGCTTTTCATTCAAATATGAAGCGATGGTATCCCTTCTTGTAAAATACCCCCTTTAGGTCTTTCGGTTGGGGATCACTGCGAGGGGAAAATTAGCCAAGGTGAACAAATGTCCGAAAGGGATGTGTAGGTCACCAGGAATGAACGGGAAGATGGAAAATGTTTACATGAACAGACAAAGAGAGACATCCTCGGAGTGAGCAAGCTGAAATTGGCCGCAGCTTGTTAAACGACAGGAGTGGCGGATGATAACTTTGAGAGACGACCAGAATGTTGTATGATTAGTAGCCATTCTCAAGAAAGTATCAGCAAAAAGAGTCAAATCGTGCTGCAAATAGAATGAGAGAACTATGATGATGAAGTTAAAGGGAGAGCTTACCGACTCAGTGTTAGTATAGGTGTATACGTCGACATTCAGTCATTTAGAAGAGAAATTAATATCATGCGAACAACTGAAAGAGGTTCCAGAAGCATTAATAGGGGAGGAGAATCTAATCGTGATGGAAGACACTGTGGTCGGAAAGGGCCGAAAAGGAAACAGCGTGTGACATTTCAGATTGAGACGACGAAACTCTACGGAAGAAAGACTGATTGATAGACTTCTATCGCGAGAAATGCATGTTAGTGGCAACTACCCTCTTCTAAGAACATCGGTGAAGATGGAACAAATGGACGATGGGCGGTGAATATGGCAAAATACCAAAATTGATGAAAAATTGTCGGAACGATATACAAGAACCAAGTTAAGAATGCAAGGGCTTCCACGGCGCAGACAAGAAGATGAAGAAAGTGATACAGGGACAAGGATGGAACACAAATTTACTATAGTAAGCGAGCAAGAGAAAAGTTTACCACGGCCATCGACGTAAAAATAGAAGAAATAATTCAGACTAGTATTGAAAAATTATGGAAAGAAATAAAGAATATAATAACCAAAGTAGCAGATGAGCAACTTGTGAGTAAAGTGAAGGAATCTAAGTGGCTCTGGATAAAGCTCAAATAAGGAAACGCTTAGAGGCAAGAAGTAAATACAAGAATACAACAAATGAGACTGAGGAAATACTGTATCATAAGTTTTGAGACCAAAAGAGGGCATGGAGGTCATGAAATAGTTGGTAGAACACTACCACGAAGGAATCAATGACAATATAAAGAAGGGAAATAGGGAAGAGGCTTATTAACTAGTGAAGCGACGACTCGGAGAAAGAAAAACAAAATTCAGCATCTGAGATGCTAATATTAAAATAATCCTTAAAGATGAAGACATAAAAAAGAGATGGATGGAATACAGTGAAGAACTTACCAAATGCCCAAGTCACATTAAGGTGACATAATTAAAGGGGAAATCTTAACGGTATAAGATGAACGCGGCCTGTGAATACCAAATAAATGGGAGCCATTCAAATCTACGAGGGAGAAATAAAACTTAGGACTTCGATAATAGTTGATAAATGTAATACCAAAGAAACCAATAACGGATAAATGTGGAGAAAAGAGAACATTGAGACTGATTCCTCACACTTCGAAAATACTTACTCGGATCAGTCGAGGAGTAGAAGGCAAGATAGAAGAAAACCTCACGGAAAACCAATTCTGATTCAGGATAAAACGAGGAATTAGTGAGGTGAAATGAAATACCTAAACTAATCACCCTGTGTGTTATTCGTGGATTTGGGGGAGACCTTCGACAGCGTCGGATGTTAATAGGTGCTCAATGCTAGAAGCGCTTGGAACAGACTACAACGGCAAAATAATACTCTAAATAATACTATAAAAATTACCATATGAACCAGGTGAAAACCATGTCAATGAAATACGAAAGAAAACTAGAAGTTATGATAAATAGAGGAGTTGGACGAAGATGCAACATTTCTCCAGCACTATTCAGTGTATATTTAGGAAAACCTTTGGACGTCAAAGAAATTAAGGTGAATGGCGAAAAATAGACACCCTCTGGGTCACAGATGACATCGCAGTAGTTCCAAAAACTCGAGAGAACCTGCAAGCAACTCTGAATGCTATGGATCGAGTACTTTAGCAATAAATAAATGATTATTATGAGCATTCAAAAAAAATTAATATCCTAGTCTTTGGGCTATAAAAATTGATGGAAGATTAAGCAATTCGAGGAGTGAAACTAGAGCAATTGGAACCCTTAAACAAAACTGGGGCGACAGCATATTTTGGTAAGGAATAAATTCAACCGAAGAAGCTTAGCTCAGCGAAGAAAAGTTCTAAGGTACGAAAGCGTTCATAAGGAAGAGGCAATTGCTATGTTCAAAGAGCTTGAACTCGATCTCAATGAAGCATTTCGTCAAAACCTTCGCATGGAGCATGGCACTCTGCGGATCAAATTGGAGAAATGGATCAGTGAAGAATAAAACCCCTTGAAGTATGAGGGTGGAGAAGAATACTGAATATTTAATGGACAGACAAAAAGAGGAAAGTGAAATCATACAGGAGAGCAGAAGAGGAACGTACAACATAGGGAACCCTGAAAAATAAGAACTAGATTTAAAAAGAGATGGGACTAGATAAATAAGTACTAGATGGACTGGACACATTATGATGCACAATGTATTATTTAAAAGTATATTAGAGAAGAAAATTGAAGGGAAAATCCCGTGGATGGAAAGAAGGCGAGGTAAGGAAGACCGAGGGACAAGTACATAGGGCAAATTAAGAAGAACCGCAGCACAACAACGCTATCAGGCGGTGAGGGAATTCATTGAATAGAAGAGTTAAGTATTGAATTAAACCGATATTATGATTGAAACACTGATGATAAGTACCAAAAGTGGTTTTCTTTTTAATAAAATATGGAAATGTTGCTCGCCATTCTGCGCACTTTCTTCAAGCCCCCCTCCAAACTATTTTTCATCTACATGATTCCATTGAAAACATCGGCATGGTGTGTGGCAGGGGATCATGCACAACAGGCATACAGATTACGCGTAGGGTTTATGGGTCACGTAACACATATGAAAAACTGTTATTTGCATTAAACCTGTCTTATCACTCTGAGAAAGAAATCGCGCGTGCCAATTCCGTGGGGAATGCAGGTACTCGCCGCAATTTTGGACAGTGATCTCTCCTTCTTGATGTGAGGATTGAATGAAGGATGACCCTTGAGCTCTGAAGGCACTGGTGCGTGGTTGATTCGTGGCACCAAGCGAGCGAGCAAAGAGCAACTTCGTCCAGGGCCGTCGTGCACTTCCATCGGCACTCACCCTCCCGCGGGTCGACCGACGGCGCGCCGCGGAGGGCCGCTCGCTTCCTTTTCTCCCCTCCTCCCGGTCTACATTCGCAATCCGTCGGATTTCTCGGCATCTGGATCGTTGCATGCCACCGATACGCGCATGCGGTAAATCGCGAAACTTGAAAAATTCCTCCATATCCGATTGGAATGAAGGCGTGATTTTCATACCTACGTACCACTCCAACCAGTGTAACAGGCTTGCTCCTCGAGTGTATTTCGATCGGGCGAGGGTTCGTTGGGATTGGAGACGGTCTCGTCGGAGACCTCCTGGGAGATTCCTGGAGTTGCGGGGGAATTCAAGCAAGCGATTGGCGTTTCATCAACCCAGCTGCGTGAGGCACGCTTTGCGCCATTTTGCCGGCCCGCTATGGTTTCCTCCGAGATGTTTCGTCAAGATTTCAATCATTTCCTCACCTAAGCTCCCCCGATTCCCATTTACCTCGATAACGTAATGTTTGACGATGCAGAATATATTGGCATTTTGTTCCACTCGATCACCTGGAATGGTAAGGTGGTATTCGTGAATTAGTTCTCAGCCCCTACACAGAAGCGGCCTCGTTCCATTGAGTGGTGGGTGCATTGAGAGGTGCATAATTAGTGTCTTGAAATTTGTGAGCCGCTAATATCTTTCAATTTTGGATTAAATATTTAAGATTTAATAAAAGAATTGTGGCGGGAAAGGTTTTCATGATGACCCAAGGGGAACTACCGATCAAATTCATTTGCCGAATACCGATCTATTCTGCGATCTTTTTTCGGATGAGAAGCTCCAGGCTAGTTTCACCGAACCCGCTGTCCCTCTCAGAGCCATTACGCATCCTTATGTTTAGTGCATGCATGCGAGGCGATTGATTTGTTGTGAAATATGTTTATCGAGCTGTATAATACGTATAAAATGAAGTAAGAGCACTTAAATAAATATTATATCCCGCGAATCACATCATTCTAGAAAGTCAAAATAGAATGGAATAAAATTCTGTAAAAAGTAGCAAAAGATGGTAACAACCTAACAAAATAATAATAATAAACTAAAAATATTAATATTTCAAGTAAATATAATATGTATAGCAGCTGAATATTGTTCATCCCGTGCAATGAAATACGATTGTGACCTATTTAATTTGTAAGTGTCAAAGCAATTTGCATAACTTGGACGTCTTCCTTTTCTAATAAACATTCTAGAATCTCCGCCCCCCTTTTCATGCATGCCAAACGTCTAAGCCCAAACCTCTAACTGTGACGCAATCTATAGCAAGTTTCCAATCCCTTCTCTTGGAGACCCCTGCGTTAGTCTGTGCAGAAAAGTACGCTGAAACCCCGCGGAGAAGCTATTTTGTCAAAATAATCTTTCGTTCTGTAAATAATTTTGCTAAGAACCTTTCAAGGATAGCAACCAGTTTCCTCTTCCTCCTAACATGGTTTACCGATCCGACCCCGCTCCCCCGGCGAGTTTTACCATTCCAGTAGGTACGGGCATTATAATGCATTCCGAGTCGGGAGCGTTCCCTTCTGTCTCCGAACTCGAGGGCGAAGCGGGGCGGATGGGAGGGACGGGCACGATATGCCACCGGGGAAGGAAACTCGCCCGGGATACGTTCGGCCTTCGACCGCCGCGATCGCCTTCTTCCTCACGGAGGCTACCAGCTTCGCCCGAAGTTGACCCAAGGCGTGTGACGGGACGCAAGGTCGGCGAACGGCACCACGGTGGAAAAGTGAGAGAGAGAGAAGGTTCTAGAAATGACGAGGCCCTTTCGGCGCAGCAGGCCAAGGGGTTCGTTCACCCGACGCCCTTCTGGCTCCATAGGGGAATACAAGGGGGAGGATCTCCATCCTCATCACCAGGGGCAGGGGTGAGACTTCTGTGGGAGTGGTCACGGGCAGGGCCAGCGATGGACTATCTGTTGTGCCATTTGGAGTGAGTGGGTGACTCGAATGGAAGTCAGATGGAGGAAGCTAAGCCTTTGGAATTAGTATCTGCGATTTGGAAGCCAGGATTATGTTGGAAGGCGTAATTTATACAATTTCACAATGGGTAAAAACTGATTCGCATTTTCACAAAAAATATGTTTGATGAATACATTACACATTTCGCTCCACTTTGAAGATAATTATTTGCTCCTGTTTTTAGGTAGTGCACGTCTGATGGTTAACTGAGATACCATATCCGAGCATTTACGAAGTGTGTTCAAAAAAGAATTATAATTTTAATTTTTCGGACAATAATATTTATTTATTCTTATACATTGATGTTGTTAACTTTAAAGTAGTCCCCTTTGAAGATTATACACTTGTGCCAGCGCTTCTCCCAATCCCCGAAACACTTCTCAAACTCGATCTTGGAGATGTCCTTTAGTTCTTTCAGCGATGCGCTTTTAATGTCATCTACGGCTGTAGAATGACGGCCCTTCAAGGTTCTCTTCATTTTTGGAATTAGGAAATAGGAAAAAGTCACACGGAGCCATATCTGGCGAATATGGACGCTGGGTTCAGTATGGTTACAGTATCGTTTTTGGCAAAAAATTCGCGAACTAGCAATGAAGTGTGAGCAGGTGCATTATCGTGGTGCAAAGCCATGAATTGTTAGTCCAGAGATCCGGGCGTTTTTCTCGGATTGCTTCCCGCAAACGGCGTTGAACTTGTAGGTAGTACTTCTTATTGACCGTTTGACCAGGCGGCAGGAATTCATGATGCACTATGCCATTAAAATCAAAGAACACAGTGAGCATAACCTTCACGTTCAACCGCACTTGTCGAGCCTTTTTCGGTCTTAGCGAGCCAGAATGCCTCCACTGGGATGATTGAGCCTTAGTTTCAACGTCATATCCATAAACACATGTTTCGTCACCTGTTATAATACGTACGTTGGTTTGTGGGCTAGAAGTTTGTGGCTTCTGCATGCTTTTTTCCCTAATTTACGGGTGATGCCCTAACACCCTCCGCCACACGCCCTTGCGGCGGCTTGCGGGGTATTGAGTAGATGTAGATGTACGTTTCAGTAATTCTGCATCGTCGTTTACTTCATTTAGTGACTCCTGAGCAACTGCCATTCGCCGCTGCTTTTGTTCAAAATTCAACAATTTTGGAACGAATTTTACTGCCACGCGTTGCATGCCCAAAAATTGGAAAAAAATTCATTACATGATCCAATCGATATGCCAACATCATCAGCGACCTCTCTAATTGTGATTCGTCGGTTAAAGAAATGGATATCATTTCTTTAATTTTTTCCACGTTTTCATTGATTGTTGATGTGCTGGGGCGTCCAGGGCGTTCATCATCTTCAGCGTCTTCACGGCCTTCTTGGAAACGCCTATACCACTCGTAAACTCTTGATTTACTCATAGCAGACTCATCATAGGCCTTTGTTAGCATTTCATACACTTTTTACACTTTATTTTATTTTTTTACGCAAAATTTGATGCAAATTCTTTGATCCATTTCTTTTTACAAACGAAAGTCGCCGAGCTGATAAAACACGTCTAATCTTAGTGGCTGTCACAGACAAAGTCCACAATAAAAACAGCTGAAAGTTTTATCATATTTCAGGGGCATGTATACGAGTATAATAAAAGAAAATTTTGACAATCGGACTCTTCAAGTCCGCGAAATTAAAAAATTCTCCTTATGTTTTCAACGCAACTCGTATGCTGAGTTCCTTCTCTCCCTTCAGAAAGGTGGTTTGGCCACCGAAGATTCGGAGTACCGGACGGAGTCACTTGAAGTGCTCTCCACAGATCAGCCCAAGCAAGGATCGGGATATCACTGAAAATTTCCTGCCAACTCTAGGATAGAGAAGACAGGAATTTTCCTGAACCCGGCTCCTTGGGCTGGGAAGCCGATTTCACCATTAAATCATCCCACTCCTCAGAATTATTAATTAGCGACGAGGATAAGGATTGACCATCATTATTACTCATTTACCCTAGGATAGGTGTTATCCACCTGACGTACACTCCACTGTCATGCGCTCACAGTTCCCTGTTTTCATTTTTTCCATTACCTGAGTCATTTATCACGTACGTCTTTGGTAGTTACCCTAAAATATTTCTCATTCTATTTGCCCCAACAATTTACTTCAAGATACCTGTATATGCATACGTAACATGAATTTACCCTGTCACCACTTCAAAAAATTATTCTACACCAATTCTTCATACAACCTCCTCTAAAATCAAACTCCCCTTTTATTGTTAGCCTCTCTCCTTGAGCACCACATTTACATTTATTCCTATGTACGTAGTTTCTCCTTTTCTCCCACTCACTATTGATGCCTCATAGAAGAGTTTACTCCTCAGGTATTAACCTTTTTAATAGCCTGTATTAGTAATCCCTTGTCGACGATTTCATACTTTCAGTATTCATGCGGTATCTATTTTTTGTGAGAATATTTCTCTCTGAGATGACTATATTTCTGCATTTTTTCTCTATCACATACAATGTTTTCTATTACTAGTTACTAATCTTTCTAGTTAAAAGCATAGTATGTCCATGCTGATCCCCCTAATTAAGACAACTTTTCTATTTCTGCCATCAGGCTGAGGCATGTTTATATTTGTGTTGCCTATTTATTGCCTTCTATCTTGCCGAGGACCATGTCTCACTTAATTTATCGTTTAACAGAGTAGAGCGTTTTTTTCCAGATTGGAAATCGTTCGGACGTCGTCACTGCTACTAAATCCATGTCACGTTCAGAGTTCAACATTATGTACAAGTGGCAATATTTTTCTTCGCTGATCAAATTTCTTAAGCGTCAACCATACTTCCAATCTTTGCCTAAATAAAAGGAGTGTGGTCAAAAAGGAGGGAGAGATGTGTGTTTTTATTGGTATTAGGTTGGTGTGGTAGCTAGTTTGCTTTCGACATTAAAGTTATATTCATAATGACAACTTTTCATCATTTAAGCGAATACGAACGCGAAGTTCATTTCAATATTGAATTAATAACTTATATTCGTAATTTAAAAAGCCCATTTTCCTTTGAAAAACTCAATTATCACGCTACTGATTCAGCAACTGGTATTACAGTCACCGACTGGAGCGGGCGGGGGTTGAATTCCAGAAACAAGGAACCTAACCGTCTGGAAAAGGAGTCAAGCACATAGCGATAACGAATTTGGGCAGGCTGTTGCTTGAATGTGCTGGCTGGCCAACAAGTGTAGGGCTGACATGGGCGCCATCAGGGGAGACAAGGAAGCCTCCCCGGTCTTCTTTCGTCTCTCTCCACCAGTGTTCAGCCTGTCAACAGCTTAAGTTTGATAAAGGGCCGTGCCCTAGCTCAAGTAAATTATTCATATGCAAATTTCACCATATCAATTTACATTTCAGTTAGAATGTTAAATGCTATTTTTCTGCACAAACCGTTCAGGTATAATTGACACGGATTGCCACGGCAGAAGTGAAATTTTCTCCCTAGTAGAACCAAGTTATTTTCCCGTTGACGCGAATCTAGCCGATGGCGACACGCGATAGGGGAAATAATGGCCGAAGTGGGGGGTGAGTTTGATGGGTGGTTGTGAGTTGGGCGTCATGCGGCAATGGCTGAGTTTGATTCGGGTGTGTCCAAGTTTAGGATGCGACCCATCAGTGGCCGCGGGGGGGGGGGGGCTGCATTTCGTAGGCGAACATGAGGAGATGTAAACAAAGCTCGCCTCTTTGGGTGGAGTAGTGGGTACTGGCCTCCACTAATCTCTTTTCTCCTCTGACTAAGAATTGCCTCCCTTATTATCCCAGATAGGTAGACTACCTCTGTCGTAAGCTTCTGAGTTTCAGCTTATACTAAACGAACTACAACTACTCTAGGCATCTGTAACAATATCACGTAATTGTCTTTTTTCTCAATGCCTCCACCACAGTCCAATGCATATCTACCACTCCCTCTATCCAATAGCTACCTAATGATGTCCTGGATACTTTATGATGTCTACTGTTCAACGAAACCGCTCGCTTTGAACCAAATTCAGTGGAACATAAAATGTATTAATTTTCAAACTTACTTATATTTTATCATTTATAACTTTCAGCCGTCATCCCCCTCTAAATCTCTTCCAAACCTTCACCACTAAAACTTTTCATCACCACTCTTTGCGCTTAGCCTATTGCTATTGATATAGCACTGCCAATATAGTTGCGACAGCATTATTACAAACTTAGGATGACAATTGCGTTAATGTGATACTATGTGCGTCCATTTTTTTGTCAAAGTAAGCGTGAGTCTCCACTCGAATATTATGAAATCGGTATTTTCTCCTTGCTTAGTGAATCACGTGAGAAATGTTTAACTGAGGTTTTGTGTTCCTAAATAAATTATCTGGGAAAAATATAAATTATACAGTATTCTTCTATCATGAAGGATTTCCATAATTTATACTCCAATTTTTGTTAATAAAAAGTCATTTTTTATATAAATAATATGGACAGTAAAACTACCAAAAAATTATCTAATATTTGGAGGGTAAAATTTGGTGAAAATAAAAATAAATGCAAGAGGAAAGGATGGCTTCATGGGCTGATATAAATCAATGTCTACAATGATTAAATTTTATGAGGTGAGGTGTCCGGAAAATAAGGTGGCCGAAACAAAATCTTTTGATTTCGATTCATTCAAATCCTAAACAAATGCGACCTCAGGCATCACTGCAAAAAAATAGTTAATAATCGTACATAAACAACTCCTCAACACAGCGGTCTAGGAAAGTAATCCTGGGCATATGATATCTAAAAACACTGATTTTGGTGTTTTTTTTTGTGATTATTTCCTCTTTGTGCGAAAATGTTTATAATTCTCAAATGGTTAATTGATTATCAGTATTTCTTGCTAATTTAAACACTTAATATCTAATACTGAAGTCAACATTTATCAGAATATCAGCATCAGCGAATTCTCACGCCTCTTAAAATAAGTGTTCCTAGGGAAAGCTTCAAAGTATAAATTCTCTGCCTCGTTAAATTGTTTGAAACTTACTTTTCCGACAATCGTGAAGGGTAAAATACTTGGATGGGGAGGACGGGAAGAGCATTGAGCAGAAGGTCGCAGAAAGTGATATTTATCTGGGAAATTTTATTGAACATTATGTTTATGACAATGGCGGGAACCATTTGAAGCGTATAAACGTCACTGGTACCTGTGGCAGGAAAACTGAGAACCGATACGTCGGTACCAGCATAAAGGTCAGGAATCCAGAATAAGGAAGACTAAGTTCTAGACTCAGCGAAAAAATCCTAACTTAGAGCAAGAACCCTAGTTGTGCCTCGGAACCTAAAACCCTGATATAAAATATACGTATATAAGAGTGCCGGTGACAGTGTTTCCATTGCCTGTTAACATTTCCTCAGCCATCCCTATCTCAAATTGCATCTCAAATTGATAGAAAAGGAGACTTAATATACGTATATTCTAATGAATCACCTCCTTATGTTTATACTAGTATTACGTGGAATCTCGCAAAACAAGCTTACTTCGTTCCATAATCTTTGTCATAACGCAAAACAGTTTTTCCCATATAAATAAATTAATGTATCTAAGACAAGAGTTTACGTTCATGGCCGTATTTGCTGTAATATGGGTCACGGTCGCCTTGTTCCACCAGCGAGCATCTCCCGTCTTTGATGGTTGCGATGGAACAAATGACGATCTGGAGAGGCTGCTTGTCCGTCACGTCCTTACCAACCGACCGACCTGCACCTCCTCGCACGTCCTCCAGCGTAGGGGGCGGGGGGTAGTGCTTCGGGGTGCCGTCGCCTCCGCGTGGACGTGGTCACCCCAATGTCGCCTTGCGGAGCGTGAATGGTCGCCGCGGAGTGAGGGAATCCCCTCGGCACTCGTTTCCCATCGCTTCCCTCTCCTACCTGTCTTACCTCTCCCCCATTTGCTCGATGTCCCTCCCAACTTGTGACTGGTCAGCGAAAATCGACCGACGTCACTCCGCTTCACACCCCCATATCTCCCATGAGCACCATTTCAATCTGTAGGAAGATACCCGCAAATCATTTGATTGCTTATTTACCGGAGTTCTTGGGTTGAACAAAATTACGTTCCATATATTTGTTCATACACCAACTAATTGCATCGAAAGTTAAGAGTTTGTACCGACATTGATCATTTTAAGCAATTGCTCGAATGCCTAATCGATGAAAACTGAGTGACTCACGCTTCCCTCTGGCAATGGAAAATTGGGATACAATGCGCACGACAAGAATATTCCAATTTTGAATCCTTTCCATAAACTCTTCATTTTCTTTGTTCACAATTTATGGTTAACATACGAGGGTCATCCGGAAAGTAGTACCCGTTCGTGCCGCATGAAGTGCTGACGACGCGAGTAGCCGCTGGACGAGGTCGGATAGCTTCAGTGGCTTGTCTGCCTTCTCTGAGCCAAGTTGCGTGACGCTAGCATTGCCTGTGTTGTTTCTGTGATTGTTTACAATGTTTAAAAAAATTGAGAACGCCGCCAGTTGTGAAGTGAGGGCAGTGATTAAATTCCTCAATGCAAGAAACGTTCGCCCATGTGATATTCATCGCCAATTAAAGGAGGTGTATGGAGACAATGTAATGGACGAGTCGTCTGTTCGGCGGTGGTGTCGCAACTTCAACATGGGGAGGGGGAACACACACGACGATGAGCGTTCGGGGAGACCGTCTGTCATTACAGACCAACTGGTGAGCTCAGTTGACGAATTCGTGAGGAACGATCGGCGCGTCACAATTGATGACATCTGTGAGCATTTTCCCAATGTTTCTCGAACAATTGTTCATGAAATTGTTAAACACCATCTGCATTATGCAAAAATTTGTGCAAGATGGGTCCCTCGCATGCTTACAGATGAGCACAAAACCAAGCGTATGGCTGCAGCACTGACGTTTTTGGGACGTTATTCTGATGAAGGAGACTCTTTCTTGACTCGCATAATTACTGGTGACGAAACATGGGTTTGTTATGCATCGCCTGAGAGTAAACGACAGTCAATGGAGTGGCATCATGCTCATTCACCAAACAAACCAAAAAAATTCAAGACAGTTCTGTCCACCAGGAAACTCATGGCAACCATTTTCTGGGATCGACGAGGTGTATTGCTTATTGATTTTATGGCCCGTGGAGACACTATTAATGCCAATGCGTATTGTGAAACATTAAAGAAATTACGGCGGGCAATACAAAATCGGCGGCGAGGTCTATTGTCTACTGGTGTCATTCTCGTTCATGACAATGCCAGGCCTCATGCAGCTGGGATAACACAAAAACTTTTGCAGTAATTCAAATGGGAAACTTTCGACCATCCACCGTATAGCCCGGACTTGGCCCCTTCAGATTTTCATCTCTTTACAAAGCTTAAAGACTTTTTGGCAGGAAAAAGATTTGACAGCGATGAAGAACTTAAAGAAGGAGTGACCCTGTATCTCAATGAGCTGGCGGCGAAGGACTATGCAGCAGGAATACAGAAACTTGTCACACGTTATGACAAATGCCTTAATTTGCTTGGAGATTATGTTGAGAAGTAGTTTAAAGTATCCTCTTTCAAATAAAATTTTTTATGTTTGTTAATATTTACTTTTGTGTCTTTATTTCACGAACGGGTACTACTTTCCGGATGACCATCGTATTTGCCCTCATCTTTATATAAGAAGAATTTTTTCCGTTTTCTTCCGATGGGCAAGTTACATATATAACCTACTCCGGCACTTGAGTGATTTACGTATTTGCTGGGTAGTTGAACATGTATTTGTAATGTGGCTAGTTAATACTGCATGAGTCAATGCAATCCAACGTGGGACTGGATCTTACGCGTATTTTTGGTGAAAAATATTCTTAATAGCATTATTTCCGCATTCCATGCCCACAGTGGCTGATGCCTTAGTCTTGAATAACTATCGTTACAGGGAAATATTATCTATGAAGCGATTATTTGAACATTGTCGATCTTGTAACTGAAAAGTGATTATTTATCATTCAGTTGTAGCGAACTCAAACTTCTTTACTTTTTTAAATCATTCTAAGCTTACTTTAACGGAAGAAACTCCGAGATCATTTTAGTCGGGCGTGATTGTGAAACTGTGCATGCCACGTATGACCAATTATAATTGAATTCTGCAAGTACATTACTTCTAAATAAAAGTACTGACGCCAGTTTTATGAAATATGAAAAACTATGCCTGTCCCATAATTGTATAAAAACTATGTTATTGTGCCTAAAATTAAATAGGCATGCCAACCATGGATTTTCTACTAGTGTCAATGACATATTTTTTGGAAAAGAAAATACTTTGTTCTTCCACACAGATTTTGTTATACACGACCAAGGTTACGACTTACAAAGTCATCATCAGGTGATCTGTACACCACCTCAGGTCATCACCTGAATATGACTTCGTAAGTCGTAGCCTAGGTCGTGTATAATAAAATATATGTGGAAGAACGAAGTATTTTCTTTTCCGATATGAATCACTTCCACAAAGTGACGCCTCAAACCATTCAATTCGACATATTTTTCATGAATGCATGACGAAGTTAGCTTAGAGGTTAATCAGTAAACATTCACCAAACCCAGTCTATGATTACTGATTTCCTTTCTTTAATTTCTTTCCGTCTATTCCCAAAAATAATTCTTTCAAAATAAGTATCTCTCTGAAAATGTATTTTTTCCAATATCTCTTCATTAACCTCGCTAAATTGACTTTCCGAAACTTCTGACTTACCCGTATATCGCACCCCTTTTCAATGATACTTAATCGTCAAATTTGAACTTTGGTCTTCGTAAGTTCCGTTAAAATTACAAAAATTTTAATCTGCATTTTGAAAATCACTCAATCATAGTAAGGTGGAAAGCGATGATAGATAAAGGGCGCACCCAAAACTGGTAGGACTGATTTTTTTACAAAAATTTTATTGACGATATACTTAATTCGACTTAATAATCTTCAAAATATGCTTCTTGAGCTGCTACACACTTAGTATAACGTTGCTCCCATTCCCCGTACGCCCGCTATAAATTTTCTTTGGGGATGCCGTTGATAACCCTCGTCGAAACCTCTTGAACGGCCTTTATCGAGTCAAAACGTCGTCCCTTGAGCTGTCTTTTCATCAAGGGGAAGAAGAAGAAGTCCGGTGGTGCCAGATCGGAATAATAGGCCGGGTGCGGCAAGGTGGCAACGCCGTATTTGGCCAGGAGCTGTCTGACGACGAGCGCGCCACGGCACGAATTTTCGGCACCATCTTGGCGCACACCTTGCGCATGGCCAAATCCTATGAAATAATGCGTTGGATCCTACCAGCATGCAGACAGACCCAACTGGTCTGCAATTTCTTCACTGGTAAAGCATCGGTCTGTGTTCAGCAGTGTCCTCACTCTGTCCACATTCGTGTCGGTTCTTGCCGTCGACGGCCGTCCGGAGCGATGGTCGTCTTCAACGAGCTCCCTACCCTCTTTAAACAACTTGTGCCACTGTGGAACGGCTTAAGGCAGTGTCCCCATAAGCCTGATTGATCTTATCGAGGGTCTCAGTGGCCGTCTTCCCGAGTTTCGCACAAAACTTCACGGAATAACGTTGCTCTAAATTCAGATTCATTTTGTTTTTCGACGCGGACAAAAACCTTGCTTCACTAAAAACGGTGTCCTCACTCAACGACAGCCCGCAGGCGACTGTGGTTGGTGTCGGTCTGTTGCTAAGAGCCTCCTCCACCTTACTCTGCCAGGTAGACCCCCCTCCACCGCTCCGTTCGCGCCAGAGAAAATCAGTTTTACCACTTTTGGGTGCGATCCTGTATTTCAAAACTGGGCAACTTCACTGTTATTGTCATTAAAATTTAAATCGATTGGTCGGAAAACTCGATTTTACATTGATTTCCTACCGGAGCCGATTGAAAACATGTTGAAATTCGATGTTTTAAAAGTAATTTGAAAATATTGTCCACCTTAGCGTGTCAAGGGTTAAGCTGTCCGAGAATTACAAGAACAGTACATAGGATTATCGTGAAAATAATTTTTTCTGTATTTTGCTCCGTTCTTTTCCCATAAACCTTTCTCATAGTTTTTTCAAATAACTTATCATTACTGGGGTAGCGGTCCTCTTAAAATAGATTTGCACTTCGCGTGACAATTAAAAAAAATCTCCTTTGGTGGCAGCTGGCTTCAGAAAGGAAACAAGAGACATGATAACATATGAAACTCCAATATCTTGATGCAGTTTTTCAGTTTACACACTTCCATGTCCTCCGCCGTGTTACGAAATGTTCCAAATTCTTCCCATAATTATCCCTCGCTTGTTTGGACGCTCTCCATCACGCCACATCACACACCGCAGCCGAACACCACTGCGCAACATCTTTCAGACCACACTTAATCCCTGCCTCCATCCATGGCCCACCAAACCTTCCCTTCTACTCCTCCTCCCCCAAACACTTCTTCGTCTGGTTTCCTTTCTCTCTCAACTCACTTTCTCCTCCCCCCGTCGGGTCCACCCCTCAAAAGGAGCCTACCCGAGCACAATCTCCTTCCTTACTTACCACCTTTCGGAGCCAAGGCTGCCTGTCCTACAACCTACGACATTAATAATACTACAATTTCCCCCCTTCGCTCACTGAGTTCATCCTAAGTGGACAATCGTTAGGGCGGAATGGACCATTTCGATGGGTGGAGGGAAACCGAAGTGGCAATCAAAATGCTTCCCTAGAGCAATGTGTCCTTGTGCTGTGATTTCACAGAATACAACCATAAACAGCTCCGCTCCAATAGTAATTTCGTTTCGTAGCGATTAACGCCATTAATGTAATTTAATTTCTATTTCCTTGGGAGCTTCACTTTTCGTCACATTGAATTCATCAACACAACCTTATCCGCAGGTTTAAGATAAATATAACGGAAAGATATGGAGGGTGGAATCCCATAAATTACATTGTGGTTACGTGTAACGTCGTCGTAACCCGTTTTGAGGAAATGAATTCCTCGTTATCTCAAATAAACATCCATATTTACCACCAACTGAAAGCAGGATCAGTAAATGTTACTTATTTTTTAAATATAACTTAAATTTCTTTTTTGCGAAACGTTTATCTTCAGTTACATACACATTACACACCTGTATTACAATAAACTCTCTTAAGCAAGTTACTAAGTAGAACCAAGAATTGAGCCCTTTTAAGCTCTAGGTTTAGGCAAAAATGTGGAATTTGAACCTAACTCTAAATTTATGGATAAGCTATTTTCACAACATAAAGGCTATGTCATATATTTATATATGACGTACATACGTATATGTATTTTCAAAAAACACCTATCTGAACGATGGTATTTGAAATAATTCAGGGTTTTCTAAGAAGTTAACGGTCCTGTTGAATTCTCATTCATATCCTGAGAATAGAAAGAAGCATCTCATAGTAAATCAAAGGCAGGTTCTGGGCGAAAGTCGTCCCACAAGATTCCTAATGACAGAGAACGTTTCCCAAACAGCCATCCTACGCACTGAACTGGTTCCGCTGATTAGATGCGGTCTGAACCTTAAGTTGGTCGGCACTAAATTGCCATTTCGCCGGACCTTCCTTTAAGGTATTCACGGGATCATTCGTTTCGCAGGACAATATTAGCGAGTCCCGCCGCTTCGAGGTTTGGCGTTTCCCTCTTGTAGATGATAATTAGTGATTACTCCTCTCCACCCACGTTCGAAGCCTGGACCCACAAACCGGCAACATATTTGAGACCGATGATAATGCAATAAGTGAACATTTAGTGAGCTCTTCTCCAAATAAAGGAAAAATTAAACATGGTTCCAAAACCCAATTGCTTTAATTAAAACAATCGGGGACAAAAACTCTCCTTAATGACAGTGAACGGAATGAACGTCATATTCTACAGGACATCTAATCTGCTATTTTTCCCTCCTTGCCTTTTCAATTGGCTGTGAACTTTCAGTGTCCGTATCTTTCGAATCAAGAAGATTGTCACCTGCCCATCGGCTTGTACATCCTAACATTAAAAATGCAAGCACATTTCCCATTCCCTTCGTACTAATTGGATACGACCATTTAAGATATTATATGTCAGTCTTACGCTTTGTTCAAAAACCGATGAATTTTTAGCGTCTGTTTACTTCTGACTTTGTGTAATAGAATTGCATTAGTTTTGCTGCGCATAAAATACCCCAAATAGCTCCTAAACCACAGGAATAGAATGGCCTCTCAATGAGGATTGATACTTATTTGAGCAGCATATTTTAATTGAGGTATTTCTGTTCACACTTAAAAAGAGTGAGAGCTATCAATGCCCGTGCAAAGGCAATAGCTAGAGCTACCAACGCTCGTGAAACATTTTATTCCAACGCGAAAAGAAGAAATTGGCAGCGATGATAAAGTTGAATATTGTCTGTAAGCATTTATTCTCTTTTTCAATCGACTTGCCTTCATTGGGCAATTTGTAACTCAGGTTAGCGTCAGCAAGTCAGTAAATGCATATGATACGATCGTAATGTCATTGGTTAGTCACATATTTCCGTGTATCACGCTTTGATATTGAGAAACCTTCAAAATATTAAATAATTACTACATGATGTTCAAAAAACACGGTCTATTTGGATTAAGCGCCAATTTGAAGTTTCATCAACTTGGCTGGTAGAATTTTCGTGACGTGCTCAATTGTTCTGTGCCATTTTAAGGCTGCGACTGCGAATTCAGCAATCAATTAGCCATTTTCCTTTAAAGGTGGAAAAATGATGATTACGGCGGATTTCTTTCCACTCGACACTCATCGGTGAGGTCGAAGGTTCATTGCGGCCGATTTACAACTGCCACTCCGGGGACGGGACGACTTCGACTGCGTGACTGAGGAGGGAGGATCAAAAACCCGATCGAGATCTGGTGAGGGGAGCGGGAGTGAGAGCGAAGAGAGGGGACGGCGGGGGAGTATGGTGTTGGATGTGGTGAAGGTGGTGGACAGAGGGTGGTGAGTCCGGAGAGGGAGGGGGAGAAGGGCTAGCGCCGTGTTGGGGTTGGGGGAGCGTGTATAATGCCCCGCGGAAGCGAGAGAGGGGAGGCCACGGAGATGGGAGAGAAGCAATGGCACTCTCGGATCGAAAGGGAAGGCGGGAGAGTGCAGACGCCCGCGCCCGCGGCTATGGCCCAGTTTCCTCGCGGGAGGGGGTGTGGAGGAAGAGCCGGGGATAGGTGGGCGGGGTGGGGGCAGGAGGTGGTGGGAAGCAGAGAGAGAGAGATATGGGCGGACGAGTGTGTGTGTGTGTGCTGTCGGTGTGGAAGGAGGAGGTTGGAGGGGTGAGGAGGAGAGCCTCTGGCGGTGGTGGCGGCCGGAGACTTGAACGAGTGGCCGCTCTCCGCGGTTCTCAACGTCTTCCGCTTCAAGTGCCCTAATAAGGCGCTCGCAACTGGAGGCCGTCTTGATTGATCGCTCGGTGCAAAAGCGAGACTCGCGTCGAAGGTCCGAAATACACTTTTTCGAGTCCCCCCCAGAAAAGAATGAAGTATTCCGAGCGCTTCTATTGACGACCAGATTAAGTTGTCGGTTCCACCAAGGATGATGTAAATGAAGTCAATGCGAGCGGCCACGACGGGCTCACATTCGCACCTCGGACGTATCTGGACGCATAAATCGCGTTTTAGGACTTTTTGACCGAGCTGATGCCTTCTTCAACCTCGAGAACTCTTAAGGGCTAAGACTTTTGTGGTGGATACTCATGTTGTTGTCCCTTTTTCTCGCGGCGGTTGTGAGTGCCTCGTGTTATCTTAAAACGTCCGAGTTTCTCTCATCGTTAACCACTGGGAAAATGCCTTTCATCTTAGCACGTAATGTGCTCACCAATCCTGAGCGGAAAAATTAATTAAGATCCCTCAATGGGCAAAACTGCCTAATTTTTCGAAATAGAACACTCCTAAAACGCTTTTTCTTACGTATAGGTGCTTCATCTATGCGTACGCAATACCACGCAAGCCGCCGCAAGGACGTCTGTTGGGGGAAACCAACTATACGTATAAATATGAGTTCATGCATGCACATGATTATAAATTTGCGAATATCCACAAGACAATTCACATATATATTGTATATGTCATGTATGTACACTCATGCAATACTTAGCACGTATGATTAAAGGTAAATTTCGGCTTTAAACTAAAAATATTCGGGTTGGTGGGCTCGAGTTATTTATGATTATGTATCGTATGGCACATAAACGATATGATACATAAACATTCAAGTACGTATGCGCATCTTTTGGTGACGATACCTATCTCTCATATTAGCTCCCTGGGCTTGATACATAAACCTAATTTGGAACCATAATAATGTCTTCCCCCTGTGTCTTAAGGAAACTCCGGAATTCTCTGCATGCTTATGAAGCCTTTTCTCTTCGTGAATAAAGGGAACCTACACTTAATTCCTTGGGATTTCCCCTGAAGATTTTCAAGTTCCCATATTAGCGTTTTATTTCTGGAATAATTATTTCATGCATAACTACAATCACATATCAAGTATGCAAACGAAATTGACAGTAGTGGGAAGGAGATCATTTGAGAAGAGCGCATTTGGATTAAATTGCATTTGATTTAAACAATTACAACTTAATATTTTCGAAATTAAATATTTATAGAAGCGTTTCACGTGATAATTGGCTGAGGATTACGCAAATGATTTTTGGATTACTTCTGTCAAGCAATACGTAAGAGACCCTGCGGAACATTAATAGCTTCTAATAAAGTCTATCAATCTCGTTTTGAGACATAATAGGCACAGCGCACTTTTACAACATCCTATGAATATCTACGAAGTTATCACATTGTGTCTCGTAACATCCTATTGAATCGAAAGATCAAAATACATGGCAGAGTGTTGAAGAAGATTAATGACAATTCTGAAAACTATCAATATGTTATTGGTGAATCTGAAATATAAGGGGGTAGTAGTACAATCCCATATTTGAACATTCACCCATTATCATAGACCAAATAAGTAAATAATTTGCGAAAACTGTTTAGTTTAAGCCATTAAATATAAGTTAATAAAAATTGATCGCCTAAATCCTGTTTTCGAAATGTGAATTTATTAAAAGTGAATTTATTCGTAATTTTCCAAGCCGAATATTTTTCGACGCATAAGCTTAATTTTACGCCATTTTTGACGCTTTGCCATATGTTATAGGTAATTAACACGGAAATGCAATTTGAAATTGAAACTGTAAGATGGGAACAAAATAGTTTTTTTAAAATCCGGCCGGATATCGAGGGATCCGGGTTCGAATCCCGGTCAAGGCGAATGATTTTTACTCTCTGAAATGGTTGCATTATAATGCACACATAGCGGGTGACTCCGTTAAAGTTACTGTTACAGTTTCTTGAAATTTAATAAGAGTTCTTTTACATTAGATTTAATTCTATCGCTTCTAGGGATCATAGGCCGTATGTTACCATGCGCATCTTATACAGAAATAGAATTTGCGTAGGCTGAATTTCTGCACCTAAAACCGTAATGAACTTCGGAAAGGAAAATAATTTTTTCTTCCAAATATATTTTATTATGCATGACCTTGGTTTCGACTGACTAAGTCATCATCTGGTGAAGTCGAACATTGGTTGGCATTGAAATTATTCAATATTTTCTTCTCTATCTTCCTTTTGTTCTGATTTCCTTTATAGCGTCCCTGCTTTTTTTGTTTAGACAATTTCTAATACAGGTCTTTAATATTTCCCCCAGGAATTGTATTATCGTTGGCTAAATTTCTAATTATGGAGGATTCACTTACTTTTATTTTCTCGTAATACATTTTCGAGAAATATTTTATCTCTGCGGATACCGGTTTTATTTTGCAAATTATATTTAGATTTTCATTATTAATATTCCTCTTCTCTTTGCTCACGGACCTTTGGCATTTACTTTACCTACGTTATATTTTTTTCAGTAATCCTTTTGAAATTTATGCCAGCCCATGCTGGAACGGCACATGTTACAATAGGTCGAATACAGGTGAATAGAAGGCGTCACTTTGAGGAATCGATTCATATCTGAAAATAAAATACTTTGTTCTTGCATGTAATTTGTCATGTACATGTGTGGAAGGACGAAGTATTTTCTTTTCCGATCGAATATAGGTGTTATAAATAATGTTTTTAACCTCAGGTGGCCTGGCGTTATTTTTTCAACTTGGTGTAAGGCCTGCTCGAATTCCGTCAGTTTTGTTCATTGCGATTTATGAGTATTGTACCATGGTTATTTTATCATCAGTAGTACATCTACATAATACCCCGGAAGCCACCGGGCGTGTGGCGGGGGGTGTTAGTTCACCACCTGTAAAAGGGAAAAAAACCTCTTTTAAAGCCAACAATTACATGCAAACCCATACTCACAGTGGTGTACACATTCTTCCAAAAATCCTATCATTTTACATGCATACAAATGCATATCTACCTCCTTTCATTCTACACGCGTGCAATTACATATGCTATTATCTAATAAATAATTGCATTTAAGGATGCAGTAAGAAACCTATCCAATATTTTGAAAGCTATAATTTGGTAATTAGCAAGGCGAAATTTCACTACCACAAGAACATGCAACATAAAACGCTCTCCTCCTCAAGGGGACAGGTAAACAATTTGACCCGAGAAACCCTGAATATTTGACCGATTTTATCCAACTAATTTTCCTGTTGTCTGTACTTAGGCAATGGCCAGCTGGTGTTACTAACTGTGGTCAGGTAAAAAACACAGCCTGAGTCTTTTCAATATTTAATATTATGCATCATATCTTTTACCACTCAGTGGCCACATCTAAAGATCTTTGAGCATACTTCGATGCTTGATCTGCTTTCCTGCTTTCCTGCTTCGGACGACAATTGCCGCGTCTTCTGCGTAGAACGCGATCTCGCAATGCCAGTCCCCTCGATCTTTCGAGAAATCAGCAGTTTATGTATTAAACAAAATCGGCCCTAATACAGATCCCTGTGGTACGTCTGCTCTGATTATTTTGAAATTGCTTCCTTCCTCCTTCCATTCAACGAACAATTTCCGATCCTTGAGATACGATTTCGTTCAGAGTAAAATCCATGGTGGATACTTCCGTTTGTTCATTTTAAAAAGTAATCCGCCGTACCACAATTTGTCAAAGGATTTAGAATTATCAAGGAATATTATATTATATAATTATAACCTATTGTTAATTCTTTTTTACTACAAGTATCCGGTACATAATCTAAAACGTGATGGACTTGTTGTGTCATTGAGTATCCTTTTCTAAAACGGAATTGCCCGAAAGGGAGGATTTTTTATTCTTAGTAATTTCACAAAAGAAGGGAATTATGAGTCTCCCTTAAAATTTCCCAAGGTTGAATAGCAGGAATATTGGTCTCAATTCACTCTCTTTGACATGTTTACCACCTTTCTTGGGAATACAATAAACCATGGCTGTCTTCCATGGCGTAGGGAAGTGTCCAAGTTTTATCAACCTATAAGCCCTGCCATGGCAGTAATGACATCAGGAGGAAGACTTTTGATTACTTCATTAGGGATATTATCCTCCTCGGTGGCTTTCCTTAGTGGAATACTCTTCAGACAATTTTTGACATCCTCCTCTGTTATATTCGGGATTTCCTCCACTTATCTATCCGTCATCCACATATTGGCGTCAATTTTCATATCTGGTGTTCTCAAACCAGGAGAGACAGGTTGGAGGACGACTTCTAATACATTTACCATGTGGTCCGCTTTTTTCTTTGGATCCGATTATTTTTCGTCTCTAGTGTTAATGACAGGGTCGTTCTATGGGATACGGCGTTGTTGATTTGTTGTTTTCCAAATCGATCCGTCTATTGTGTTCATTGTTTTGAGTTTTTCGGACCATTTTTCCTTCCTTGTTCTTTTTACTGCACTCTTAATCTCCCGGTTCAGATCTATTAGCCTGTTTTTATAATGCCTCGTTCCTACGTGTTCGTAGATGCGTCGCGCGTAGTTTCTTTCCCTTGTTTTTATTATGACTTTGTCGCTGAGCGGCAGCTAGCCATCGGGCTCTCTCTTCCTCTTTCGGACACTTCCCCCTAATCCCTTCTTCATGGAGACTGCCAAATAATGGGGCATTTTGTCCTCGGTTTCTGTAGTCGTCAATGCTATTTCTTTTTCAGCCAGATCTTTCGATACAGATTTTCTAAACTCTTCACATTCTGCAAAATTTTATCAATACATCTTTGGCTGGTCCGGTATTTTAAATATAGAGTAATGATCGCTATTTAAATCGTTCATGACGAACGCTTTTATACATCTCAAATTCCTTTCCACCGCTAGATCTATCCATCGTAGGTGTTTCGTATTGAAGTCTCCCCCAATTCTGACAGGTTTTCCATTGGCAATTAACTTATCAAGGTCATCTGTGATCGCCTTTTTCCTTATCAGGTGAAGTTCAGAGGACACACAGCTTTATATACGAGGTCTGTAAATGAAGTAATAAGACTGACTTTAAAAAAAATTTCATTCAAATACAATTACAATTTTTTATCGTCACTCTCCAAATAACTTCCTTCTGAAGCCACAAAGCGCTTTTTTGTCAATAGCCCAAGTTTTTCGGTGGTTTAAGGCATATTCTGAAGGAAGAAAGTCGATTGAAGATGAACCAAGAAGCGGAAAGCCTCTATCTTCAATAACCGCTGAAAATATCGACAGAATCCGGGATCTTGTGCATTCAAATGGTCGGTTGACGGTCAAAATGATCGGGGAAGAGTTGAATTCCACTCATATCGTCTTTCATCAGATTTTGACCAATGAATTGAGGACGAGAAAAATCTGCGCAAAAATGATTCCAAAAACCTTTCGCAAAACCAAAAGGACCAGTAGTTTTTGGCCAGTGAAAACATTCCTGTGGCTCCTCAGCCTTCTTATTCGGCCTGGCTTGAGTCCTTGTGACTTTTTCTCTTCCCGAAGTTGAAAAATCACCTAAAGGGAACTCATTTTGGGACAGTCGAAAACATCCAAACGGCTGTAACCGACCAGCTGAAGGTAAAATGGTAAGAAGGATTTCTATTTTTGAAACAGGCGTAATGTTGTTTCACACGTTCATGGAATTCCCTCCCGGTTTGTTAATTTCAATGTAAATAGCAGAGCACTCACAACGCAATTTATAAGCTCCACTCTGTTCCATGATGAGAATTTTGTCCTAGCTGTTAGACAAAAGTTTCACTAAGTTACCTTTATTATAGAAGGCTGGTTTAAATGTTTTTCTGGAACGGTTCTGATCACTTTACGAAATAAATTCCTTAGAAAGAGAATTCTGTTCTATTTCGATCTATCATTCTTGAGGATTGATTTGAAAATGGATGTGACTGCTATTTTTACTAATTGTTTCTTTACAATTTGTCAACTAATTGGGAGCATAAATCGTTATTTTCAGCTATAATTTTTATTATTTGGAGTTCTTGTTGGGTATTTTTTGGGGACTTTGGAATATTAGTCAAACGGTGGATCATTGATTTCAACGCCGCTAATTCTTGGGGAAAATGGTGTCTTGACGTGAAGTGAACAATGTGACCTGCTCAAGTATTTTTCCTGAAAATGGAGAAAGTGTCGCCTCAGACTATTCTATTCGTAATGGACTTCTGAAGCTCTCGGTATAATATTCATGTTTTTTTTAGTGTCCGATGATTAGCACCTCAATACGTCTGAAGCGCCAATTCTCATCATCCATGAAGGTGTATACCAAGCTTAATTATCCATTATGGTCTTTAATTATCCACCACTTTCCCTCTGCGGGCGCTTTTTCTGAATTTTACGAATTCCCCTATCAATCCTTTCATTCTTTATCAATCCTTTCATTCTTTATCATTCCTTTCATTCCCTATCCCGCACATCTTTGTTTATCTTTGACTCATTATTTCCATCCTCTCCAAACCAACTCCTTCCATACACCTTAAACACGTTTATACTATTTAATTGGAGTTACGCATACATTTTACGCCATTGTCCAATCATACCTAAACTAATTACTTCATTAACCCTCTAAACAAGGTTTGAGACCATCTATTTCCCCCTTCTTACATGTTCTAGTGCATTTATACAACCAATTCTATTAGCAACACAACCTTTATGTTCACTATAATCTTTACTCTCGTTCTTTCCCTGCTTTAATATTTTGCTTAGCCTTGCTGTTCCTTGAGGACCTCTTCACTTTGTTTTTTCCGTGATTCGTCTTCATCTTTCGTATTTCTTTCTTAACTTCCAATAAATATATCGGCAGATGCAATCGCTTGATCTAATAACTAAATAAATGTTTATCATTCACAAGTATGACTTATTTTATCAGTCAACCTCCTATTCGAACTTCCACTTGCATCAGTTCTCATGCGTGCTGCATTCTCTGCGTAAACACGCGTTAAAATTTCATCCAAGAAAGCTAATCATATGAGGAAATTTTTTTCATGCACTTTTGAAAATGGAGCGTGATGGACACATGGGAGCTGATGACTTCAAAAAAATGGCTAATTTTGAACAATGGACATATGAACGTTCATTCGTCATTAATGTTTAGTCTAGTTTAAGTTGAAACAATTAGTTAATATTTTAGGATGGCTAATTTTTATGAAAGGTATGTCTTTAAATAATGCGCGGGTTTAATTCGGGGCGGAGTGAGCTAGCAAAACCTTAGGATAGGTGGCGAAGCACCACCACCACTCGCCCATGCCTAAATGTCGTCGTCAGCGGTCGGCAGAGTAACCTAACTCATGCTCATGATAATCAATATTTACGTTCTACTGTCATGTTTCAATAACTACCCCAAAATTACGACTCGGAATGGAGTAACTGCAGATATTATTTATATATCAGTTTTGGGAAAGAAAATGAAAACAAATGAGGAAGTACTAGGGATGGTGGGCGAGGAGAGGGGTTTGTTGGGAGATATCCTATGGGATATTGAAGAAGGTAATAGAGGGGATAATGTTAGGAAAACGAGGAAAGGCAGGAACAGGATAGGGATGTTGGACGGGATGAAGGGTGGAAAGAAGTACACAGAGATGAAGAGAGATCAGATGTAGAGTAGGTTGCTGGATTGTGTTTTGTTTGGGGTTAGAAAATATTTATTTGATAGTTGTGTCCATCCCAAAACCTACCTTAACCGGTAGATTACTTAATAATAATAATGGGAAAGAGAGACTATTGTCAAACCAAGGCATTGTCGTGTTAATAGGTTCTCAAAAAATCCACTTTACGAGAAGATACGTCAATAAACTACTTTCAAAGTGAAACGTCAGATTACTATCCCGCGAGAAAGGTACTACAGCCGCCCTTGCTTGAAATGTGTTGTTTTTGTCATTCTTTTCCATTTATTTTACTTGGTGACTCAGCCATAAAAAATATACGAGGATACGGATAATTGACTGACTTCAGCCGTGAACTTCCCCTCTTTAACTTCTTTCATTAAGTTCAATCTGGTGTTAAAGCTACCTACCTGTATTTTTTTCCAGGCCAAGTTTGAGAGCTTAAATGTGACAGTTCATTTCTAAGTAATTATATGCACACCTTTGAACGAATCTTTGAGCATTCTTCCGACTCGTATGCTATTTTTCCAGTCTCAAGAAAGCCTCTCATAAAGGCTCTTTGAAGAAATTCGTAGCCTTTTTGAAAAATTCGTAGCCGAGATTACTCTAAGTGAGAATCATGCAGTTTGAGTCACGTAGAGGATTGTAGTAACCAGTGCATAAATACCTAACTAATACCATTCAGAAATAAATAAATAGTATAATTTGATTGAAGATCAACAGCATAATTCGACTTAACATCGAGCAACTACAGAAGAAATGTTTACCTCTACAATACATAAACCTGCCAGAAAGATCTTAAAAATTAAGGATTTGGGTTTTACAAATTATGTACATTTGTTTCGCGGAATTATCAGAAGTAATTTACTTCAAGGTCGTTAAATAAAGAGAGTATTTTTCGCATAGTTTGCATTTTTGTGACAATTTCATTATTTTAAAATTTTTGGCATAATTTATTAGATATATTTTGCACATCCAAGTTACACTGATTTTACTTCACTATTGCTTCAGAGGGAGCCGTTGAAATTTGAAACATTTTCCGTTCGTCTGCGCCTACCTTCGGTAATTAAAACCGCTCTCAACGGTGTCTCTTCGAATTGGGGAACAGAAAAATGTCACGTAGGGCTATCTATACCTTGGCGATAAAGTCATCAAGGAATAGTGTTATTGTTGATTTTTCCGAGATAATAGTGGTCTCACAAAAAACAACTCATGCACAGTTACTCAATTACCAATACGTGGGTGGCACCCAATGTAATTTTTAATATTTCTGATAGTGCTCTTAACGTTATTCGATGATCTCCTCTCACAATGGCTGCAGGATTGTTAATATTTAATCCCGTAAGAGAAGTGACTGGATTCCTGGGTTCACCACCTTTGAAAATGATTTCCTCCTTATACATTTAAAACATGATCTAGCTGTGCAGTAGGGAAGACCTGTTTCCACGTAATTCTCCTGTAGCATTAAATAGGCCTCAGAATACGATGCATTAAATCAAAAGAAACACTTAAATACAACGTCGCATGTAATCCAAATCGTTACCGTGGTCAATATATTTTTCGATTTTATGCGGCTGCCGCGGACGCAATACTACACCCAAATCAATAAAACTCGCATCACATGAACATTACATAGACTTAAACGAGTTTCTTTGGACTACTTGAGCATTTAAATGTTTTAGGGACCCAAGGACAAGTAGTTATATAATTTTTAAATAACTCGAATAAAGAGGAAATTGCGCATCAGGTTCATCACGTTGAGGTGCTCAGCCTCATCGTGATGAATGAGAAAAAATACTCCCCAGTAACTTTTTATGTAAGTTGCTGGCAACACAGTCGTATTTTAGGTTATTTTTTCAAACTTCTATTATGCAATATAATTTTACCAATTTGATATTTTTAGAGGTTTGGATACACTTCTGACCATTTCATTGAGTTCTACATCCTGGGCTCAAACGTCAGGCAATCCGTTATACTCCATTCTCGTTTTCTTGTAATTCGAGTCCAGTCAAGGTGAAAAACGTTGTTATAAAATGTGATAATTTGTTCGGTAATTAAATAGCCTCGGATGGAGGCTACGTCTCGCATCATTCTATAGACAATTCTTTGCATTACTTCAAAATTTAAGACCTAATATTGATGCCGTTTCACAAGTTCAAACCATCAGACTTCTTATCAATAACTTTATGCAATGACAACTATTATGAAGTACAAACCTGCGTTATCTTCAACGATAAATAAGATATAGGTTAGTAATAATTCTCTGAGTGATACCTTTTTGTTTGTACTCAAAATGTTTTGTTTTAATTTATTAACATCTGCCTTATTAAATAAACCAATCAATTTAGTTAATTTCTTGTTTTCTTGCTCTCTTAATTCGTATTTGTTGTATTTTTCTATTAAAGTTCGTTGTTAAGATCTTGGGAGATACGATGGGATGGAATTGGCTGTTAACTGGAAATATTCTTGTTGTATGAAATCACAACAGTGCCAAAACACAACAATTAAATATTTTTTCAATCAAAGAAATAAACAAATTAGAACAACTTAAACATTCTGGTTTACATGTACGATATTTATCATATTTTTAGGAATTTCAGGGAAAAATCTGAACATCAGACGGAAGTACCTATTGAAATTACACGTAATGCCGCTAACATGGTAATGAAAACGTAAAGAGGTGGATGCGATGAATCATAACATCTTTATTCCTGAAAAAATGAAAAGAAATGAATGGGAAAAATTCATTATCACGTCATTTCATTATAGAATCATAACGAAGGGCAGTGAGTTCCAGGACGAATGACAGGACGCTTTCATGCAATGAAATTCATCATTGGAAAAATTCTGTAGAATCAGGAATTAAAACACAAACATTTTGTTGTTCCGCTTTAAGTTTATTAAACGCGACCCACATTTCGACGCAAGCGTCATCATTAGATCATCGTCAACAATGGAGGCGTCACCTTCACCACGTAAATACCAGTATTATCTTTTGATAACGTTTCAATTTGAAGCCTGTTTTCCTTATGCAGCATACGAGTGATTGTTCCAATGCATGATAATACAATGACGTCATGGACTCAGACTCGATAAGAACTTGCAACTGACACAGATTATTCCCAAAAAGAATATTTTCACGTCATGACTAAGCTACAGTATACTACATTATGGAGTTTGAAAAGCAATTAGGTAATGGTTTTTTAGAAGAGGGATCAACAATTCCGTGAATTAATCAAGCACTGACTAATTGCACACCAAAATCTTCAAGATTGCGCCTGTAGTTGCAGTCTGTGATCATTTTAAAGCTCATTGTTTCCTTTTAGTCGTAAGTACCACGTTCATCCACGATTTAACGCCAATATTCTATTAACGATATGGATAAATATAACTGCAATTTTCAACTAAGTACTTATAATATGCTTTAATTCGACCGAGGTTTAAATGTACATGTCGATATGTCACCATTAGCTGTGTGGTGACGCTTAAACCTAGGGCGCATCAAATCATTTTAACCAGTATCAAAGTGGAACTTTGATACTCTTTTGACACTTTACCCTCACATCACTAACATATTTCAGTTCCATACACTATCCATGGAATCATCTGAATTTAACCACATTTTGACATGCTGCTTGAGGTTTCCTGAGGTGGTTTAGATGTGTCCGAGTGAATTTCCATTTGGAGTTCAATAATACGTGTCCAATGGGCTTCCAGATGGCTCGACCACCTCAATTGTTTTAATTATTTAACTATAATTAAATTTGTATACAATTATAAAATTAGTACTAAAACACTTTACTCATACTCTAATACAAACTCAAAATGAAATGATTTTCGAATTAGTTTGCTCACTGATTACTGGTAACATTCCCATAGGAAGGAAAGGTTTAGAAAAACATGGGCGTGCTCATAGTTGGTATTTATTTCTAGTCTTTCCTTTCCAGAGGGTTCTTCTGGGAGGGAAATTTATGACCGTAAGGATCCCAATCCGAGGTTTGGCTGGTTTCCTTCTGGCCATTATTTCCTTTACAAGGCATTCAGTTCCCTTACTCTTTGAAACGTCTTCCATCTCCCATTGCCTAATTATGTTCCCTGGTTCTTCATCTTCTTCCCTTTCATCCACCCCCTGCAACATACCTAAAAAATGCATTGCTTCCCTAAGTGTGAACAATTCTTCTCTTCCTTATTCCGATCCATTTTTCCTTCCGTTTTTCTCATTTCATCTGTCCATTTGATCTTCAGCAGCTGCCTCCAACATCCGGTGTCGCGTCTTCTCAGCTCTGTTCCTCTAATAGTCCATCTCTTTTGGTCAGTGGGGTTTTATATTCCTCGTAAATTCTTTCACATATTGCTACCTTGTTTGTTACTGAATTTTCTTTGAGTGTGGCAATTTCCTCTTCTTGGCAATCGCCTTCTTAGCTTGGGTAATTTGTTCTCCGATGGGTTCCTTCCATCTTATAAGATGTGTCCTCCCAAGTAGATGAAAGATTTACACTCTTCCTAATTTCTCTCCTCTTAACGCCAATTTTTTCCTCCATCTTTTCCCTCCCTCACGCTTGGATGACTACGTATTTGTAGCCATAACGTTAGCTCTCATGTTTTATCTCTGAATTACTTAGTTCAGTGGGTTCAATGGTGCCTGCAGCTACTCTCGATTCTATTCTCCGTCATTGCTGTGCTGCCGTCCGCGAAACGTAGCATCCAATTAAATTTTTTTTTGTTCTCCCATCGAAGCGTTTAGTAGCACTTCTTTGCCCTGTCAAGGCTGCTTAAATAGTGGGAATGAGATTCTGCATCCTTTTCAAACTCTTTAATTTTTTTGTGGCTTGAACTCGGAGAAATTATTTATGACTAAAAAATTAATATTAAATAAATAAAACAAAAATTTCTGCTTTCATATTCCTGAGACGTGATTATAACGCTAAAAAGCCATTATAAAGATGGTTCAATCATGACTATGAACCTTTGATAATGTCATTGTCACGTTGAGTCATGGATAGGAAATGTTAAACTGCAAAAATTAGAAAATTGCAGAATTCCTCGAAGGTTTAATGATGAACGTCTTCCACAAAATAAAACCCCAAAGTAAGATATAAACGTCAATCATGTATGTGATATTTTCTTTTTTACTGATGTAATTATCATGAAGTGCAAATATAAAAATTAATGCAACGTAGCATACGATGTCAGTATTACGCGTGGCTGAGCGAATAGAATAAAAATAACTTTTTTAGTTAGCAGAATTTGGGTTTTCAGTAAAGAGTGTAGTTCTAATTACAGGTTTTTGAAATAGGGCGATATTATGACGCATGCCTATAACGATGGGATATCAGACGGTGAGAATGAAGCGGTAAACAAAACAAATAAACCTATGGCATCACGACAACGTAATAAATGCGATGATGTGGCGTAAATTTACGTCTTTAAATCTTCTTTTTCAATTCAATAAACTATTTGATTACATATTGCATCGAGAAGGAACTTGTGGATGTGGATGTTACATCCAAATCGATGTAATCAAATCGAACATGAATATCGCGTCAAAAATTAAGACTGGGAATATGTATCGACAAAACTCGATAACTAAATTACATCTCCATGTTCAATGTAGAGCATCTTGGACGTGGTCCCCAGGGCTCTCGCTGACCCGCCCCCGCAAACACACCCCGAAGGCCGGCGCCCAGTCAACTTTTCTCGGTTTCGGGTGGAAGGGGTTAACATTGGGTCTCATCGGGTCGCAAGCCAGAGGCACGACCATACAAATTCTTTCCCCGCGGCGAGCCGAACATAATATAAACGACCGGCTCGACACCCTGGGCGCCCCTCTCCTTCCCAACCCGCGCCCTACCGGCGTACGTAGCGCCGATGTCGTGGAAGCACGGCGCGCAGTGAGCCGGATCCCCTCCGGTCGTTGGTCAGTCGAGTTGGCCGGGGGAGTGGGGAGCGTTCCCCGAAGCTCGCTCGCCGGGGTCGTGCCGCATGCCTAATACCGCCCGATCAAGAGAGCGGCGGGGCACCGCGACCCACCGCGGCCGCCCCCCCGGGGGCCTCCGATTCCCGCGGAGCGGCCGTCACGACGGTCCCGCCTTCGCAGCACCCCATCCTCTTCCCCGCCCCTCAAGACTCGGTATGCCATATGCAAAGGGCTTCGTGACCGCGGCCCGCCCGCCACCGCCCCATGGAGCGCCACCAAGGGTGGGCGGGGTACAGGGGCTGGGGTCAGGCTGGCGGGGCAGTGGGGGCGGAGGGGTCTCTGTGCAATCCCACCGAATTGTACCGGCCGCCGCCACCGAGGAGCGGATGCAGATGCGTTATCACGGCGTCGTGAGGTAGCGGGTCCCTTAATATTCTCGACGCTTTCACCCCCTCGGGGGGGGGGAGGTGGGTGAGGGGGCGCTGGAGGCTGGAACCCGTCCGTGCGCGCCTCACGGGGAGAGAGTGCGCTGCGGAGCATCAACCCCGTCCGCTCTCAGGGGCCAGGATGCGTCGTCACCCAGCACCACCCCACACACGCCATGCCACAAGGATGGCCGTTGAGACCTGGCGAAACTCATCGGTCAAAGTCACCATGAAAGTTTCATTCCATTTTTCGGTACTCTTGGGCATGCTCCATTAATCTGTACCTCGGTTTCAACGTTTAAGCATCGTTGGTATGAGTATAAACATTCAGTCAAAGAGAGGTAACTAATTTACCGTTAGTAATGACACTTCGGCACTGTGCCATTTTCGGAATCAATACATTCCATGGTATATTAAAACTAACTTCAGTCAATCAGATTTGACTGCCGAGAATATTGATGATAAATTTCATAAACACTTCATCAGCACATACTATATTTAAAAGTATTTGTACTATGATTGTTCAGTAGGAATTTATGATAGATTATCTACTCTTAAAATTTCTTGTGAAAAAATTGCACATTGCAACGGGTGCGCTGACATGCTGCAGTGGTCAAATCAATGGAAATGGTACCACGTATGAATTACACATTCAGTTAACAATATAATGTAAAATTACCTTTTTGTACAGTGAATTATGGTATTGAAAGTCCATCTACTTACTTATTATCGAATCGCTCTTCTAAATTTAAATAAGGGAGGTAGATCGTATTATGTTGAGTGGTAACTATTATTTCGCATATAAATGGCACCTGTAGTGGAGTAAGGGAAACAAGGATATGCAATTTTTGGTCAATGATAATGCTGAAATTTTTCGGCTCATCGAGATGCCCTGATGACGACTTACATTTAAGTTAAAACTTCGCAATGTTATGGATTGTCTCTTTAATTTACAAACAATACCCTCCACAAACGTATCTACTGAAATATGAAAACTTTGCTGTCATTCATAGTGGATTTATTCCGTCAACTTATGCCAGAAGGCCTTGATACATTTCTCGAGATGAAAGTACTTTCTGTGCTCCTATGGGTAGAGGCCTGCAAATCAGAAATTTGTCATGGATTCGCGTGGGTATCTTAAAATTTATATGAATATCATTAGTTTATCATAAATGACTTTAGTTGGCTGAATAAATCTATCATCACCTATATACATTCAGTTAGATGAACAAAATATAAATTTTGCTGATTGATGAAGACGGAGACTTAAGAAAGGTGCAAAGCAATTCTAATCCCTAGATTAAACTTTAATCGCTATTAACTATTAGAATTACGTCATTGTTGAAAAAAACACCTGTCCCGTTTCGAAGTTCATACATCAAAACTGCACCAAAAGAATGTACTTTTGACGATTATGTGGGTATATTGAGGCTGGTCAAATGTTTTAACTAATTGTGGAAAATTATAAAGATATTTTTGATAATCGTGTACCTACAAATTTTAGAAAAACCAGTCCAGTCAGTTTTCTTTTTTTTTCGCCAGTAGAGCGATGCAAAAATTATGAGTCGAGATTAGGCAGTCGATAGAGACATTCCGTGTGGATGGTATCAACGGGGATTTGGTCTGTCTTGTCGAAAATGAATATGCAAATTCATTTTCTCTCTCTGTTAATTCTACGTACATGGGTCCCATCCGTTTTGTGCCTCCGCCAAGTAACGTTGAGAGGCCAAACACCGCCGTTGTACGTCCACCTGGCACTTCATCAGGCGCCGACTTTCAAAGAAAGCATATTTTGCGAGATGGATATGTCAAATCCTACATTATCATCTTGAACATCAATGCATTCATTTCTTTCTTCTTAAAATCACTCAACTTGTCGGCAACTCAGTTGCCATCCGAGGAAGACATGCTTGAAGAATTAGTGTCCTTCGCCCGTGCCTACATCTCGGACGCCGGAAGACTCTTCTGTGCTGTAATCCGAAATTCACTCATTGATGTCTTCAGTGTCCTTGGAGAGCAGGGTCACATCACTTTGGCAGGACGATTGCGTGAGTCATTAAGAGTAGGTTAATTCCCACGTCTTTTTTCTCAACGCCCTTCGTCCCCTCTCTAAAACACGCCAAGCACTACTCACCTGCCTCTTCCTGATGGTTCAAATTGTCTCTCATAATTACCACTAAGCATCAACTACTTTCTCTCAACTTCTCTTCTTGAGTTCCTGGCTACACCAACCGGCTTTTTCCTGAGCCTTTCCGTCCGACGTCAACCAACTTCCGAGGCATGAAGAGGGAGCACATTGCCCTTTAGCATGGGGAATGTAGTATCGTAGTTTATTTTAGTACGTATGGGTTAATGAAGTGCAGTGTAGTTTTTAGTATAGTGTACTATGTGTCCACTTGAGGTTAACGGACTTCTCACATCAACTTCCATTCTGCATTCAGCGAAATCTGATAATTTCTGACTTCTAGAAAAAAATGCAACCTTCTTTTCTTACCTAAATCACTTTCACTGGGTATTCAACTAGATTATCTCTCTTGCCTGGCCAAATTTTCTTATCCCTCGACAATAATGAAATAAATTATTAAATATAAACATTCAGCTATATAGGTCAAAGAATGTACTCTGAACTATAATACTCTGAAAATTCCTAACGTATATTTATTTTAGGTTTGTAAAGATAAGTCTTCAAGCGTCCCAAACTCTCATTCAATGAATAATGGTGTCTATCATTCGTTGTCGAGATAATGCCGATGAAAGAGGAGAAATGGCATTCATTCCTCTGCTTCCTCACTTACGAGTATATATCTTAATGTACGAACCTTGGAATTTGGCTAATCAGTACATCTGACCATAGTACCCGTCTGGTATTCAATTGCAGTTCCTGTGAGCTTGTCTTCAAAAATCAATTTTTTTCCTATTAAATTTTTTTTCCAATCCAGTGAAAAAGTGATTTACAATTCACAAGGAAAATTACTGATATATCGGAATTATTTTTAAATTTAATGTAATAAAGTCACAGACACGAGAAAATGCAGGTTAAATTTATTTTCATTTAAGTACAAACAAATCTTAAGCATAAAATGCCAAATGATGCATTAATAATTATGCCATATCCTTAAAACCCGCTCGTCTGAGTTTAAATTACATCATATTATCATCACATACGAGTATTACAATATCACGTTAAATATATTCGAAGTTCTCCTATTTGTTAATATTATGTCATTACATTTTTTGGTCTCAAATCTTAAACATATGACACACTGTGTGTAGTACTATTGCAATATGTAGTGTTAAAAACTATGTTATTAATAATTTACGATCGCTAAATCCTGAATAACTACTTTTATGTTTATCTGAAAGAAATCGCTCACCGGCAACCGTCAGATTCAAGTATAGAAGACAAAACGTTGAAAGAACAGACAGGATTACGGATGCATATCCGAGGTCTGTTATTCATGAATGACAAATTTTCTTTTTGAGTCCAGGAGAACTGAGCGCGAGAACTAGGTTCCGCTATTCAGGTTTCCTAGCGCGAGCTTAAAATACTCTTTTTACGAGTGCAGCGTTTTTAGACAATTATTAGTGATCAAAGAAAGTTTTAAACTATAAACGTAAATCTTCTGGAACTCATTCTAAATTCGAAGTTAACACATATGTATGTAGCATCACCCTCTTCGACAAGAAAGAGTGGACAGTTTGTCGGATAAGACCTGAAACTTTTCCCGATTGGTGTCTATCGTTAAGGTTGTCCTAATGGCAGGCCTACCATCCCAAGATCTATCCATCTTTCTGTCGAAGGAATATTCCATATTAGATATAACGTCAAAGTGAAATGTTTGAAATGGTGTAAAGTCCATGTGTTTAGTCCGGTTGTGTGAATTATTCATAGCCTAACGTATATTTTTCAGGATGACCATAAAAAATTAAAAATTATAATTTGGAGAATTATTAAATTTATAACTTAATTTTTCCGCGAATCTAAAAATAAAAGAAACCCAGTGACGGTCAAATAACATGAAATTCTTTCTCTTTCCATTCTTGTTTCAACCTCGTGCTATGTACCATTGGGTGACCTGTTTCAGGGGACAAGTAGAAAAAAATACGGCTTCCGTGTGGGCACCATGTACTCTTCTACGATAAACATGCTAAGAAATTGCTAAACATGTTAGAGATTGAGGTAAACATGCCAAACATTTTATGCTCCTAACTTAGCTAAGAAGGTTAACACACACTAACTCTATTTAAACCTTAAAAATGATTAAGTATGTTAATATTCAACCTCAACTTAATAATTAATTCAAGGAACACCAGTAGAGTATTCCCATTGAAAACAAACTCTGTTAAACCGTTTATGGAATATCCATTAGATTTCTTGACCGGACATGATTTGAGTAATTTAAAATCCTTCCTCTCCCTTGTATCTATCACAGATCTGTTTTCATGAGACAATTCTATCTCTTATAACTTTCTATAATTATATGACCTGAGGCAGAGTATCTGAATGGTGAAACGCACCTAGCATCATCAACGCGCGGTCTTCGTTCTACTTCCCAAATGCTCAATAAGCTTTCATCATCTATTTCCCCCTCTACATTAAAATAAAACTCTTAAACTGTTCATACGCAAGTTTTATAGCAATATAATTGATTTTTTGTTGATAAGTTGCGAATGTTAACAATTTAAAATCATCATTTTTTTACCAAATTGCATAGTTTCAGGCGAAATGTTGTGGAATTTGTAACACAGTAATGAACAAATTACTAGCACTTATCCACTTTTCAATATTTAGTGGAAAAGTGCTACTATTTTGTTCATTTTTATTCTTTTGTATTCTTTCCATTGTTGTTTTTGTATTTTTCGTGAACACCATGATATTGTTATGTTAATTTCCTTTTTATCGGTCAATAAAATGAGTGTATTACTGAAGAGTTCCATATTATTTGACCACATGAACAATCAAATATTATATTGTCCATTCGACGGATGGGAAGTTGGGAGTTGAGCGTTTTGCATACTTTTAGGATCCGCATGAGAGAGAGAGAGAGAGAGCGGAGATACAGGGCAACGTGAAGCTCGGAAAGTGTGGGGGAAGGTAATTTTTTCGAGAAATTAACTTCAACGATTCAGAAACGATGCCATTTCATTCCTGGATACGAATCATAGATATGTAATGTTATTTATGCTATGATACTTTTATGCCAAGCAGAAAAAATTAGGCTTACCCGTCGTGAAGTGAGTTTTTCTAATGTATAAAGCGAACGGTAACTACGGCCATATGAATATAATGGGAAGAGTCAGCCCCAGCCTTACTCTTATAAATGGGCAAAGGAAATTAGAGAAATTAGAGAGGGAAATTAGAGAAGATATAATCAATAAAAAGTTTTTATAAATAAAACTAATAACTGAAAATAATAAAAGATACTAAAAATAATTGAATTAAATATATCACGCAAACGGTTAGAACCAAAGTGTGCCAGGTAATAAAATAAATTACAATTAAATTAAAATGTACACAAATAAATGAAAATTAATCACGCACTCTCTAGCTTGGGTGTACTATGCAGCACTTATCGTTGTTAGTCTCAAGCACTCACACTCAAGCAGGGCTTACGAGAGGTTTCCCTCTGCGCCAGTGGTCCGTCAGTAACACGTATGAAAGTTAAAAATTATACTAATAATAAATTAAAATTACTCACGTACTCTCTAGCTTGGATGTACTATGCAGCATTGATCCTTGCTAGTCTCAAGCACTCACACTCAAACAGTGCTTACGAGAGGTATCCCTCTGCGCCAGTGGTCCGCCAATCACACGTAATAAAATTAAAAATCTTATATTGTATTATTAGAATTATATATAAAATTAAAAGGTATAAATTTAAAATTATCTTTTAAAATATTATCTTCAGTTATTATTTTTATTTTTTATATATTTTTATTCATTATATCTTCTCTAATTTTCCTCACCCATCCTTTGCCCATTTATAAGAGTACGGCTGGGGTTGACTCTTCCTATTAAGTTTTTCTAATTTTAATCATTTAAGCAGTGAAAGAACACCGAGAAAGAAGCCAAAAATTACTAAGTACTTTGTCAAGATATTGGCAATCATATTTCGAATGATGCTGCACATAAAAACATCAAAGTAGTGGGTAATTTATCATGATGTGATAAGATCATAATGGATCGTATTTACCGTCTTGGCTTCCAGGTAGGTACATCTATCATTGGAAGTGAATTCATATGGTAGTGTAATTTCCCCTTGTTCCATTTCAATTCTAATTTACACGTTATTGGCTATATTTTGACTACATTTTAGGATGCATGTGTATTTTAGTTGATCGTACATGTATTTTTATGTGTGTAAATTAAAAAGATTTTTTTGCATGGATATATACGACACTGCAGGTGTAGACTAACATAAATAGGTTGGCTTTGCATGTGGTTTTACGTATTATCTTGTACGGGCGGTGACCTAACAGCCCCCGCCACACGCCCTTGCGATGGCTTTGGGATATTGTGTAGATGTAGATCATTTTTTTAAAGTGCCCCTTTACGCGTGGCAAGTTCCCATTCCCCATATATCTACAACCCTACATTCTGAATCCGGGGTAGTGGTACTCAAAAATTATAATAATTTTTATCCAACCATTAAAGTTTGCTTTGGATCAGCATGGTCACTAGTAACTAATATGTATGCATTACAGTTTGCGTGGGATTCCTCCCTTTGTTGTTCCATTCTTCAATTCATCATTACATAGTATATTCCCTTCCTCTCTACCCCTCTTATTCCTAATTCTCCCTTCTACTACGATCTTAGACATGCAATTACCTATCAAAATTCCCTCCCTCCACTTTTTCTGTCATCTTCGGATTTTGTGCCTAGCGATTTCTTCCATTTTCCCACGGCATGTTTAAAACTGTGTCATTAAATTTTCACCCCGTCCATCATATATTCTCAAACTAAAAACTAATCAGAAATGTTTGAAAATGCAGAGCACCTCTCAGCGAGTCCGCTAATACGTACCGAAGTAAGGTCTCTATCCGCCCTTCTTCAACTCATTAAAAAGTCTTAATTCACTGATTTGACAGCCCAAAGATTATGTTAAGAGTTTCGGGCTTAACCTTTTGGAATTCCTTCATGATGAGGGTAAAAAATAAGAGAAACTCTACACTTCCACGCACTTTTAATGTTCTACGACCATGGTTTCGATGCTGCGCGTCATCATTTCGTTGTAATGTACCTGATGATGATGCACATCATCGAAACCGTGGTTGTAGAACATTAAAAGTGTGTGGAAGGGTAAATTTTATCTTATTTTTTACCCTCAGCCCAAATATTGGAGGAATTCACAGATTTAGGGAATTCCATCGAATGGAAAAGCCTCAGATTACGTTGAATTCTCTATTTCCTGAAACAGCCAACATTTTGCACACATCTGTAATTCTTCACAATCATTTTTCTCTCGGCCATTTTTTTGTGGAATCTCTCAAATTCTTTTGTGGCACACTCTAAAAGTTCAGTTCCTACGGACACATCCACCAATTGCGGTGAATCTTATACTCAGCTCATCTGTTTCTTCTTTCTGATGTGCACTCTAACGTCTATTCTCACCTCCTATTTTTCCATTACCATCCCTGTTCCTCACTTCGCCCGTTCATTTCGTTGTCATCATTCGTCCCCAGGATCATCTCATCGGAAAATTTCGGCCCACTTTAATAGCGTTCCACACAATTGATGCTCCCATCTGCCCCGAAAAATAAGTCGCATATCCCCCCCGTTGTCGCACACTTCCGCCGCCTCTCCGTTGCCATCCCACCCCACCTCCCAGGCACTGACGCCGCCGCCGGGGTGAGAGCCTCGCGCCCAGAAAATACCGCGACGGGGCCGAGCGATAAATGGCATCGCACTCGGCGCGAGACGCGGTCGTTCCCGTGACGAGGGCTCCACCGGAGGTCACTCTGCGTGGAATTTGCATCGGCGAGTGCTTTCCCTCGGAGCCGAAGCTCACGAAGAACTTGCAGGATTCCCTTCCCCACCCAACAACCACCCACCCAGAGCTCACCCCGCGCGCGAGATAGGGGCGAGGTCTGAGCGAGGTGGGTGTAGGTGGGGGCGGATGTGGGCGATGGCGATCGATCGCCCCGGCGCATTTTACCGTGCTACCCGGGGACTGGAGGGTGCGCGAACCGTGGGTCGTTGAGAAAGTGAAAGAAGAAGAAAGAGAAGGTCTGAGTTTACCGTTCGGGGGGACAGATGTCGGCGACCATCATTATTCCGAGTAAACCTCAGCCGAGGATCTTGATGGCAAATCAACCTATGATAATACTTTGTTTTATCCTTTTAATCATCCGGGCCAAATTGAAGCATTGGCGTCATAGGTAATAGTATGGGGGCAAGTTCCGCACTGAAAATGGATTAAATGCCACATGGATTATATGTGATAATGGATGAAAATTGTAAAGCCGCCGATTTTAAGAGTTCCCCAATGATGTTAACTATCTGAAGAAGATTGTGAAAGTCTTTATTACTTCACGTACAGATATTTCATCAATATAAGTGACAAACTGCATAAGCAGATGGCACAGGTGGACCGAGAAAGCTCAAAGTATGTTGCCTAACCTTGAATATCAGTAGTGACCATGGCATTCCTCAGCAGCACTTCAAATTATTCCGTAGTATCTCCGGTCAAAATTGGAGAATAGCAAGACAGTTGCTTTGAGTTTTCCCAGAAGTAGAATATTAGCATGGGAACTTTGACCCAGGGAGATTAGCAAAAGACCATGCTTGCTCGTTAAGCTCAACGTTCGCACTCCCATGTGACAAAAGGTTCACTGCTTCTGTACCAGAAAATTTGATGACACAACAGTGAGCCGAGGATATCAATGCAGTTCGAGCTCTCAGTGGCTGTCCTTAGTTACCTCTTGATGGGTTTTCCGCGGTTGTTGATGAAGTGCATGCAAATCAAGGAGGGCCATTGTAAGGTGTGAGTGGGAGATCGTGAGTCCTTTTGAAAGTTTTTCCGTCCCACACAGTATCTCTCCCCCGACCCAATCGTTGAACCCACGCCTGCCTAGGTAGCCATTCAACCCGGAGGTTGGTTCAAAGCAAGGAAGGAGATCTGATACACAGATATGTACGCGTTTCATATCCGAGGTACTGATCTTAATACTCTAACTTACCCAAACTAACTAACCTAATAATGTACTTACCCCCAGTTAAAACTCTGTAAGGAGAAGAGCCCTTAGCTGATCGCTTATCGAGATGGCCCGGGTTCAAATCCTGGAGACAACAAGTATTTTTCTGTGATATCCTGATCCCTACTTGATATGTTTGTGGAGGACAATTGAGTCCGCCGTCCGTTGGATGGGACGTTAAACTGCGGACCCCTTGGTGCCTTTCGTTAAGAGCAGGCTAATACCGACGCCGGGTTTTTCTCCACCCTTCCTTCCCCATCCATTCCTAATGGTCCAAATGACCTTACTGTCGGTCGCCTCCCCTAAAAACCACTACCATTAAAAGCATACCTACTGAGTTGATGATTATAAAAACATACTTCCCAACATCAAGTTCAGAAATGATGAGATTGTAAGAATGTATGAGGATTATAAGGAAAACAAATTTTCACTTTTCCACAATTTATTTGCAACGTACAACGCATTTCGATGAACTGAAACGCGTTGTGCGCTACAAATAAATCTGTGGAAATGTACAAATTTGTTTTTCTCATAATGACGTATTTCAACTACATCTCGCCTTATTCTGTTGAATATAAATGTATGAGGATAAAAATGAGTTGATTAGGATGAAGAAAGACAAAGATGATATAACTATAATGGGAGATTTTAATGCTGTTGTGAGATCTCACAATAACATGAAAACCACAGGGAAATTCGGTCTAGGAGACATCGATGATAGAGGAGAACGGTTGCTTGAGTTCGGCGTTCAACACAATATGATCATCGCAAATACATTGTTTGAAGTATCGTTGAGAAGACGGTGCACTTGGGAACTACCACGGAAAATTAAAATACATCGGATTGATTACATCATCGTTCAACAACGGTGAAGCCAGTGCACCATCCTGATCCCCTTATGCTTTTAATTTTAATCATCATTAGTCTATCATTTGCCATACATGAGTTAGATATCTGTTTTGCTCATTTGGAATTTAGAATTAGTGCTACCCCACTCTTTCCCCTCTTCCCACCTCCACTATATATTACTTTGAAAGCATCAAAACTGAATTTTCCATTTCCTATCCGCCTTGTTTCACATATCCCAAGTATATCTATAGTATTGTCCTTCATTACTTTATTTATTTCTTCTAATTTACCTGCCTACAGCAATTTTTCACATTCCAGGATCGTATTTGCATACCTTCCTTACTCTTTTTCTTGGAGATATTTCGCTGGATGACAACCTGAGAAGACCTGTTCCTTCTCCTGCCGAATCTTGGGTTCCAAAGCCCTTAATCAGTAATACAATCCACACTCCACTGTCCATGGCTGCATTAACACGAGATATCCATGAGGATCTTTAATGGAGCGATTCCTCTTTGCTTTCTTATCCTATGCCGTTGCCCATATCTGTGGCTCTTCCGCTTTTAGGGGCTATTTCTAGTCCCTGGGACAATAGAGTGCTCCCTTCTCCATCGACGGATGGAGGAGAATGTTTATTTCGACCTTCATTCAGTCTCCAGTGGCACGTTAGCCACCCTTATGTGCCCATCCACCACCCGGAGATGTTTGGTTGGAAGATTCCATCACGTTATCGTGAAATTTATCCTAGTGGGACATTTTTTTTGCTTGACTCTTTGAAATCAGTTATTCAGACGACTTAGAGGGTTTCTCAAATACTATTTATTCTGGTTTTATAAATGATATAATTGGCAAATATTTTCTCTTCGTCTTTTTCAATTCGTTTGCTTTCTATGGCGAGAAATTTTATCATTTATTCATTCACCACATAACACTTCCAAACACTATTCATAGGCTCTGAGTGAGTCTATATTTTGGATCGTTGCGCAACGCTATCAATTTCCTTAATGGATTGAGGATTTTATTAAATCGCTAAAAAGTGTGAAGAAAAAAATACACTTATCCCACTGATTTAAATGCTAACACAGAGCGCAAACATTCAATTACTTACAGTCTTGCGCTTTTTAAAACGAATTAATATGCAGGCGTGCTTTTATTAGTGTCCTGCTTAAGAGTTAAAATAACTTCTGCGATCGTCAGTCACGGATACTTCACTAGTATTTGCCAAATCTCGAAACTAATTAATTTGGCCAATACTTTACAGATAAGAGACAGATAGTAAAAACAAATAGAGATATCTCAAGTCCTGATATCATCTGTCAAAAGAAATTTTAGTCAGCGCTATATTCCAACTAAGCTATTCATAACTTGACTTCCCTTCGTAAAGTCAAAGTGCCTATTCTTTTCTATTTATCTCCTCTCCTAACATTTTCAATCCGATCACAATCTTCCGCATGACATTTCCCCCAGAATAATCAATCTTCTGCTTTCTCTAAATCTTCCCACAGATTTCGTGACTTCCCCTTTCATTTCAAATATTCCTTCGGGGTAATCTTTGTCCAGCTCATTTTTTTCATACTTCTCCAAACCAACACATGACGCTGTTATTCCTCAACACCCTAGTGATCGAGTGGTTGTAAGATTGTTTTAATTTTATTTTTTCAGCATTAATTTTGCCTTTTGTGTGTGATTGAGGTATACTTGGGTCAATGTTTCCCAAACAAACTCAAGTGACCTAGTGTGTGTTTCCTATTTGTGTGTGTCCCCCTCACTTGTAACTTTGTTTTAACTTTTCCCCCCCTTTACAGCCCAGTTCCAATTAATTTTACCGTCTCAGCTATCTCGTTTTCATTGCTTCACGAGCGTAGATATTTTAATTTTATATTTACTTCAATTTCCTGCTCGGCATAACTGCTTCAAACGATATAGAGTTTCTTCCCTTGATTTTCTTATTACCAGACCAATACTCCTATAAAATACTTCCAAAGTAAATTATATGTTCATCCAACAACAATTCATTCGTATTCACATAAAATACTTACGATGCACTTGAAATGTTTTTAAAAATAGTTAGTTGAAGTACAAGTTCTAAATTTACCTGAGTATATAGCACTCCGTTTCTTTACTATTTTATTGGATGGAAACTTTATCTCAACTAGCGAAATCTCCTGACCAAATCCCCCTACTCATGAATGCAATGATATAATCTCTTCGTAATATAAAACCTGACGTATTCCTTCCCTTTTATTATTCCGAAAAACCTTCACGGAGATCACTTCTTTCTTAAGAGACTTCGTCACCTTTAATCTCCATTGTGTTTACTCTAAGGAGTTATGTTGTATGCCTCGACTTTCCTCGGCTCCCTTCTCTATCGTGACATTCCCTGTCTACGTCTCGTATATTTATGCTCACTAACCGAATAAATCTACCACTAATTTTTTACACGTATCCATTCAAACTTTCATAAATTTCCAGTTTTCCCGTAATATGTTTCCAGTCTCTTTTCTTATAGTTAGTATCGCTACTTTTTTATTCATCCCCTGACCACTATTTTATCTTACCCTGTAGCGCGCTTACTTTTCACCACAGCAGATATATCCTTCCAATATATCGCAGTTTTTTTTTCATCACTCTTTTATGATCGTATTGCTCCTTCGGCATAATTTATTTTTTATACTTTTTTATATTGTCCTCGGAGCTCATACCCTCGTTCTTTCATTTCTTTCTCTTGCCCATCTTTCACGCATATGTGTAATGCGTAGGTTGCTTTCGATGTCCTAGGCAGTCCCAAACCGTATTGCTTTAAATATTCATATTTCCTTCTCTGCAGATAATAATTACTGATATGCAAACACCTTTCCCCTGCTGATGTTTCCTTACCATTATACTGGCAGAATATTATTTTATTTTCGCATGTATTTGATATTCCTTCATTCACCCTATCTTACCATTATTCACCCTAGCTTCTACATACCCTTCATATTTTCTAACCCTCTCACGATTTAAAATTATTTGCAATCACAGCATTGCGACCCGTTTTCAATTTCCTACGAGGAAAACTGAGTTAATTGTGGAAAATATTTTGGAAATTCTGTCTAGGCATGATGAACTCTTATTGAAAATTTCCTTTAACTCCTTGGATTTCCACTAGTGCCTATGTCTATAATTTTGTATTTCAGCCAAGTGTTCGCTATTAGAATCATTGAACTCTTTCTTCTGCAAACTTTGATTTTTCACATAAAAATTTTTTTTTCTATCCAGCCTTGGCCACCGAACTATAGGCGATGGGGAAATGAACCTAACCCCCCTTAGAGGTTTCGTGGTCTCATATATTTGAGGAGCGTCATAACATATTTTATTCCTCGACATTCTTGTAGTACCTATTCTATTTTTCTATTGTAACAGTGCTGTCTTCATTTGCGTCTTCTTTCTACTACCGTTGCCTCTCGGTGCAAAAATGTGTTGTACAGGGGTTTATCGCTGCCGCCCAGTTGCCCCTGTCAGTTGAGTTTTTGATTTTTCTTGGATCTATCACTTTATTTTCCTCCATAGTTTGCTTTGCAGCCGCTTCTTTGAGGAGCAGAATTAGTTTGGATTGCTATCCGTCCGGATCATAACCATCGAGTAGTTACACAATTGCATTTAAGAGTACATCAATTCCCACGTCATTTAGCTTCGTAAAATTTGATCCACCCGACATGAGTTACTGAACCAGGATCAATCATCGTCACATGAGTTACTGTACCAGGATCAATCGTCGTTACTCCCGCTTGTGTAGTTACTTCTCTAGATGAGCCAATGGCACTTGCAGACCCGCCAAAATGGGACCGCTCTATGCAATGGAACTGATAGTTAGGACTGATGGTTAGTATGTAGTATGATCAGTATGTATGAGTAGTAACTATGAGAACTGGACCCTTTAAGTTCTGCTGATTTTGGAAGTGTGGTGATTTCATGTTTTAAGTTGCAGACGTCAAAAATTGGTATTTCAATTGTTATCAGGAATCTTCGACCATTTATCTGTGAAGTCACAAAAAAACCGTGACGAGAACCTTACCTTGGTAAGTTCTTCCTTCTGCCTGAGCTAATTCATAGAGTTGTGTGAGGCAAACCGATTCTTTGCATATCTTTGTTCGTCAGTGGATATCTCTTTTTAAGACACTGTTGATTTATCACCTAATACATAATGTGAATTTAATTAATTTCCCTCGAGCGCGATAGGTAACTCGTAGAGTCGATGATTTTGCAACAGTCTTCATTATTCATTGAGATTTCGTAGTTCACGAGGATACATCCATGGATTTTCTATGGATGCAGTGATTCTTATTGGGCCATAATACAACAATGATTCAGAAATGGTATAGTTTTTTCCGTCTGTACTCAGAGTTACTGCTGCGTTAAAGCAGGTATCGACAAGGCGGGTATTGGTGCCGTTTCCATTGTCCTGGATTTCCACACTCGAAGGTTCCAGAGGTGGGGGGATTACCATTGGCATTCCTATTTATAACCGAATGCCGCCTCGGTAGCATTTAAGGTGCAGTTGTCCTTTTATCAGGAAACGGCTCTTTTCTCCGAGGGCAACTCTCTCTCCCTTCCTTAACATCCTTACATCCTACCCCACCCTCTAATAGGCCACCTACGCCTAAGGGCCTATTAACCCCAATTGGTCCTAGCTTCGCCACAGCAATCACAGTAGAGGGCTTTTTTCAACTTTTCAAAGCGAAAATCCTTTTCTTGTAACACATTGCATTTTGTATTTGTCGATAATTTTCCATCCCAAGATGTTGTTTTGCAGAGGTAGGGAGGGAATATGAAAGGAATTTTTTCTGCTTTTAACTGAAATTATCCCCCAGGATCTATGTATTTCTTATGTTTGAATAATCTTTCACTGCACCATAGGAGAGTATCGTGGGACCTGATACAAGAAATTATCAAACGTCATGCATCGGTTTATTAAAAATATATCAGAAACTATCAAATCCTTTGAAGATATTCATGCATTCAATGCCAAAAGGAAGAAATTATTTTTGTTAGCTGAGTCAAAATGTCCCATTTTTACTGCATATGTTTAATGTGAATTCTTACTGATGATATATTTAAGCAGAAAATTATTTCTGATTCATGGCTTCCCTTGCTCATTTTCTTTTAATTTCTTTCTCGTCTACAAATACTTTGAACATATCTCACAAAGAGAATGAATGATAGTATTACATGCACTAAATTCCATTGGGACAATAAACCACCCTGAGTAAATAAATATTTATTAATTTTGTATCATCAACATCAACATTGTTCGATCAATCCTAAGATTGGTTGACTTCAGCCCTGCATCCTACCCTATCTGAAACTAATTGGCTTATTTCTTGTATTTTTTTGCAATGTACTTTCTTCTTTATTTTCCCCATGTATTCATCCCTTGGCCTTCCTCTTGTGACTTTTCCCTCTATTTTTCCTTCTATTACATTCTTCACAAATCCATTGTGTCTCAGGGTGTGGCCATCCATCTGGTTCTTCTTTTCTCTATGGTGTTCTATAAGCTCCGTGCTTCACCTATTCTTCCGTATACTTCTTCATTTCTTCTTTTATCCGTCCATTTGACCTTAAGTATCCTCCACCAGCACCAGATTTTGAAGACTTCTAGTCTTTCATGGTTTACTCTCGCGATGGTCCATGCTTCTGATACATAGAGTGCCACGCTCCACACGAATGTTTTCACGTACTGTTTCCTCGTCTGTAGTTCTTTCTTCTTTGAAAACAGCAGTTGTCTTGTAGAAAAAAGTCAAGAGCCCTATGGCCTCAGGTTAAAATAAGAAGGGAGAAAAACTCCAATGGCCGTAATAAATAGTCGCAACTCTCGTCAGACCAATTGCTGTGTTGGTTATCGCGGCAACCACGAAAGGGACAAACCACAACCTCTCGACCAAGAATACCCTCTTTGGTGGTTTACGGGAAATTAATCCACGCCAGGGACCACACACAGCCACACACACACTATCTTGTCTGGAATCCTGGAGGCTGTGAGACCCCGTTAAAGATTCTAGGTGGAAATGTAATCCTTCACGAGGCTGTAGGGAAGACCCCGTTAAAGGTACCAGGATGTTCTACAAGTACACACTCTGTGCCTATCCACGAAGGACGAGCACAGACCATTCACACACACTAGCACTCAATAAACGCACACAGACACACACTCAAAGGGCCCAACTTCTGGGAGAATCTGAAAACAAGTAGAGCGCAGACGAGGAAATGCGTCGAACACGCGTGTTTCGGCCACACAGTGGCCCTCTTCAGCGGAATTAAGGGAAAAAAACACCTCCAACACTAGGTTGAAAGTTCTTTTACTTTCCTGAGTACATAACTCGATATCCGTCCGTAGTCGTCTGCTCCCGTCCACTTGATCTCGCTAAATCCCAGGGTGTCCATATAAAATAGTTGTGCCTCCCCATTTCTATCTCGGCGTTCTCCAGTTTTCCGCTCACCCCTAAGGATCTTATATTTCATGCCCCTATCCTGCATCTGTCTTTCCTGACGCTTCCCAGCAGTCTCCACCCGGAGATCCGAATGGGGGATATTTTATCTCCGGAATATTTTACCGCGAAGGATGCCATCATGTCATATATAAGTGGAGTGTAGGACTAGAATCTCCTCGGGAGACTAATGCGGTGGTTTGCCGTTGCCTTCCGCATCCCAGTGCTTCGACCGATTCCATGAACTTCACTCTCGCCCGAAGCTGTGGCTGTTGATCTCCTTGACCTGCGCCATCAATGCTTTCTGCTGAGAGCTTCCTCCTCTCAGTAGTGGAGTCATTTTGTATTGCGTATAAAAGTTGTCAACCACTGTTAAATATTTTACGACAAAACAGCCTGAAAAATATTCCCCGTGCAGTGGGCCTCGAACCTGGGACCCTCGACATGAGAGTCGACACTCAAACACGCTTCCACTATTCCACCCCGGTCCCCATTGCTTTCCTATATTCGTCGTAATAAAATTAATAGGAGGGTAAAAACTAGATCGGGTGGAACAGTTTACGTATCTCGGAAGGGTTTTGGACCAAAAAGGTCAACGTAGCTGGGAAACAAGAAGAAGAAGTTCGTTAGGCAAAGAAGTTTCCACAAGGAGGGAATTGATGTCAGAGACGTTGAATAAGGATGTTAAAAAAATACTCATTAAAACTTTGATATGGAGCATGGTTTTTTACGGCGCGGAAACAGGGTTGTGGGAGCAGGATGATAGGCATAAATTGGAGGTTTAAGAAATTTGGGTGTGGAGAAGAATAAAGAAATCAAAGTGGACAGAAAAGAAAACAAATGAGGATGTGCTGGGTATGGTGAGTGAGGAGAGGAGATTGTTGGAAGAAATCATAAGAAGACGGGAAAAATGGCTGCAAAGCATATTGATTGGCATTGGGAAGGGAAGGAGGAAGTAAACAGAGACGAAGAGGGGTTTTCTGTAGAGATGGGTGTTTGGTTGTGGTTTGTTAGGAGAGACAAGATATTTGTTTATTTGGAAGTTTTGTCTATCCACAGCCTACCCTAACTGGTAGATTACCTGTAATAATAATATAGTTCTCGTACTGCGGGTAAGAAAGTGTACTGAGAGTGCCATGAGAGTGAATTCATTGGATGTAACGATGATAGACGGTAAGGAAGAGGTCTGTTACGCCGTTTCGGGCAAGTTGCGAGAATGTATGAAATTGAACTCACCATTAAGATATCTGTGAGCGGTAGAGCGAATGATTTCAGAGAGAGGAAAAGGTAGACTGAGAACATCATGGGTGAATGTGCTCGAAATGACTCGGTAAAGTCAATTGAATAGAAGAGCATGTTTTTTGAAATTACTGCAAGCGACAGAGACAAAAGAAGTATTCACTGATAGGATGATATGGAAGAAATTAGTACATGGGAATGTGTATCTGACCGGAAAATGAGGCTTTCCTTGACTCTCCCTATGCCTAAAGGATCGGGGTGGAGAGTAGTAAGCGTGTTCATCGTAAACATTCAATTTTTCTCCCCTTAAATATTGCTCATTTCTTGAAAATTTAACTCTTTATGACGCACACAAAACGTATGCGGCACGTCCATTGTGAGATTATGACCACGAATAATAGCACAATGTACTTTTAAGGACGTCACCGTCTTCACTCCCTGTGGATGGATAAGTAAGTACATTTTTCGGGTCCGAGCGAAAGTGTAAAGAGTACTTAGACCGTGTCGGTCTTCATATCCAGCATCGGATGAGGTGGAGAGGGGGTGGAGTGGAGGGGATGATGGGACTGGACCCGAGAGAGGGGTAGGGTGAGGAACGGGAGGGTCCGAGGGCGGAGATCCGTGGGCGGAAGAATCGGCCGCTCTGAGGGCCGGAATGTGGGTCACGCGCCGTGCATATCACTCGGCCCTCCGTGCCTCCGACGCACGCACGCACACACACACGCCCTCCCTCGCGCGCCTTCTCTGGACGTGGAGATATTAATCTCGATTTCGCAATCTCTCCCACTCCCGGCCCGACCCTCCGTCCATCCCTCGCTCCGAGAAGATACACAAAGCGAAAGCGAAATATCCACAAACTGGTGCACGTTGTCTCGTGGTACCCCCGGGGTATTCACGGTCGTGCATCTTTGTATTTTTTCCCTTCCATCTTGTCAGGCTTCTTATGCGCAATATTTTGTTATGATTATTCAAGACCATTCACGCACGTGCTGTCATTTGCTCCGACCGTTATACCGATTGTTCTGGAGCGATAGGAATTTAAGAACGCGTCAATCAATCGCATACCCACCCTCCTACCTCCCACTCTTCACTGGGTGAGTGGTTGGAATTTCTCTACCTCTCAGATGGTCGGCAACATCCCCTGGGCGCAATCGGTGGTCATCGAGGTAGACTCTTAACTCGGTTACAAAGAGATCCAAGTGACCGAAGACTATTGCCCGAAATAGCCGTTATTTGTCATATTCCTTATATGTAGCAATATGTTACACGTACCCACCACTTTTTCTTCTCTCTCTCTCTCTCTCAAACTCTCACGCACAAATGTGCCTGTGCCGTGGTGACAAAAACGACAAAGGTTGCTGTGAAAAAATTGGTCATGAAATCCGCTCCAAATCAGCATGGATTTCTAACACAAGTAGCTTTTAAATGGTTTGAAATTACCATCGGTACGAATGCAGTAAGAGACATGGAAGGAAGGAGGAGTCGGGAGTTGGGAATTAGAACAGGGTCGATACAAAAGTAGATTTTAGTCGTTGACATGATATTTCAGGCTATTAATTCACTTGGCGTTAATGATTGTTCGCCCTACCCGTATGGTTGCCTGATGATAGTTTTACCTCGGCGTGTTGCTCTCGAATTCATAATTCCCCGCCAACTCTACCATCATCGCTTCGATAAGTTCGTGATCGTTATTATTGATTTTTCACTCTACTCCCGCTGAATATAAAGCTATGGGCACAATTGGTAATGTCTGTCTGCCAGGAGGATCCCGGGGTCAAACCTTCATAGTGATTCGGGGCACATTGAGTCCTTGCACGATAGTAATATTCGGTAAACCATATCTACGTATTTGAGGTAAATTTTGGCGGTACGTGTAAAATGAACTAGCCCTCCTGTACTGGACTTGCGATCCCGCGTACGGCGGTGAGCTCTACCCTCGCCTAATGAGCCCGCCATCTTTTCGATAATTATATGCCAGCGTGGATAACTCATGGCAATACATAAGAAATCTCCAACTTCTTACGCATGACTACTGTGAAAAAACTCCAGGCTGCGATTTAGGCACACCACACTGTCCACAAGCGTCAAAACAATATCAAGTATATACAGATAGAATATACAGGGTATGCCAAATGGCAATATGGATTACACAGGACGTTAATTACAACAGCGGACAACATCCTGCCTCTTCCACGGCTTTGAGAGCACTTATACAAGTTTTGCGGTAAAGCTTAGCATCCCCTTTACCTACTCCAAGTGGTTAGATCCCACATTAATCAATAGGGGCGGCGCAGGATATTTAATCGCATTATTTTTGGAAAGCATCCGCATGTATTTTAAGGTTACTAGATAAGGTATTTTAATAAATAAAAAAATAATTTTAATATCTTTAGGGTCCCATCTGAATGCATTTTGTTTACGCTGTGTTTCATGCATTACGTTAGTGGAAATTTGTGCTTTGAATATTAGATGGCTAGGTAATATTCGATGCGTTCAGGTTTAACTTTGTGGAAATCCATCATCACTGAAATAAAAATACCTATATGTCTTTCCACTCCATTTTATTTTATACAACTAGTTTGGACACATCGGCGTCATCCTCAGGTACCTTTGGTACCTGACCTGAGGATGACGCCGATGCGTTGACAATAGTTGAACCACATAAAATTGAGTGGAAAGATACATTGGTATTTTTACTTCAGTGATGGATAAGTAATATTTGTCATCCAAATGCCATGGTTACGCTCACCGTGTCAGTGTTGGGGTCGCGTGGAATATATTCAACATGCCTTAACTACTTTGACCTGTCAATGCTTTCCTCAAATTACCAATGGAATAGGTAATATTATATTTTTTGGTTATAGAAAAAAATACAGTCCATTGGAACTGACGAATAGTGAATCGGTCGTTAAAGTCTCCTGAAAAAAGGTGATAATTAACTTTATTTTTAAATTCAAAAATACCTTGTATTGTACACTTTCTGTCTATGGAGCCCAGAGCTTACCTACAGTTCACCTGTATGATAATGCCATTCTTCTTTCAGTGGAGAGAATTCGTAGTTTTTAACACCCCGTAGGAATAATCATAAGAAACAAGAAGAAACACCAATGATGTATTCCTTTTTTCACATATTAACAATCCTTTTTTTTTTAATTAGCTTATCAATTCACTTATCCATGAGTAGGTGATGCCAGAACTGTTACTGAACTGCCATCGCACCTGGTTCCCACATAAGAGTATTTTGATATTAATATTACAGAACGAAAAATGGTCTTTTCGTTTGGAGATTTAGACTAAGGTTACATATGATTTCTTCGTCGCGAGTTTAATTTTTAATGCAAAGGGGAATGCACGGCGTACATTACACATAGTTTTGGGTTAAATGGAAGAGGTCACACAATGATTTAAATCACTCCCGAATCTTTACATTGAAATTTTACATCATGTGCCATCTTTGCATTCCTTGTTGAATTTATTCGACAAAAGGCTAAAAATAACGCTACCCAAGTCTTCAAAATGGTACTACCTTAAATCTCCAAGGAATAATTTGCATTTATTTTGAATTGAATATATTCCGATACCAATTGTGCTCGAACTCGTAGCTAGCTCATTGACTTACCATTTGAAACCCTCCTCCAAAAGCAGTTCCCAAGAGGAGACTATCCCTCGCCCTCCATGCGTAATCCCTCTGCTCTCCAACTTTTACAATCTCTTTCTTACTCGTGTCAATGCACTGCTTTATGTATTCCGTCCGACCCGCGACCGGTTTGCCCTCGCCCCTTCTCCTTCGCATTCATTTTGCCGGCTACGCCCCGTTCAAGGAAATACATACATACTTTGCGGCTTCGTTTTTGGAAGCACAGCGCCAATCACCCCGTCCGTTCCCACCCACGAAAAATTCACTGTGAATAGCTTTTCGTCGTTGCGCCATGGCACGCTTTTTATTATTTTTGTGGCAGATACGTATCATGCCGCATGCCCAAATTTCGTCCAAGAAGAAATCCGGGCTTGTTAGATTGGTTCGGTGGCTGGTGCACCAGATCTTCTCACTCGGTACAGCCGGGTTCGAATTCCGGATGTGGCGGAGGTTTGAACGTTGTTCATCTCTCTATTACCACGTGGAGAATTTTACGTGTAGTATGCCGCCGTCTGTCGGATGGGCCACTGAATTATGATGGTAGTCAAATGCAGCGGCGGGGGCATTATGGAGCAGGGGGACAGTCCCCCAACTCCAAACTTCAGAGTTTGACGACACGTCCAACATTACTTTTGGCGGTTTTCGCGGGAAGTGAAATAATTATTATTGTATTGAATTCCACTGGTTTCACGATCTTCATATTTTATCATTTATTTACTTCTGTAATATTGTTACTTAATTTATTATTTTCATTTTGGCAATACAACGACAAAAATGTTGTTTTCAATAATTATCCATTTAATCTACAATTCCCTTCCTTAATCTACTAGAATTTTATAGAGTTACTCCTTTAATTAGTGCCATTAGTTCAATGGGTAATTCTTAAGTGTCAGTACGTATTTTTTTAATGGATACAGGTCTATATATACTTTTGGTAATAGTATTCGTGTGTTTGGTGAGTTTAGAAGCATAAGTTTACTTTTTCACCTCACCCAACCTACCTTCGCTAAGCCTTTGGTACAATGCGGCCATGCGTCTCTCCACTCTTTCTGCTATTGGTAAAATCCCTTTTGACCCAAATTTTCTTCCTATCCGTCATAATCAATGGCAATCAATCCTGAGATTGAACTGGCGCAGCTCCCCCGTTTAGTTATACTTGAGGCAAACTTTTTCACGACTCCGTATCTCTTCGCTTTCACATCTGTTATTTGTTTCTTGCGTCTCTTCCTCTGTTGCGCTTTTCATCCACTTACTTCTCCCTACGCAACCAGTTTCTGTCACCTATTTGTAAAGACGCAAATACCGTCAACTGCTGATCACCTCCATGAACGACTGTTAACCACTACAATGCCGCAGGAACCAGCGGGATAATAACTGACAGACGTAGCTGGTTTTGAAATGAGATATCGTCCTTCGAATCCACCCTCAAGAAACAAACTTTCTTTTTGGTGGTAAAATTTTTACTGACCCTTTTCCGTGACGCGGTTTAAAATGTGGCTTCCGCTCTTCCTGCTCCTCAGTCAACAATACACATGTCTTCTGGTGGATAATTCTTACTACCCAATCCCGGTGACTCACGACAAATGGAGGTGGTCAGGGTGCGCTGAGCTCGTCCACTTCAGAGAAAGCGAGCCTTTATGCCAACGTTCGTTTTCTTACCCCCCTTCACCTAACCCTTTTATTGGAACCTGGCCATTCATTGTGATCGTCCATTTTTAACGGCCCGAAGGATATCATCAGTCAGTCTCCTTTCCCATTGGCTGCTGGTAACAGTACCCAATATATAAATATGACGCTTTCTTTATAAAACTCCCAAGACATAAATATCACTGAAAACGGCGAAGGAAGGTTCCTGTCAACAGCACCAGGGAACCTATTCTCTAAGTCACACAAGTATGAGTTTTAACGTTCAGCTAAAGCGGTGCTTTCTAATCACGTTGAATATTTGCCAAAAACCAAAAGCATCTATGTTTCCCAGAAGTTTACTTAAAGTAACACAATAGGTTCTTCCAGAGAAGTGGAAAATTTACCTGCGCTATTGACGAGTTTATTAAGAAATAAGTCCCATTAACACCTATTAAAAGCTTACAAGCCACCAGGCGATTAGGTTCCAATCCAGTTATGGTTTGCTCTCCAAATGCACTGGAGTTCCTCGATGTACACAACTGATATCTTTTGTGGCTAATAACGTAACACGAAAGAAACGAGAAACATCAGTCACTGCGGGGAGCACATGGAATACCAGCAGTCTCAATCAAATCGCAATGAACCTGATGATTCCATTGGTCAACACCTGCCAATGCATGATGTTTGTGATTTAGACTCATCGTATTTACTTAACTTTGCATATTTTATATTTACTTTTAAAAGTGTCTTTCAATTTCCATTCGTCACGATCTTCTTTTCCATTATAAATACTCCATATTGCCTAATTCTTTATCCGAGCTTCTCTACACTTCCTTGTTTCTTATTTCAACGGTCCCAATAATGTCTCCGCATCCGAATCAGGTTTTGAAGGCTCCCAATCTTCTTTGGTTTGCTTTTCCAATAGCTCATGTTTCTTATCTATAGAGTGCCACACTCCACTTGCGCCTTTCTGCTTCCTTGTTGGCAATCATATCTTCCTTGAACCTTGTAATATTTGCTCCTTCGTCTCATTATGGTCTTCTCCGCTTGAGCTATTCTGCGTATGATATCCGCGAAATTGGTTCCCTGCCATGATAATCTGCTTACGCATTTGGCGAAATACTCGTATTCTACAAAATTATTAAAAACATTAATATAATTCCCTATATTCTCGTAGGGTAAAATCTGCGTCCATCTTCTCCCTCTCGCGTCCTAGTCATTTAAAATATTTAATTTCCATGTCATAGATTTGAACCACTTTATCCATTACGTTTAAAAAATACTGCATTGGCCCCTTACTACGTGTATTATTGCGATGCCTTCTGCAAAACTGATCTTATTGATTTCTGCTCCACTCAACTCTTCATTCCATGTGCTTATATCTTGTATCAGAGTATTGAGTAATTTCGGTGGCAGGTTAAATCCTTTCTCTAACTATTAAATTTATTTCAGCTCTTTTTCTTCCATCCCACTCGCGTAATGTTAACTTTTTTCTCATAGTTTTGATAGTGGATATCATCTTCAAATCACTGCAAATCATTACAAGCATGTTTCCCGCAATTACAACACCCGTTACATGTCACGGTCTTCAGACACCTTCCCCACAATCGTCAATGTCAGGTTCTCCGTGTTTCATTTCAGTATCATTAAGCAGTGCATGTCCTCCAATTCTCCACTATCTTTACTCATTCCAAATGGTTTTTCGGACGGGTTACTTTCGATTTTTGTCTTTCAACTTCGGCCTATCATTCGTGTAGACCTTTTGGAAGCATGTTCCCCTAGATTCTAATTCGTTGTTCTTTACATATCGTTGTCTTCGATACTGCAATCGATACACGCTTATTTAAGACCTGCGGAAGTTGTCCACTTTCGCAGCTGTCTTCAATGGATCCAAATGGGCTTTCTTTGGCCCTGCCTCCAAGCACCTCGATGATTTCTCCGTTGATTGCGTTTACCTAGACCACTCGGTCTTCCTTCGTGTCTTTCACTGCTCTGACGAATTCACTCCTCAGCATATGTGGGCTGCTTTCGTTCAACTCGATCTCATCTTTTATGAAGGTTGTCTTCTAGTCTCAGAGTTCCTCTTCTTCATTCCGTGATTAATTTCCTCTCAACAGCTCTCAATCCACTTTTCCTGCCCTCCTTACGCTCTCACTGGGACTTGGTTACGTAACTTCCTCACCTTCGATCCTTTCATTCATGTATTTAATTCTTGGGTATGATATATAGTGCGTGAATCGTTATCCAGGCGTCAGAACACTTATTCACGTGTTGCTTTTCTGCCACTCCTTTAATTACATGATCCAAATCATTTCATCTTTCTACGGCGCTTCTCTCTTTTCTTCGATTGCCCTGGTGACTCTTTTTCGTCTATTTATTTTTATCGAAAGTTTTTGTGGCCCATCTTACTTCCTCTTCACTGTGCTCACCTCCTTTTATAGCATATGGCTGTCCATGATCGCTTGATTATGATAAATATTTTTATCTGCACAATGATTCGCTTGATTCTATTGACTCGGACAGGGATTTAGTAGGTTGGATTTCTCCACGATGCTCCACGATGAAGGCCACCCTTATAATTGAGTGGTTGCACAAACCTTGACTGCCAATGCCATATTTTTTCCTATTCAAAAAATCCAAGAGTCCTTCCGCCTTTAGTTTCTCCTGTCCAAACCGCTCATTCTATGCTGCTCCTCTCTCAGTCTCTCTCGCTCCCTCTCTCTACTCTCAGCAAACACCTCGTTTTCATTGTACAATGTGGTTTACTGGAGATTTCTTTCCAGTTTTCAGGATCTTATATACTTCTACATCCTTTTCCAAATTAAAAAATAACAAAATTTCATTGAAAATCAGTTTCGGCTTAGGAGTAAGAGAGGAAGGATGTCGTAATAGTCTTTTGAACATTGATTGAAAATAATTTTCTGCATTCTTTGTAGTTTCTGGGTCCCTGATTGTATTCTGGATTGAGAACATGAGTTTTGGGGTGCAGAGAGAGAGAGAAACATTAATGAAACAGGTTCAGGTGGGACGTCTATTTAGAATCCCATTCGTGACCCATCGTCAAGACTGAGAAATGAGGATAAACGATTGGCGAAATAGGATGTAAAATATATTGACCAGGATGTAGAACAGGATTGCCATTGATGTGCTATTTGACTAGGAAATTAAAATTGTCCTGGAAATATCCAGGGGTATGGATTGAATTTTAGGTAAGAATGGGGAGTTTTAAGTAAGAATTTATAGAGAAAGATTAAATCAAATTCGCGGTTAATTCAGTTTTATTAGAACTCTCATCCAAAGGATTTCCGTCTTTTAGGCGTAGTTTAAATCTTTATGAACAGACCGAAATGAAGAAAAAGCTTCAGCGAATGAAAACATGGTGTTTCTCCGTCTCTGATATTTTAAACAGCGGTAATATAAAACAAATTTTATCACACCTAAACATTTTGTAACTATATAAGATGAAGATGACCTGGGTGTTCAGGGCATTGAGAGGAGAATTCTATTAGAAAAGGCAACATTTGCAAAGAGGATCGAAGGAAATGTGACTAGATTAAATATAGGGTATGAGTAAAAAGACTTCCTAAGAAAGGAAAAGGCCAGTAAAGGCAGAGAGACATGGCATGGTTCCGAAACTTTTAGAGGAAAGCTGTTGAGCGCCGATGAGGATTTCTGAGAGAAAGTTTGAGGAATAATAGAGGAAATAACTCAAATAGGAAGAAAAATAAATATTTAGTATGACATAGAAATAGGGGATGATAAAGGAAAGAAATTCGAGGAAGGTAGAAAGTGTCTGGTGTGGTTGACGAAAAAGAGTTTAAATTTGACGGTTGTTTCAGAAAAAACAATGTTACGCATGGAGATATGCTTCAAAATAAGCATTCTGGACCGCGATATAAACATTATCTGAAAATCAAGCAACTATCGAGAAAATTGTAGATTTAGGATGGTGTTGTCTTTAAAGTGCCATCCGAGACCTTCATAAGCCCGTGATTTTACGGCGAATAGAAGGAGGAACTTCCCATTAGGCTCCCATTCCTGTATCGTCCTCAAAGTTTAATTAAGGAGTCCATTTATAAAATAAATACATTTTAAATTATAAATATTCACCCATTTCTAGAAGCCAAGTGTCTCGCGAACTGAAAGAATCAGTAATATAACTGACCCTTTTGTTTTTATTTGATTAAACTACGTGGATTGTGCTTTGTTTTATTTTTACCGATGATACTTCACAATTTGCTCCATAAACTGCCTGAATTATATATATATATATATATATATATATATATATATATATATATATATATATATATATATATACACATATGAGATGAAGAGGGACCTGATATAGATTAGTTTGCTAGGTGGGGAGTCACAAAATGTTTATTTGATAGTTGTGTCCATCCAAAAACCTACCTTAACCGGTAGATTACCTACTAATAATGTATATATATATATATATATATATATATATATATGTTATATATATATAAATATAACTTTTGGACGGCACAATATAACACAGAATAAAACAGATAACACGTAAAAGGGCACTCACACTGTAGATGATTTGAGCTTTCGGCCTACTCCGAGGCCTTCTTCAGGTCTGACCTGAAGAAGGCCTCGGAGTAGGCCGAAAGCTCAAATTATCTACAGTGTGAGTGCCCTTTTACGTGTTATCTGTTTTATTCTGTGTTATATTGTGCCGTCCAAAAGTTATATTGCTTTCGTGAGTACTTCCGCATCATCGATATATATATATATATATATATATATATATATATATATATATATATATATATATATATATATATATATATATATATATAAATTCTCATAATATTTTCACTCGCAATATATTTTGCCAATTTCGTACACTTGTAAAATCTGGAATTAATCTTCCGAGGATAACCTCATTGTAAAACGTTGATAATCTCCACGAACTGAAAGGAATAGCTGGGCAGAAGCAAACGAAGTTCTTCAGTAGTAACAAGTTTTTAATGAATACAAATACTCTGTTCATGGTTATCAAATTAGTACCTATAAGCAGAGACACCTTAAAACAAGGCGTATATATCCTCCGCTGTTATTGTTCGTAAAACTGCTTTCGATTATTCTTACCTAATTCTGCAGTTATATTGAGTGCATACATTTCATCCGCGTTAATAAAACTCCATCTTCCCTTGGTTTCATTCCCATTGTGATGTTAATTGAAATAGTAATAAAAAATGAAAGTTGCTTTAGACACTCCTCACGAACAAGGCCATCGTAGTGTTTATATTTGCATTTCTGAACGCGTAATCTATCTGAAAGTTCAGCAGGTTTTGTTTATTGGTCATCTTTTCATTAACAAACCTATAAATTGAAATACTTTTATTATTGCTGTATCAAGCAGATGGTCTCTCAACTGTAGACATACTTCTCGATTGATTACAGGTCAAAAATGTTCACAACTTGCAGTCACTCACCAGAGGCAAGTTAACGATAGAAAGACTTAATTTTGGTATTCTTCCCGGATGTCGTTCCGGTTAGAAAAAGTTACGGATACTTATGGCTGTTATTTACTGACTGGATGTACTGGACATGACCTCCACGATGGCCCTTGATATGCATGAAAATGGCGTGAATGAAATTGCGTAAATTCGAGTAATATAGCCTAAAGAGAATGGAATGTAGGTATTTCGAGTATAATTATTTCTCATTAAGGTCCCATATCAGAGTGAGTGAGGATAATACGCTTTATGACGAAACCTTGAAATTCTAATCTCAATGAGCGATGACTACATAAATATTCATCTGCATTAGACCAATGTTGAAGCTTATGACAGAAATAACGATTTGCATCTGAACAAAAAGAGGAGCGTGATATATCGCTAGGATTGAAATTGCTATCCCAAGAGAGAAAAAAGATCTGAAATCATTATGCCAGATGAAATAGCCACTGAAACAGATTTTCCTGACACTCTTTATCCTTGCCTTAGAGAAGTAACTTTATTCAAATCGAAATTCTATTTCCTCTCAGAGCTCCAATTTGATCGGAAAACAACTAAATGATTGCATATGAATCAATATGCATTCGAAAGTTACCTTTAGTTACCCGTTTGGTTAAGACTAAATGGTTTTATGGCCCCAAATGTTGGTGCACTGGACTTAGTTCCTATTTATTATGAAATATCGATGCTCAAGATTTGAAAATTTTTTATCCGTAAGCATAGCTAACGGTATGAAAATTTTCTAATGATTATTCAAATAAGGGACCATCTAGGGTCGTGAATTGTAAGTTATTCAGCATGCCTTGGATGGTCGTTAAGTGCTTGAATTATTTCGTATTTTCTCCTACACTCATCCAATAATATTTTCCTGGTAGCAACTAATAATAGATGCTTGCTGGAATAGGTTTGGAACCACCTGCAAAGTTATTCCATTTAGATGCCATGGTCTTTTTTCAGCTTTCCCCGTAGCCGAACTTCCATTCATTTATCGCTGAATATCTTCTCTTTCTCAGCAGCAGCCATCATTTACGTCTCTCATCCGAATAATATTAAATTTCATGCATATATTGTCTTTCAAAAGCCAGTGTTTCAAAAAACACTGATTTTCATGAAAAATTGTTTTATTCTTAGGATACCACAATTTGTGTATAGTGCTAGTTTCTTCTCCGCTGTCAACCTCTTGCGTATCAGATCTCTGGTAATTCTCTTTCATAAATATCACCATTCCTCCAAGAATCCAAACGTGTCTATGTTGATTTTTTCAAGCCTCTTTCTACGGGATAAGACCTATGTCTTAGTTTTACACTGCTTGGCTGGTGACCTGAAATCCCCCGCCACACGCCCATGCGGCGGCTTGCGGGCTATTATGCAGATGTAGATACACTCAGATAGAGACATTCACATTGAACATAAAAACCGTAAAAGGAGATGACACATGCTACCTATCAACACAATGGGTTAAGCCAGTCTGAAGCAGTCAATTTCTTTATTAGTTATTTTCATTTGGAGCACGAGAGAAACGTTAGACTTAATTACTTGCCCCGCCCTCCCACTGAGAAATAAATATTTTGTCACCTAGTTGAAACTTCTCGTGGCTGCTACTGAAGGGGAAATTATGGTCATGGGGTCCTTATGGTCATGTTAAATTCAAAGATATCGAGTACTTGTGACACAAATGAAAATGTATATGCATAGATACGACGACAAAATGAGATTTGGTAACCTTGAATTAAATTATTCATGTTCTAAAATAAGTACATATATATTTTATCATTAGTATATAAAGGTTTCCAGTTTTATGAAGTTGGGTGGTTGCCGTTTCTGATTTTTTTGTGTTGCGATGATCCTATTTTTGCCAGAAGTGTTCAAGTGTACGTAAAAAGTCTTAAAATGAAAAATAATGCCGTCAGAAACATCATGAAGTGAATAATGAATGCCATGGGCAAGCTTAATCTTAATTAATGTCATCCAAAGTTAAATAATGAGGACTGTTGTTTGTCATCAAAAAAATAATACAACTTTTTCAAATCTGGCTTTGAATTTATGGCTTCCGAAGAGATTGTTAAGATTAATCGACGGAATATTCTTTCCGATGCGTTTGACACTTTCCAATGTCTCTTCAACATTAATCTTAATATCCTCAAGTTGAAATCAGTTCTGAAGCAACCTTTCTGCTAAAAAAATATATGGGGTGCATTAAGTTCAATCATTACCAAACCATTAGCTTTCAGAACTCGAAGTACAGAGGTCATAGATTTTCAAATCTATTTTTCTCTCACGAATAGGCGTACCTCTAAAAGGTAGATTTCCATGAATTAAAAGCATTTTGGCATAAAGCCACATCTATGTTCACGCTCTGTAATCCGTAGTACAATGAATTAAAATGTGTCTAAAGAATATGGATTACAGGAATATGTCAAGATTTTGCGTTTTTAAACCCGAAAAAAATGTCAAAAAATGCCATAAAATGTCAAAACAAATTTTAGGGATTGAAGAAATTCCTTTAATGTTAGCTTTCACTCACATAAGATAACGGACCTTAATGATTATGAGGGATAACAGAAAACATTACGTGAAAAAAAATACATGGCTTCATTTACGTTTCGAATTTCCTATTCCATTAATTATTACGAAGGGGGAATTGTGTGTAGGATAATAATAAGCACGACAGATAGTTGATTTGACGAAAACTTTGCAAATACTTGAGGTATTATAGATAAGCTATGAATATAATAGAAAGACAACTGAAGGAAAGATTCTGAAGAAGACCAAGAGATAAGTACAGAGGGAAAACTAAGGAGAACGTAAGAGAGAAAATCTAGCAGGGTATAAGAGGATTAACATCAAATTAAGAGCTGCAGCAAAACAATATTAAGATTGAGATACTGATTATGATAATATAAATAGATGACGTGTTAGATAAAGGTTTAACAAGCGGAAACACTGAAACCAAATATACCTAACATTCAGTTTCCATTCCCCGCTCATCTCTTTACATCATTTAGTTCATCGAAGGAAATTGCCAAGCGATTGGTTCCCACAAGAGCTGCAGTCGCGGAACACGCATTGAATCCCATCTTCGAAAGCATGGAGCGGAAACATAACTCGTTGCGAAAGGGAAAATCAGCCCCGGCACTTCCGTGGAGGCGCCCACGATGCCACGGCGCACGTCATGAAATCAATCCTTTCGGACTGGAACTTTTCATCGCATCCGTCCATCTCCGAACCGAGAGATTCTTCCACCGGGGGTGGAGGAGGAGGGAGAAATGGGGAGAGGCCGTCCTCCCCATCTACGGAGCCGCCGGTGAGGAAGTCTCCGGAGTCGGAGAGTGGATGAGGACGAGGCGGCGTCTGCGGGAGATGGGAGGGGTTGCAAGGGAGGGCGGCTATCCTTCTTCCGCGGACGCGCGCAGGAAACAAACGAGATAGGTTCCCGTCGGACAGATTTGGGGAGATGGCGGTGGGTGTTTGGGTGCGTGCGTGTGTGGTGGGGGAGAGGATTTGGGGGAAGGATAGAGAAAGCAAAAGGGAAGGAGGAAGCGGATCATCCCGAAAGTGGAGTGCCTGAGGCGGACGGATGGCGTGGCGGAGAAACTCGGCGCGGGAACGTCCCCCCTTCCCTCCCTCCCGAGAGAGTGAGTGAGTGAGTGTGGGGCGTGCCGGGCCTCCTCCCCTCCCGACACATAATCGAACCCCGGCCCCACACCACGCCAATCCACTCGATTTCTCCAATACGCGATTCTCGCGGTATGACGTCCGACTTTCGCAGCTAACTCCCTCGCCGAGTCGTTCATCTTGCCAAGCCGGATGGATGATGGGCGAGATGTTATATTGGACGCGACACCCCGGGAGGGCTTCTAAATTCACAGATATGTAACTCTTTTTCTGTCTTTGGAATAGCTTCATTTTATACAAATGCACATGTGTTGGCAAAATACATAATGTATTCCTATAAAATATGTGTTTGTATTTATATTCATTCACATTCAACCCGAATATATGTATATATATATATATATATATATATATATATATATATATATATATATATATATACATATATATATATTAACTTTTTTGAAAGTCTCACGGGCGTGATTAATAATATATGAAGTTATTACTAGTAGACAAAGACAAAAACACAGAAATACCCAAAAAAAGAAAAGAAACTCACAAGGTTTCGAAATTTCGGTTGTCAACGCCGCCTTTCTCAAGGAAGGGAAGGACAGAACTGAGGAAAAGAAAGGAAAGGGCTGGAGATACTGAATGGATGGGGAAGGTGGGGAAAAGGTTAATGAGGGTAACAGTTGGGAGGGGAAGAGGATACAAGGGGATTTTTAGAAGTACGGGGATTATTTGGAAGATGTTGTGGTTGGAGGGGGGATGAAAATTTGTGAAGATCGGGGTAATTAATGTCTATTATTGATACCTGGGTAATTTCAGGAATCCAGGAGCCAGATGAAGACCTTCTCCATTGTTTTTAGTTTCAGTGGAGGGTCAGAGGGTGAGAGGAATGCTAAGATGATTACACTATAGCATTTATCAAAGGAAGTGTTGTGTTCGGAGGCGTATTTGGGGATTGGGAGCATGTCAAACAGAAAAGAATTCTTGCAAGAAGGCCGGTGGTTATTAATTCTAATATTGAAGGGTGTGGTAGACTGTCCAATTCAAAAGGTCGGGCAAAGTTGGCACTTCAGAGGGTAAACTACATTGCTGGAAGTGCATGAGAAGTATGGAATTGGTGGGAGAGAATTAAAAAGTGGGTGGAAAAGGGATGGGATTCTGGTTTTGAAATTAGGTTATGTTTTGCATTTACGTTTATTGCAGGGAATGGGAGTTGTTTTGGGACGGGCGGGGATTTAAGGAGTGGATTGGTTGATTTGAGCAGATCTAATAAATTGGCGAGGCGTTTGAAAGTAACAGAGGAGCATTAGAAGAAAAGGTTAGTGTTGGAAATATGGTTTTTTAGGATAGGGTAGAGGTCATTTAGGATTAACCGCAGAGATTCTAGGCCTTTGCCCACTAGTACTAACTTTATATACATTATATATACATATATATATATATATATATACAAACACACGAATACAAAATATTCAACACACAGAAACATTAAGGATACTCACAGTATGTATTGACGTTTCGACGGCTCGACCGTCGTCATCAGAATGGCGTTCTCGGGGAAGAGCGGAGAGGACATGTTCAGGGGAAGGGTGAGGGGAGGTAAGGGACCAATAGGAAGCGGACAAGGTGGGGGAAGGGAAATGTAGGTAGCATTGGATGAATCAGTGGGCTTAGTTAAACCCGGGGGGTTTAAAAGACTGGAGCACCCAGATACGCGCCATCTCGCGGGTTCTCACCTCTATGCTGCTATCGGAATTGTAAAGGATTTCAATCACCGATACAGAGAAGCAGTCATCAAAAGACTGGTTGTGGGAAGCAGTGTGAGTAGGGATGGGATAATAAAGGAAGGTGGGAGATTTTGTGGAATAGCGGTGGTTATTCATTCGGAGAGAAAGGGTGATCGTGCATTAACCCACGTAAAAGGCAGGGCAGAAGTTACAGGAGAGCCGATACATAATGTTTTTTGAGGTGCAGGTGGCTTTGGGTTGGGATTTGGTAATAAGGGACGTGGAGGGTCTTAGGAGATGGCAGCATTTACAGCGTGGGCGGTTGCTAGGTGCGGACAGGGGCAGGGAAGAGAGACAAGGGTGCTCGTGGGTGGTATTTTCGACTTGGAGATATCTCGCAAGTTTGACGGGTGTTTAAACAAAACGGATGGACAATGTGGGAATAAAAGTGATGTGGATTGACTGTTGTTAATAATTGGGAAGAGGAATTATGTTTAATTTTGTGGGTTCCGGGGAAGAAATTGGTGTTAGGTTAGGGCAATTTGGGCGCTTTGGTTTGGGGAGAGAAGTGTATTGGTTTGACGGTTTGAAAATTTTCCTATTGTATAGTTTTTCAGGGTACCCACATTCTCTGAGAGAGACGTGTAGCTGATTCAAGTATTTCTGTTTAAAGGGGGTGTTGTTGCAGAGACGGAGGACACGAACTGAGAGTGAGAAAGGGATGGAGCGTTTTGTGTGCGATGGGTGGCAGCTGTTGAAATGGAGATATTTTGGTTGTTGGTCGGTTGAATGTGGACTGAGTTGTTAAACTTATTATTCTGGAAAAGAATGTCAATATCTAGGAAGGTGATATTCGAGTCCGAAATAGATGAAGTGAAAGAAACCGAGGAGGATGCGTTGAGAGAGGAAATAAGGGATGATAAGTTTTCGCGTCCGCGGGACCAAACGAGGAAAATGCCAACAATATAGCGGGCCCAGAAGAGTGGTTTGAGGGTTTTACTACCATTCGGATGACGACGGTCGAGCCGTCGAATATATATATATATATATATATATATATATATATATATATATATATATATATATATATATATATATATATTCGACGGCTATATATATATAAACCATATATATATATGCGGGTCGCGGTGGTCTAGTGGGTAGAGCGTTGGACTACTGACCGAAGGGTCCCGGGTTCGATTCCCGGGCAAGGCACTTTGGGCACCTGCAGCTCCACCCAAGCTAGTTGATTTTTCGGGTACCAGATCTTCCTGGGAAACCATAACCGGCACAGGGAAAGGAACTGGCCCCCCTACCCTGATGTGTGAATAGTACATGGGTGAGCTCTACCATCACCTACTAAACCGACCTTCGGGTTGATTACATTATATATATATATATATATTTTTGTAATCTACCGGTTAAGGTAGGTATTTCGATGGACACAACTAGCAAATAAACATTTTGTAGCTCCAAACAAAACCCAATCCAGCAACCTAATCTACATCAGGTCCCTCTTCATCTCTGTGTACTTCTTTCCTCCCTTCATCCCGTCCAACATCCCTATCCTGTTCCTGCCCTTTCCCCGCTTGCCCAACATTCTCCCCTCTATTACTTTCTTCAGCATTCCACTACCGCTCAATATGCCTTTCATCCATTTTTACTGCCTCCATAAGATTTCTCTCAACAAACCCCTGTCCTCACCCACCATCTCCAGCACTTCCTCATTTGTTTTCCTTTCGGTCCATTTCACCTTCTCCATTCTTCTCCACACCCACATTTCAAAAGCATCCAATCTACGTCTATCCTCCTGCTTCAGTGACCACGTTTCCGCACCGTACATATCTACGCTCCATATCAGAGTTTTTACGAGTCTTGTCTTAACATCCCTACTCAACGTCCCCGTCATATATATATATATATATATATATATATATACATACATATATATATGCATCAAAAATGCAGGATTGGATGTAAATATCAGACAGAAAAATAGAAATAAGAAGTATTAATTATAAACAATACATAAAAATGAAAAGTTAAATGGTAAACAGAATTTATGAAAAGAAAAATAAAAACAAATAATACACGTAATTAATTATTGGAAAACATTATGAAGGATAAAATATGAGAGGCAATTGATATTAAATACCGAATAACGGAGCTATGAGGGTAACCAGAGATTCGCAGGGAATAAGATAGTTTAAAGAACAAATCAATTATCGGGTCGATAACACCCATTTAATCAATATAAATTACGTGCAGTAACAAAGGCTTGCTACTATACCATACGCAGGATTCGGTTCGAATATTTTCGAACTTGGAGCTCTCATTTTTGAAGGAACTCCACGAAAATTCCTCGCAGATCAACTTGTCGACATTCCCGTCTTCACCTTGTGCCAGCGTAGCGTCTCCCACGCAGTCCTCTTCCGATCGTCTCGCTTTCTATTTCTGCTTCCTCGATGAATTCGTCGCGCCTAATGATGCGTCCAACCAACCCGCGTCTCTTCGCACTGACAGGTCCCATGCTGCCTTCGTCTAACGGCCACGTTCCCTCCCGATTACACAGGCACGCCTCCTCCACCCCTCCCGCCTCACATTTCTCACCCTTCTGCGTCGGGTTTCCAGCCCATCCGCCTGATCCCAGCGCACCGTTCCTTCCTCATCCCACCTTTTTTTCGATTGCATGGGTTTTTGGTCCATATGACGGAATTCTCCAGGCGAAAGTGCCAAAATATTACTTCCTACTTCCAGGAAACTTTCGTTCATCCGTTGGCATAGACTCTATTCCTCGGCTTGTGGTGACTCTATTCAATATTTTTCGCGTTTTTTATGTGTGTAACATTCTTATGTTGCCTCGATAGTATTTTTATGGCAATAAAATTACGATGTTACCTTCAAATACCATTCAAACTGTAAGAAGTCTTATTCTCTGGATCGGTGAAAATACGACATATTGATTTATTATCCATCAATGTTGAATTATCTCAATCGTTGAATGAGACTAATTTGACCGAGCATTTATGATATACAGTGATGTTACTGTAGGTATTGTTTTTTGTTTGTTGTTCCAAATATTATCACCCACTTACACGAGTGTGAATCGTGAGTCTCTTGCCTTTGAAAACACCCGAACTCTAAAAAATTCTCTCCCGCTCCTAAAAGTTACTCGACAATTCGTTCGGTAAGATTTTCTGCCAGTTTTCTTAATTCGTAAATATTTTCTTCGATTATTCTCCTTTCCCATATTTTCCATTTTAAACATATTCTACCATTTTTGTTCACATTTTTTTATCATTATCCAAAGAGGTAAAGTAAAAACTGTTGATGAAACATTAAATCTAATGAAATTGTATGATAGAACGGCACCTATCACCGCTGATTGCTGCTCGCTACGTGATGCTTCTTTTCTGGCTGACTTTAAAGATGAGCCAAGCATTCCATTTGGACCATTGGAAATTTGCTTAAAAAACGTAAATCCTAGCGATCCCGAAGGATACGCGAACCCGCTTGGGGAGAATAAAATGAAGTGGAACACTCGTGGGAGCTTGTACCTGGAGTTTTGAATATAAAGTCCTAGATATATCACACTGCTATTGATTTTTACTTGATTGCTCGTTAGAAGGGTTTACCGAATTTAAATTGTCCATTTAAGGCAGAGGTTTGAATTGGATGATGATGAAAATAAAATGGATACACCGATTAACATACGAAGAAGAACTTCTAAGAGTGGGTGAAGAGAGAAACTTATGGAGGCCAATCAAAAGAAGACGGGAATTGGATATATCCTGAGAGACGGGAGATTGCTTAAGGTCATTATTGAAGGAAAAATAGAGTGGAAGATTAGAGAAGAAGACCATGGGTAAACTGTATGAGAAGCAAGTGAAGGAACATATTGGTGCAAGGGAGCTATGAGGGAATAAAGGGATTGGCAGGGAACAGGATATTTTGGAGAACTATTGCAAATTAATCCTAGGATTGATTACCTCGGAAGACTAGTATGACGTAAACATGTGTGAGCAGTGCCCCTGGACGTCCGCTGGGAACCAAAATGCATCACGTTAGAATCAGGGGGGATATACGGGTATATAGTATACTCGTATGCATATTGTGCTCGTCTGTTTCGGTCAGGGTCAAGAATGAGAAGATGAATAGGAAGGAAAGTGTGCTCGCTCGATGACTGAAATCTCGGGGTCAATTCATTAATTGTTTTGAAAACCCTCCTTCTTTACGTATGTTCAATAGTTAAATTTCCTATCAGACAATTGCCCAATTTCTGGTACTCATACTTAAAACTGCAGGGTGTTGAAAATACGCTCAGCTCTGAGACTACTGTTGAATGCCATGGCTGATATTAAACTCCGCGGTAGGACGAGGAAAAAACATGAATAGTCCATTCAACAGCTAAGTATAGATAATATGGTAAGTGTAAATGAACCAAAAAAATGCTAATTCATATTTCCTGGCAGGTATGCCATACAATAATGAAATCGAACTGGATATCGTGTTTAATGATTGTGCATGCGTCCGTATTCGTCTATTTGCTCGGATATTCCGGGATTGCAAACGCATTTGCATGCGGAGTTGAATAAGAATCAATATTTTTCGCATGCATTTCATTATCTAAATTGTCACCCGAACAATAATTTCGAAAAATAATACGGAAGTAGGTACATGCTTGCAGGAATATTATAAATGAATTACTCTATCTTAATATTACATTTATAAAAGTAGGGAGCAAGAAGTTTGGAATTCAACAACTTGATTTGCAAAAGAGAAAGTAAGACGAATTTATAAGGAGTTAATCAGAAATATTTTATGAGTTGCAAATTTCAAGGATTTCGTCCGGGAATAATTCTCCCTTAATTTGAATTGTTTTCTGGACATTATATGAGATATTTCAGTATTAATATAGACGTAATACGGCCTAAGTATTAACAGTATTTTTATTTAAAAACTTCTCCGCACAATAAGTACGGTGGAAAAGAAAATGCTTGAAGTTTCAGTACCATCCCCATCACATTTGAACGAAAACAAACTTATCAATATTACTAAGTTTTTAAGTGCAATTAGCTGAGAAGATTAGTTAGGAGAAGTACCATGACGTTTAATCAATTAAACTGTGATCTCCATGGTCATCTATATTATAAAATCTCTGTATGCCCTATTTGATACTAACACAGAATGTATTGCATTTTCCGGATTTCTCGTTGTTTACAATATTTCCATCAATTGATTCTCAATCTAAAGCAACATTTCATCCACACGATTGAACGTGGTAGTCCAGTGGATAGAGCACTAGGCTACTGACCGGAGGACCTGAGTTCGTTGCTGATCTTCCTGGGATGACACAGGCTGAGCAGGAAAAGGAATTGACCTTCTATCCTCATGTGTGAATTTTACACGTCGCTTGGCTCAGTACAAGGTGAGTTTTACCTCACCTCTCAAAACAAACTTCAAGTGAATATAAACTGACTTTTGTGGGCTTCATTTCATTCCTATATAATGTGCCATTTTAATTTTACTAACCACTCTATCTCTTCACTGTCGCACTTCCAGAAAGAAGGATCTCTTTTGGGCCGCACGATGCTTCCGTAAAAAATCCCTATTTTACGGTTGTGATTAAGGAGAGCCGGATGGAATTCAAAAGTTTCATCTCAGTTAATCAAGTCAACCGCATAACTCGTAACTTAATGAACCCGCCTCATACATTTCAGTTACTTAATATGTCAAACTTAAGTTGGAATATCTGTAGTTTTTTTAAATTTGCTGGTAATCCTATGTTTTTGGTTTTAGATTGTTGTCCGGATTTCGAATATCCCTTCCATGAGGTTCAGTTGTTAAATCTCTCTTCAGCAGCCATGCCGGAGTGGGGTATTCAAACTTCAAGCTTGATTCCCATACCCCTAGATGACGCGTGGCTTAGAGCGTCAGGTGAATGAGCGCATTATTGCATCGCGGTAAGTGGAGGAACTCGAATATTGCAGCTTCCTTCCAGTCCCCTCTTCAGCAGTCGAGGTCACGCCCAGTGCAAGCAGGCTACACGGGTAACGTAATCCTCTTCTCTCTCTCTCTCCCTTCCACCATATACGGCGGCTGGTTGAGTCAACTGTCATGCGTACCCCTACGCGCAGGGTCATACCATGTGGGGGTGCATTGAGTTCGATCTTCATGAATTACTATGCAAGTTTCGGCGACGAAACATCGCAATGAATTACTTTCCTTCACATCTACATTCTTCCCTGTTCCCTGGATGGTGCGCCACTATTGTTTCGTGGCAGGGGGGGATAACATCCCTTACCATGGAGTGTGGCATAGAAAGAAACATTTTAGGCAGCGTTATATGTTGTTTAAATGCTAGTTACTAATAGAAATGTAAAAGAATTTAAACGATGGATATAATTTTTCCAACAGCCCAAATCAGCTAAGTTATCTTAGTCGAAAATACTACTCTACTCATGCTACACGAGCTGCTATTACGGACTGTAATTAAGTAAAAGTTACATAAAATGGCGACCGCATCGTGGGCAGCTCATATTTAAAATAGCTTCCTTTGTACCGTCGTCGGCGGTTATACTGATTCGTCACCATTTGTATGAAAATGATTCAGTTCTTTTCTCGAATTCATCTGCAGCTACACTCATTCACATCTCTAAGGCAAATTGAACCTGAGAACAACGTGCAGTACGATTGCCGATAAGATATTTCGCTCTGGCATAGGAGTGTAAATTCTAAGCAGTCGAGTCATAAGAGCATGAATATGGAGAAGTAGCTGCCGCTAAACCAAACGTTTTGAACAGGTAATCTAAACGCGTGTGCAATAAGTATGACTTGAAACCAGAAGAATATTTCCCGGATATCAATAAACCCGTGCATGACTTAATAATATTATTATTAGGTAATTTACCGGTTAAGGTAGGTATTTCGATGGACACAGCTAGCAAATAAAGATTTTGTAGCTCCAAGCAAAACCCAATCCAGCAACCTAATCTACATCAGGTCCCTCTTCATCTCTGTGTACTTTTTTCCTCCCTTCATCCCGTCCAACATCCCTATTCTGTTCCTGCCCTTTCCTCGCTTGCCCAACATTCTCCCCTCTATTACCTTCTTCAACATTCCACTACCGCTCAATGCGCCTTTCATCCATCTCTCCTGCCTCCATAGGATTTCTTTCAACAAACCCCTCTCCTCACACACCATCTCCAGTACTTCCTCATTTGTTTTCCTTTCGGTCCATTTCACCTTCTCCATTCTTCTCCACACCCACATTTCAAAAGCCTCCAATCTACGTCTATCCTTCTGCTTCAGCGACCACGTTTCCGCGCCGTACATAGCTACACTCCATATTAGAGTTTTTACGAGTCTTGTCTTAACATCCTTACTCAACGACTTAATAATATATAGTAAGGAATTTGTGATACAACTCCAGTCGATCGGATTTTTGGCAGGCAAAAAGAGGCCAAATCCCCCGGGACGGAAGGGATCCCGGAATGAATATTAAAAGAGTAAAAATCGGAAACAAACAGTTTCTAGGGGACATATTTATCAAACCCTATCAGAAGGTAAGGTGACGAAGAAATGGAAAATTTCTCACAAAACCTCCATTCATAAAATTTCAAATAAATATGACTCCAGAAATTACAAACCGATATCATTTTTATCTATCTTGTTATACGAAGGTCTTGAGGATATTTTGGCATGAGCCTCAACTTGCTAGGTAATAAAAGATTTATCAAAAATACAAAACTTACGTTCTGTATGAGTACAGTTAGAGTTCAACTTGAGTCCATCGCATCCACAACATTCTCACATGGTGGAATTCAAGGGAATGAGTACATAATCTGTCTAAACATCAAAAAACAATACACCACGTAAAAATGAAAAACTGCCCTCCAAGTCTCACTCATAAATTGGACTGTGAGGCTCTCTCTAATGATCATAACAAAGTAATGTGTCAGTGCTTGGTGTCGGAAGAGAGATCTCCGGTTCAATCTAAAAAAATATGCAAACATGAATTTCTGTGAAAGCAGTTCCAATCATCCTTGCATCTATTTACGACTACCGAGAGATGAAAATAGTTGTTCTTTTCTCGGACTATCAGGAATCATAATAATAAGAAATGAAAGTAGTTATAAAAATAGTAAAAACATTCGGTTTACGAATCAGGACAAGATTAAACACTGCGTAGACATAAGATATATTCGTAGGGGCCGCTGCATGTGTATGTTAGTAAATAATATATTTATTTGCATTTGTGTAAGTTAAAAAGGTTTTCGCATGAATACATGCGCATCTGCAGGAGTAGATTTGTATGAGTTTGCTGGTTTTGCATTGTGATTTTATCCTCTTTTACGGGTGGTGACCTAACACCCACTGCCACACGCTCTTTCGGTGGTTTACGGGGATACATTTCAGACCGATATCATAAATATCGATCTTAATACCTTGAATACATTATTGAGAGTGTTGCATTTCCTAGATAACCATAATTTCTTCTCACCCACATAACATGTATTCCGAAAGAGTAAATCTTTTGAAACACGTCTGCTGTTACTCATCCATGACATGTCTAAAATCTCGGGAATCGTGAAAACAAGTGGACTATGCATGCATCAAATACGCCTACCAAAAAGCGTCTGATCAAGGGGCACCTGATGATGATTTACAAACCACGATCATGTCGAATTAATGACCAAGTAATGAATTTGGTTACGATTCCTTACGAACGAAAGCAACCAGTGATAATTGATGGAATTAGTATACGTTTTGTGAATTTTGGGAAGTATAATCGGCCTCCTCCTTTTTCTCATATACGTCAATGACATTCATTGTAAAGTAACTAGCAATTTAAGATTATTCCAAGATCATACGGGCACCAATCGCGGTATAAATAAAAAATGGGACTGTTTTGATCTGTCTAGCGAACACCATTATAGTTTTGCGTGTTAGGAATGGGAACTCAAACTAATTACGGGAAATGCACAATTCATCTACATCCACATAAAAGCTCCGAGATCCACCAAAAAAGTGTGTGGCATGGGCTGCAGGCACCAGGCGGGATGAGTAGGAATGGACTAGGCAAGGGAAAAGGGTAAAAAAAATTCACTAAAAAAACCTTGAAACAACGTGCAAATTTATATACATGCTTGCGGAAAACTTGGTTCAGAACAAGTGCCAATTATACCCAATAAAATATTTTTTTGTTACACATATAAGGAGGGAATGAAAATGAACCACAACTACTTCTCACGACAGACCTCCACCAAACAAAGACATGTTATGCAGAATTGTACAGTTGTGCATTTCTGTGAAACAAAACTCTTATTGACTAAAATTTTTATTTTCGTACCTGCACTTAAAGGGTAGGGGGATTAGGTGGTGTGGGCATAGGAATGGCGAACCAAGTACGTAAAATCCTTGGGAGACACACTATAACATGAGAGAACAGCATGTTAGGAACACCTGCAGTGCTGTACGTATTATAGAAACAGAGTTCACTCAGCGAGAAGTGGGGAAATATTCGAATGAAAAAGTTCAGGGGAGGTACTATTTCGCGTTGATTAGACCTCAACTTGAATACGAATTGCATGTTTGGGAGACTTGGTAGAAAGAGTTGCTTTAAGAATGAAACAGGATACAAAGTGAAGCCGTCCGTTAGGTGAAGAAACGTTACGTTCCAACAGAAAGGCTCACATTATGAGCGGAAAGGCTGGTTTGGGGTAGACGTGACGCGTGAAGGTTATTAATACGGCTTACATTTTTATGAAAACATGAATAATTCGAGTTTAACGCTGACACAGAAAATCATATTAAGTCTTCATTACTAGGGCTAGGTGGTACGGTAGGGCGCTGGAGTACAAGGAGCAGTTGAGGGACATTGACTGAAGAATTGATCACTGTAAAGACTTATTTTTCCCGCTCGCATTTCGACATCACAACGGTAGGAAACACAACTTACGACAAATTGACCTTCTCGAATGTCATTAATCATCATTCACCGATTACTCTAAATGCTGGTGACCTAACACTCCTTTACGACGCAATCTCGTGCGGCTTGAAAGGTTAGATTTAGATATTGTAATGAATGTTCAATATGATTCAGTTTCTTTGTTTGTTGACCGTATCACAGTGATTAACGTGCATATTGGTGAGGATTTCTTTGGGAGAGGACACATTGTAAATAAATTTGTTTAGAACTGGTACTCATTTGTTGGGAAAAAATAATTTTTATTGAGATTCTATCTCTTATTGTATCCTAACCACCTTTTGTTTACTTAGCAATGAATCTTCCTGAAGAGATGCCTCACGTAGTGGAATTATAATTAAACATTTATTGAAATTGAATTTTTTAACATTTATGTGTTTTATTGTTGTTCCAATCAAATGAGTGCCATTAATTTCCTCCGTTTAGTACAGAATGTATAAATACCTATTACAGAATCCGTTTCAGCTGACGCTAAAACAAAGCATCCCATTCTGGTGATTTCAGTCAGGGCTTTATTGTAACTGGTTTTTCTATGATTTCAAAACTACTGATCTGCAAAAGACTTTTATTTCTCCCTGAATGACAAAGGGGGAAGGTGTTGGTATTATAAAACACCTTGAAGAAAGCCGTAATCTGTTTGAATTGCAATTAGATAACTTTTAAACTCCGTACTGTTCAATATTAGTGTTACTGTTTTCTTGTTGAACCAAACATTTGACTGCTTCTCATGACTTCAATTAAATTAATGAACTACAAAATTTACTGAAAAATAGTTCAGAGTCAATTTTGGCAATCCCTAAACAAGGCGTTTGATTTCTGCGAGGGGATCTCAGTCAGTAGGTTGTTTTCATTGGCTTGTTTATGATTTCTAAACTACTGAACAGCAAACAACCCTTTTTATCTCAGATTCGCTGGAGAAATTGCTGATTTCCACCAATATCCATCTTTCGCCAATTTTAATGAAAGGTAGAATGGATGTTGGCTTCCAGCGATTTCGTCATATTCTCTCTGAAATCTCGTTTCAAGGTAAATTGGCTAATTTTTTTTATTTTATTTAAAAATAAAATTTATTTGTATTATTTAACTTGTTGAATTCTCTTAGTTTGTCTCAAATATGATCATAAATGTAGCGAAGGTTACTCTTCTAGCTCCCAATCAACATCTCAGAGTTCACTACAGTTGCCCATTTCCGCCTCCAGTCTCTTGATTTTGTCATTTTTTCGCCGGGATTTTTGCTATAAAAATCGGAGGTTTCGTGCGCTCCTATCCATTGCTATCTTTCATTTAACTTCCATGGTTTCGAAGGTAAAATCAAGTTGAAGAGCTCTTTGGGAAGAAAGAGATTTAGTACTTCGCACATTTTTGCGATTATTGCCGTCTCTTTTTTTAAATACTGAATATTTTTCTTCTCTCCCTCTGTAATATACATTGTTTTGGATAAGAGAAACTCCAGAAGCCACCATTCATAGAAAAAGATTTGATAAATGCCTTTCTCGGATACGCATAGCAGACCAGCACATTTACCTTTGCATCTTGTCATTGATAGTGTTTTCAGGGATATCCGTAAGCATTTATACCAGCAATTATCTATTGAAATGAAACCAGCGGCAGCGAAGCACGTAACAATTATCAAACATGTCGGCGAAGTCAACAGCCAAGAGTCGGAACCTCATACAATGGCAATGTTCTCTAGCATCGCATGCATGTGCCTTTAATGTTCGGGACGTGACTAATGGTACCCTCCGTCCCGTGAGACCAGAGCCTGGTGGCGTTGCGAGGCTGGAGGGTGGGAGGGCCGGTGACGAGAGAACCGGTCCGGCGAAGGAGAGAGAGAAGAGGGTATTTATTTATTTTACATACCGCTCCGGGAAACACCCCATATCCCGGGGGTTAGGACGGGAGGGAAGGGTGTAAGGGAGAGCGGGAGGACTACATTTTGTCCGGAGCTCGTCATTTCGGACCAGTGAGAGGGAGAGGGATAACGAGAGAGAGATGAAGGGAGAGAGTGGAGATTTCAACAGGTGCAAAAGAACGAAGACCAGACGGAGGGAGGGAGGAAAAAAATAAAAGTGGCAAAGTTGTGGTCGCGCCTCAATGGGCCTGCACATTACGCAACGTCGGCTCGGCGAGGAAATTTTTCTAGTGTGGCAGGAGAGGAATAGACGGGAGGGAGGGGGCTGTGGAGGGGCAAGCGGTGGCGCTCGGAAGAGGGTTTTCGCGCGGCTGAGTCATAATCGATCGCCCCCTCCATCGGCGACTCCAGAGACCTCTTTCTCCGCCTTCCCCTCCCCCGGGCCACGGGATGCAAAGAGGGCACGTCGATGACTTATGGGAAGCCACGGACGCAATGGCCCGACTCGCCGATGAGCCCTCGCGGCTCATTCCGCTCCGCGCGGGACACTCTCAACCCCGGCTGCGTGGTCAGACAGGCCGCGCGCGACGCACTGGTGCAATACATCTCCGCGATATCGTCAGAACCGTCGACGTAGAGTACGGTGCGAATGGCAGACGTAAAATTTCCCGAAGAACGCTCCATTTGCGATCATCGCATTCGTTTACATCTTGCTGTGCAACCCACTGTGAGGGCGTGTGGCTCTACGTGTTAGGTTTTTAGGAGAGGCGAATAGACGGCTAACGTCATTTGCGCTAATAGGTGTACAGGGTTCGTCCGGAAGATAAGTGTACTGAGCTCAGGAAGAAAAAGTTATTACACTTTTACATATCTTAAGCTAATATTCCTCAAAATAGGACCCTTGTGAGTCGATACACTTGTTCCAGCGGCGTTCCCATTCCTGGAACGCTCCCGCGAAGGCATCATCGGGAACCTCGAAGACACGTCGTCACGGCCTCTTTGACGGCGTCCAAAGTCCCGTATCGCGTTCCTTTCAAACTCCTCTTTATCTTCGGGAACAGAAAGAAGTCTCTAGACGTTCTCTAAAAAATGTGGATCATTTTTGCAGTGATCCGCAAGTTGTGTCGCGATTTCCAAACGATTGAGTCTTTGATCATCACTGAGCACTTTCGGCACCAACTTTGCACAAATTTTTCGCATCTGTAATTGGTCCCTAATAATCTCGTGCACTATTGTTTTTGGCACATTACACTGCTCTGGTATCATCCGAACACTAAGACGACGATCAGAGTTCAGTACATCGCGAACTTTTCGCACATTTTCGTCGGTGAGTGTCGTTGATGGGCGTCCAGGCCGTGGTTCGTCGTCGACCTCTTCTCTGCCCTCCACGAACATCTTGTGCCACCGAAAGATCATGTTTCTGGACATGGCGGACTCCCCGTAAGCCTGGTTAATCATGCCGACAGTTTTGGTAGACGATTTCCCATTCTTTACCGCAAATTTGATGGAATAACGCTGCTCCAAAAACTTCGGAATCGCGTTCCGTGACGTGGGTCGAGCGTGGAGGTTCGCGTTAACAGAGCTCCTCACTACACCACAGCTCAGAGCCGACTGCCTTTTTCAGTGTCGCTTGCCAACATACCCCCCTTCAATCGCAGCCCGTCAGAGCGGTGCTGGGCGCGCCTGGAGCGGCGGGAAAAAATCAGTACACTTATTTTCCGGACGAATCCTGTATAATTTGGAAAAGTTTGGATTTTCTGCGCATGATTTGAGTGACCCGGCGTCTGCATTAGCCCACTCTCAACGAAGGAAACCAAGAGGTTCACAGTTTAAGGTCCAACACGACGGACGACATACTACATTTGATGTGCTCTCTGCATATCACCGCGAGTAGGAATCGGATACCTCTGAAAAATTCATGCCGCTATTGAAATAATGTGCGGTGAATGATTTATTTAATAGGGATATAATTGGCTGCTTTAACACCTTTAACTGTCACAAGTAAAATGCCAAAAGACATTGCTGATAAAAATTTTAATGAAATTGTTCTCATTGATACAAAGATAAGAGTACATTTTCGGGCTTGCCTTGTAATTTCTACGAAAGTATTAATCAAATTCTTCCTTCTAACGCGGCCTTTTTCCCTAAGTTTTGGATTACACAAAAATGGCAGCTAGGAGACAGAGAAGAATAGTGGGGTTATGTGAAATCATCGTCACTTGTAAAGAGTAGGTAGTAGTAGTACAAAGCGAAATAATTGAGGAACGAAGCTATTGGTGGCTGATTAGGGTAATTCACTGCACTCATGTATTGATCTGGAAATGGGAAATTAACCTCCAATGTGGTCCATCAGATATGGCCGGACGCATACGGATCCATTAATGCGTAACGAAAATGCATGAAAATGTGGCCAATTTTAAATGAAACGGGTTTTCAGAGAGATGTTACGAAATCATCCCATATCTAAGCCGGTATCCGTTCCCCTCTTCGTCAATTCGTAGGCACATGAGTACGTAAACATAACCTGCTTACTGAGATCGCCACGCAGTATTCAAGCGCCCTGTCACCACCTTGCACACAATTTGTGATATCCAGGTTTTTCCGTAGGAATCGTGTTAATAATGGGAATATTTATGGGCCAGTGCAATAATTGCCAATTCTCTATCGGATCGCAGTCCTTGGTTCACTTGTTGGATAATTTCATCGGACCGAATACTATGGAGACCTCCCCTCTTCATTGTACATATTTTTGCGGCCATTTTTGATATCTTGACACCATTTTATAACCTTTTCATCACTCATTACTGTGGTTTCATAAAATAGGGACCCCTCTCGATGAATTTGGGCGGATGATGATATTTTAGGACTTAAAAATCGAGTCGCAGAACGCATATCGCAAATGTTGGGAGCAACGATTTTTGCGAACATTGGTGTCTGCATTCACCGACAGGGAAACGACTACCTACTCAAAACAATTATTCAGTAGCATCGGAAGCAATCGATGAATGGTGATGCGTGCGTACAATTTTGTTCTGACCCGCCCATATTTAAATAAAGGAAACCGCCCTTACTTTTCGAAAATGCCTCGTATGATTCCACAAAAGTACGCATCTCTTGAGGGTATTTTATCACAGCGTATATAATTAAAGGCTATGAGAATTTCTTAAGAAATAAAATCTCAATAAAAAGTATTGCCTCAACATAAGGTCACCAGCTCCAGATATGTCCTGTTTCTCCTAACAAAACACAATCCAGCAACCAACTCTACAACAAGTCCCTCTTCATTTCTGTGTTCTTCCTTCCTCCCTTCATCCCGTCCTATATCCCTATCATATTCCTGCCCTTTCATAGTTTGCCTAACATTCTCCCCTCTATTACAATCTTCAATATCCTACTGCCGATCAAAACGCCTTTCACACCACTTTTCCTTCCTCCTTAGGATTTCACCCAACAAACCCCTCCCCTCGCCCACCATACCTAGTACTTCCTCATTTTTTTTACTTTCTGCCCACTTCACCTTCTCCATTCTTCTCCACACCCACATTTTAAAAGCCTCCGAATCTACGTCTATCCACCTGCTTCAGTGACCATGTTTCCGCGCCGTACATAACTACGCTCCATATTTATTTATTTAGTCTTAGTCCGAAACAACACTTTTTGGCCTTTACATCGGACTATTAACAGTAAAACATTGAAGACGATTACAAACAGCCATAGTCTAGGTGGAGGAAAGCCCACCCATGTGGGAATCAAACCCGCGACCCTTGGATTGTCAGACGAGGACGTTACTCCGCCGCCACCAAGGCCGGCCAAATTGAAATCATCAATATCAACATTTTGACGAGCCTTTTCCTAACGTCCTTGACCAGCTTCCCTGTTTTCAATTCCATCCTCCTGGTGAAAGCCTCTTTGTCTAGGACAATTCCTCTCCTTACGTCCTTACTACTGTCGTCCATTCTTGTCCAAAACACTTCCGGCATGCATATAATGTTCCACCCACTCTAATGTTTACCCTTCTATTTTAACGTTAAGTTTAACTTTGTGTTTCTAGAAAATCTCATAACCTCTATTTCATTCATATCTCACTATACATATCGCACCCATATATAACGCACTTCTTTCCAATTCACTCAACAATACTTGCAGTCCCTTGGCTGACTGCCAAATTAGAGATTGGTCATCAGCAAACCTAACCGATTTTACGAATTCCCCTCCGATTTTCATTCCTACCTCCAGTTCTTCCCATGCCTCTTTAATCATTTCCTCCACATATACGTTGAACAGCACCGGTGACAATGGGCAACCCTGCCTTACCCCTCTTCCTAACACTGCCCATCCGGACTCTCCGTTCCCCACTCGTACCTGAGCAGTTTGGGACATGTACAGGTTGCGGATTAGCCCCCTGTCCCTCCAATCAATTCGAATTTTCTGCAATACACTCATTAGTTTTTCCCAATTTACTCTATCAAACGCCTTTTCGAAACCTATGCAACAGGAAAATACCTTCTGATTGTATTCTATATTCCTCTCGATTGTGATCCTCTCGAGTGATCTCATTACTGCAATGGCATCGCGCGTGCCTCCTCCCTTCCTAAACTCAAACTGATCATCCCCTTGGATTTGTCTTGCTCTCCACCCTTTTTTTGATGATCCTGAGAACAACTTTACCTGTGTGGGAAGTAAAAGCTATTGTTCTATAATCCTAACGTGATGTAGCCTTTATCTTTTCCGGAATAGGAACTAACACTAATCTCACAAATTCTTTCGGCCAGATTCCTTCCTCATTGATGCTACGAATCACTCCATAGACACACTTCCTCCCACATATTCCTAAACCATTTAGTAGTTCTTCAAGAATGTTGTCCATCCCCACGGCTTTATTTGACTTCTTCTCCCATAATGCTATTTCTATCTAATCGTCGAGTATGCTTGGACCTAAGCCCTCTTCATCTACGTCATGTTCTCTTCCCGTGACTAAGATTTTGGGCCTGATTTCATTACAATACAGTTCTTCTATGTATTCTTTCTGTCTCTCTTTGATGTTTTTCTATTTTAACTATTATCTTACCAAACCTATCGCTAAAATTCAATGCAGACTTTCCCATCTGGCTTCCCGATAGTGTTTCAACCTTCTTGTTAAGCACACTAACTTCACCCATCCCTTGCAAACTTTCCATATCCTCACCCCACGTCTTCTACCATGCTTCTTTTCCTCTATTTATTACCGCCTCAATTTATTATTTAACTCTTTTTACTTCCTTCTGCTTAACTCTGTGTTTATATTCTTCCATTTTCTTCTCTCAACTATCTTCGTAATCTTCTCATCCGTGATTCATGATTTCCTTGTCCCATAAACAGTCCCAATAGATTCTTTCGCGGCTTTCGATAACCCTTTCATGATACATTCCCAATTTTCTTGGATAGTACTTAGCATTTTTCCCTCATAAATGATTTTCTCTACAGCTTGCTGATACTCCTTTCTTGTCAATCCAGTTAATGCTCCTACATTCCATTTCCTAACCCGCCACCCCTGGCTGATCTATTTGAAGCCGACGCTACACTTCAACATAATTAAGTGTTGATTAGAGTCAGCAGCCGCTCCCGGGAAACTCTGCGAATTAATCACACGGTTCCTAAATATTTTCCTAACCATAATATAATCCAACTGATATACCTCTGAGTCACCTGGCATTTTTCATAGGTACCGACGCTTTTTGTGTTGTCCAAACCAAGTGTTTGCGATGACTTTGCAGAATTCCATCGCTCTCTCCCCGCGGCCATTCCTCGTGCCTAAACCGTAGTCCCCCACCTCATTACCATTTCTTCCTTCGCCTTTCGTCGCATTCCATTCCCCCACCACTATCAAATGTTTCCCTTCAGGAGCATACGCGATTATGTCCTCTAACCGATCGTATATTCTATCAACTTCTTTCGCCTTATGATTGCTTGGTAGCATGTATACCTGAACCACGACTAAGTTCATCGGTTCTGCCTTTATCTCTACTAGTAATATTCTATCCGTTGCTTGCTTTATGTTAACTACGCTTCTTCCTGCCTTTTTATTGAATAATATGGCAACCCTTCGTTTGCTCTCTTCCACTCGGCTCTATTATACTATGTAACTATCACTCCAGTTATCCCCGCAACCCTCGCATAAACTGAAAAAACCTGAAACCTCGCATAGATTGAAAATATCTATATCTCCTCTTCCCATCTCTCTTTATATTCTTTATTTTCCTGTAATCAACAATTTCCAAACATTCCAAGTTCCTATTCAAACTAATTCGATCTTCTCCTTCCGTTTATTCTGTATTGTGCTACCATCACGTTCCAATCCTCCTTAATTATCAAATTTTTCCCACGGGGAACATTCACAATTATGCCCTTTAACTGTTAATATGGAACGATTCCGCCATATCACACCTGAATCTGTTGATATGATTGTACTATATATCTTATAGATTTCTTCTTTTCTAAGAATACTTGGTAGCATGAACTTGTATACCTGAACAATGGCCAAGTTCATCAGTTCTCCTTTTACTTCTACTGGTATATTCTATCAGTCACTTGGTCTATGTTAGCTACACTTCGTCCTGCCTTTTTATTCAGTGTCGCTGCCATCCCTCACTCTCATTCCATCCGCTATATCCGCTGTATACAGGGTCGCACCCAAAACTGGTAGGACTGATTTTTTTACAAGAATTTTATTGACGATATGCATACATCGACCTTATAATCTTCAAAGTATGCTCATTGAGCTGCTACACACTTAGTATAACGTTGCTCCCATTCCCCGTACGCCCGCTGAAAATTTTCTTTGGGGATGCCGTTGATGACCCTCGCCGAAACCTCTTGAACGGCTTTATCGAGTCAAAACGTCGTCCCTGTCGTCCAATCGTGAGCTGTCTTTTCATCAGGAGGAAGAAGAAGAAGTCCGGTGGTGCCAGATCGGAAGAATAGGCCGGGTGCGGCAACGTGGCAACGCCGTATTGGGCCAGGAGCTTTCTGACAACGGGCGCGCCATGGCACGAATTTTCGGCACCATATTGGCGCACACCTTGCGCATGGCCAAATCCTATGAAATAATGCGTTGGACGTTGGATGCAGACAGACCCAACTGGTCTGCAATTTCTTCACTGGTTAAGCGTCGGTCTGTGTTCAGCAGTGTCCTCACTCTGTCTACATTCGTGTCGGTTCTTGCCGTCGACGGCCGTCCGGAGCGATGGTCGTCTTCAACGGGCTACCCTTTCCTCTTTAAACAACTTGTGCGACTGTGGAACGGCTTAAGGCAGTGTCCCCATAAGCCTGCTTGATCATATTGTGAGGCTCAGTTGCCGTCTTCCCGAGTTTCGCACAAAACTTCACGGAATAACGTTGCTCTAAATTCAGATTCATTTTGTTTTTCGACGCGGACCTTGCTTCACTAAAAACGGTGTTCTCACTCAAAAACAGCCCGCAGGCGACTGAGGTTGGTGTTGGTCTGTTTCTAAGAGCCCTCTCCACCTTACCCTGCCAGGCAGACCCCCCTCCACCGCTCCGTTCGCGCCAGAGAAAATCAGTTTTACCACTTTAGGGTGCGACCCTGTATTACTCTATAACTATCACTTCAGTTATCCATGCTATCATTCCATCTCAACTCGCGCAGCCCTTACACATCTATATTTTTTCTTTCCATCTCTCACTTTATATTCTCTAATTTTCCAGTCCTCAACATTGTCCTAACATTCCAAGTGCCTATCCTAACTAATTTCGTCTTCTTCTTCTGCGTCTTCCGTGCTGGTGCTTTTGCTTTGCAAGGGATTTGTATGATGAAGACCGGGTAAGACTTCACTCGCCCTCGGAAGCCCTCACTGCAAGGCATGACACACAGCCGATTGGGTGGAGTCTCATAGCTGCCAGGACTCATTTTCATTATGCTGTCCATCATAAAAATATTGGGAAGTTGAGGTGATTTTCTGTTGCCTTCCTCAGTAGTACTTTTAACGCGACACCATCATTCAATGACCGCCAAACTGAGGTCAGATGTTTTTGCAGCCGCCTCACTGATAAAACAGATACTGAGTGGACTAACTTTCGTCTGGCTCCTAACCTTCGACCTATCTGGCATAGGTGACCCTACCAGGAGTAATTATCATTGCTCCCGCCAGCAGAGCTCTAGGGGTCATCAGAACGCACAAGCCCTTCCACCTGAAAAAGTTATAATCCATGGGAGGGGTGAATATTTATTACAATATCTATATCTAACCCTTTAAGCCGCCGCGAGGATCTGTCGTAGGGAGTAACACACATTGTATAGCTAAAGTCACACCTTGTCCCGCAAGCCGCAACGACGGCGTGTGGCAACTTGCATGGCAGGGGTATGTTGTTAAATGCCATTTAACTAATTGGTGGTAAGTGATGACTGAATTTCAGAAAGCTTGATTCGTCATAAGCTTTGTTCCCTTATGTTTAAGTGTCGTGTTACGCGAGCGTCGTTATTCCTGCAGGTCACTTTCGTACTTCCAGGATCTCCCACCACAGGCTGTTCAATGTGGCATTTCCTTTTCTTCATGAAATACTCATATTTACTTTGCGTGCCATATTATTCCGACATTGACCTTCTGGGCAGGGTCCCAAACGCTGAAATTTATTCAAGGGGGAGCCTAAGCTACCCGAAATAAAATCTCAACTTTGTTTCAAAATATGTTCCAACGATACAACTGATGTGCAATTTTCTCCCTTTGTGCCGCCATGCAGATGTTCCTAACTTGATCTCCACACGCAAAGGTCATGGGTTAACTCCCAGGTATTTTCTGTGCACGCCAAACACACGTATTTCTACTCCTCCGAGTCTATTCACAAAGAGTTATCTACCCATAATTTTAATTACTGCACGAACACTTTCCCAGTTTTAATTGAAGATCTGGATCAACAGAATCACAAATTTTGTTGAGATCCATGTAAAGGGACTCACAGTTCAACTGTTTACTTTTATCGCGGTTCATGATCGTGCCATCGGCGTAGACGATTCGGTCATTGGCGTAGCAATGCTCTGACCAAGTACGCTGAAGTTTAAATCGTAAGATAACCTACATCTATCTTCCTCAAAGTAATCCTATTACCGATACCGAAATAATAATATAAAAGTTATCCACAGTTCAGCTTCCCACCCGAGAGATGAATTTCTACACCTCCGAAACTCCGGCACTTCGGAATTCAAGTAGGGACGAACAAGGCACTCAAAATATTCACAAATCATGTCACTGCTTGAGAATAAACTCATCACGAGGAAATGAAAAATTGTCCTTCGCTGCGATTAGATTTCAACTGATCGATCAGTCCTTAGAGTACTCTGGCCGCGTGATTTCAAGCACATAGAACATTTCTGAACCAAAGTTAATTATTGGAGTCTGACTCGAAACGAGAGACGACCCCAATGTCAGTCAACTCTTCATCCCAGACGATCTGGTTTTGTAAATTATTATTTCTGCGAGGCATTTCCAACAAGTCTGTGGAACCACATTTCAACAAGGCACTCCAACATTTGTCCATTTGGGTATCACTCGTTTGCGTCGGGGGAGGTGAGGGGCTTTCTCCCCTGAGGACGAGTTCTGACGACGTCTGATGTCATTTGCACACAGAAGATTTCCTTACGTTCACAATTTTTGTCTCCAATTAAGCGTGTAAGGATTAAGGTTTAAAAAAAAACATTAAATGATTTCTTTTGAATATTAATGGGCATGTGCAATAGGAATGAGCATGGATAAGAAGGTAAACACGTGAGGATTTAGATCCAGGGGAATGAAAAAGTTTTGTTGATAGGGGTGGTTGATTATAAAATTTCCATTAAAATTGGTTAAGTTTGGAGATAAGATTATCATGTAAATGTTGAATTACAGTTTTAATTTCCATTTTGTTTGGAAATGAAAACTTGATATGTTTAATCTTTTCGTAGAATCCGACAGTGTTTTCTTTGCTTCTTTTTTGTCTGGATAGCTTAAGATGAAAAATTATATTTTTTCCATCTTTATTAGGGTATAAAACGTAATGTAACACGCAATTGATTTTCAGCAGAAAATACTTTCTCTTAATGTTAATGTTTGCCTATGTATTCACGTTTATCCTTAGAAAACCATAAGGCCTTGCATAAATGTCATTAGTTTTGAAATAGATATTCACATGAAACCGAAAAAAATTATATCCTCATTTAAATTAAATTTACAAAATAAGAATATGAATATTGGTGTCTGTAAAAACTAATATAAATTTAGTTTTAATGGAGTAGTGAAAATTAAAATAGTAATGGTATAACATAACTACCCCAGTTCAGCGTGGAAGGTTGAAGTTAAAACAGTGGACGAATGAGAGGCTTAAAAGAATTGTTGATCAAGGTTACGAGTGTTCAAGAACTTAAGGAGTGATCCTGAACTGGCGGCAACGCATCTATGTGTAGCCGCCACGTCCACTTTAAATAGGACACACATTGAAATTACTTGTAATTCATTCTGGGTTTAGGGTTGACTTCAGTCTTTTAAATATCTGTCGGAATATTTTGCTGCTGCTTTAGAATTTCTGTGTCACTCGTTCGCTGCGAAACTAAAAATTCTTCTCCATGGGTTTGCCAGATGAAACAGGATGCGCTGATGACCAACGATGTTTGCCCAGACTAAAATATATGAATTCTATTTCCATATTTGTGAGCAAGTTTCCGGTCCCTACTTCGTGACGTTTGAATATCATATCATGTGCATTCATTCTTTCATCAATTGGTACGTTGAACTTCTCCCTATTCCTTCTATAACGCCATGATGGGAATCTCAGGTTACTCACACCCGAACACCTCAATAAATGTCTATTCGTATATACATTTTTACATATCTCAGAAGTGTTTTGGACCAACACGGTCAAAGTAGTAGGGACGTAAGGAGAAGAATTGCGCTAGGCAAGGAGGCTTTCTCAAGGAGGAGGGAGTTGATGTCGGGGACGTTGAGTAGGGATGTTAAGACAAGACTCGTAAAACTCTGATATGGAGCGTAGCTATGTACGGCGCGGAAACGTGGTCGCTGAAGCAGGAGGATAGACGTAGATTGGAGGCTTTTGAAATGTGGGTGTGGAGAAGAATGGAGAAGGTGAAATGGACCGAAAGGAAAACAAATGAGGAAGTGCCGGAGATGGTGGGTGAGGAGAGGGGTTTGTTGAGAGAAATCCTATGGAGGCAGGAAAGATGGATGAAAGGCGCATTGAGCGGTAGTGGAATGTTGAAGAAGGTAATAGAGGGGAGAATGTAAATTGTATTCTATATTCCTCTCGATTAGTGATCTCATTACTGCAATGGCATCACGCGTACCTCTTCCTTCCCTAAACCCAAACTGATCATCCCCTAAGTAATCATTTGCCTTACTCTCTATCCTTTTGTTGATGATCCTGAGAATAACTTTAGCTGCGTGGGATATCAAACTTATTGTTCTGTAGTCCTCACATGATGTAGTCTTTACTTTTATCGGAATTGGAACTAACATTGATCTCACAAAATCTTCCGGCCAGATTCCTTCCTCATAGATACTACGAATTAGTCCATATAGGGCCTTCTTCCCGCATTTTCCTAAACATTTCAACAGTTCTACAGGGATTTCCACCCCCACGGCCTTATTTGCTTTCATCTCCTTTAATGCCCCTTCTATTTCATCGTCGAGTATGCCTGGACCTACGTCATGTTCCTTTTCTATGTCTAACCTTGTCGGCCTAAGTTCTTTACCATACTGTGTTTCTATATATTCCTTCCATCTCTCTTGGATTTTTCCTGGTTCAACTATTATCTTACCCCACTTATCTTTAACTGTTAGCACAGATCTTGCCTTCTTACTTCCCGATAATAACTTAACCTTGCTGTATAGAGCACCAATTTCACCCTTCTGTAAACTTTCCATATCCTCGCATTGCGTTTTCCACCATCCTTCCTTTTCTTTATTCGTGGCCCTTCCCAATTTATTGTTTAACTCTTTGTACTTCATTTTGCCTAACTCTGTGCTTACATTCTTCCATCTTCTTCTTTCATCCATCTTTGCAATCATCTCATCCGTTACCAATAGTTTCCTTATCCTTTCCCCGTTAACGGTCCCTATAGTGTCTTTTGCGGCTTCCGATATCCCTTGCTTGATACATTCCCATTTTTCTTCGATAGTACTAAGTACTTTACCGTCATGCATCATTTTTTCTACAGCCTGCTGATACTCCTTCCTCGTTAATCCATTTAATGCTTCTAAATTCCATTTCCTAACCCGCCGCCCTTGCCTTATCTTCTTGAAACGAACGTTACATTTCATAACATCTAAATTGTGGTCAGAGTCCGCATCCGCTCCTGGGAAACTGTGCGAATTTTTCACACTGTTCCTAAACCTGTACCTAGCCATTATATAATCTAAATGATACCTTTCTGAGTCACCTGGCATTTTCCATGTATACCTACGCCTTTTGTGGTGTCTAAACCATGTGTTAGTGATGACTAACCCCTGTCTCCTGCAGAATTCAATTGCTTTCTCCCCGCGTTCATTCCTTGTGCCTAACCCATAGTCCCCCACCTCACCACCATCTCTTCCTTCGCCTACCGTCGCATTCCAATCACCCATCACTATCCAATGGTTCCCTGCAGGAACACACGCGATTATATCCTCTTACTCATCGTACATCCTATCGATTTCTTCCTCCTTGTGGTTGCTCGGTGGCATGTATACCTGAACAATGACCAAGTTCGTCGGCTCTGCTTCAATCTCTACGAGTAAAATTCTATCAGTTGCTTGCTCTATATTGACTACGCTTCTTCTTACCCCTTTATTTAATATTACGGCAACCCCTCGTTGTCTCTCGTCCCCGCTGCTGTATATCACTCTATAGTTGTCACTCCAGTAATCCCCGTTATCCTTCCATCTCACCTCGCAGAGACCTAAAACATCTATATTACCTCTTTCCATCTCTCGCTTAATATTCTCTCATTTTACATAAATAAATAAATTAAAGGTAACTTATGTAAAAGTCTCACAGATGTGAATAATAATGCATATGAAGTTAGGACTAGTGAACAAAGACAAAAATACAGAAACACATTTGAGAAAGTGATAGGTATTTTGACATAGGAGGGTAGCAAGTGGACGAAAGGTTGGATGTAGTAATCGACGAAGGCGGAAATCCTTTCGGGCGGGGAGTTGCGGGAGGTGACTCTAGGGCGGTCTGGGTTGTTAGTTTTGTGGACCTTGGGAAGGATATAACCTTGGGTCACCCCCACAACACCCCATTCAACCATTGTGAGTGTTTTCGTTCTGTCATCCCTTCCCCCATCCAATAACCCTATAAAATTAAAAACCATGGAAATGGCATTTATATGGGTTTGCCAAGCCTATCATCATCCGAGTCTCATTGTCGTTCACTAAATATAGAGGGTTGAAGTGGATAGGTGTGGAATTGTTTCATACGGAAGAGAAAGATATTTTATTCATCCGCATGTACTTTGTTATTCCTGGCCTGTGTTTTGACTTACAAAGTCCTGATGACAACTTTGTAAGTTGACACCTGGGTCGTGGATGTTGTAGTATCTGTGGTTAAACCAATTGTTTTCTTTTCCTTCGGTGAATAATTTCCACATCATCACTCTCACTCCTATCCTATCTCCGCTCCCCTATGGCCTCCCTTCTCCCTTTCCCCTTCCACAACCCTTTCTTTCCGTTCTCCCCTTCCACCGTCCCCTTCCCTCTCTCACACACATACCTCTCCTCCTCCAGATGAGCAGTTAGTCATAACGCATCTTCTGATGAAGACGGAACTCAATTCCGTCGAAATTATCAAGAATTAACGTGTGAGTGTTCCTTTTATTTGTTCTTATATTGTTTGTTGCTGTCAAAGTTATATATATATATATATATATATATATATATATATATATATATATATATATATATATATATATCTACTGTTGCGTATTGACCTCTCTTCTTTCAATATATGATAAACAAATAATAGTATTCATTGTATTATCTATGCTGGTGTATTTTATAATTAATACTTGCGTTTTCTTTAGGAAAACGAACGTCCTATCCAGACTCCCGTACATACAAAGCATAAATTAAATGTTATGCTTTGACCGAAATCAATTTTTTTACCATCGAAGATTTAACCATTAGTGTTTATAGCATCTCAAAAATAATATTATGTGAACCACGAAAAAAAGTTTAAAATGAGATTATTCCAGCTCGAAAGTTTCCATTTCAACCCATGTTATCGCTCAGTTTCCTTTCATTTCAATACGGTCATGGCCAACTTCCCTGTGCATTGAACTGATGAAATTAACCCATTGGGGATAGGTCAAGCCGGTGGAGTTTGGTTCTCACTTTTATCGCCTATGATCATTTCAATCTATTTCTTTGCCGTTGGGTTGGTTTTCACATTGCTGTTTCTCAGCTAGCTTCTTCCTGTGCCATACCGCTTCATACTGTGCAGAGAATATGCTTTATCTCCTAATGACTGACTAAAATCTAATTATACTTCTGGCATTAGCCTGTTTCATCTAGGATACACGAAGCCTCATTATGTCGTACATGTATACCTCTTCCTTCTACATACATTCTTGACACAGTGTCTCTTATTAACAAAAGTCAAGATGTAAATTATTCTATAGTGTAGATGATTTCTAATGCATACCATTTTAAATGTATAAATGAAATTTGTTAATCCCAAAAAATTGTAAATTGTATGTATTTGTATTTTTCATATTGTTTTGATTTTGCTTAATGTTTTTTATTGATATGAAGTGTAAAGCATGTATTGACAAAGCCATGCATAATTCTATGCTTATGGTGAATGAATAAATTACAATTATATCCTCATCTTGGCCTGTACTAGAAGTGACTCGTTTCGTCCAGACACAATAGGTACGTGAATAAATTTTTCTTCATCACGAATTTCCCGAATTCAATTAGAAAAGCACAAACACGTCTCATGCCGCATTGGTCGTAATAACCCAATGTAATCTGCTTAAAAACAGTACACCTAACAGGCAAGAAAAGCATCAATCAGCATTGTGTGAAACCTGGACTCGAGGTTGAATTCATGTACATTATTTTTAACGTGAACGGGATTTCCCATCTTTCATTTAAAGGACTGCAGATTTCACTTCGGAAGCCTAAAAAATATAGAAATAAAAATAAAGCCTTGAACGCAGTCTGTTTCTGTTGTTTGCAAGGAATATTTTTTATATTCCTCCGATCAAATTTCATTACTTCAATCCAGTGGTACCCTTGAGTAATAGCACTCCAGAGCCACCTACAGGAATAATCTTTTTAATACAGCTAATAATAAATTGAATTTGAAGTATGAAAGAAAGTTTTAACCTTTTATTACAGTAAAATCAACTTTGTTAAATGGAGAAATGAAAACATAACACGCGTGTGAATGTATGAAAGAAAATTTGAAGCTTTTATTAAATTTCAATTAACGAAATGAAGAAAGGTCAAGCATGTAACTTCACCTGAGAGTGCATTGTGTGGCTGCTCAAAATAGGGAAATCATTTTGGTCTATTGTATTATTTCACGTTTTTCTTTCCAGGAAAATTTTCTATTAAGATTAGCAGTGTAACTATTTTTCTCTGGCTAAGTAAATAACCACACAAATATACAATATATTGCCATGTTTATTACCCACGAATTCCCTTCATTTGTGAATTAAAACAGAGGTGATATGTATCAACGCAGTTTTGTATTATCTACCCAGTCTAAAATCTTGCAATTCATATTGCAATGAGAGCTCAAAAGGGTATTATTAAAGTTTTCCTCCTCAGTATTAAAAGCAAAACTCCTTCAACAGAAGACTTCCTTTCGATGGATATGTCAAAAAGTTCAAAATGAAAGATGTACCTTTAACAAGTAGGTAATGGTTTTCTACGTTAGAGGCAATACATCCTCGCGATATCATGACGGGTGGACACATTAGGTACATATTTTCAGCCAAATCTTTAATTATCACCACACCTTACTCCCGCAAAATATCACTACATTGCTACTCATCAAACTGTATGAAATTATAAATGTGTTAATGGGTACGAAAAAGATACGTGGTCAGACGAGTGAAGTCAAGTTAATTCCTGGTTACAAGGTGACGGGTTAGTAGAATACAAACTGGAACTACTCTCTTTAATGCTCCAAATTGTATGCACGATGAGTTCATCTAAATTAGTACAAAATAGGTTAGCGAAGAATTGCAAATTGTGGATACGAGTGTGTATTAGAACGTATAGGTTAGATCTGATAGAAGTTACTAAGGATTTTGTTCATTACAGTAAAATCAATTTTGGTTTACAAAGATGATGGGTACGGGTGATGTCATATCAGTAATAAGGTCACTAGGAGGAAAGAAAAAAGTATATGTGTTTTCGTGGATTTTGAGAGGGGGTTTGGCAGAGTTAACCGGGTAGAATTAATTAACATTTTGCAGAAGATAGGAATAGACAGGAGAGTATAGGCTTACCCAGAATCTGTACATGCTTCAGGCTGAAAAGTTGCGATTAAGGAATGGAGAGTCGAGGTGATAGGCAGATGAGTAAGATAGAAATGCCACTATCACCGGTTTATTTTTCAAGGTATAAGCAGAGGAAACAGTAAGAGAGGCATAGAAATGGCTGAAGACTGGAGAGAAAGTAAGCGGGGACCCTTCAAATCATTTAATTTGTGAATGATCAACCGTGACTAAGTCAGCCAAACGGTCCCAATCATTAGATAATATTTAGCAGAATCTGTGTGATAGGTTTAGGATGAGAACTACCACAGCTTCGGCTACCTGCTGATGATTTCGCCTGATGTCGCTACACCTGATGATGTCGCCTATGCGACGAAACCGGTCGACTTTAAATAATAAAGTGTGGAAAAAAGTACCATCTCTCTTTTGATTTATTAGAATGGATTTCCACAAAGTGAAGCCTGAAACCATCGAGTTTACCTGCTCATGGCCGTATAGCGGTAAAATAAAACAATTTCAGCAGTACCATTTCGGCAGTACTCGTGACATAACGATAATACTGCGATCCCCAAATCAAAAATTTACATCTGTTTTTGTTCTTGTACACCTACTCTACATTTATCTATTTACATCTACATGAAATGCCCCACAGTCACCAGCCATGCATACGTAATCCCAATTACGGCACCTCTAATAAAAATATCAGTTTGATCATGCACTGGAACAAAGTTAATTACGCGAAAGAAGGTAGTTACATACAACAATATCAAAAAACAGGATACATTTATTCGAGTCATGAGAGAGGAGTGTTAAAAAGATGGGCTTATTAAAAAATATTCAGGATATCGACAAAAGGGGTACACTACCAATATTAATTATATTATTCGCGCCCACGTTCATATCTATTTTGATATCTTAAAATCTCTAGTACGAAGAAAAAATTAAATTTTAAATCTATCCGTTTCATTGCCTATCTCCCTGATTTTAAATACCTTATTTCCATGATCCGCCCTAGTAAGCTTGAGCCGGTAATAGGTCTTGAATTTCCCCAGATAAGTAACCTGCCTCAAATTTTCAACCAACGGTCAAATAGTGGTTCCCATCCTAATTCTTTCAATAGTGTTGTGACACTACTACCCTGTTCATGAGAACTTTTCACAAACTAGTTCCTCTACGGTGCAGTCAATCTAGTTCTTAAAGTAGACCTACGTCGTAAGGATCCCATACACTCGCAGCATACTCTCTTTACTCACGCAAAAACAATAAAATTAGTATCTCGAAAAAAGTTTAAGATAGTCGAGTGAGTGAATATAAAACTAAGGTCACTGTTAGCAAATAATCTTTGCGAAATAGTTTTCTGAGCATACAGAAAACACTTCAACACACAGTGATAAACAAAATAAAAATTATAACTTTCAACTGCCGTAGCATAAGAAACAAAATATCGTATATTAAAATATTTTTGTTAGTACAAAGGCAGACATAGTAGTTGGAACATCGGGTTGGATCACGGAATAAATAGCAAATAGTGAGTTTTTCCCGGAATGAGTGAAGTACCACCACATGGGACGGAAGATGTACTATAGCCATCAAGTGAAGAATAGCTCAAGCTAAGAGACCATTCGCAATGAAAAGACAATACCCACCTGATGACATTGCACGAAAAACGATTGAAACTTTCTTCTTCGTATATCAAATTAATATTCAAATATATAAATTCGTGGAGGCTTCTCATTTTAATATTGCCTATTTAGTGTTTATCACATTACACAGGCCTACAAAGAAAAATTTTTTTTTTGGTGCCGGGAATCTTTGTGATAATTTTAACTATATTTGTAGAGCTGAATCCAAATATGAAATCCGTTTTTATTTAACAGCTCTAATTTTTTAGATATGGCACATCTAACGATTAGTTGTTTTAATATTTGATATATTCCGGAAAATAATTTTCAAAGCTAAATAAATCTATAAGTATACTAATTTATAACCACTCTGCGGTGTTCCTTTTATTTTCAATAAACTGTCAATAAGTTTTATGTATATTTCTATATTGTAGGCCAATGAGATAATTATTAATATAATATTCCCATATCATCATGTAGAAGATTTTTTTACGTAAGTAACAACATATCTATATCTTGAGAACTATAGCTGATAGGAAAAAACTAGTATCATAATTGGATTCAGCACCCCAATTGTTCTTTAAATCAGTAGTAAAAGCACCGGCACCAAAACCACTGTTGGCCTGTGTTATCAGCATATGGCAAGCAATCTTAAGCCTTTCGAGTTTTGAAAATTTTAGTTTATAATTATTGACTTTTACCACGGAGCAACATGTTGTGATAAATAAACTATGGCTTCACGATGAGACTATTTCGGAGGCGAGACCAAGTAAATAACTTCAAGCTCTCTGGATGATCGAATTCATATATTTGTCGCTCACTCTTGACCAGAAAAAAAAGTGCAGTAGAATTTATCATACGCTAAAAACCGAGTTGGCGCCTCGAGTGACGCGATTTGTAAGAGTAGGGATATAGACGACTCCTTCGTCGAAAAATATGCCTCTTTTTCTTGTGAATTTTTTGTATGAATACCTTGTTTTGCTTGGATTCCTATTTATCTAAATTTCTCTCTGCCTTTTGAGGAAACACTGTCAAAAAATTTTGATTTCTAACGACTCGGGAATCCCATCATTATTTCCTGAATTATAAGTCGCCATTGCATTAATTTAAATTAACTCTCTAAGCGATTTTCGGAAAATATTACACATTCGACTGATTTATTTAATTTTCTTCGCTGGGCTCGTAAGGACTCGTCGCATTGGTGGTTTAGTCGTTGGGTCCATCATAACTTTGGAAATGCAAATGTATTCAATGATCGAACATGACCTCAATAGAAGCCCATTCTTTAATCCGCCTGCGAAGATTAGCCTTTTTTATCTCTCGTGCATCTATTCAAGTTTTAGAACCCTCACCTCTTGAGATGGCCTCATTCGAAAACAAACAGAGAGTGCCTAAAATATTTCCACTCCTCTACCACCGAAGTGGTTTCGGGAAAGGTCTCTAACCTGTTTACATATTCCTATATTCTCCTCCAAAAACAACTCCTCGTCCCCCGATCGATTTCTCCCCGAAGGGAATAATCTGTCCAGGCATAAATGAGTGCGATCCATTTCCGCTTAGATGGTTGCTTAGGCGTCTCCATTTATGGCGGGTTAATGACGAACAGATTGACTCGGAGCGGAGTTAAATGGCGCCGGGACACGAGAGCTGAGAAAGGTGCCAATAAGCAGCCGTGCTGAGACGTGAATGGGGCACTGGCTCTTCATTTGCTCCTCCGCGCGGGAAGGGGGCGAGATGGGAGGGGGGACTTCATTTTCAGTCGAGCCATTTATTCAACCATCTTTAGGCGTTTCGAGGAGGCGAAAGTAACCATTCCCCGCGGAGCTTTTTATATCTCCTTTCAGGTTTAATACTTCACATAAAATACGCTGTAAACCTCCGTCGCGGGGAATGTGACGATTATTAATTCCGCACTCAACGTGATCACAAAAGGACGCCCTCGAACGCTGACTTCGCTAACTAACTCCTTTCCTCACAAACAACCCTCTAAGTCGATATTGGTTTTTGCCTTTTACGAAGAGCGCAAACAATGGCGGGCCTCGTAACCTGAGTCCAGTTCCGCGGTTAAAGATCACCTTCTCCGCGACGGAGTGCAAGGAAAATCGTCCGTAGAGGTATTGACGTGATTTTTATGATTTAGAGCACTAAGGATTGCCGTATAGTATTACTTTTTTTATCTGGGAAGCCAACTGCGTGCATAAGTTTCCGCACCCAGATGAATAGGTTTGTGACGGCAGATCTTTTCTCTTCTCCGGACGCCTCCTCCTTGCGCTCGAATTTTTAAGGAGAAGAAAAACGTAAATCTGAAAGAAATGAATGCTCTTCGTGCATCTAGGGAAACGGTCGGAACACCACTGCATCACTGAATGAGAAGAAAATGGCATTCCATACCAGAGAAATAGGAATGAATGGAAATTTGAAGGTATGGGAAATGTGACTGGATTGTATGAGAATGGTATTTTATAGGGAATGGAAGGTTCTAATTCTCTCGCAATGATTTTTGGACGTAAAAGAGCTTAAATGATATACCAGGTCCTTCTGGTTGGCAAACCTTCACAATATCCGTGCCACGTGCAGAATTCCCTGCTAATAGTGATAGCACTCGACCGACTTCATTTTAACCATCATTCAAAAAGCAAAGCCAAAGTCTAGTAATACCTCAGACCCGCTTTAACTGCGTGTATTTTAAATGTTGTAGTATCCATTCTGAAGTCACTGCCTTGATGGCCAACATACCGTTACTCATTAGGAGGCATATGCAGTGCACTAACTCACCAGGACGCTGGGAAAAGAGTAAGGCGAGTGTAAAACTGAGGTGGGAGAGGGTTGAATTTGAGGATTTGAAAATATCAGGCATGGAAAGAGGAAAGTAATATTACCATGGTAGTTCAATGTGTTTATGGAAGGATTTGTTAGGAATTGACGGAAGAATAATTGTAGCGTAAGGATTAGGGACGACAACGTGCTCCCTTCTTCCCTACGACGATGGTTCAGTATTTCTAGCCGAGAGACCCAGAGATGTTTGTTTTTTGAGCTTCCGTGAGATGACATAGAGATTGAAAATGAGTGTTAATGTGTCCAACACCAAAGTGCTCGTTTTTGATAATAAGTTTAAGAAAAAATGGATCCATAGAGAACGAATATTAATGGAAATGTATGGACTCCAAATTTTGGGAAGGGGATAACTGATAAGGTTTTTTTGCATGTGTATTATGTACTTGGTTGAAGAGGTTAACATTTTGAATAAAGTTAATTTTCTAGTTTTAAATGCCAAATTAAGACCAAAACGGTTATTTAAATTATGTAAAATTATAACGTATGTTCAAACTCGCCATTGAGCATCGTGGAACAGAATAAAATAAAACAGAACAATCCTTACTAAATATTGTACTGTATTCATTTTGTTTCAAAATAGGAGAATTGGAATCTTGACGCAGTTGGAAAATCTTTTTTTATAATTGGAGGGTAAAAAAAACTTATTTAGCATTAACTTCTGGTGTACCTAGCAAAGATAATGGAACAATAGACTACCCGTTGGTGAAAAAATATATTTCAGGACAAGAAAAAGTGGTTATTGATGAAAACTCACCTCAAAATGCCAACGGACTCGTACGTCTCAATATGTATAATTGGAATGCCCAGTATAATTGTGTCATTTGTGATACCTTCAGCCCTGTTATTCTTTTATTGGACGAACATAAAACACTGAATTGATATAATTAGTAGGGATAAACTGTGAAATAATATTAACTATAATTATTATAATTATTTATTATTATTATATGAGCAAGTTGATGACGATCATATGTTGGCGGTTTTGACAGAAAATGACTAGTCGAATCATCCAACAGATTCTTGAGAGAACAGCTAATGTTTTGAGAAGAAGTCCCTTTGGGGGAAGTGGAGCTCTGGTTGTCGCAAGCCTGGACAAAGGAGCAGTGATTGAGGAGTAACACCTCAAGATTGATAGAGTTCCGTGCTTACAAGCACTATCCGCCGGAAACCACTGGGAAATGAGCTAAATATCACCGCAAGGAAATCAATTCTCCCGCGAGGATTAGAACCTGGACCCATGGGAGTGAAAATCTAGCGCACTGACCGCTTCAATTATTTCAGTAATAACTCCTTGCACTATCGAATTGCTTGTAATCATAAACAAGAACTTCGCACGACGATGTACTTAGGCATTCATATTGAAAAGAATGAATGAAATGAAAAAAAGAAATTCAATGGGATTCTTTATGTTACTGCCTTCGACATTCATTCCAGTTGCTAATATCCGTTTTCTTTTAGTAGTAAGTAGCAAAATATTTCGAGGGGGAGTCACTCCTTGGTCCCCTTGGTACCTTTCTCTAAATACTGACCACCGATGCCGAACCAAGGTCTATCTCCTCCCTTTCACCGCCCGTAAATTTCCCCTTCCCTCGTGCCACCGATCTTAAATGTATTCCTAAGGGTACAAACGAACTTCGTCATTCATTCACCTCTTCAGACGGTCACTGCAGCATTTAATCTATCAGCTTGGCAACCTCTTAATATTTTCAATCATAATTGGCTTAAAAGTTAAAAGAGCCAAAAGAAATAAAATGCTCATTCTAAATCATCCCTGAGTTGCCATAGGTAAACCGTCCTCAACTTTTAGTGAGCAGACGAAGTGGAACTGAACGGAATAATATCATATTTCTTCGGACTTTCCAAATATGCTTAGAGTTTAATCAAACAATTCTCCTTTCATTCTCGAATACTTCCTTATTACTTACTTTAGTATTTCACTTTCACCTCCACTAAAATGATGAAGATATTTGTTTGGCCAGAGTTTGTTCCAGTTCTTGTTACGGGTCATCCATTTATATTACGCTGGATATGATTTGAAGGAAAGTTTAAAATGAGCCAACGCTTAATTTTCGACTTACTCTTAAAAACCATCTACGAAGAAATGACTACTAATGCTGATTGAACCCTCTTTGGGCATACCTTATATTTGTAATAGCTGGAACGGGCTTGAACTGTAAATTCGTCGTTGCTTTTTAATTCTCACACACATTTTACTGCAAATACTGATGAATTCTCCTCATACTTTTACAGAATATCGTGTGCGAGTTCATATTTTGTGTAAAAACCTATGTATTCCCAGAGTACTGAGAATTACTCAAAGTACTGAAAATATGTGTATTGTCTGAGTGTGATCCCCCAATCTACTTTTTACATATTTTACAATAAATTTTTGTTATAATTATCATTGCTTACCCTTCTTAATTTTCAAATTTTTCCTACCGTGGAAACAATTTCTTACAGTACATTTCTTTTACAATACATTTTTTTAAATAATTTTCATTGCTTCCCATTCTTAATTTTCAAATTTGGCCTACCGTAACAATTTCTTTGTAGGTATTTCACCCCTCCTCCCAAAACGCCTTTAATATTTTTGCTGTGATTCCTCCTTTTTTCTTCTAAGCAGGCTTCCTTGTTCTTTCTACCTTTTTTCCAGGAACCCCTTAAACTCATCTACTTTCCTTCGAAGCACCTATTTATTCCAGATATCCTCAAGACTAAACTTTCCCCATGCATTTTAATTTTTTCAACTCATTTTGTTGTCGTCTTTAATTTGGTGACGCGTTACCATTTTTCTCCTCTATTTTTTGTAGCAAAGACCATCATTTTCACTCTTACTCCATATTCCATCCTCTCTTTTTCTGGCCGAGATCGTTTCTCAAGATTTTCCTTTCTTTTTCGAATTAAAATTTTTCCATATCATCTTTCCTGTTCACTGTCGGACGTTCTAAACAACGGTCATTTTGGCTTCATTACCGTGATATTGTTATCACGTATCTATTGTTACTTGTATTCCGTGTTATCATATGCGATAATTCCGTCTTTTTTGTCCGTATTCCGGGCTCGTTCTATATTGACTCCTTTATCATGCCCATCTGGCTAAATTCATTCATAACTATTCATCAAATTCATCTGATTCTTAAAATTAATAAATCTTACATTCATATGCTTTTCTCTGTCATGTTTATATTTCATTTTTTCTGTTTTTTTTCTAAATCTTGAGTTTTGTTTTATTTGCTATCTCGTGCAGTCTCCATGCATTCTCTTACCTCCTTCTTCGTTCACTGATAAGAATGTCAAATGCGACCGATTGAAGCTCAATATTTAACCTAAAAGGTTTTATTCGATCCCTTCTTCTTGTACGACTTTTTTCCACGCACTCATTACTTTTCCAGGACAATATTAAGGTAAATTGGGGCCAGTCCATCTCCCTGTCTCGTCTCTCCTGATCTCATATGGAGCTGAAAAACCCCCAGGAATTTTTAGCTTTGTAAGCTGCATCCAATAGTATTAGAATGATAATTGGTCTTTTTTTATGCCGAATGCATTGTTCTATGTCTGATTCTCCCGATTTCTTAAAGAGTGACTACCAGGCGATCGAGTCATATGCCTTGTTAAAATCAAAGAACACAGTTATCATATTTCTGCCAATTAGAAACCTTACTCTCAAAATTGTTTAGCCTGAAGATTTGTTTCGCATAGTATATTCCCTTTCTCATGGTTCCTTGAAACTCGGTTATTTAATAATCCACCTATCCATTCATTAGATTTACTAACGCCTTGGAAAGTACTTGTTAGGAGTTGGTAACAGCGAAATCCTTCGTTAAATTCTAATTGAAATGGCGTTTTTCTCTCATTTTTGTTGGCATTCAAAGAATTGTAACTTCACACGCATTACCATGTCCGACTAGCTCACTTTACGCATCATAAAGTTGTATTTCTATCATTTTGCCTCTTTGTTTTAATTAAGTATTCTCAATATTAACTCAATGAGTGTTATATGTTATGCTATTTGGAGATTATGCCTTCTCATGCTCTTCTCAGCGAGGGTTAATTTTATCTAGCACCTTTTTAAACAACCTGAATCGCTTAAAACTTGCGAGCACACGAACCCATTGCCAACAGTAGAGTCTCGCTACAGGACGTGGGACGAGAATTTCTTTCACTATTTCACCGCTTTGGCTGGCATTTCAAATCCTGTATGTTATTATTGGCACGCTGAACTGATTCAGGAAGGAAGCCTATCTATTGAAACCTCCAACCCCGGCCTTGCGTTTAGATTCGCGAGCACATTTATAGGCGGCGAGCTAATTCGACCGTTTCCGTACGCTCATTGGGTGGGCACTGGCGTGTTTATCGGTATCGCGCCCCATAGCGGAGGACACTTCGAGGGCCGATCCAAATTAAGGGTGGCACACGTGGGGGAATCGCGCGGGCGGCGGTCGTTTCTTCCGGCGCAATCCGTACGAACGCGCGGCCGTCTCGAGATGGAGATGAATCTTGATGCGGAGAGGAAAGTGGATTAGCGGCCGAACGTCCGATTTTCAACCCCCCCCCCCCCTCCTCATCTTCCCCGCCCCCCCAACACACAACCAGATCGACGCCGAGATGGTCTTCGCGGGAAACGGCATTTCCTTTTTTTGTGGATAAAGAGCCGGCAATGAATTATGCACGCGGAGGTGCCCACCGCGTATATTTAAGCCCTCGCTCCACATCACCTCCCCCCCATCCCGTCCCCACTCACCTCACCCGTACTTCGGCCAACCCCTCCCCCTAGAATCGCTTTCTCCGCTCGCCTCCGCCCACACGCTCACCCCCCCCCTCGAACCCAACCGCCCTTCTTCCCGATCAATGCAATAGCCATAGTTTATTATGCCACTTTCCGTCATGGGGAGAGGGGATGAGAGGGAGGTGGCTTTTTTGAAAACTCTCCGAATGAGATCGTCCTAAGCGTTTCACAGTTGGCACCCAAAGGAGTACCGCTTTCTACTCATCCGTCTGAATTCCCCCGCCGCTCCCTTGAATCCTGTCCGGTATCTCTGCGCTCGCCGGAGCACCTCATTGTGCCTCTCGCCCTAGCGGAACACGCTCGCTCTTTCGCACCCACGTTCACACTTGCAATGCCCCGGAGCACCAGCGGAAAGGGAAGGAGACTGAAGGGATATGGGTGGAGTGGGATTAAAGTGGTTATGTGCGTTCAAATAAAGGTAATCTGAACAGGGAGAACCTTTGACCAAAACCATCGCTAGTTTATGTGAGCCAAGGGGTACAAAATAAAATTGCTCTCTTCACTACGCTCTCGTGAGGGTTTTTTTTGCAATAAATGGCTAACAATAACAGAAAAAACTTGAAAGAACTTTTTTCGTAATTCCTAAAATGGCTTTGTAAAGAACAAGACCCAAAAAGCAATATGCAAGTTGAAACCTGAGACGTTCTCATTCCGCGGGTTACAATAGAATATTCTTCATCCCCATCTGATCTGATCATGAAATGTGGAAGGCGGGTTGGTCGATCATTATATGCCGTTGTTTTGCTGCCAGGCACAGGTGGACACACAAATTTCTGAGGATTTCAGAGCATATCTATCTAACAAAATAATTTTGCATATTTGAGTGCAAAACAGTGCCACATATAAAATTGAAACGTACATTTATACGGATGCACTACATTCTGTTTATAATTATGCATGTTTATAAAATTACAGGGCAAATTCAAACTGGAATTTATGTTGCAACTTCATCGAACGTTCAGAATCCTCCCAAGTTACTATAGTGTGTACTTTGATTACGAAATCATTTGTACAAATTGGAATGGAATTCGAAAATGTAAAATACCTTACTTCAATTTATTCAAATGTATAGGGATATAGTTTACCTCTGGGTTAATAAAGCCTCTTGAAAAAACCGAGGTTTTTAAGATAAATATTCACACGAAAATTTAAAAACTTCCTTTTTTTTAATTCATGCGCTTTACAGCAACAAAGGATCGTAAATTATTTCATGCATGTTGGAATTGTGCGTTGACTAGCGTACTGGCTTCCCACCCGGAGGGCCCGAGGTCGAACCCTGGAGACGGCAGATTTTTTTCAGTGGTACCCGGATTCCTACATGACGGGCTTTGTGGAGAGCACTTTAAGTCGATACGCCGTCCGTCGGACGTTGAACTGCGGAACATTTGCCGCCTTTCATTAAGAGTAGACTAATACCGGCGCCGGGTTTCTCTCCTCTCTTCCTCATTTCCCATCCATCCCTAATGGCACAAATGACCCCTGATGTCAGTCGCCTCCCCTAAAATTACTACTACTACTATTACTAACAACTGACAAATTAGTTTGACCAAGCAACCCCGTAGAATTTGGAGGCATCCCAAACTGGAATCGTACAAAGATGAAACTTGATGAAAATCTAGCTGAGAATCTGATAATGGGTACCAGAGGGTATCTATTGGAGGGATAGTTTAAAATTTAAAGATCAGTGTTGCAGTTTGATGAGAAATATTTTAAATAAGCATTTTATTCTCTATTCTTAGCATTTATACGCAAAAATCACCTTGCCCAGTGGAGATTTGAATCTTCATTCGCTACGCTCCGCGGGAGCCTTCAGAATGGGCCTTGCCTAATGAATTTGCTATTGCATAATTAGCCTTTATCCGCTAGTTGCACCAAACACTATACTTTGAAGAGCTCACACTATAAATACATTAGCAAAACCAGTTAAAATAATGAAACGGGCTCCCAAACAAAGAGATTTCAGCGACTACGGTTGTATTTTCCCAGCGAACATTTCAAAGACTAACTCTGACAATAATCATCAGATCATTAAATCGCTTTGAATCCCTGTGAAATATTTCATAGTTAGCCTTCGTCAGAGTCGATCATCACGATATACAAGTCCTGGTGGGAAAACCCAAGAAAACTTCAAATAATTAAACTTATCCACCTCGCACAGTTCGCGTTAACAAAAAAAACGAAGCTATTAGAATCCATCATTTTAGAAATGAGGAGGTTGTTGTCATTGCCTTTGTTCACGAGAACTCAATAAACCAGTGAATCACGGCAATATTATGTCATTCTACGAAACACCAACTTCACACGACCATGTGGTAGCAAGGTACGAGATAGATGTACTCTAATACTTACACGTATTTTTCTTCATCTCATGCCATTGATCCCAGAATTATTTCCAGGAAAGGCCTAGGTATTCAAGGGTCCATAAATAGTTATTTAAAAAATGATTATGATATGTACAGTCATTGAAATTATTATCGTTGAATCATTCATTTAAATGTAAATTTATCCAATTGTACTATTGTTCATATTTACCGAATTTACAACGTGAAATATCAGTTAAATAAAGATAAACATATATAATTTTGCACAATAATGTTCTCGTATTTTGCAAAATGTTATTTAATTTTATATTGTTAGAATAAATTTTGCAAGTTTCATTGATTTGACTCTATTAATGCGTGATATTCAGACAATTCAAGTTTAAACACGTACCTGGGGTGTAACACTATCACTGACATGTTGGTTTCTTCAATGAATTGGGAAATTGATTGTACTGCTTAGATTATTAGCATAATCCATTTCTGCCAGAAATTCGCCACTACGAAAAGGAGACTACTATCGAGAACTTTCCGGCATTAGGAGTCGTATTTCGTGGATTAAAATAATAAATTTACTCATGTTCCTGGTGACTGAAAGGGAAACAGGAGCATATCGTTTCGCAGACGGTTATAGCAACCTGAGCGGATATTTTCAACGTTTCCAGCTGGGAGCACAGTTACACAGAATATTTCGGATGACATTTCGGAAAGCAGGAATCCATAATTATTTGCAGGAAACATTATTTTCAAAACCAGTTCCATAAAAAAGGCAAGTTACATCAGGCGATGGAAAATTTTCGAGTAATTTTCATCTCTGTTCATTTAACTTATTTTTACGTCAAATTTTATGGTTGCCGTAAAACGAGAATTCATTCTAAGTGACCCTAATAGAAAGTTGTAAAGAAATACGTATTGTGATATGTCGAATCAGTTTTCTTACACTATACATGAAGTGAAAGTTCTTCTGACTATGGAGTGGATTTAACAAATTTAAGGTGAGACAACACTAATATTTATTCCTCCTAAATTGCACGCTTGACTTATCTGATGGAGGAATGTCTACTTCTTTCAAGGCGTAAGAATCGTTGAGCCCCAAAATGTTTTAGACAAACTCAAAGGTCATTACAACATCATCGAGTCACTGCATAATAAACCAAACAGTTGCTTACATATTTAAAGTGCTGTTACATCGATATTTTTATGAACGTGAGATGTATAATAGTATTTTATTTGATCTGTTCGAGAATTCTCTTATTTTCACAGGGAATATTACCTAACAAGGAGGGGATTTAAAAAAATTAATGCCAAAATAAATTAAAGAGAAGGATTGAAACTTGTAGAAAGGCACAAGAGTCTCCGGGCTATTTGGCACCGAGGAGATTTTAACGCGTGGGGAGATTAAATCCCCCCCGGTGCTAACTAATTCGGAGACTCTTGTCTCACCCTATCTACCCGTTTTAATTATCTTTTGGGCGATTCTTGAGGAGAACCAATGCTAATCCTGATGAATTCGTGGTACGTACTATTTTTCGTGTCATATATATGAGGGATGTGGAACTTGAGAGATTACATAGGACCCTACTTGGTCCCCATTTACTAACCGTTCATTGCAACATTGCATTTTTAATCCACATTTGGTTCATGCAGCTCGTAAGTTTTTCTCACACAATCTTAGTAGCAAGCTACCATTCTTTTCTCGTAATTGGTAATTTCTCGAATCTCCTGATAGATCCCTATTTTTTAATCCATTTTACCCACTTCGTAAGGGAATAATAATCTCTCGTATAACCTTTTGTTGGTTCTTCTTCAATTTTTCCTTCGACTTCATTATTTCTCATTGCATTTACTGGTAATCTGTTTTTTCGTAGACAGGTGTCCTCTCCTATACTGTATAGCCACTCCCTCGCTTCTCAATCTCCTGCCCAACTCCTGCCCTCCTTCAATTCATTAATCGTATCCAATATAATGGTTCTACCTCTCCAACTCGATCAACGTTTCATCCACTCCGGTTTTTGCTCCACTTTCGCCAGTTACCCATAATTACGGTCCTCATTTATTCCCAAAAAACAAATACAATCCATTCGATAATTTGATGAATCGGCGAATCTCTTCCGAACACATGTGACGTTCTAGTAACAAAACAGAGTACATGTCTAGCTTAAGTCCATACCAGTTGTGGAAATAGCTACGGCTAGTTTAGGTCCACACCCATAGGTGTGCTACGCATAGCTATGCTATGCGTAGAACACCTATGGGTGCTATAGCCCATAGCTATGCTATGCTATGCATAGCTACGGCCACGTTTTTTTAACAACAGTTATATTCCGGGAAATATACGACCGTATTCATTTTGTGAGTACAGCATTTCAGAGTGTTGCCAAAAGGAATTGAAAAGGACCTCATCAACATTATCCAAGTGATTATTATTGCTTTACGGAGTGGTTAAAAAAGGATTAAATAATATGGATTTATCGGGGGATTCAAGAAATTACCACGGATGAGAAAATAATGGTGGCTCGCTATTGGAAAGGAGTGAGAAAAAATTAAAGAGTTGCATGGACGAACAGTGGATTCAAAATACAATATTTCAATGAATGTTTACAAAATGGTAAATAGAGCTATTCAGTCTATGAGTGTGTGGCATGAATAAATTACTTCCTTATATTTTTATATTTCATTTGAAATTTAATTAATATTTTGATGTGCTTTTGCGGAGAAGTATGCGATAACCATAATCAAGTTGGATCGACTAATCACGATGGAAATTCAGACAACTCCGCAAATTTCTGTCGAAGGAATGAATAAAAATTTCAATAAACCCGCACCTCCCTGTATATTCAGTGGGACGATAGTTTTTATACGGCTGGACGGGCGACAGAGACTCAGAGGACACTCTCATGCCGTCATGCTCCATGAACGCGTCCAAAAAGTTACTGCAAAAGTGCTTTTTTTGGAGAGTGTGCTAAGGAATAGAGCTCCCACCCTTGGATGCCCTTGTAAAATCCAACTCGTAAAGAATTATAGCAGTACAAGGAATATTCAATTTTACAATACTGACTTAGGACTTAAAAGTACAAGCCAAATGTATCCACAGAAATTGAGACTGCTTCAGCCGTTACTCCTTGGAATTTCTCCATTGTATAAATAACAGAAACACAGTTTGGTGAATTTCTATTTACTATACAATTCGTGGAAAGTATTGACCAGATGTGTAGGGCTATTCATGACAGAATGTTCCGAATACATTAGTAATATAGCATACAAGGATTGAAGAGGATAATACCTACAGCAGAATTGAATCTTCCTATACTGCTAATCGTTGCGTCGTACACATTCTTTCTTCAGTAATGGTAGCAGTTATAGTATAATATTTGTACACAAATGGGAAATAATTCCTATGAAATTACTTTTGATAATTTATTGCATTGATGTACATTGCATTGCATTGCATTGCTGTACCTGTAATTCTGGTCAATATTCAACGTGAACATTTTTGGAAGTACATTTCATTTTCAGTCATAATATGCTGTTGAGATATTTATTCCTTTCGATACCTTTTTGATTACTTTCGACACTGAGGGAAGGGTACGCGGATTAAGTGCAAAGTTTCGGCATTCCCGGAAGCGTCTTGAGCGAATTCGTTAGCGTCTCACGCGCCCAATTCGGACAGCAAAGATGTCCCGAGGTGGTGGGTGACCAGTCGCTGGCGAGACCCAACGCACCCGGGGCCGATTAAAGAGTCCCGTAATCTCCCGAGAGCTGGACCACTCTCTCCCTCTCTTTCGCCCTCTTACACTCGCTCACGTACGCGTACACCCTCCTCACCTCCCCCTATTCCCCGAGTCACCGCTCACCGCCCCGAACCACAAAAGCACGAGTCAACCCCCTCCAACCCACCCCAACCACCCTCCCGTGTCCTTGCTGAAAAAAGTGAGCTTATACAAGACCCCATGCTCCCCCTCCCCGGGATAGAAGCGTATTCCACTCTTCACGACCTTGGGAAAGAGGAATCATTAGTACCGTTACGGGGACTGCCACGCCCCCTCCCAACTCTCACCCCTTCCCCCAACCCTCGGCCGACGCCCCACACCCCTTTTCCCTGACATCTCCCTCCCGACCCACCGAACACCCGTCGCACCCCTCCAGCCCCATCCACTCTAAAACGACCACCCCCGACCCCAGATTCCCACCACGCCTACTTTCACCCGTCACTTCCTGGGCTCGCCACTCACTTCTCGCACCGCGCTCCATCCATACCCCCTCCACCTATCCGCCACCCGACCCAACCCAGCCCGAGGCGACCTCCTCCCTGCCCGCGAGTCGACAGCCCACACGGCGGCGGCCCCGCAGCGACCACCCCGCCCGCCTTTCCAATCGCGAGCGGGGGCCGGCGGCTCCTCCCGCCTTGGCACGCGCCCTCGGCCCCTCTTCCCGCGACCGCTCTCCAACAGAGTCCCTCCTCCTCCCCTTGCTGGGCGCTCTCCGGCGGCCCTCGCCCTTTCTTTTCCTGCCTCCGATCGCGCCGAGCACTCGCTTCCCTTTCGCTTGCCGAGGAGGAGGACGTGCGGGGAGTTGGGTCGTGAAAGACCCGACTGGTGGCTCTGCTCCTTACGGACACTATTAGCAATACCTGTGGAGGGGAAATCCAATCATTCAAATGTTGTAGTGAAGAGAATATATGGGAGGTAATATGTGAGCAGAGAGTGGGGATAATCACTGAATTTATTAAAAAGATGCGTAAAAAGTGGTAATTCCCCTTCGTGGTCCATATATAGTATGTCCCCCGCCACACGCCCTTGCGGCAGTTTGCGGGGTATTGTGTTGATGTAGACTTGTCTGCACTGAAACATTAGTTTCAACTGGATATTTTGAAAAGGAAAATAAAACGGTTGTGATGGTAAAAGAAGAGGAAACCGTTATAAAATTAAAACCATAAGTTAATAATGCAACGCTTTTCAACTTGAGATGAAGGCCTGTTGATTATAGTCTAATGAATCCTAATCGTTTCCTTGAGCTTGCATGGTACATGTTTTGCGTGTATTAAAAATTTATGGTCATGTCCTATTTGTATAGACTCCCGTAAAATGAGTGGTTTCATATATTTTACATATTTGCACCAAATACAAAACAAGCCAGACCTGGAGGCAATAAATGGCCTATTACTGCAAGGAAATCCACATCTTTACGGTACACGTGACAGCATGGAAGCAAAATAAATAATTGAGTACAAATGTGTGGAAGTATTATTAGGAAAATCCTATTCTGTATTTCTATTCTGAAAATATTATTCTGGATATCGTTTGCTATGTTTTTCTTGTTCGTTATTACTTTATAAAAAATTGGGAAACTAAATATTGAAATCGACCAAAATAAATGCAAAGATAAAAACAATATATACTATAAATTAAATTAAAAAGGTAAAATCAAAATGAGAGCATCAGTAAAATATTTATTGAATTAAATTCCTAGATGCCATGTATCCTTACCTTAAAGGACGATCACGAATTGGAAAATAAACATCCGGGAGTCTGCAAAATATATACTTTTCCCCTGGAGTCTTCGCGTTCCTCTAGGTGAGGTTTCCTTGCAAAGACTTGCACGATGAATTGCATCTCCTTTCACTTTCTTAAGGGTTTACATACTCAAAAATATTGTTGATTTCCTTAATGAAAAAGAATGGAATTCCTATCTTTATTTTATATCTAAATCAATTAAGAATATGTATTTTACAGCTTGTGCCCAATAAGTACTACTATACGACGAAGAAGACTTTAGAAAACATAACCTGAACCAATTTTCCTAATTGTCGGTGAAAAGTAAAGTAATTTCTCAGAAAACTATAATATATGCATAATTTGTTTCCCATGTTATGACTTCTGTAGCTAGGTAGGCTCAAAATTATAGAAGAGCACTTGACTACTTGCTAAGATTGATGCATGTTTCGCTCTATAATGAGTAACCATAATGACGTCAGCTTTTCAAGTACTACATTAGTTAGGTGATCTCCACATGTGTCACAAATTACGATCTTTCTTCGTTTGGAACCTACCCATTTCCTTATCTGCCTAACGGAACAAGCAATCAAGAGAGATAGTATGCGAAAACGTCCCTGTGCCTCTAAAAATATTCGATATGGTGTTTCCGTGGGGTTTAGTGACGTCTAGAGTTTATCAATATAAAATATATTAGGAGTAGTTCACCTTTTAAAAGGATAATGCCCTAATTTTTGGATTATCGAGCCATTGGACTATCATAATTCCCCTGCTATGCACCACCATATTTTACGTTTAACTCCTAAACGACATACGGTGATTACAATGGGATTTTTGGATTTGACGGCAGGACTCGTAATTTGGCACACGCCTTAACGCTGTTCACCGGATGAGACGTAAAACCTTGAAGACGGCGAGCCGCTGGTCGAAGGCGACACCTGGTATCACGCGTTGAACTCTCTTAATCCTTTACCACATATACACTTCACATATATTACTTTACTACATATAATCACTTCCCTGAACCTGCAAAATGCCAATGACTTGGCTTTCAAAAGACGATGAAGACTCCAAATTTAGGTTTCAGATCTTCCTTAGTCCTTTCAATGCTCTTGTTTTACGCATATCCCTGAAGTGGATCATAGCTGTCAGTGATAGCGTACTGCTGGCCAAGTATTTTACGGGTGTCAGTGAAAGATATTTGTCTCCACAATTTCAGATTGAATTTTAAAATTCATCATTGTTTCAGGAATTTGTCTCATTCCATTGAAAGGGAACCGAGCCACAGAAATTTCACTTCCCGTCCAAATGCTCCGAATCTCTTCGTGTTCCTATGTTCCACGTCGAGCAAAAGGAAATATCCCCCTGCCATTCTCCATTTGTCATATACATAAACATATATATATATATATATATATATATGTATATATATATAAAAACATGTATGTATATATATATATATGTATACACAAATTCAAACACGAAAATGCTATGCGGTGAACACATATTTATGCATGGATATAGATATCAGTAAAAGGGGGAGGAACACATATAAAAGGCAAACACAGGAGGGATGGAGAAGGCAGAATCGAGCAGATCACCAGTGCAAAAATATTTTCTTATATATATATATATATATATATATATATATATATATATATATATATATATATATATATATATATATATATATATATATATATATATATATATAGGAGCTCGGCGTCCGTCGAAATTATCAAGATATTATTGTGAGTGTTCTTTTTATGTGTTCTCGTGCTGTGTGTTACTGTCTAAGTTATATATATATATATATATATATATATATATATATATATATATATATATATATATAGAGAGAGAGAGAGAGAGAGGGATGAAGGAAAGCTATAATTTTCCACCAATTGAGATTAGAACCAAGGCAACTATTTCAACTTCCAAGCGTTCAGGGTAATTGAGGTTAAGTGTAACATATTATTGAATGGATCGTTAAACGTTATCTTTTGGGGCTGGAATTTCACTCTCCGATCATAAAGTCTTCGATATTTTGGCTGCACTTGAGATTAATCAGCGGGAATTTTCAATAGATAAAATCCCTATGCATAAGGAAATTCTAGCATCATTAAATTAAATGTGATGTATTACCACGTATCCATTTGCAGTGAGTTATGGGAGGCTCTTGATCTTCGGCCAATATGGTTAAGGTCATTATTTCTATCGAGGGTAGTTGAAGGAACGTAGGGTTGGCATAAAGGAAACGGATAATCTGGAGTTGTCCTCGGTGGTAGGGGGTCCGGATCGTGTAAGAGTATTTAGCCCAATCTGCGGTGGACAACCAGCCGCACTCGGAGCCATCCCTCCAAGGTTGCTCGGGTATGGGCCTAAGCACCATCGAGAAATCTGCCACTCTGAACCCTGAGGTTTGAGCCGGACCTTAGCGAGAGTCTAGTGCGCAATGTGGACTGAGCCGACTCAACCCCCTCGCATATGGGCATGGGATTGCGTAACCACGCCCATCGGCGTCCCCGACGAGAGAGGCTCAGCCCTTCCCGGGATGAGAGGTGGAATGCAAGACACGATCAGCTGTGCGGAGAGGAACGGAAACATGGGCTAGCTCTCCAGTTTTTTTTGCGATTCTTGCCGATACCCATCCAGGGACGACGCAGGACAAACGGAGTAAGTATGCATGATAAACAAGATATGTATTAGAATATATACACACATTAGAAGTAATATGCGTGTTGGCTTTTAAGAAGCTAGATTTCATGAGACGTGTTATAGAAAAAGGTAATGAAAAAATAAGAGAGAGGAAATTATACTGCGCTTCAGTTAACCAACATTTAGAATGCACATCTGAGATGCGTTAATTAAAACTTAGACACAAATAAGTTTCCTGAGAAAATTCGCTAGATCGTTAAAAATTGCTTCGAGAAGCGAACAAGCATGACGGAATAAAGAAGCTGGGAGCTTCTTTCGCGAAAGGAACAGGCAAGGTAATGGCACCTATGTACCAATATTAATATCTTGTTACACCGAGGGAATTGTTATGATACAAAATCATTTTACTAAGTTTGACCATTGGGATTCGAGGTCTGTAAATTAATTAATGAGACTGACTTTTAAAATTTTTTTCATTCAAATAGAATTACAATTTTATATTTTCACCCTCTTAATAACTTCCTTATGAAGCCACAGAGTGCTGGAGACGGTTCTTTCACTCCACATAGCAGTGCTGGAACTCCGATACTGGAATTATCTTCAGCTGGTCGGTTACAGCCGTATGAATGTTTTCGACTGTCCCCAAAATGAGTTCCCATGAGGTAATTTTTCAACTTCGGGAAGAGAAAAAAGTCACAAGGACTCAAGTCTGGCAAATAAGGAGGCTGATCAGCCACATGAATGTTTTTACTGGCCAAAAACTCGTTTATTGAAATTGCTGTGTGACAAGGAGCATTATCGCGATGCAACACCCAGTTGTTCTTGATCTCACACGAATGACACTTTTTCGAAGTTTTTCAAGAACCTTCAGGTACAAGTGTTGATTGACCGTTTTGTCTTAAGGTAGAAACTCTTTGTGGTTGATTCCTTGGACACAGAAAAAACAAATCAGCATGCATTTGATCTTCGACTTCTTCATCATTGATTTGTTGGGTCTTGGGGAGGTTCAAGTGTGCCACTCCATGCTCTGGAGCCTGGTTTCTGGGTCGTACTCCAACACCCAAGACTCGTCACCAGTAATGACACGCTCCATAAAATGGGGTCATTTTCAGTAGAATCCAAAATTTCAAGACACATTTCCCTCCTGAAGTCCTTTTGGTCTTGCGAAAGGTTTTTTGGAACCATTTTTGCGCAGATTTTTCTCGTCCTCAATTCATTGGTCAAAATCTGATGAAAGACGATATGAGTGGAATTCAACTCTTCCCCGATCATTTTGACCGTCAACCGACCATTTGAATGCACAAGATCCCGGATTCTGTCGATATTTTCAGCGGTTATTGAAGATAAAGGCCTTCCGGTTCTTGGTTCATCTTCAATCGACTCCCTTCCTTCTAAAAATGCCTTAAACCACCGAAAAACCTGGGCTCTTGACAAAGCAATATCTCCGTAGGCCAGCTGAAGTTTAGCAAGAGTTTTCGTTGCACTGTGCCCAAGTCTGAAGCAAAACCTGATAGCACACCGTTGCCCAAAATTGATGTCACTCATTTTTAGAACACAATAGAAAAAATGTTTCAAAAAATAAATCGTTACGGACAACCAAATGACTCGAGCGAGTTCAACCCCGTACTGAATACGGATTACATGTTCCCCTGCCGCCCCTCCAAGCCCAGCGCCTCCAGTGTTGCCAGATCGAACGCTATGTTTCCAGTCTCCTTACTTAATTTGTATACCTCTAATAATAAGAGAATAAACATAACACCATAATTATTTCAAGCGCTCGTTCTTACCTCACCTGACATAAAAAATCGAATTCTAAGAGTCCGAAAAAGTTAAACTAATTGGAATATATAATTTGATGAATAGGTTGAACGCAACAATTACTGCATGATGTATATTGGCACATCTGTACACGTGAAATGTACTTGTATATAGCCTAACATGTATTCAAGTTAATATATATACTAATATTTCTGCATGTAGTATGTCGTGTGCCCTAACAATTCTCACATACTCCCTTATGGTGGCTTGGGTGTGTTGTGTAAATATAGATACAGATGAGTTATTAGGGAAAAATCGGGACAAATGCACTCCGACCCATTTCTGTAGATGCCCTTAAAATCAAACCTGAAAAAAAATTTTTGTTAATATTTCCCGCACCTAAATTGTTTTCGAGTATTGACTGATGTCACCCGTCTGAATAAATAGCATGCAGACCAAATTAAGCAAACAAACTCCAGCTATTTTTTCTGTTTACTTCTGTTCATCGAGATATTTCTCAAATTACCATGTTCAATTACAACTACCCAGTGCTCCAAATACCGAAATCAACTACATGTGACACAGTGAGTTCGTGGGGGTCATAGATGTAAGAAGAGGGAAAATTATGAGGTAGAGACCGAAGGGTAAATGAATATTTACGGAAAATTAAGCCAGCTGAGCGAGGAAAGTAAAATAAGTTTGAGCTCTTCAGAGGATGAAAGGATCAGCGTGGAATGGGGAAAAAGTGAAGGTCTGCCGTTACCAATCACCAGATTTCAATTTAATGATGATGTTTTCAAGGTGGAGAGCCCGAAGGAATCAATTAATAGAAACAGGAACTGGTTTCCGGTTAGAGCTTTCACGATGCTGATTCAAACGAAGGCGGAAAATTGATTGAACACTTATTCTTCAGCACGTCCTATCGCAGAGAAGACGATTCCCGCACGGGAAGTAATTTAATCGGCGACGGTGGTGAGCAAGGTGATAAATACGGCAGTGTTCCCGGTTGACTGGTATTAATTCATGCGGGAAAAATGTGCCAAGCGATCGCAAGGGCGTTTCACTTTGAAGCGCCAGCGGCAAAAGGACTTGGCTGCCCTTTTTTCTATTAGCTATGGCGATAAATCCATTCGTTTCTCAGTATGCTAGCAATAAGTCAAGGCATTATGTCACTTTCTTTTTCAAGTCTCAATAGTCGTCAATGGGACGATCGAAACCTGACATTTCCAAGTTACTGACCAAAAGGATCTTCGCCACCAATTAGAGTGGACTAATTCTTCGCCGCCACTTGATAATTTCTCTACTGCACATCACCTTCAGTGCATTTTAAATGTATAAAACCGTTCAATTGATTAGATATATCAACGTGAAGTAGTGGTCTGCCATCCTATTTTGACTCGTCCAAGTTCGGAAAGATAATTTATTAAAATTAAAAGGTCTGGACAATAGTCGAGACAAATAAATAGATTGTTCATTAATGAGAGTTGATTACCCTGACAAGTTTCATCAATTTCATTTTGTGGATCCCATTTCAAATACCTTCTACGAATTCATTTTTTCTAACGAAAATTTTGCATGATTTTGAAGAGACTGAGTACTTTCCTCATTGGAAATCTTAACTCATTAGCTTTTCATATGAACTATAAAATATTGTCAAGTTAACAGCATGTGTGTCCTTGTTAAATATTAATGGTATTCGAAATTTCCTCGAAGTCATAGCCATTGAGATTACCATAACATGAATACTCATCCTCCAAACCTGAAGTTGATCAGGCAGAATTGTGTAATGTGGATCTCTCGTCATGCCCTTTTTTATCCTCGCAAAATACTTTTTTCATCATGAAATTTTCACTGTGACGATAAGTATTTTTTGTAATTTATTGTCTACGAAATTAGGGAAAATGAATTCGCACTCTTTATGTCGGAAGTCTTGGAACGATTAATTTTCATACAGATTCATAAAATCATAGGACCTAATATGAATAAATCACGAAAAACGTTGGGCAATAACTCAATTGAAAAAGGTTAAGGTAAACTATACTTCGCGTTAGTTAGACCTCACCTTGACTATGCATCGAGTGTTTGTAACCCTTCGCAAAAGTACTTAAACGTCGAAATTAAGGAGGGTTCAGAGAAATCCTCCCATTTTGCGAATAATCTTTATGAACATAAACATGAAGCGTTATGTTATCATCGGAAGCCTGAGCTGGAAAGAATGGGAAGCTTAAATGTTACATGAGCTACTTAGGACGAGTACAAACAATTCGAGTATAGCACCTGAACTGAAGGAATAACCCTCCTGACGCCGTTTTAGTATGGTGGGCTAGACCACAGTGAGAATTCAAGGGAACTTGAATGCAAAACCACTCTATAAAGGGAATCACTATTCCCTCGCGCATTTCGATACCACAGCAGTGGAACGCATAACGACAAATTGAAATTCCCGAATCCTATTAAACACCTCTAACGTTTGATGGCCTAACACTCCCTGTCATCCACCCTCGTGGCGTTTAACTGCGGATGAATACAGAGTACTTACCTTTGAGAGTAGATTTTTTTATTAAACCGCTGCAGTGACGTTCATTTCTTATAGTTATACAAACAGTGTGCCATCATAGGGCTGTGCTCTGTTGCGACGCATCGATTGCGATGTGCGACATTAAGGCGAGAGCTTATTTAGATGTTAAGCCGGCAAGAAATGAGACACTTCGCATCTTATTTTCATGCAAATGCAAAAACACATTGCGGTATAACTGTGGTGTGCGGCGTTTCCGGCGTGCGAATGTGACGTGAGTGCGTCACATTCGCACGCCAATAGCACAGATGTCACCGTGAGAGAGGGTGACTGCAGGAGTTATTCGAGTCACATGGACACGAGTGGATAAATAGATATATACATTCGTTGCCGTCGACCTCAGACTCAATCTACGCTACCAATTGGGTGCACGTACGTTGGGTCGCCCCCGTCTTACGTGTTTAATATCACGCCAGCAGAAAATTCCTCACGATTGCAGGACAAAACTTCCAAAAATATTTCAGAGCGAATGATTACAGAAAATAAAACTCCCGATAAACAGGAGTGCCGATGGAAATAATTTCTGTAACTATATCATTTTTCCCGTTCGTATTAACTTCTCAAAATTCTTATGATATACAACTCTCAATTTCCAACATATTCTTTATATTTATGCAAAATATTTTCTTTGCTTTCCGGACGTCTCCGTTAGTTCGCGCCCCACTTAGGATCTCGGGAAACAGGGTTTGTCGTCAGATTTCCCAGGGGTAAAACCACCTGGGTTGGCATACAACACACATGCCCGAGGAGGGACTCGAACCCGCGCCCTTTGAGTTTACATGCGAGCGCTTAACTCGCCTGACTATAACCGGCAGGAAAGCCATTCAAAACCGCCAAGATTTAATCTTGGTGACCGTTTTTCCGATGATTCTTTATTTTTTTAACCAAAACATCGAACGAATGGTACAATTTGGTCTGACAATAAAGCCGTACCATTCCCATCAAACAAAACGGAAATGTATGCATGGGAAGATTTGTATACTGGCCATGGTACCGGTTCGATTCCAAGGGAAGTAGCTCAGATTTAAACGGACCGTAGGTGTACGCAACCACGATCACTTATTGGTACCATAAACCAATCATTAATACCTTTCTCCTTTTATTTAAAACCTTCAATTGGTGGAAATATCAGCTGAAGCAAATCGTAATGTTAACAATTCTTTTTCATTCAACAATTCAACTGCCACCATTCCTTTTGGTGCAGAAATATAGCTCGGTGCAGTCACCGGCGCAGCTGAAAGAGAAACCACTGCTTGGAAATCGAAAACGGCTGTGTGAGCAGCAATCACGTCCCGTTGCGTAAAACGTTTAGGTCTCGGAGATGTTTTTTGGTCAACCGTTTCCTCAGTTTTCACGCGCACTTCGTAAACCGTGAGAAATGCCGTCATGGGGGGGGACGTCTTAGGAGGAAGGAGGCGGTGGGGAGTGAGAGGGAGGAGCCTTGCCTGGATTCCTTTTCCATACCGTTTGTCCGTGCAACCTCGTAATTGCTTTCAGTGAAAGCGATCACAAAAACGAGCAAACTCGAGGCTTTTCAATCCGCGATTTTCGAAAGAAGAGTAGGTTGACAGCGTCACACGAGTACTTCCCCTCGCCATTTTCCTATTCTTCTGCTGAAAGGAAATTGCTCCCGGGGTTGTGTTACAACCTTATTTCCTCCGCCGAGCGGGGATCGGGTAATTTATTGCCGAGGGAAGAGGCCTTCTCTCTTCCTGATCTCAATTCAAAGGCAAAATGTGAGAGAGATTTCTTCACCACCCAACGACACGTGCTTCAGATACCTTTGTATCTATGCCCCGGTTACACTCTTCACTATTGAATTAGTCAAATTTTTGGGTCTACAAACGATAGCTTAAATTTCAAAGAAACTGCGGGAGATGCCGCAACAGTAACTTTAACGGAGTCATCCGCTACGTGTGCATTACAATGCAACAATTTCAGAGAGTAAAAATCATTCGCCCCGACCGGGATTCGAACCCGGATCCCTCGATATTTGGCCGAGTGTTTTAGCCAGCTAAGCTACCGAGACGTCCTCTTAAACTCTGAAATTTTGGGGGCTTTAAGGAACAAGATATTGTGACGAAATACCGTAATGTCACCGGCATTCGTAGTCGTGCATCACGCATCGCGCACGACTACGAATTCCTGTGACATTGTATGTACAGTATTTCGTCACAACATCTTGTTCCTTTAAAGCCCCCAAAATTTCAGCGTGTAAGAGGACGTCTCGGTAGTTTAGCTGGCTAAAGCACTCGGCCGAATATCGAGGGATCCGGGTTCGAATTCCGGTCAAGGCGAATGATTTTTACTCTCTGAAATTGTTGTATTGTAGACGCTTTGCCTAGGCTTTGTAATATCTCTTCCATTAAATGGACATTCTATCATACCGTAAGATAAGGGAATGTATATATCTTTCTAGGAAAATAGAAAGGCATTAGTTTCAGAAGTCAAATGATTTTATTCGTGTTAAGGTAAATGTTCGCTATTTCTTTCAACAAAAATTATGGTCCAAATAGTGGATCTAAGTTCACTGTAAGGTTTTCTTCATAAAAATGCATGTAGCATCAAGGACTATAAATGAATAATATCGACATGAATTAATCAATTAATTACACTGAGGGAGAATGGAAATATCTTTTATATAGGTGAATGTGATGAGTTTTTTTATCGCATATCGAGTTCCAATTTTTTAAAAATATGCTAATCCATATCTACATAAATACCCCGCCATTCTCCAAAAAGGTGTTTGACAGGCAAACAAGCTGCAGGTGGGAAGGGTAAGGTGGGAGAATATGAGAGAGGAAGGGAAAAGGGAAAAATTATACAGAAAAAAATCTCAAGTAACGGGCAAATTTGTAAAAAACACTGGAGGAAAGTAAAATTTAAAACGAGTATTGATTCAACTAATAAAATAGTTCTTTATCATGCGAAAAAAGGGAATAAAAATTAACCAAAACCATTTATACAACAGACCACCACCGTAACAAGACAGGTCATACAGAATTGAAAAGAAAGATTAGGTATCTTGATATACGTCTGACATTTGTTACATTAAAAATCTTTTTGAAAATATTCTTATGTAAAATTATGAATTATATTATTAGACAAAACGTTTATATTAAAAATAAAGTCCTATTCCAACACTATATAGATTTTTTTAGATTTCTCTACGTCAAATTTCCCCCAATCGCGACAAATTCGAACAAACTCGTACCTAACCAATATTGCCTTCAAATTCAATTATTTTAACGTTACATGGGATTGTGAGCAGAAATTAACGTTTTGAATACCACAGATACTACCCACCTCTAACTACATTCTTATCTGTGATAGCGTAGGTGTTCTTACTTTTCGAGTGCTTTCTCTCATTGCCGATTTTTTTGTCTCATAGTTCGTGAGGCATGCAACTCCATTTCCAACTGAAGCAAATCCGGCAAAAATCATTTCATGAGTACCGTCATCCTGGCTCAGCTAAACTAATGACATTCTATGCTCATGAAAGCACATAATATATACTTGTATTTTTGTACATTACCAAAAGGCTTAGTAAAATGTTTGCTGAATCCATTCTTGTACTGTAGGATGGGTTACTAGAGAAAAAACACTCTTCTACAAAAAACCAATCCATCAATATGTTTTAATTAAATACCACAAATTTATATCCTCCAAGGTGCTTACAAAATCATCAATTACCATCTTACCTAACCCTTCATACGCTCTGTTCTCTCGCTCCAGCTCTGAGTTTTTGTGTGATGCCGAGGGAACCATCATATCACCAAATCATATTGGTAGAGTCAACCAGCGAGATAAAATAAGGGAAATAGACACCGTGAACGACGAATTTTTCTGTTCTTTCCTTGTCCGATAGGCAATCATAACAAAGTTGAACCCAAAACCCCGGATATATCTACTTAAAGACAAAAATCTAGTGATTCAGTCATTTGATGCACAGATCCATTCACATAGGCATTTCCGTGAGTATAAGTGCGAGCGTTTTTAAATAATCAGTTAATGAATATTCACATTCATGTACTGTAAGTCTGCTGTCCCCGCCATACGCCCTTGCGGAGGATTGCGGGATATTTTGTATGTGCGGCACTGTAAATGGTCGGTAAGACCATTTAAGATTTCATGGAAACCGAAATCGTGTCGACCAAAATATTATTTTCGGATTTTACATGTGATGGCTTGGTAGCCTAGTGAGCATTTCCTTATATTTATTTTTTTTCTTTTTGGAGTTGATCTCAGACGATCCATGAGATACAGTGTCCGGCCAGTTATCACGGTTTATCTCCGGCCGAGATTTCCGGTTTCGAGAGGCAGATTTCGCCTTCCAACTCCTCATTTCCGATTCGCCAATCCAGTTCCCTTCTCCCTTTAGTTGTCCAAGTCGTTTTCAAATACGAAGCAAACCAATAACCCACTCCGAAAAGACTGACAGGAAAAGGAAAGGATACTGGTTTAAAAAGTAAAACACCTGTAGCGCAACTTTTTAGCACTCAACAAGTTTAATCATTTTCTAATCGAGATCGCAAGTGTATCTACAGTTACGTTTGCGTGCATTTAGAGAAGAGACTGAGCTTTATAATGTCGTTTCTAGAGTTTTAGAGTTGATGCGTTTTTCAGTTTTGAACTGAAAAACGCATTAACTAATTTTCTCAAGGGGCTTTAGCCTGACTCGCGTTCATGCTCCCCCAATACCATCTCTGTAGCTCCCATAGAAAGTAAAAGAAAGGAGAAAATATAAGCCTCACTATGACCTACTAGTAATGAACACAGAAAATAATGTTGTGGTACGAAATGCATGAAACGAAAGGTATGAAAATCAGTGTTGTGAGGTTGATGTTGGAGACCATCGGAAATTATTTGTAGGTTCTACATTTAAATAACTTATAAAATTATTTCGTAATTTCGTGAGGGAAATTAGTACCCTGGTTAAAAAGAGAGGGACGGATGCAAACCTTATACACCCCCCAAAATTAAGGAAACTTTTTTCATTAGGATGGGAGTAATTATGTCATTGGCCCGAATATTATAATAAATGGTGGTTTTAGCTCAGTTTTCGAGATCATTACAGATACATTCATGGTCTAACGAACATTTCCAGGTTAGCCGTACGTCTGCCCGCTCACCACTGTTTGCGGGGCTCCCAATCCCAAACCAGACCCCCCACTATAACACTCCTTTTGATAAATACTAAAGCGTTTCTAATCCAGCATCCCTCCGAAACTCCGACCCTACACTAAAACTTAAGACAATAGAACAGGCATATATATGGCTCCTAGACGCCAAGAATGACCCAGGGAATGATATTAGACAATCAATCTCCTTCCCATCCACATTTTTTTCTCTCACTCCTCTTCCCCAAAAACCTTCCATTTCAATCCCGACATTCCAAACCTTCCCCTAACAAACCTCTTTCCACCATCCACTTCCATCTAGCGTCCTCGTCCTCCTGTCCTCTTGAAAACTTCTCTTCAGTCCTTTCTGTTCGCTGAGGAGGGTAGTCGTGCCACCAAAAATTTTGGAATACGTGTGTCCTTTTTGATATAAATTTCAAACGCTGTTGGTCTTATTGGGTGAACTCTAGCATCACCTATTACACCGACTTTCAGGTTGATAACTGTGTTTATGTTAATTATATACATTAAACACACACACACATGCATACCGAAATTTTCATGTGAATACATGTGTCTTAGTGTCTACATATAAAAATAAAAAAATATAAATATCTATATATACCGCGATCCACGCACATTTATATATTTTTTTTCTACATAAATATGTATGCATGTGTGTGTTGTGTGGGTTGCGGTAGTCCAGGGGGTAGAGCGTTGGACTACTGACCGGAGCAAGCCACTCTGGGCGCCTGCAGCTCCACCCAAACTATGTGAGTTTTCGGGTACCAAGTCTTCCTGAGAAACCATAACCGGTACAGGGAAAGAAACTGGCCCCCATACCCTGATGTTTGAATTTCACACGCCGTCGGGCTTTGGGTAAACTCTATCATCACCTACCAAATCGACCTTCGGGTTGTATATTGTGTTTATGGTTCTTTATACATATATATTAGTATTATTAGGTAATCTACCGGTTAAGGTTGGTTTATCTATCTAACTAACTATCAAATAAATATCATGTGACTCCAAACAAACACAATAGAACAACAAACTCTACATTAGGTCCCTCTACACACACACACACACACACACATATATATATATATATAATCACACATCTATCTCTGACCGTAATGGCAAAAGTGTATACCAACGATGGAGGGAGTGAGCCGGCCCGCTCTGCGGGAGACTGACCTAACCGTTCCTGAGGATGTGCGAGCAAGGTGATCCATCCAGCCCTGTGACAGGGAAACTGGTTCCCACCCACCACCAACCCTTACCCCCTTTCTACCCCCCCTTCCCTTGACGGGCACTTGACCCAATGAGATGGAGGGCGGTGGAGGGAGATGGCCAAGTTTCGAACGGGCGTAGAGGGGGCCGGAGGAATTCGGCGGCCCGTCTTCCTCCTCCCCTCTGGGCGGTGCCGTGCGATCAAGCGCACGCGGACGGGCACCTCTCGACGGTCCGTGTGTATGCGGCGCTTCCGGCGACGGGCCCGACGTTTCTACATTTCCACCTGAATGGCCATCGAAAGTGAGGAGGCAGGAAGTACACACGCGCGAGAGCGCAGGGAAAAAGAGAGAAGAGGGAGACAAATCGGCGGCGATTCAAGCGGAGGAAGCAAGGGGAGAGGGCCTCTCTGACTGGGTGACGGGGAGAGAGGAAAAAAGTCACGTTTCCACAATTTTTTCGTGTCAAGGCATTAGAAGACGCTTTGGATTCGGTCCGTTTTCTGTGCCATTAGGGCGAACAATGAGGCGGGCCGCGGCGGCACCCTCCTCCTCGCTTCGAAGGCCCCCTCCGTTCTCCAAAGGCGGGGTGGAACCACTGCATCGGCAGGGGCGGGGGGGCCTGTGGGGTGCTCCGTTCGTGTGGGGGGTGAGTCGCGTGGTGCTATGGGTTAGGGAAGGGAAGTGAATGCTGTGGCGATGGGAATAGCTGTTCTTTCTCGGGGAATGTCCATCGCGGAACAATACAATGACTTCGAGTCGTTCAATTTGAACTGGTCCTCTTTGTCTTGATGGTTACGTAACGACCTCCTATACCTCCCCCCCCCCGATTAAAATGGACATGTAATTGGAAAGGAAGGACATGGCTACCGGTTAATGCACTTTATCGACGTGCCAAAGACTAAGGGCGATTCATTGGAATATTTTGAAATTGAGAGAATAAGTAAAATGCAATTATCTTTTATTGCAAGGAAACACGGGAATAGATTGTTGGAAATCATGTATTTGAAGAGTTTTATGCTGCATTTAAAACGATCACTTCAGTAGACAGCCTTATGGGCTTGACGAGATAGTGTTTACTATCAGGAATGTCACTTGAACGAACAGAGGCTGAACTATTATTTTACCAAGGACTAAAGTATTTTATTGTACAACCCCTTTTCACATTTCTGATGGCATAACTTTACAACCATTTTCAAGATAATATCATCCGACAAGCATTAATGTTTGAGTTGAGTTTATAACTAATTGTTTTATCATTTGTTTTTTTTATATTTATAATCATTTGTTTTATTTTCACTTATTGTTGTTATTTCTTGCTTTTATCACCCCTGCATTGATACATATTTTTGAGCGCGCATGTTTGACAGAGGGAGAGGGAGGTAGGCGAGCATTGAATGTCTAAATGCAAAAAGGCAGTGCGTTCAACACATTGTTCATGTAACAGAGGTAACAAGTAATGGCCCTTGCGACCATCTTCGGTCACTTGGATCTCATTGTTGCAGAACTTGACTATTACGGTAGTGCCCCTTGTGGTACAGCTAGTTTTATTTAAGTGTATAATTAATGCATACAGTTACAATTTTAGTTTTCATAACACCCTACTTCTACAATAGAAATTGTGGAATTTCATTCGGTAAAACAGAAACTTAGCGATCATTTGAAAAAATGGGAAGTTGGGTGAATTCTAAAACCATCATGAAATAGGCTGAAAAACGACTAACTCCCTCTGCGGAATAAAAATTTCGTTGAACTTTCTGACAGAGACCTAAAATTTCTTTAAAATTTCATCTGATTCACCGAGGTAAGTAATTAATTCAGTCGATATATCGCAAATAATATTTAATCACAGAGCGGAACTCAATTTTTCTACCTGAAACCTACAGCTGCTCACTATTGCTTCTTTTTCATTCAGTATACTGAACTAAGTACTCTATTCAATCAGTAACTCTCAAAGTAGTATTTGGTGGACGATGACTGCTAATTATCGACAGTTTTCCTCGTCTCCTCGGACCACGAGGTCACTCTAGATATACTTCAACGTGGGCCTCCTTCCAGCGTTGCAGAAACGGACGCCGCGCGCGTCAAACCTGCTGCCTTAGAAAAAGAAAAAAAGTACTTGAAAATTATTGGCAAAGGAAATGGATGGTGGTAGGAAAGAACCGATTCTTGGAAGACGGACGAACAACACGTCCCGATCCAATCTGTTTTTCTCGAGGATTCGCTCACGATGTCATTTTCCCCAAGTGGCATCCATTCCTTGCATTGGGAACAGTTTCCCAATGCCATGGGTGCCAGGACCACTGAGGGCCGGGGAGGAGCACTCGTTGAACGGGGAGCCGCCGCATGTGGTAGGGGGGGGGTGCGCAGGGGGAAAGCCGGTGACTGGCCGTGGATGTTACGGCGACGCCGGAGAGAGATGCCCGGTGGCGTCGGCAAAGGAGTGGTGTGAGGTTCCACACGAGCCGGCTGGGTGAGCCGCCGCGCCGCCTGGAAATGAACGCACTCACCACCACTCACTCTCATACGCTCGCTCATCCTCACTGTTTTCATCATTCCCCACCCCCAAACTGGGCAACGGGTTTCCGCGGAACATCACGGTGCCCTGCGCGCTATAGCCTGCTACCGAATGCGAACTCACCTTCGTATGGTTAGTCACATTTCTCTCGGAAATATGATTCATGACGATGTGATATGGAATATATTCTACAAATAAACGTATTATGAACATTCCGAGGCGATCATTGTATCGAGATGAATCGTAATTTAACTGCTCCCTTTTTCGTGCTATTAGGTTGTCTCACATGTGCAGCATAATATTTTTAAGCTTAGATGCTGCCTTGTATGTAAGTTTTGGCCAAAATTATTTTCATCATTTTAGTGGTGTGAAGTCACCCGCAATCACATAGCCTAGAGTTGGTTTGCAGAGGGCCAACTATATGACATTTTGGATTCCATTGTATCAGAATGAGAGCTCTTTGAATGCCGACAAATGTCGATTCATATTGCTGGAAAATATTTACCGTATAATCTTTTATATTTATTTGAGATGGTACCTAATTAATTTTTTTCTAATATACTTAATCAGACGTGGTAGTACAGTGGTTGGGGCGTTGGACTATTGACCGGAGGGCCCGGGTTCGATTCTCGTGGACGCCTCTTGGCACCCTTAGCTTCACTCAACCTGCGTGATTTTTCGGGTTACTACATTAACTCAAACGACACCTATTAATTCAGATTTCAAGTTAATAATATGATTTATTACACATACATAAGGTCTTTTAAATTCTTTGTAAATCACGTAACTATTTTATTTTTATTATATTTAGCAACGGTATTTCTTTATAACAGGTTTTTGCTTGAAACCTTTTCATAAACCGTAAAGAAATAAATATAAATGGCGAAATATAGAAAATGTTTGGCAAGATAGAAAGAATTTCGTACAATGGTCCGGCCACCAACTATACGCATATTACCAGAGTCTCTAAGTCTCTCAAAGGTTTCTGTACGTCAGGTTCGAAAGATCAGAGGTGATCAAATTCGTAAATGGCCACATACTGAAACAAATTCTCCCGGCAAGAGTGAGCCTGGATTTAGGGAAATAGTATTTTCGGAATAAGCGGCAAATTATACAAAATTAAATGCAAAGGATCTTAACTTTAGCTTTCTCAGATTACGATATATAAAATATCAACAATAGTTGTGGATTTGTGTCGGCTACTCTCGACAAAAATTTCCACGCAAATGGAAATTTTTTATGAATGTGTTCGTGAATATCCCTGTGGAATTTCCTGAAGAAGTTCATGCATTAGAGTAAGAAAAATGGCATTTTACCAAAATCCATAGCATGATTCATTCAATATGTGCTTAGAAAATCGAAGATCTTACCGAAAGCCAACCTTATCCGTCTCGTTCTCATCAGCCTCATCTCTCACAAGACTTCCGTTAAGTTTCAACTTTATCCATCGCTAGTTTCATTTTCATAACCGATTAATGTAAAGAGTTTGTTTATTTAGGAAGGTGGAAAAAAGTGAGTTCCGTGAGGCGATTATACAATTTTGTTTAAAATGTTTGAGTAAATGAGTTTAAACGTGGTCGAACATCCAAAAGTGATAAGTATCGGACGGAGTTAGTGAAAGTGACTTCCTCCGAAATGATTATCAAAATCCATGATATGTTTTTGAGTGATCTAGGAATCAAAGCTCGCAAAATAGTTGAGATAATAGATACATGATAACGTACAGTGTTTAGAATTTTGCACGGAAAATTGGGTGGGGAAAAATTTTCGGCAAGTTGGGTGTCGCGTCTCTTCTCAGTGGAGAATAAACAAAATCACGTGGTCTGTTCGGAGGCTGGTTTGGCGCTTTTCTGTTGCAATCCTGACGAGGTTTCTGCGTCCATACGTTACTATGGACAAACTATGGATACTCTAGTACACTCCAGAGACAAACGGTCGAAACAATGGGTTCCTGAAGGCGAAGAAATCGGTGAAATCGGTCCACCAGGTGATGGCTACGGTTTTTTGAGATGCATGCGAAAATATCTGCATCGATTACTCGCAAAAAGGACAAACGATAAATGGAGAGTATTATGCGTCGCTATTGCACCGGTTGAGCGAACAAATCAAGAAAAAACGTCCTCGTTCGGCAACGAAAGAAATTCTATTCCATCAGGTGAATTATTACAACATCTACCGTATTCACCAGATTTGGCCTCTTGTGACTTTTTTCTATTTCCAAATTTGAAGAATTGGCTCGGCGGAAAACGATTGACGCCAAACGAGAAGGTCATCGCCAAAACAAATATTTTTAGGGTTTTCCGAAATTCTACGTTTTGGAAGGCTTAAAAAAATTGGAGAAACGCTGGGAAAATTTAATCGAGCTAAAAGAAGATAACGAGTCTAGAAAATTGAAAAAATAAGGAAAATCTATTCAAAATAATTTGTTTTTCTATTTTTGTCTAAGAACATATTGAACGACCTACGTATCACTATATCGGTATCTCTTCAGGACTCAGTGGTTATTTATGATTAATTCTCATCCAAGCAAAAATTTCGGTATTCAGAAGTTAATATGTTATATTGACACCTAAAAAACTTCGAAATTTAAATCAGTTTAGTGGCGCAAAAATCAAAAAGTTTATCAACTCTTTAAATTAACATATTCGCCGAAGATAAATATTTCCCCGATTAATGATTATTTGCATTAGAGCAAATGTTATCGGATATTTTTTTTAAATCCAATTAAATAATTATTATGCGAAACTTTTTCAGTTAAACTTTTATAATACATCATTTTATTCTATCCAATTAACACCCCTTTTTCCACATTCATCCCAGAAATTTCCCTCGCATTGTGTCCCCAACTACGTTTAACATACAATTACTTTCTTGACTCTGTAATATCAATCGTCGCAAGTTATTATTTCGTTTGGAAAACTGTGTATCACCCATATATTATATGTATGTGTGTGTATATGTATATAAAATAAAATATACATGTTTATCTAATATACATAGAATACCATAACAAATTATAGGAAAATTCCAAGAGCCGTAATAAGTTAGCACCACTCGCCCCGCAATTAAAACTAAATATACTGTGATGGTTAGTGGGAGAAAAAAATTCCACGACGGTGACCAACCACAACATCTCAAACAGAATACCTTTCTGTAGTAGTTATCGTTAATCTTACTTTCTCGCCAGTAACCAATTACAGACACAAATACTCAAACCCAAATGAGTTCCTTCACGGGGTTAAAAGAACTCCGATAAGGAAACATGGATTTATAAACACATACACACTACCCGTGACTGTTTACAGGAATAAATTCCACGTCAGGGACATACACAGAGCTGCCACACTCACGAGAACTCAGGAAAGCAATCGCTCACACATTCTAAACGGGCCTCTTTACTGAGAGAATATTACTTAAATTGAGCACCATCAAGAGATAACAACAAACAGGGAAAGACGAAGGTAGAGCAATTTTTACAAAGGTCTCATTGCGGGACCAGTGGTTCTGACTTATTACAGCTATGGGGGTTTTCCTTTAATTTGTTATTTTACGAGTAAATAAATATATATATATATATATATATATATCCATATACATATATATATATATATATATATATATATATATATATATACATATCCATATACATATATATATGTATTTTTATCTAAACGATATATTTGACAATATTTACGATAATTTAATTTATTTTAATATTTACGATATAATATATTTCTACATATATATGTATATATTATATATATTATAAGGATATCATTATATTGGAATGCAATCCACATAAAAACAAAGACTCTTTCCCTCATGGGTAAGTGACGAAGTGATGATGGAGGTTTCGAGATGCGTATCGTTCGTTATCTCCCTATTGTGGACGTGACGCCATTATATCTGCGATTTTGACCCATCTGAGAGCGTCCGCCACTCACTGGCAATGACGAGAGAGGCTTGTATACCTCAGCCTGTCCCTTCAATCACACACATAACGGTCGGGTGGCTTCTAGACGTCGAGGGTGAGTGGACGAGGCGTGCGTTCCCTCGGGGGAAAGCCCGAGCGCCTTTGCGAGTAGGAATATAAAACGGATGCAGACGCGTAAAGTAAGTTCTGTGATTTCATGGGAAAACTGTTTATGACGTTTCGAAGAAATATCATAAATTTTGACCCGTCCCCCAAGTCTTAACACCTGGCCCAAGGCTGAGGGATGCTTAAGAAGAGAGGCACGCCGTTTTGGCACTGTGCCATCCTAAGTAATCTTATAAATATTTCTCTTGTGCCGAGTTGAAATGACAATTGAACGCGAGTGATAACGTAAAAAAAAGGAAAGAGATAATACCTGGATCATTGCGAGGTTGTGCAATTATTTAGGACGCTCTTAAAGAGTAATGAAATAAGTACAAAACGGCACCGAATATGTTACGCACTTTTACGTATGTTCCAAATCTTAACTACATTTCATGCTCCGCACATTTCCGCAAAGCAAAGGTTGTGAAGCAGTTTCTAGGAGCCTGCAAACTCATAATGTGAAACCTGGGTATTACCTTCTTTCCACAGCCAATTAATGTTATTGCATCGTCGGTTGATAAAGAATGTCACTAAAGCAAATGGATAGCTTGTCTACCAAAATGAAGTATTATTATTTACCATGTTGCATTTCCACCAGGAAAAATCTGCCAAATATATACCGTTTGTATTTAGAAAACATAAGATTAATCGAGTGCACTATATTTAATATACTTTACTTAGATTAAGACCCAAGAAGAGTATGATTAATTCGCGCTGAGAGGTGCAATTCTTTACGCAAAGAGAAATCAGTGAAGAGTGTACGTACTATTGTATAAACAATATTTAGCGAAATTTTCTAAATATCGGAAACTTCTCCCCACCGGAGTAATATTGTAAACTCATGAACGTTGAGTTAGGATGCAGTATCCGGATACGCCTTTCAAAATTTTCGCTGTGCTTTGAACTATTTCTTATGGTCGGTTTTTTTAATCATTCGTATGCTTTTAAGTCTGGCTCCTCAGTATAAGGAAAGAGGAGTGCAGAGGATGTCCCAAGGAGCCAGCCACAATTCTATGGGAAGCGGAGAAAGTCTCGTCAACCCGCACCGGAAGATGGTGCGACCATTATCGATTATCCCGTTCCGGTGGGCAAAAAAATTATACCTTAGGGCGCCGCACTCCGCGGAGTGGTCGCTTTTTTTGCGACTCTCTCCCCGCTAGCAGCTAAGTTCCATGCCAGCTGTTCCTTCAAGGGAGAGCGGTGCGACTTCCCCTTTTAAATGCGAAGGAACCTTCCACGTTTCGGTGGTCTCTGCGCAGCTCTTGGTCAGTTCAATTTATGAGATGGAATTCTCTATGACTCTAAATTACTCTATTATCCTGCATCGTATGTACTATAAGTCGGATTGGTTCCGACGCCAGCAACTTTACACCGATGACTCCTCCGGCTCCAAGCGGTCGTCATTGCCCTTATAAATTCTCATTCCGCTTCTCATTCTCCCACTGCTTCCCTTCATAGTTCCATCGTCTCTCAAATTCCTCAATCTTCACCTTGCCATTTTTTTTTGGATTTCGCGCGCCCACTTCCTCTCAACACGCACCCTAAATCATGCCTATTTCTTCCGTCTTCATCTCTTTCCAACTTATTTGTTTTCTATTCTTCCTTGAAATGTCTACGTCAGCGTCCATATTCCTCCTTCAATGGCATTTGTTCGACAAAAGGAAGCGCAAGCGACCCATTCGGTAGCCATGCTTTATTACACATGTGCTTCTTGGCTATACGCAAACTTTTCATTCATAAAATTATCGTGAATCCGTAATTGGCTTAGTGTACTCCTTCCAATAATAAAATTGAAGTACTGCGCATTTAATGAGGATGAACTTCAAATGCTTTGTAACTACCTTAATCCCCGTAAATATGCCTCCTGCATTCTTACCCATCACCCTCCAACCGCGAGAATAGCAGTAGCACGAAGCTTGTACATCTTACTTAATACGAATCATCACCCATATCCATATCAGTTTCATTGTGCTTAATCAAGAGAATCCCTTTGAGTCTGTGTATATAATTGGGTGTTCTGAAAAACTACCGACCTAATAAGGATACGAGACGTTTTTTCTGAAATTTTCTGAGTGGGAAGCTTTTCAGGCTACCCACGTATGTACACATAAAATTGGACAGCAACAAACAATATAAGAACACATAAAAAGAACACTCAGACGTTATTTCTTAATAATTTAGATCCGTCTTCCTAAGGAGAAATAGAAGTAGTGCTACAACAACTGAAAACTATTGTATCCTCTGCGGAAGACGGATCTTAATTCCGTCGAAATTATTAAGAAATAACGTGCGAGTGTTCTTTTTATGTATTCTTATATTGTTTGTTGCTGTCCAAGTTTTTTTATTCAACACTTCCGTGTTACTTCAACAAAATCATCTAGATTTTCCTGGAAAACCATAACCGGCTCAGGGAAAGGGCGTGGCCCCCCTACCCTAATGTGTGCATTTCACACGTCGGACTTAGTACCGGGTGAACTCTACCATCACCCACCAAACCGACCTTCGGGATGAATACTGTGTTTATGGTAAAAATGTTTTTTATATTTTTATTACATATATATATATATAAACCATAAACACACATATGAGTTCCGTTCCTTCCTCCTCTTGAGAAAGATGGTCAGACCACGGAAAATTCGAGACCCAGTGAATTTCTCTTTTATACGTATGTGTTTCCTGTGTTTTTGTCTACTAGTGTTGATATCATTTACATTATTGTTCACGTCCGTGAGATTTTCACAATAGTGTTAAAAATATAACTGTGTTATATATATAAACCATAAACACAGTAATCAACCCGAAGGTCGGTTTAGTAGGTGATGGTAGAGCTCACCCGCGTACCAAGCCCGAATTCACACATCAGGGTAGGGGGGCCAGTTCCTTTCCCTGTGCCGATTATGGTTTCCAGAAAGATCTGGTACCCGAAAAATCAACTAGCTTGGGTGGAGCTGCAGGTGCCCAGAGTGCCTTGCCCGGGAATCGAACCCGGGACCCTCCGGTCAGTAGTCCAACGCTCTACCCACGAGACCACCGCGACCCATATATATATATATATATATATATATATATATATATATATATATATATATATATATATATATATAGTAAAATATATTTATATACATATATAACTATATTTTTCTATATAACACTTTTGTGAAAATCTGACGGACGTGAACAATAATGTAAATGGAATTATATATATAGTACATTAATATTATGAATATATATATAGATGATGCGGAAGCACTCACGAGAGCAATATAACTTTTGGACGGCACAATAGAACACAGAATAAAACAGATAACACGTAAAAGAACACTCACATTGTAGATTATTTGAGCGTTCCTTTACGTGTTATCTGTTTTATTCTGTGTTCTATTGTGCCATCCAAAAGTTATATATACATATATATATATATACATATATATATACATATATATATATATATATATATATATATATATATATATATATATATATATATATATATATACATATAAATGAGGCCGTAAATACGAGTAGGACATCACATAGCTTCAGGCGTAACTTTCTGAGTTCAATATTCAGCTTGAAATTACTTTTGCCTGGGATTATATTTATTGAGAACGCCATCTCACTATCGAAGTATCGTCTAAAATAGCTAATTAGTCATTCGTATTAAAAAAATGGCAAGCAGATAAACAACACACAGAAGGGAATAACTGTCATGTAATTTAAAATATCTCCACTTGGTTGAGATTGATGAGACCGATCGAAGGTTAGTCTCCTCACCGTAGCGTGATTCGGTAATGAAATAAAAAAGAAAGAATCTCGGGAGAGAATTTCTGTAGCGGCGGCTTCAGGGTTAAACGCCCAGGACCAGTAAATAGGAATGTGGGAGCAGAGGTAATAATCGGAAAAGTTGTTGAAGGGAAAGTGGAAGGTTCATTATAGTCCGAATCGTGTCCTGACCCAAGGTCACCCGGGAAGCAAACGCAAAACCGTTCCCCACAAAGAGTTGCGACGGGTGACGGGGGGAGGGGGAACTGAGGATAACTTCTCTGCCGGTAGGAGTGGTGCGGGATGAGTAAAAAGAGGAGAGGCTGGATGGAGTGTTGTGGCTCGCTCTTCTACAAGGTTGAGAGGAGCTAGAGACGAGTGTTTGACACGCCTAGCCACGATAAAATCTGGTCGATAAGAATCAACAATCCCGGATATTGCACCAAGTGTTTAAAAATTTAATGAATTATTCTTCGAATTTGTGGCACATCGTTTAACGTCACTTCGAATAGGGTAGGAGGAAATTGTTAAAAATTATCATTTTGAAGATATATCATTGGCAACTAACCATCGTCATTAATATTGTTCCATAAATATAGCCCAGATATGGCAATTTATAAAATGTTTACAAACACTAAATTTTGTACAAAATAGTACATCAACCAATTTTAATTCTACCAAGACGAAAGCAATTTGAAGCGTGCGCAGCAACGCTGTGTCAGCAAGTATATCATACTTTTTTTCAAAGTTGAAAAATAAAAAATATGTAAGGTATTTTATATTTTAAAATTAAGTTATAGGATTCCTGAATATAAAATAAACAGGAAGTTTTAAAATTCGCAGATGAATATTATATTGATGCATATATGCATAAATATATATTTAGATACATATGTCATAAATAAACTCATGTCCTTCCTGTACCTTGCTAAACGTTGATGTCATGTTTCTTCGATCATTTTTGGAGCATGGGGAGGGACTCGCAGGCTAGTGTTTCTGGTCACCCTGTCAAACTTTGTTATCGTATAAATGTTAACAAAAGAAAGGACAAATTATATTGATGCGTGCGAATCAGGTTGATTATTTTTATTTATAATAATTTATATTTGTTTTTTTCTTAATTTAAGAGCATCACTTGCAGATTTATAAGTATGTTTTAACAAAAATTGCAAACAAATTTTTAATTTCTCGATTCAAACGTGATGTAACACTTCCTCGACACTTTCTCCCACGGATCCCATACTCACTCGTACGCATTCCAAACGTGGCCTTGCTTAAAATAAACGTGGCTCGAACTAACGTTGCGTCGGGTGATATAAATCGACTGAGAACACACCATGGGGACGGAAAATATTAGTGCGCGAGTTCCATGCACTAATGCCTCTTACAGTTATAGTGTTCGTCATGAGGCACCTCTACATATGAGCTGAACATCCCAAGAAAGTGAAATGGAGAGGGGGGGAGAAGGAGAAATTTAGCCATTCGAATGTCTCTCATAAAAAGAGACGATTCAGGTGTGATATGGCGGAATATCATAATTGATTGAAAATTGCATATTTTTAATTAATTCATTGTCTCTCTGTAAATATTATTTTAGAAATTTTCGTGGGTAGGAAAATTTCTAAAATCTCTAGCTGAGTGATGTATCTTTAAAACTTTAATGGGTTGAATATGAGTTTCCGGGCATTACAATATCGATATTATTAGTACTGTTGCTGCTATTAATTCGATTGTTAAATGTAGCACCGCACGGTAGCCTTCAGCCTGAAAATAGGTTTGGAGAATTCGAAAGAGCCTGTGATTCTTCACAAAAGATAGTGCACTCCGAATAATGCACCAATTATTAGGTTTAACCTGACTCGCCCCAGAATGGTTTCCTTGGCTTTTCTATGCTATCTCATCCCTTTTATTGCTGAATCTATTGCGCTGTAATTGGCTTTCTATTCGGTTTTAAGTATGAAATATATATACAATTTAATTGCATACATTTACTGCTGTAAATCATTGAAATATTGCCCTAATTCCATACCATTTTTTATTTCAGGCATTACTTAATAACTTGATTTAGTACTTAGAGTGAGGTCAATTAGTACTGATGAGTAATGGAAGCGAGGTAGGGAAAAGGGTGAGGGAAGCCCCGAACTCTTAATTCACGTGATGTTCCACGAGGGTCACAGTTTAAATGTCTCAGCCAACGAGCTGTTCGTTAATCCAATAGTTTTAAACTTGGGGTCTCAGTTTGGGAAGGCACCCTCACCGTCCATCACATAAAATTATATCCTTGGTGATTCTAATTCTATTGTCAAAAGGATAAATACTGAACTACTTATTATATCCACGTCCAATTTCATTCTAGTATATGGCAACATACCTTTCTTCATAATAAATTGAATTCCTTGTTTAATTATATATGATGCAACAATTATTCTGTTAAGGTTGTTCTGCACCCGAAGTTACATTGACCCGTAAACTCAATTCCGTTAAAATCCGTTACACGACAACTCAGCAGCCATCCCAGACGAGTGTTTCGAACCCGCGACCTTCGAATTATCCGGTGAACGTACTAACCACCTGAATAACCGGTTCGACTCTTTTATAATGTATCTTGGGCATTCAGCTTGCTTCTTTTTACGCGTTAAAATGTTGCGGCAATTTTGAAATCGTATCAATTATTCAACTGCTGTTTTTCGACGATGTACTATATAATTGAGATTCTATATTTTCAGTTCCTCTCCGTAAAGAAACGACGTTACCGTAGTAGCTAGCTCGCTCTTAGTTAAATCAAATGAGTGCTACAATGAGCGTCCACCCTCTCACAAGTCGATGAAGATTCAGTTTCCGAATTTCAGTGAAGGAAATCGCTTATTCTGAAAGGCGAATACACATCGGTCACCGTAAAGTAAAGCTAGAAAGGTGCTAATAATTTTGACTTATTGGGATTTAAGACGCTCTAATATTTCGATGATTGTTCATCGTCTTCAATCTTCAATTATATTTTGTTTGGCTTTTATTTCCTATGAGCGTCTTGGTAGACGTGATATATTAATTAATAAGGGCTTAATTCATATAATTCCTCCAGTGAAATGCAGTGGTTATTAGGATATTCGATTAATATGGCTGATCTTCAGTCATAATTTGTTGGATGAATTCAAGTTATGTTTTGTGGTGAGAAACGGTAAATTACCGTGAGAACGGAAAATAATTTTCTACGAACATTTACACTTACTTACAGGAAGGGTTTTGGACCTAAAGGGCCAAAGTAGTAGGGACATTTTAGTAGGGAGAAGAAGAACTGTGTTAAATAAAGGAGCTTTCACAAAGAGGAGGGAATTGATGACAGGGACGTCGAGTAAGGCTATTAAGAAACGGCTAGTCAAAACTTTGATATGGAGCGTGGATTTGCACGGAGTGGAAACACGTCACTGAAGCATGGTGACAGGTGTAGATTAGAGGGTTTTGAAATGTGGGTGTGGAGAAGGATGGAGAAGTTGGAGTAGACAGAAAGGAAAGCATTTGAGGAAGTGCTAGGGATGGTGGGGGAGGGGAGAAGATTGTTCGGAGAATTCCGAAGGTGGCAGGAAAAGTAGATGTAGATAATTTTGATTGGTGATGTGATGTTGAGGGCTGCGAAATCAGGGTGAGCTTTAGGCAAGCGTGGCAGTTGGAGTAAAATGATAGGCATGTTGGACGGAATGAAGGTATAAAGGGAGTATGTGGAATTGAGGAAGGGTTAACTGCTTTGTCTGTTGTTAGGTTGGTTTTCTTAGGAGAGGCTCAAAATAAAGCTGTTAAGTTTCTGTACCCCCAAGGTTTACCTTAAATGGTAGACTACTATCTGTGTATACTATCGAAAAATAGTTACACTAGATACGTTGATTGCTTTAGCTCATCATATAAGACTTATATCATCAATATCTTGGAGTTTATTAATGGACAACAGGAAATCAAGTTCCATGCATCCCTTCCTTCGACTTTCACGAAGATCTTCCAGGAAGACATCGTATAAAAAGAAAAAATATCGTTTTACTCTTGAAGCTGTAAGAAGCTACCCACAAAGAATTGATATAAATAGAGTAATTATAATAATTAATCAAGTTAAAACGATTCTTTGAGCTGAACTTGGATACATGAATTTTCAGGCATTGGTTCATAAGGAAACATTGGCCCTCGTATCGCTTTGGTCTGAAGACTGGAATCGCGCTTCTTTGGCCCAGATATTTCTTTATCAGCAATTATGGAAGAGAGGAAGATTTTAATTGTAGTACATTCAATAGGTTTCTAGACCCTCTAATATCATAGCTGTAGCATTCAACTCGAGTCAATGTTTTACTATGGAAACTTCTAAGAGCAAAATTCATTGCAAACTAACCAATGATAAGTGGTAGGACAGAAAATAAAAGTTTCGAATTTCATTTAAAAGCAGGCTCGAAGAGAAAAAAATCTCATTTGAAGTAGTTCGATCTTAAGCCTCTAGATGTCTCTATTCTCTTGAATAGTTCGCACTGCGGGGGGCCTTATGCAGTCAAAATTCAAGCAAGGAGTATTTCGTTACGTCTTAGCAGTAATATCTATATGTTTAAGTAAACAATATAAGTTTGTTCGAACCAGTACAAATATTTTCAATTTTTTTAATTGAGCCAGGGAAAGAAAAAAGTGCATATATACATTTTACCATATCTCCTGGAGCAAGACAGTTATAACTAGCTCATAACGCATAAAACGAATGTGTATTTTACTTTAAAATTCTAGGTTGAAAATCTTGACGATTTCCTTTTAAATTGCTAATTGTCGTTCTGAAATTTTAGAAATTTGTTAAAACTATTCTTTCAAGAGTCTTTAAGAGTCATGGACCAGTCGTATTGTAAATTTTGTTAAGCTATGTAGAGTATTTTTTTACTTCAATCTTCACACCTTCAAAAGCTACCATTCTAAAAACTTACGTAATTTCCTCTTACTAGAATGTATTTGGAGTACAATCCAAGACCAGACAATAATAAAAAATAGACTTATGTAGCCATAACGTATAAACAAAATAAATAGATCTTTTAGAATATGTAAACCTTATAAGTTAAACCATATGAGGCGAAACTTGGGAACTCTGTGTGATAATCGGCCCATTTCGGATAAAACTGCCGATTTCGTCATTAATATATTCCTCCATGGTAGTATCAACTTGACCAGTATTTATGTAAAATTTAGAAAAATAACACATATGTTTGGTTTCCAAAGTTAAAATCAATCTTGAACGGGCGCCGATTCGACTCTATTGCGGATATTAAAACTAATTGTACGGCGGGCCTGAAGAGGATCCCTCAGGCGGCTTACCAGGCAGGGTTCGAGGGCTGGAATAAATGCTGGGAAAGATGTGTCGTCAGACAAGGCATGTACTTTGAGGGCGGCAAGTTCAATTAAGCTGTATCCGTCGAAATAAACAAGTTATAAAATCAGTCCTGTCTTTTTTTTATCACACTTTGTACAAAGTCACTGGCATTTGTAGTCGTGCGCGATGCGCCTCAGTCCACGAGGTTAAAGCCAACTTAAAACACTAAAGGTGTTTCCCCTTTGACAAATCCGAAGAAACTACGGGAGATGCCGCGGCGGTAACTTTTGACGGAGTTATCCGCTAATAGGCATTGCAATGCAACAATGACAGAGTGTAAAAATCATTCACCTTGACCAGGATTCGAACCTGGATCCCTTGATGTCCGGCCGAGTGCTTTAGCCAGTTTAACTACCGGGTTCGAATCCCGGTCTAGGGATTCTGAAATTGTTGTATTGTAATGCATATTAGCAGATGACTCCGTTATAAGTTACTGTCGCGGCATCTCCCGCAGTTTCTTGAAATGAGGTCTTACTTATTTCCATTTTTAAAGAAAGTTGTGAAGCGAAAGAGTCGGGGGGGGGGGGGGGTAGAGGCTCACGGAACAATAATGCGAGAAAGTTAGAATTGAAATTAAGCAATCTGCTGATGCATCAGGGGAGCACCTACCCCCAAGTCTATACTGTTTTTCCCGATTCATGGCATTTGACCAAGCTCACTTTCGTAACTTTCACACCTCCAGCTGATTATAAACATGTAAAAAGTATTTCTATCAATGGGTGTGGTCAGTCTTTATCTGACGGCCGCGATGTTTACTTCGGTACCCCCTCGAGAGTATTGTCCGGTCTACTGAGAAGTCAGTGAATGTCGCAACTCTCTGCAGTCGACCGTGCTTTTATTGTCAAGACCTCAAAATGCTGTCCGTCGCTCAGAACTTCAACCGAGGAAGAAATTGAGGTGAATGAGGGGCAGTTATTTATTGACGGACTCTCTGAAGTTCACCAACCCTGAATCGGGAAAAACATTTTCTCACCATGTACTGTAGCAATAAAACAGCATGATACCCGACATTGCATAAGCTCTTCATCGATTACATATGCATACTTCCTTCCTCCTTTAATTCCGTCCAATATGACTCTCCTTTTCCTTCCCCTTCCACGCTTGCTTAACATTCTCCCTTCTGTCACAATCCTCTGTATCCCATCGTCAATTAAAATGCTCTGCATCCACCTTTCGTCCCCTTTGGAATACTTCAAGTGATTATATTCCAATAATTTGAGTATTCCTTTCTTCTTCTCTCATTCCACGAAGTTTGATTGGTATCTAGCGATGTCTGTTGGTTTCCATCCCCGGTGCGACAATAATTGCCTCCCTGAAGCACTGTTTCCGACCTTTTAGGTCTGCCGAGCGTAGAGAGTCATTTAGTTGAGGTTGTCAACCCCTCACCCCAGTTGTACATCCCTTATCAATTTCCTATGAGGAATCAATAAATTAGATGGAGGAGTAAAACAGCCGACATTTTAGAAAGGTATTTTGAGGACAATTTGAGCGTATTAACGTGATTAGTCCATTGCACGGTCAAATCTACCACATTAAGGTTTCGGAGTGAATTGGCCTTGAGATGGAGTTTACTCCACCCCCTTCAATATTATCAATTTCCGATATTTTTTATTATTATAGCAGATTCAGATTTTCCCAAACTTCTGTTTCTGCCACAGCTCCACTTTATGATGAAGTTATCCGTGTCTTGATCTTCCATACGACGCGCTGACCGCGGGTGTAATGGATTGAAATCTCATCCCCTGGCTGTACATTCCCTGTTTGCAGTCAAAAAAAGAGGAGATTTTGCACTCGTTGACGCTCGACGTCAAATTGAGTCAGTCACTGTAATGGCCGAGGAAGGTACTTTAGAGTTGAGGTCATTTGCACCATAAGGAAGGTGGTTATTCAGGGCTGGTGTGCAAGAAAGGAACTTATCTGGGGGAAACGGAAGGATGAAGAGTGGGAAAGCCGACTTCGGCATTAACCTACTCTATCGACGAAAGACGCAAAGGGGATCAAGGGTTAATGTCCCCAATGAATAACTGACATTGACGGATCAGTGCACTTCGGTTCCCCCTGGTAAGGACCGCGGATATCAGACGAGAAAAATCTCGAAATCCGCCGGTCACAGAGCAATTGGCGCGATACCCTGAAAATGAGTTTTCGGTCATGGACGCTCCACGGGCTCGCTGTATTTTTCATAAACTTTCGTGGAGAACCAATCGCTCCTCGCGTGATCGCTTGCTTTCCGTTGGGGGCGGGAGTGCGGTTCCTCCTGCCCCGTCCCTTTCTTGAGGACGAAATTTCCGGGCGACCGTTCCGGTAGGCTCGCCGGGCGTGTTTAGCGAGGCTTGAAGGAGAATGAGCTCCGTTCCACTTTCATTATTGGCTGGATGGGTTTGTCCCCCAAAGACCCTTACGCATCCACTCCTCCGGCCTGGGGCTCAACAAACGCTTTCCTCCGCAAGGTGACAAAGAGAGGTCCCCTCTGCCTTGATCGCTTGATTAGCCGGGAGCGCGAGCCGCTGACTGGCGTGCCCGGGGTTGCGCTAGAATAAGCATTCGTCTTATGGGGAATTTTTTTTTCCTCTGCGCTCAATAAAGGGTGGAATTTCGCGCGCTTAGTGAAGGACGAAGTTCTTATGCCACTGAAACTCTCGCTCGATGTCCACGTGGAAATTTTTATGTCATTTTATTGTGGTCCTGGAAGCTCCTAAGGTAAGATTTCATCCGTCACCTAAATTTGAGAATTTAGTGGAAAAATCTCCGAAAATGTCTCTCGAGGAACTGCTTGGAGAGGTAAAATTACAAGCTATACTGAAAGAGGAGAATAATTTCATAGATCTTTTAATCCATGGTTTGAAAAATTATCAATATTGATTCCTTCGCGGGAACTAGAAAGTTTGTGGACACAAATCCAGAACCTCAAATCTATTTTAACCTCCCTTCATGTAAATGTCCTTTCATATTGGAGAAGACCTTAAAACACCACATTGATTCGTGCATTCACGGATAAAATACATTTTTTAACTTGGTTTTGCTAACGTTTAGCATCTTCACATTAACGAAACCGTACAAAATATATTTGTGTTGCACTTTGATATGGCGGGTTTATTTAATTCTTTATCTCCAGTGGAGTTCTACAAAGCTCCAGGCACTATTATTTTCAGGGTGAAATTATTTGCTTTGGTATAAAATGTTTAGTGACTTTTGGCCACACTCGTGATCATTGTAGCTTTATATCGCATATTTATAGCGCATTCGTATAAAAGGCCTCTGGAATTCGGTAGCACTAATATTAACCAGGAGAGGCGACCGCCAGCTAAGGTCGTTTTTGGCATTGGAGACAAATGGCTAATTTGCTATGGTTGGCACTCCCAGGATATGGAAGAAGAAGTGGGAAGAAACCCGGCGATAGCATTGTCCCATATATTCTTAAAGAAAGGCACTAAGGACTCCGTGGCTTAATATCCCATCCAATTGACGACGCACCCATTTGAAGTGCTCTCCACATGGTACCAAAGCAGAAATCGGAATAGCATTGACAACTTCTGTACCGGAGGGACTCAAATAGGGATAATCGGGTCGGGAAGCCAGTATTTTAGGCAATGCATTACATTAATCCCATTGAAAATTTGGCTTCAACCAGAATAGCCTGAAGTTGTAGCAACAAATAGAAATCGAGAAATCCGGTGTTTGATTCTCGGCTGAGGCAAATGATTTCCACTTGATGAATTACGAAAAGTAAGTTATAAACTAAATACATAAATATTAGCTCCTAAAAAACCATCATTATTATGAGATTTGTTTTAAATAAAGTATATTGATTTGAATGCATGATATATTCTAACCATCTGATGTAGCCGAAGTTCCTCAGTATTTAGAATATGAGTTTCATTGGTAATGTTCCTCGCTTAAGGTAAAGACGGTTTTGCCACTACGATGTCAAAATAATAAGGCATTATCGACATAGTAATTTGAAGGACAAAAAACATAACACTTAAGGCTTGAAGAAGAGAATTTACATTTTCCGGTAATAACCAGCAACCTTAAAAAATGCATTTGTTGAGCAAGAAGAAAGTCTGTTTTTTCATTTGGTAGATTTTGTACTTAATTTTAAATGGGCACAAATTGAACACCATTCCATTTCTTAGCGTCGTCTAATAAAACACATCCTGACACCACAAACTGTTCTTCAATTCCGTTTACATTACATCTTACTTAATTTCTTCCTTCCCCATTCTTCTCCTCTCGCCTATCTTGTTCGCTTCACATTCTCGCCTATGAGTTTTCGACAATGCATCGCCTAACAAAATGGTCTGTTGGCCTTTTTCCGGCCTCTCTTGATTTCTCCAAACAATTCTCTTTCCTCCCCACCATGCCAGTGCTTCTTCATTTGATTTCCTTGCTGTCAAATTCACCGTTTTATTTTTTCTCCACGATCACGTCTCCAAAAACCTCCAATTCTTTGCCTATCATCTCACTTGTAAGAATATATTTCTACGCCGCCCCAAACCGTGCACCTTATCAAGGTTTTCTTTAATCTTTTCTAAACATCCTTACTCATCGTCCCTGTCATCAATTCTCTCCTCGTTTTCAAAGCGTCTTTGCTTAACGCAACTCTTCTTTTTTATGTCCCTAATGACTTGACCAACTGGGTCTAAAACACTGCCTAGAGAGGTAAAATATCTAATTTAACTGTAGTCTTTGCCTACTTAATTTAACACTTAAAGTTGTCTTCCTCTTGTTTCCATTGACTGTCATCTAATACGTATCGCTCTGATTTTCCAGTGAGCCCAATAATGCTTGTAAACTGTTTGCTGACCGGCTACCTTAAGCTCGAGCATCCAAGCCTGACTGATTTTCGAAATTGTCCACTAACTCTCATTCGCATCTCTAGTTCCTCCCATGCAAGTGTTACTATTTTCCCAACAGATTATTTGGGAAGCACGGGTAGTAATGGGATCCCTGTTTAACCTCTCTTTCTGTTTCCCCACTTGCACCTGAGCAGTCTGAGACATGTACAGGTTACAAATAAGCCGCCATTCCCTCCAACCTATGCCTACATGTACTTTCTGTGATTAATTCAATAATTGTTACCAATTCACTATCGAATGCCATCTCGAAATATGCGGAACATGCAAAGTTTCTTTCTATTAGTGACTTCATTATGCAACGCGAGCCTCTTCCCTAACAAAACCAAAATTTTTCATCTACTAAATAATAATATTTCCTTCCTCTCCACTCTTCTACCGTTGATCCGAAATACCATCTGTATACCTTATTTTTCCATGCATTCATGCCTTATTTTTCTATATAACTGATGTATGGATCATTTCCGTTTTATAGATTGAGAATTAACGGTGTTCTTACGAAATTTTCTGGCTAAATTCTGCCCACATATATGTTGCGAATTAGCACATAATTCTCCCATCCAAGTTTTCCTTAGTCGATAAGTTTCGTGGGGATGCTATAAGTTCCCACTGCCTTATTTCATTTTGATTCATTTAGTGCTTTCTACTAGTATTTTTAATTCAGGTATGAGTGGACCCAAGTAATCCCAATCTACGTCATATTTCATTTCTATATCTTAAAAGCCTGTCTAAATTTTCCATATAGTTCGTCTAAGAATCCTTTCCATCTTTCATCTATCTACCTTTTATTGTTCCGTCAGTAATTTTCCTGACGTATCTTAATTTATGTGGATGTATCATTTTTTTCCTTCGTATTGTTGTTCCATCATTCTTTCCAGCGTCCATCTTCCTTGTTAAACTCTCCATATCCTCCGCCCAAATAGTTCCCCACTTCAGTTTATTAATTATCTCCATGTATTTACTTCTGCCCTAGTCTGAGGCCGATATTTTACTTACTTTTTACTTAATTACTTTATTTCCTTTTCTCGTTGATATTCTTAATCATCTCGTCTGTAATCCACGGTTTCCTAGTCCATTTAATATTAACTGTTCCTGTAGCTTCATGTGCGTCTTTCGATATCAGTTGTTTTATGTTTTTATCTTTTTTCTACTGTGCCCATCTCCCTTCCCTCACTAGCAAGTTTTCTTCTGCTTCCTGAATGATAATATTGAGCCCTTCTCTAGGTGCTAATCATATTAAGGCCTCTTCGTTAAAATTAACATCAGAACATGGAATGAAACTCGTGATATAGCATTTATACACTGATTGATAAATTAAGTTTTTCACGGTGTATTCCTTTTGTAAAAGGTTCTCGGTTTGAAAAGTTGAATAAAAATACCTGCAGATGTTCAACTTATCAACGCTGTTAGATAACAGAGAGGACAAGCCATTAGTACATATTTTGATGCATGAAGTGATTTGTGACCACAGTCCCCCAGTCTAAATGATAAATAATACGAAAACTATTATGAATATTATATTGAAGGAATTTCTTGGTATTTATTTTGACAAGTCTGTTTTCAAGAATTAACTTAATAAAAAAATAATCAACATAACAATTGCTAATATGTCCCTCTGAAATACTTGTTCTTGTTAGGTTGTGATAATATTGGGGTTAATAGTTTCACCAATTGGATATGATTTTTGGTTTACAGTCTCAGCAGTATTTTTTTTAGATTTTCAAAGATATTATATATATATATATATATATATATTTATTATATGAGGCTCTTTTCCAGATATACTTTACTTATCGATGTGAATGGAATTTCTCATTCCACATCATATCCTCTTTCGGAAATATTTCACCGATTCTTTGCAATTTTTAAAAGAAATGATGAGGCCACCGTGAAAATACTGTCTTCTATTCGTTCCTTTTTGGAAAACATCTCATCCAAACGTCTCTCGTACTTAAAAAAGTCACAGCTGAAGTATTTATCTCGGAATTTTATTACCATTAAATAAATATTTCATTTTACATAAAACTAGGAGAGATGCTCAGGGTTCGAGAATTCAGTATTCTCATGACTTAAGGTACGAGATAGTATTCTAATAACTCCTTGAAATATACATATTTCCTTGCGATGAAAATACTAATTGCAGTTTCCCACATATTTAATAAATTCTTATCTCGGCTAACCCCTGACGCTTCCATTAACACTTAAATGCGGTGGAAACACAATAAGAATACATCCATTGTCCCTGACAACACGCCGCTAATTACATTTCCAGAGGCTTCGAAATGTCAAGCGATGGAGGCAAGCCTGATTCTGGTAATTTTGTCTCTGGGATTATTAGTTTTCATTCATCTAAATTCTCACACTGTTATTATTAACGGAGAGGTTGACTGTTAGTAATTATTGTTTTTCAGAGAGGATGCTGACGGCGAGAGCCATTTAAGTAATTGGATACCTATAGATTAGTTTCCGGTAAGGTGGGACTTAGGGGAATGGAGTGAGGGCAAAGAGAAACTGGGTGCCTGCATAGAGATCCAATTATTGAGAGGAGTTCCACTTTCCGTCCCACCCGGCGTGGCGGTCGTAGCATGGCGTATAAAGTGCTCTCCATTATCAGGGAGATGTATGTTGCTGAGGAAATTCAAATTATTCCTGCAATATGATAATGAGAAATTCGACAATGTCATTAAAAAATAATCCATCCGTGTTGGAAACCATCAGAAGGGCACTATATGAACCCAAAATCCGGTCACGCTAGAGCCATCGTCGAAATTATGACACCGGTCACCAACTCACCGTTTTATTTTGTGAGTACTAGTTTGTACAGTGAGATACTTAGTCTGAAAAACCCAATGCAAACGCAATATATATATATATATATATATATATATATATATATATATATATATATATATATATATGATATGATATGAAAAATCAGTATCAACATCAGATATAAAATGAGGTCGTGGCACCTGGTGACTTTTGAAAAATAGACATACTTCAGACGTTGATTTGTATCAATTTAAGTTAAGCTAAAAAGGAAACCTAATTTACACTGAGATCTGCGATGTTTTAAAGCGCCCAAGTGCTCCGGTTGCTTGGCCCAGAGATGGCGTGGCGTTGTATATATATATATAATATTTATTTGATAGCTGTGTCCATCCAAAAATCTACCTTAACCGGTAGATTACGCCTAGGAAAGTGCATATGAACAATTTCTGAATTAGTTGAATGTGTAAGTGGGAAGGCTTGGTCGTTTGGATGAAAGGTGGAATGGAGAAGTGAAATAGTCCGAATTCAGAGAAATTGTCATATAATAGTATTATTGCGGATTAGGACGAGAAAACTCAGAAGTTGGCCTCTGTTGTTAAGAGAGGAAAAATTGAAGCTAAAATACAGTATAAAAAAATAAGGAATGAATTCTGTTGGCAGAAGCCGAAAAATTTCAAAAACAAAAATTTTTTTGGATTGAGTAAAAAGACCTAAGCTAGGGCATGGTATAGAATAGACTACGATAGTAAGAGTGGCGGTACTCATTGAAATGAATCCGGAGAGAGTTTTCAAAAAAATATTTTAGAGTATTATTAATACAGTTGAATAGTTAATAAAAGTTACTGGAATGGTACAAATTGCTCTGGAAAACCCAATACAAGCGTAATAAATATATTTGATATGAAATATCAGTATCAACCTCAGTATATTGATATACATATATGAATAAAATGAGGTCGTGGCACCTGGTGAATTTTGAAAAATTGACGTACTTAAAACGTTGATTTGTATGTCCAGTGAAACGTTTAAATGTGGATTCAAATTACTGACGACTTGATTGAGTACATTTTTCAGTAGTGGGCATGCTTACAGATTTAGCTCTTTCGAACGATTGGAAGACTGCATTAATTATACGAGTGGTCAGTCGTATCATGCAGTATAAAAGTCATCCGACAGAATGAGTCGCATCACTTTCGGGTCGGCTGAAAAAATTGGCTTTTCATCTCTTTGCGCAAGATCCTTGTGTCACGGAAGTGAGCGAGGAGCTTCAAATTTTAATATGACAGGTTCATCAGTTATGGCCAGTGGTGGGAATTGGTTACCTGTTCTCCCAAATTTCTCACTGCCCCGATGCAGTCGGCGGAGAGCTCACAGGGGAACGCCTGCATATGACACTTTCTTTTGCTGTCAACCATTTCACGTACGAGGCGTGTTCATAAAGTAAAGCCCGTTTAGTCACAGGAAAAAATATACTCATATGAAACACATATTATTGGCACTTTTAGTTAGCTACAAACCTACTTCATTTATCTACATAATCGCCGTTCACTTCTAAGCATTGTTCGTACCGCTGCACCAGCTTCTTTAACCCCTCTGCATAGAAACTCGCCGCCTGAGGGTTGAACCAATCAACAACGCCATTCTTGAGTTCCTCTTCGGTTTAGAAACGTTGTCCACCGAACCACTGTTTCAAGTGCTAGAAGAGGCAGTAGTCGCTGGGTGTAAGGTCAGGACTGTACGGTGGGTGGTTTAAAGAGTTCCCAACGACCCAAAAACTCTCGTCCACTGGACATTCTTTGCTCTTTGTGGTGGTCGGTGAGCATTTTCGGTACCCACCTTGCACGCAATGTGTGGTATCCGAGGTTTTCCGTAACAATATTGTAGACAGTAGTGCGTCCAAGTTGAGGAAATTGTTCAGCCAGGCCATTAATTGTCAATCGACGATCACATCGCAGTTTTTGTTCCACTTGCGAAACAATTTCATCGGTCAGAATACTGGGCCTACCACTTCGCTCTTCGTCATGGACGTTTGTTCGTCCATTTTTAAAATCACAGCACCATTGTCTAACCTTTCCTTCACTCATAACTGTAGGTTTATAAACTAGGCATAATTCCCGATGAATTTCAGCAGCCGACAATCCTTTTGCATACAAAAATCGTATGACATAACGCACTTCACAGCTGGCGGGATCAACGATTGTCGCGGACATTGTTGTTTGCATGCACGGAGAAGCAAACGACTTCTGAAACAAAACAAAGCTGCTATAGCTTCTCAATGAATCAGTAGATGGCGCTGCAGGAGCAAAACTGTGTTCTGAAGCGCCAATATTTAAATATTAGCAAACGGTACTTACTTTAAGAATACGCCTCGTACTACTCATACTTTCGGTACGTTTTTACTTTCTCTCGTCTTCCCTCCACCTCCCCACCACATTTCTTCATGCCTCGCTCCTGCTCAGACCTTTCCTGAGAGCACCCACTTCCAGCTTACATCAAAGAATTATTAGGGACCTTTAACGTTTAACCTATTTCGTTTACCGATGTTACTACTGCAATTATTTATAAATCTTGGAACGTATTTCGGAGATTTTTAACGCTGCATGAACGAAGTTTTATCGATATGTTATTCTCTTTACAATTCAAGTAAAATGATTACTCTCAAGTGAAAATGTTATTCACCATACGGGAAGGGGAGAGAAGTCTGCTTTTAAGCCAGGGCTACATGCAAGAACATTGCTTGCAATTAAATTCGAGGATTACGTCCAAACATGTGATTGTTCTCCTGCACAAGTGTTACGTGGGGTAAGGAAGTACAGGAGTATGTCAAAAAGGTAATGAGGCGGCGAAAATGGTCGTGTGTTGCTCCAAGCATACGATAAGTTCCTCATATTGTTGTGCGGAACTGAAACTTGGGTTTCGCAGGATCAGAGGATCAAACATCGTCTAAAATCGATGGAAGTTGGGTACTTTGAGAATTTTTTTGGGAAAAATAGCTAGACATCTCCAAGTCCTCACGCCTCCTTCCGGAGATGTCCTTCATTTCCTCGGTTACCTTAAAACTGTTTCCTCGTGTATTCTCAAGTATGGCCTCACAGCTGTAACATCCGAACGGACAAAGAAAGTACGATATCGTATCGTAGCGGCACTCGAGTTTTCTCAGTTCACCAAAAATCACGGAAAAGTATCCTTTTATAATGTACTTTGTATTTAATAATGTTAAAAAAATTGCGTTTAAAGAACATTATCATTTAATTTAAAGCGTAGCAGTTCAGGAACGCTGGGCTTCTGATCAGAGAGCCCGATTTCAATTCCGTGTCACCCCTCTGAGCACCCTCAGATTTTCACACACTGTGATTTTTCGGGTACCGGAATTTCTGAGAAATCACATACGGCACAGGGAAAGGAACTGGAAAAGGCACTCTCATGAGTAACTTTCACACGCTCAAACCAACCTTGACTGTGGTTACCATTTCATTGTTTTAAGATGCCAGGGTTAATATAATCATCAATACTTTAATAGCGACGTTTAGGAGATTTTATTCTCACGACTCAGCATTTAAATTACACGCAATTATGTTATTTTTCTCATTGATAAATTTCGCTGTTTCGTAATTATTATTATATAAACTGATACGCTGGTGAAAATAACAACATAAAATCAGACGTTAATCGGTCAATACCAAGAATGCAGCAGAATAATCAAAGGAAACAACGGTCATATTAACCACTCGTGCACACACTTACAGCAATCTTTCATTGAAAGTGATAAGTCATCAGATAAGTCATTAAAAACTAACGTTTTGGAGCAAATCCCCACTTTTTTCACGTTCAAATCGATAAACTAGCCTTAAATATTTGAATCTTAAATATTATGCATGCATTTAGCCTTATTTTAATGCCTGTAGTTCTAAGATTTCTACAACGAGAACCATGGTAGTCCTTGCTGGACGAGCGATGGGCAATGCGAGCAACGGCAACAATGTTTCTGTTGCAGCGAGGTTTTACAACAAATAATAATTCTTTAAAAAAATATGAAATGCACCGTGTCATTCGGACGGACCGCGTCCCTCATTTTAAAAAGCAGTCATAACTGCCAACGCGTCAATTTACAATCATGTGTCGCGGGAAAAACAGGTTCATTTTAACCCACTCTCCTTTCAGCGCGAGCCTTCATCCCTTTCTTACACACCTCTATGCGTACTCTTCGAGACTGACTCCTCTCCCGAGAACTGCACCTACTGGTCTGTGCGCACGTCTAGCGAGAGTTGAAGTGGTGTATCCTTTTTAGAATCAAAGGTTAGCTTACCTTCTTCTTCTCGTCGCTACCGTTACTCGTCATCCTTTTATAGTCCAGCCCTTAATTTTTATTTCATTATTTTGTAATACTTTGTTATTTGGCTTTACACCTGGCAACGGCAAAATATTTTAACATTTCAATTATTTCTTTGCTGTAACATACGTACTTTCCAGTGATTTCAACAACCTACCTCACATAAGAAAAAACTGGTTACAATATTGCATTAAATATATTAGACTTATCGTTATCATTATTCTTCGTCATCCGGCTCATGTTAATGCCTTCATATTAATCCCCATTCGACTGCAAAACACAGCCCCATTGATGTTTCCATATCCTGAAGCACTTCTGGAGTCATTGGTTACGCTCGCACCCCACAAGGTCGCTCTAAAGTTTTGTCGCGGAGTTATGAACGCAGGTTGGTATATCACTGCCAAGACTGCCACACTTACGCAATTCCCTTCCGTAAGATGTGATTTTAGCAACTTCAATGTTCTTGAGTTGATATCTATTTCCTTAACTTAATCCGTCGATCAATTATGAGGCGCTGTGTAAAGTTCTTTTGAATAATAGATCAAGATTAGATTGATAAGATGTCTGAGTGTGTAGTGTATGTATTTTAAATAAATTTCTAACATTCTCTAAATTTAAAATCTCCGAATCACATTATTGATACTTCTCAAATCCATGGCTCAAACCATTTAAAATAACACCAATAGATTTCTAGCGACATCGCCTTTGTAACTGTAATATCTAATCGTCAACTAGCTCTTCAGCAATATCAACACCAAGCTGCTAAGTAAAACGAGTTATTAAAATTATGTATTACATTTTGTATACAAGTGTCAGAATGAAAACTTTAATTTATGTCCTTCATATATTTAGAGCTTTCCCAATATTTTGTTCGTTAAACAATTGATTAGAACGCAGTGAAATCACCTCACAACTACTTTTGAGTCTATATTTGCCCATTTCATAAGTTTTATAAGTTTTGAGCTTGTTAACTCACTCATAAATGCTTTAACACACACTAGAATACTCTTCCTAAGGCCGTTTATTTGTATATCCTCACCTTTATGATCCTGAAACAAATTAGAAAAGTTACATACCTTTTGGAAAGGTCGCTTTCGATGAATATTTACCTTATCCTATGCACTTGATAGCATATGCGAAGAGTGGTTATAAAATAATTTGAACATACTTGATAATTACTGCTACTTGAGTCCCTTAACATCTTCGGAAGTGCCATTGCTTTCCGCCATCTTAACGCTTCTCACAACGTGTAATAGAAGAACTGTTTTCGGACAGTTTCACGCCATTAGTGTATTTATCTCACGCGCTAGTTTTTAATGGATCATGGGTGTCATGGAGCGAGTGAACCGAAGAACCAGATGCATGACAGGAACTTGGAAAGGGAATGTTGTAAAATGGTGATTAAATAGGATGTAAAAACAGCATTCAGTAGCATCAGGAAATAAATATCTTGAAAGGAAAATGAAATGGAAATAAAATGGCAGTAGAATAAGTGGTCACGAGAGGGAGAGAGAACACTGGGTTATAATACGTGCGCCAGACTGAGAAATAACGGCGGCCTCTTTCCCTCCATATCTTAGCTCTGGTAACTCCTCTTCGTCCACTGATGTCTCTCCTCTCTGAGCAGCAGATCGTTTCCCACGGCGCGGCCACGTGTGTCCGATGTTTGACGGCAAAAATACCCTTGATCTCCGAGGAAGGTCAGCGGACGCCCGAGGGAGGTGAAGGCATTACACCCTTCCACGAAATGAAATGCACATTCATCGCAAGACATACATACAATCCTCCGTGACCATCCTCGGTTAGGGAAGGAGTGGCACTAGAGGAGAACACGCCGACAATAGGGACGGTTCGTGACATAGGTATACCTAAGTCGTTATTTATTATAACACATTATCATCGCTGCAACTGAAGATTAAGTAAATGCGAATAGGTACTATGTTTTTGGAATTTTAATTCATTTTCAGCTCTGAGAATGGACTGAAAACATTTCAACGCTATTCCAATTTGAGATTGTGTCTGATATAATGAATGTGGCCTTAATTATTATACAATATCGTATGTATGGTAGAGTATTATAATATTATAATGATGTACAATTTAATTTACTCATACATATACGTGTAAGCAAATGAATAAAGGAAGTACTCGTAATTAGAGACACGAATGTACATTTCCCCGTTTCCCCAAATCATTTTTGTCGGTGTTTTTCCATGTCTTTAATTAACGACTTGTATTAATGGGATCCCCAAAAAAGACCGCTAGGTACTCAACTCAAACGCGATTAAGAGTTCCAAGGGGTAAATTTACCCGGAATCTGCTTGTGTATGACTCCTCCTTAATGCAAGTTTATTTAATTTTTTTTAATACATCAAAATAGTGAAATCCTTATTTTCCGCAAACTTCTGCGTTTAGGAATATTACGAAATTTAAAAGGAGTTTCAGGAAAACGATACAATCCTTTGGAAAAACAATACTTCAATTCTGTTTGGCTAACTTTGAAGAATGACAGAAACAGTGTGCGAAAGAAACTAGAAAAATGTTTTCGTGGAAAATATACACTAGAACAGTTTCAAATGGCCGTTATAAGCATGGAAAGTTTGTTTTAAAGAACCAGCGATGCATGCATAAAACAAAATATGTAACGGGATAGTTGCGAAATTAGGGAAATATTCGTGTCTAACGTCATGTACCAACATTTTTATCAGTCCGTAAAGGGTACAGTGATGTTGGCTGGGATTGTTACTGTGGCTACAACTAAGCAATCACAACTGGTAGTTATGCGTATAGGAAAATTTTAAAATTAGATGTGAAATCTGAAGCAAATGAATAGGTAAGGGTGGAAAGGAGGCGAAATTAGGACCGCGCACAGCTCCACCTTCCCGTTTTACCTCGTTGGGCCCGAAATTTTTCTGACTGGGGAGAATCACATGGGAAATAAACACTGAAAGATTCACGAACTACCGAAATCTCGATTAAAAAACTACAAAACTTTAGAAAAAAAGCATTAAAGAAATCAGGAAATAGGGAACATGGGAGGGTGCATACAATGCATAAAATTCGTGGCAAGATGCCTGTCGGAATCCTTGAAAACCACGAAAAATGTACCTCCAGACAAGGATATGTTAGCCGAAAATCCCTCACAAATGGAGACCGAATGATAAAAATTGGACGCACCAGAGAAATACATTTGACCTGTGCATCGTCCTTTAGAAATCCAAAGAGCAAAAATCATTACTGTATCTTCCGCAGGAAAGCCAAAATAACCGTTAGACTATTCGGGTTACATGAGAGCATTTACCTGAAAAACATTAGCCATACTTAGCTCTTAAATTATGAAGTACATACTTCTGCAGTTGATGCTGCCGCCAAGGTAAAGGCGTGTTAATTACAAATGAACTTAATCTTGTAAGTGTTGCATTTTCAACCATTTTCCATTTCAGCGTTACCCCTTCGTTATCACAAATCCTCGGCGTGAATAGACCACTCGGCGCGTCTTTGTGCATGCTTGTGCATGTATGTGTACATACGTGTACAAGCTGTGAGGTATTTCACCACGAATGGTGGTCTGAGATCTTAATTCAATTGAGGCATCGAGTGAAATCCTTTTGGGTCTTTACCAGGTTAATGCCTCCATTGGTGACGACTTTTCGAATACAGATTCATTTCACTTCATGATGGCCGTTTCGGTGTTCGAAACGTCAGCTGCAATGGAGACGCTATCCCGGTGGTAGAAGACTCGAGAGGATTTCACTCAGCAGATACGCCGGGAAAGCACAAGATCTTTCATCAGTTGAAACATCGCTTATTCAACTTTCAAAAATATGATAAATGGTAAAATTTAATTTCAAATTAATTCAACCATTCTGGCAAACAATTCCTAATATTCAGTTGAATACATCAATTTTTATATTTAAAAAAACAGTAATCAACCTTAAGGTCGGTTTGGTAAGTGATGTTAGAGTTCACTCAGTACTAAGCACTATACGGCGTGTGAAGTTCACACATCGGAGTGGGATTTTTTCATATTATATGACTAAATATTTCCAATCCTTACATCCGACATCATCGATAGGTCAAATCTTTTGGGAACCTGGCCTTACTATATCATTGATTTAAAGAAATTTACCTTAGCAGTTTGTTCAAAATTTTAAATTTAAAATTTGAAGCATAATATTTATGATTTGCCGCTTGTAGTGTCTCCTCACTAAGTTTCAGCGTCCAGAAAATCCCAAAGTGTGCTCTTCGGATGGAGTTGTTCAAAGGCGCCCATCATTCCGGATTTGAACCTTGGATCAATATGCCCTCCGTAGAGTTACGCAACCATGCCATCCGAAAAGTTGAAAAAAAATATGAAAATGCAAAAAAGTATTCATTCCAGCGATTAATCAAAGGAAAGATAAACGATTTAAACCCAAATTCGGAGGTAATGGGTCGAATCGTTAGTTGATCAGTTTTGGCATACTTAATACGGTAGTTTTGAAATTGGATAAAATTCGGTTCGAGAAAAAATCATGTAATTTAATTAGTATTATGAAGCAATCAATCAATCAGTGGCTGGTCCCAAGCGAATAATTATTGCTAAGTACCGTAGGAACTTCCTATTTTTTTTCTACAGATCTTCGTAACTTCTGCCTGCTTCAATTCTGTATAGAAACCCTCTTCTCCTCCTTCCTCGACCCTCATTCCCCAAAGTTCTCTGTCATGGCCTTCAACATACTACTACTTTTCAACATTTCCTCAATCCACTTTCTCTGCCTCTTTCGGATTTCCACCATTAACTTAATTTCTTCGTCCACTTTACTTGAAACCTCGGAGTTTTTCTTCCTCTCCGCTCAAATTATTTTCTCGATTCTGCACCCCAACACGTTTCAAAATCATGCTGATCCTCTGACCTCAAAGGTCAAGTATGTCATCCATACGTCAAGAAAAAAATACACTAAACACTATTTTATCGATCACCAATTTTCTTTTTCTTACAAATACTTCTTTCCTTACAAATACTTCTTTCCCTAACGCAAGTTTTCCCCCATGCCCTCATTATAATACCCCTTTTCCTATAAAATACTGTCAAAGTACAAAGTCACTGTCAAATATTTCACTCAGTCACTCTACAGGGTTCGTCCGGAAAATAAGTGTACTGAGCTCAGGAAAAAAAATTTATTACACTTTTACATATTTTAAGCTAATATTCCTCAAAATAGGACCCTTGTGAGTCGATACACTTGTTGCAGCGGCGTTCTCATTCCTGGAACGCTCCCGCGAAGGCATCATCGGGAACCTCTCGAAGACACGTCGTCACGGCCTATTTGACGGCGTCCAAAGTCCCGTATCGCGTTCCTTTCAAACTCCTCTTTATCTTCGGGAACAGAAAGAAGTCCGGTGGTGCTAAGTCCGGGCTGTAGGGCGGGTGCGGCAGCGTTGCCACGCCGTGCTTGGCCAAGAAGTCCGACACGACAAGCGCGGTGTGAGACGGCGCATTGACGTGATGCAGCCGCTAGATGTTTTTGATCGCTGGCCGGACGCGGGCGACTCGTTTTCGAAGCCTGTCGAGCACTTGGACGTAAAATGCAGCATTTACAGTTTGTCGTTCAGGTACAAAGTCGTAGTGGACGACTCCCCTTTTGTCAAAAAAGACAATGAGCTTATTACACTTATTTTCCGGACGAACCCTGTATTCGTCGAGATTTTCATTACTTATATTTTTCTTCTTGTTTCTTCCACATACCATTTCTCTTGTAGTGCTCCTTTGACTTATTCTCACTAGTAACTGCAATCCTTTGGCTGTCTGGCTCACAATTGCTTAGTCATCTAGATAAACCATTAACATACTGCCCTTAATATATCCTCAAAACATATGTTGAAAAGTACCAGCTTCAACGGTAAACCACGTCTCACTTCTGATCACAGCCCATCCCAATTCTTCCTCTGCTACTCTAACCTGAACTATCAGAAAATTTGCAGGTTTAAAATAGTACCGATCCCTACAGCCCAATCTCATTATCCATAACATCTCTATTTATATTTTCGAATGCCTAAAAATCCACGAAACGCACCGATGTATCATGGTACCCCGTCATATTCGATGTTCCTTTCTAATAATGTTCTCATACTGCAATGGCATCACGCGTCTAAAACTGAGGCCAAACTTGTCTCCCTCTAGGTAGTTGTGTCCATTAATTTGTAGTCTTATATTGATGATTTTTAAAACTACCTTTACTACAAGAGAAATTTGATTTTTCGTTTATAAACGCAACATCTATATCGTCTTAAACTGAAGCCCTCACAATCATCAGATGTTTTACACTTTTTTGGGAAAGGGATCGAAGTTGACCGAAGGAAATCTTCTGGCCATATTTCTTCCTCACAAATTATGTGTAGAAGTTCAAAGAATCCCTTCCTTTCATTTCCCCCCGAACTCTCTAGTAGTTCTGCATGAATATTTTCTAATGCTACTGCCTTTTTCAGCCCCATCTCCCTTAACGCTTTCCATATTTAGTACTCCTGGACCCTGCCTATTCTTGCCTGCGTCAAGTTCCCTTTCTATTTCTGAACTAGCCGGCCTAATAACTTTACCATCAAGTTCTTTTATATATTTTTAACATCGTCCCTGAAACTCTTCTTCTACATCTACCCATGCATGGTACCCTATTAGCCACTACTAGAGTGTGTCGCTGAGGTTGATTCAGCTACATCAAAAATTACGTTTTGCTGAATTTTAATTCAAATATGTGAGTAACATAATTCAAATAATGAAGGATCTCAGGTTTTCCCGGCGTATGGTATTCAAGAATTTTTCTCGGGTTTCCCACCGGGTCAGGTTGATGAAGTGCACCGACGTTTCGAAGGCTGACTTCACCCTGAAGACGATGGCAGAGTCAGCCTTCGAAACGTCGGTGCACTTCATCAACCTGACCCGGTGGGAAACCCGAGAAAAATTCTTAATTCAAATAAGGTAGATAATTCAATTCAAATAATAGCTACGGTATCGAGTGAGATATACATCTCTATGCATTTGAGAGAAGCTATTAGTACAAATGAGGACAATAACTAAGGTCTGTAACAAAAGCTAAAAATTAGATAATTCATTTTAAATATTTTTTTATTTAACGACTTTATTGGAGCGAGATTGAGACTTAATTTTCCCTTCTTCCACCTTACCCTTGTGCATCACATTGAAGACAGTCACCAATAACTGACTAACTAAGGGTATATTTATTTATTTATTTATTTCTTGCCACACACAGCATTAACTTGCCACTTTAAAGTGGAGCATGTAACAACATATTAATATGGGCGCATATATAAAAAAACAAGAAATATTCACAATTAGCAACAAAAATAACGAAGTTATTTATTACAATGCGACAATTTCAGAGTGCAAAAATCATTCTACTGTTGCCACATCTTCTGCAGTTTCTTGAAAGAAGTTATTTATGTTGCTAATTGTTAATATTTGTTGTTATTACTAAGTTATTTATATTTTCATCTAATTATGGAGATATAGGAAAGAGCGAGGTTAGTTAACATGTCGAAGTAAAGCAAAAAATGATCAATGGAATCAGGAAGTGAGTTCAATAAAGAGGAGAGGTGAAAGGAAAGAGAGCGTTTAATTAGTGAAAACCTGGGGATGGGCATGTGGAGTAATGAATTTCTGCGGGTGGTTCGTGGAGGGAATAGTTGATGAAGAAGACCAATTCGGGGTAGTCAATGAGAGAGTAACTATTGTCGTAAATGAGCATTAAATCAGAGTTTACCATTTCGTTGGGAAGGTTAGAGGTGGAAAGTTGAAGCAAAATTACATCTTTGTACGCATTACGGAGATCAGAGACCCGGTATTTTATCATTTTTGTGGAGTAATTATTAACGCTGTTGAGCGTAGCCAGGTTGGTAGGTGTTGACATAGACCAGATGGGTGAGCAATAAGTTATGAGCGGAAGGAAAAATATGAATGCAATGATCGTGGATCACTTATATCCGTGAAATGGTAGAGAAGGCCTAATAGAGAAAACTTTAGTGGACTGTTTGAATGTACCCATTGAAATTAAGTTCAGAATCAGTTAAAATTATAAGATCCTTTACTAGTGACAAATGATTGGGAGGGATGGAGTTGAAAGTAAACATTTCACAGTAAGCAGGGTGTTTTTTAAACAAAATCGACATAACGCTACATTTACTCGGATTGAATTCAAGTTTCCAAGTATTACACCACTCATAAGCTTTGTTTAAGTTATCCTGTAGATCCTGGCAGTCTACAAGATCAAGAATTTGCTTAAAAACTTTACAGTCGTCGGCATAAAGAAGGGTGTGGGCTTATGGGGAATCAATGAGGGAGGCAAGATCATCAATAAACAGATTGAAAATATATGGGCCTGGGACACTATCCTGGGGAACTTCAGATGTTAGGGTTGACCAAGGGGATGTGACGCCAGATAGTATTACCCGTTGGGATCTGTTAGAAAGGAAGCTCGAGAGCAGATCAAGAAAAGTACCGTTGAGGGAAAACCGTTGGCTGATATTTTATAATGACAATATTAGGCTACTTAGAATAAAAAAGAAAAAAATACTTTTCCCCCTAGAAAGGTCGGACAGTGCTTCTGATTCCTCATCATTCTTGGGTAAATATTACATCTTTAACGTATCTTTTCAACGTCTTACCTCTCTAACTTTACTGCCAAGATCTCACCTACCGAAATACTATCGAGCAAATAATATAGTTTCACTATCATCGCAAAAGAGTTCTGTTTTCAATTTATGCAAGAGATTTAATCTGTAATTTAACCTTCGCTCTGGGAGTGGTTCCCGCCCAAGTTCCCCCAATTATTTTGATACGCTACTCAGTATATCATTCCAACGTTTAAAAAATCTAGTTCCTCTATGTTGCACACGATCTAACTCAACAATCGATAGAACTTCATGAAGATTCCATCTAATAGCAGCATGTTTTTATCTTATACTTCGCTATCTAGAGCCCTCAATAGCAACAACTAACTATCATAATAGCGCAATATGATCTTTAACCTTCTCGTCACATTTTTCCAATGCTCTTCTGATAAATGCTATTTCTTGTGAGCCTCTTCCCCGTATATATTTCACACAGGAGAGGTCATGAGTAAGGGTAACTCTTTAAGTATTTATTCGCGTCTATAGTTTCCACTTCGGTATTGCTGATGCAGAAGTGAGGGGCGAACCACTTTCTAATTTAATGTATCATTACTAGACCATTTCCAAGTTTCATTCTAATTACCACGTGTCTCACAAACGTTGTATAGTATTAAGTAGTAGTATCAGTCAGTATCAGTCCTAGCCAATTTATCCTAAGAACTACGGATTTTTCTGTAAACCAATGCGTCTTGGGCAAATAAGCGCACATTAACATCAACCACTGAGTTAATTTACTAACAGTAAAAAATGGAATAAAAGAGGTCCGATAACGCTACCTATAGGAACACCCGAAGAGACGTCTACCGCGTTATAGCTAACATCAATTATGACTACCCTTTGTATGCGACCATTCAAAAACTTTTTAATACAATCTAGGATTTATTTGTCCTAAGCTTCCAGTTTTATTAGGAGGATTACTTCTGGTTCTATTACTAACTTCCCTGTATTATTTCCTATGGTAGGTGCAGTTGCATCTTACCCCTGGCCACATTTTGACAATTCTCTTACCTTTTTATTTAAAAATTCTACTTTCCCTTTAATCTGAAATCTCTCCATATCCTGACACTGATCGTTCCAACACATTTACTTGGTCCTGTTTCTCGCCTATGTTTACCGTTAAGCTCTCCGTACATTCTTCTTCCAATTTTTTGTTTATGTTCCAATTTCTTTTTTCATCTACCTTCTTCAGCATCTCCATCGTGACTCATGGCTTCTTAATTCCCCTATTCTCTGCAATTTCTATTGTTTTTTTTTGGGTGTTCTTTCTATGTGGCTCTTAGACTTCACCTACCTTTACTCAACCTTTTATATTCGACTGCCCTCATTTAGATATTCCTCATTTCTTCTTATTACTCCTTACTTTTTACTTCGTTTAGCCCTTGAAGATTCCGTTTTAGCCCTTCTTACCCCTCACAATCGTTTGAGATTTTATATCGCATTGATGACAAGAAAATTATAATCCTAGTTTCCATCCGCATCTGAGAAAATCTATGAGTTAATCACGCTGTTAATAAAACTGTCAAATCCTAATATATTCTTATTGATATATCCCGCTCTTTTGGTCCCGGCATCTTCCACCTACGGCTGTCATGATGTGTAAACCAGGTGTTGAATATTGACAAACCCCTTCTTTTGCGGAACTCGACTGCTCTCTCTCTCTCCGACATCATTTTTAATTCCTAAACCGTACTCCCTCACCTCTCTCCCATTCCCTCATTTCCCTTCCACTGCATTCCAATCCCCCATTATTATAAAGTAGGTGCTTTTATATACGCTGCCTTTCTCCCCAGTTTCCCATTCAGTACAACGGCTACTCCAAGCTTACTCTCATCACTCATTATAAATTGCTCTGTAACTATCTCGGCAGTAATCGCCGCTGTATATCCATCTCACCTCACAGAAACCTTACATAACCTCCATTTCTCTTTTAATGATTCCTAGCTTTCCTGTCATCATCATCGTCTTAAAATTTCATATCCCTATCCTACCCGTTTCAGACCTCTTCTAGTTCTTATTTTTTCTGCTTTCAGCTCGGTTGCGCGAAGATTCCAGTGAGAAACCTTGGAGGTTTTGCCTCTTCAAGCAATGAGAATCAATTATCAATTAAGTAATATCAAAGATTAATTAAAACAATTTCATTGAAAATGTTTCCGAAAATGTTCCCGGGCTCAAAAAGAATCTGAAATTGCTCATTTATATTATGTTTTAATTATTAGACTAGCTTTAGTAATCATTGATTGTGCTCGCGACCATTGTGAATATGAATGACCAATTCATCCTCTCTTGACATTAATTCGAATTGAAAGCCTTCGGAATGCCAAGCTGAAGGTTGGTTTGATAGGGGAGGGCAAAAGTCAACTCATGCACAACCCTATAGGCTTGTGAAATTTACACAGTCATTACTAATAGCCCTATACTGCTTGTGGTTTTCGAGAAAGATTGGGTGATTACAAACTCATACAACTTGAGTTTATAGGCTTCGCATGGGCTGGAACCTGAGTCCACGCTCAATAACCTGAACTCTGCCCACTAGGCTACCGCATCGCCTCCTGACTTCATGGATAATCGATGATAGGTATTTCTCCAAGATCTCACCACTCTTAGGCCATTACATTCTGAAACACCTGTGAAGTCGAGCACTTGAACGGTGATGTAAAGAAATTCATAATGCATATTTATCCCCCTCATAGGAATACTTACCTTAATATGCCGTCAATCAATGGACTAAGAGATATCACTATTATATCGTACTATTGATCATCTTTATATTCATTAATGAGTAGCAATTATGTCGAAAATATATTACTAACTCCGCCGTGGGAGAGATCGTTAAAATATTTTGAATACTATAGGCTGGAGAACCTAGAGATTTAAAATGTCAGTCTTCCCCAAAAACGATAAAGGATCACAATGACAGCAAAGGGCGGCTCCAAGCAATCATATTTTCATCCTTAATAGCCTAGTTAGCAGTAATTATTTTAGCCAACCCTTTGGTATTATATTGCTTTTCTTGTAAGCAACCCGTCTCGTACGTATTCTCAGAGAAACATTTTAGATGTAGTACTCTGTGAAAGATGTAGCAAAACCTATTGACAATTATCATTTAAGCAAAGTTCAACTTCGGAGGAATCACCCACTGCCACACACCCTAGTAGTGGGTTGTATTGTACAATGCAGATTTAGAAGTACGAGGGTTGCTATTCATATTTTCTACCTAACAATGAAAAGACAGTAATTTTACAACGCAACAATTTCAGAGTGTAAAAATCATTCGCCTTGACCGGGATTCGAAACCGGATCCCTCGATGTCCAACCGAGTGCTTTAGCCAGTTAAGCTACCGAGGCGTCCTCTTAAACTCTGCATTTTGTGGGCTTTTAAAGGAACAAGATGTTGTGACGAAATACCGTGCATACAATGTCACAGGCATTCGTAATCGTGCGCGACGCGCCATAGTCCACGAGGTTAAAGCTACGCGTAGCGGATGACTCCGTTAAAAGTTACTGTTGCGACATCTCCCGCAGTTTCTGGAAATTAGACAGTAATTTATTGTTGAAAATTACTGCATTGTTTTTCTAAGTATTCTCCATTATAAAAAATACACTTAAGCATGCGCTCCGACCAATTTTCGTGACACTTTTTCCACAAAGATTGAGGTAACTCCAAAACATGGTTTTTGAATGTATCAACGGCTTCTTCAGGCGCCGAAAGTCGTTGGCCACGCAATTTTTTCTTGATAAACGGGAGTAAAAAGAAGTCATTTGGTGCTAAATCAGGGCTGTACGGAAGATGACCCATCAATTCGACGTTTTGGCCAGTCAACCAGGTAGTTGTTTCAGTCGATCTGTGAGAGCTTGCATTGTCGTGATGAAGAATGATCCTTCGTTGCCGCTTCTTTTTCCGTATTTCACCAAGCACTTCTGCCAAACGAATGCTCGCGTACCATTCAGAAATCACGGTTCTACGTTGCTATAACGGTACGATTGCCACGTGTCCAGTTCCTACGAAGAAATAGGCGATCATTTGCTTCGACGTGCTTCGTGCCCGAATCACTTTTGTTGGATTTGGCTCGTCTTGGAAGACCCATACAGTAGATTGCTGCTTTGTTTCGCAATCATTCGCATAGATCCAAGATTTGTCACCTGTGCAGATGTTATACACAGGTTTTAATGCACTGCGATTGTATTTGTTGAGCATTTCTTTGCACCAATTGACACGAGCATCTTTTAGAGCCTTTATCAAATTATGCGGGATCCAACATGAACAAATTTTTCCACAGCTAAATGTTCATGCAATATCTTATTGATGCTCGTCATACTAATCCTCAAGGATGTCTCAATCTCACGATAAGTCACATGACGATCTTCCTTTTCTAGTTCTTGCACAGCATCAATGTTTTCTAGCAAAACAACTGACTTTGAACGACCTTCAAGACTTTCGTCACTGAGCGAACGGCGGCCATGATGGAATTCGTTATACCAGCGTTTCACAGTGGCAAAGGATGGGGCTTCATCGCCAACAGTGGAAGTAAGTTGATCGATGCACTCCTGTCTTGATAATCCACGTTACAATTAAATAGCAACCCTCGTACATTGGTATTGCTGGTATATTAGGATTGAAAGGCTGAGGAAATATTAACAGGTATATCTTAACACAGTTATCAAGAATTTCTCCCAGCTTGCCAAGTCCCAGCTTCAATAAGATACCTAAAAAACATGGTGATAAACGCTCCCCGCAGATATTGAAAGACTTCGTAAATTAATTAACATAATTACTTGGTGACAAATCATGAAACGGGACAACTAAAATGAACACCTCTCTGTCGAAATAGCGGTGGACGAATTCGTAAATAGCCCCCCTTTCTCCTCGCCTTGAAAGTGATCTCCGGAGTTCCAAGCCCTCCCAAGACTTGCGGATTTTTTTGAGTGATCATCTCTCTTTCTCATCGGGTTTTCGCGACGCGACGAAGCAGGAAGCAAAGCGACCAAACGCTGTAGACTCGTTTTTAGGGGCGGGTGGTGGCGTGGAGGGATTCCGGCACAGGATGCTGATGCATCAAGTGTGAGTCGGTCATTCCCCCCTCCTCCTCCCCAGCCCGCTGAACGTAGTCTTCCTACAGACGCAAAAAAACCCGCCGGGTAGAGGGGGAGGGGGGTCAACGTCCACGTGATCGGGCGGCCTCGCCTGCTCTGGCGACCCACAGCCCGCGGGGGTAGGTACCGGGCAGAACTGGACGACTGCGGGGGACGCCGGAGGCCGAATGGGCCCGATTCTCGAGTGGAGTGGAGTTCTGGAACCCCCGGCCCACGGTCAGATTCTCCTTAGTGAACGGAATAATAAATAAATATTAAGGGTGATTTGACGGCCAAAATTGGTCTCTCTATCACCACGTAGGATACCCAGAAATGAAGGAGGAAGGGCATAATGAATCGGACACGTTGAAGGAAATATTGTCCCAGACTATGCACGAGAATTCGTTATAATACTCGTAGGTAAATCATATACACCCGGCGACCGAAGTTTAAACAAACCGTACCGAATGGTGACCCGTACACAAGACGATGAAGTGTTTTGGCGCAAAGCTGTTAACGATAACAGAAATTATCTCCTTGGATTTTTCGCAAAAATTTAAAGCGTGCAGATTGGGCAAAAAATATAAATAAATTTTGCGTAAAAGATTGAGTGCGTGCGTTACCTTGCGAGTGCGCGTGTGAGTACGTGTGTAAGAGTACACTAACCTATCAAACCGACCTTCGGGTTGATTACTCGTGTGTGTATAAATACATATAACATTTGTATTAAATATGTATATATATATATATATATATATATATATATTCTGCTCTTCGAAATACCGCCAAGTTAACTCTAACAATTCTCAGTAATCATTTCGCTGGTGTTTCTGCTCGTCAAGATGGTTTTCAAGAAATCCAAGAATGGTAGAGCGGACATAAGGCACTTCACATCAGGCACGTAATCTATCAACTAAACATAGAAAGCTTTTGTTTTCCCTATGGATGTGGTTATGAGGATGGTGCCGCGGAGGAGAGATTGCACGGCGAATTGTCACCCTTCCGCGCCCACACGAAGAAGCTTGGCGTCTCATGGGGGGTTGGGTGTTGGACTCCGCGCTGCCTTTACGGGGACTCCCGGTGTGCGGATTGTTCCCCTCGTGAGATAGAGAGAGGGGAGGGGGCGGGGAGGGCAGGGAGGAAAAATGAAACGACCGCATTTACACCAATGGAGTCGTTTTACACCCATGAAGCGGTCAAGGGAGCATTTATCGTGCTGTTCACCAGCAGAAAATCTTCAATCGAAGTATTTGTTCCGGAGGTGTGGCTTTTGCCTCAGGAAAGAGCACACTTTATGGTACCAGAAGATTAGAGAATCTTGATTAAATGGCAACATGAAACCCTCTCTCATATATTTGAATGCACTGCACATCTTTACACCCCATAGTTCGAGATGACCAACATAATGTTTAGCACCCCGACATTTGTGGGCGTGTACTTTGCTGTCATCGTGCCATCTCGTGGTCTTCTACATGCAGTTAATGACTTCTTTCGATAACGGAATTAAATATCGTGTCCTAGTACCTTCCTCCGCACGTCCAAGTTGTGTTTCATAAAAAATTATGTAAGCGTGGATGTAAATATCTCCATTGAATTATGGTGTTTTTTCTATATAGATATATCTCTACATTTTTAATCCGCATTCAAGGTCAACTAAAATATCATCAATGATGACGAAACATCTTAGAAACTGAAAAAATTAATGTTGTACGAATCCATTGATAAATGCTAAAAAGCAGGTTTTCCCACTGAAAAGCCTCCTCATTGTGTGGTTAAATAAAAGGTAACGTCAGGTGATAGAAGGATCAGTAGAATCCGTAGCGTAGAGTGACTCGTCACTGTCAACAGCTGAATTAAAACCGAAATCATAGGTTAGTGTTTTCACTCCATTAGTATGCATGAAAGTAAGTTACTAGAGAAGTTCAATGAAGTTGAGATAGGTGATTATGAGCTAAAATTCCAGATAATATATGCATCTTCTGGATATTTAAACAAATAGTCTATATATCCAGCAGGAATGGTAGTTTTCGTCTAAATGTGTGTACATCTACATAATACCCCGTAAGCCGCCTCGGGGGCGTGTGGCGTAGGTGTTCGGTCACCCCCCTAAAAACAGAATAAAACCACATGCAAAACCAAATCATGTCACCTCTACACGAATATTAATTTGATCATGCACTCAAAAAATGTTAATCACACGAAAGAACGTACTTACATGACAATATTCAATAACAGGATACGCATATTAAAAACATGTTGTAGAACTGCTAAAAAGATCTCCTATTAAATAAACAGAATAACGTGCAGGATATCAACAAAATATATGCACCACTAATTCTAATTCTTCACGCCTGCGGTCGTATCCATTTGATCTCCAATCGTACAAGGAAAAAACGAAATTTGAAATCTAACTGTTCTACTATTTATCTCCCTGATTTTACGTTGGTGATCTGATCTACCAGAGTAAGTCGAGGCCTATACTATATCATTAACATTCTCAGATAAGTGACCTACCTCAAATGCACGCAGTAAATTTAACCTGTATTTAAGGCTACGGTCAACTAGTGGCTCCCATCCTAATTCTTCCAATAGTGCCGTGACACTGCTACCTTGATCATAACAACTTTTCACAAACCTAGCTGCTATAAGTTGCACTCGATCTAACAACTAAATACTAACTGGAATTTTAGTCTCCTATTTGGAGAATATAAGCGATTAAAAAGGCTCTTCAATATTTAAACGTGATGTGTATAGCTATAAAATATTCAAATGTATAAATTAATAATTTACTCAATGTAAAATGTCAAGTTTTCATTATAGATTTCCAATGTTCACCACTGCATGGATATAGGTAGTAATTTATAGCTCTAAACAGTGAGAATTGCATCGAAATTTATGATTAACTTGGTATACAAAAGTGTGTCTACAGTGAAATAAAATGTTCGGTTATCAAGCGATAACAGCAATATCGGTTTATCCATTACGGGAGTATTTCGAATGATATTTTTTGGGAATTCCGTGGATAATCAATCTGCATTAGTGCATATTGATAATCCACCTGAGATCTGAATTACGAGACATTAAGGCTGGGAGCGTAATTTATATGAATCAACGACGACTAGATATTATCTCGCGCTAAATATTAACTTAGGTCCTTTTTAGCCCCTTTTACTAAAGTGGTGTCAACTGAAATTATAAACTACCTTAGACAAAGATACAATTTTTATATACTCTATAAACTTTCAAAAACCACTCTTTTAGCATCTTCATCTATCCAATCATCTACTCTATCACCTTTCAAAATCGTCTATTCTCCTTACCAAAAACGAGTACGTTTGATGCTGAAGCATTTGTCCGCAACTCAATTCCCTTTGTTACATCAACAAAGCTAACCAGGTCTCCCTAAAAATCTATGCTGCGCTATACTCCATATTAATCTATCTATATCTAAAACTAATTTATAGTAATCTTTTCTTTAAACCTTTACTTAGAGTAACTAGTTTATTTATCCTCTCCTACGTAAACATTTTACTTAGGTCTTATACTTCTTGAGAATCTCATTACTTTCGATTCCATGTATTCCAGAAGTGGTGCAGGACATGCGAGCTAGAATTAAATTTGAATAAATATTTCGATACATTTTGTAGGAGAGTACAGGTAGGTACGAATTCCCAACCGAGAGCCCTTCCTAGGCCCACTAAATATTTCCTCCCCATATGAGTCCAGAAGCACTTTTGACTATGGACAACCCTCTCTAAGGGTCGGTAATGGGACTTTTCTTATCGGACGTCTACATGGCATAACTTTTGAGGTCAGGAGTAGTGAACTACGTAGCTATTGTTATATGTAAACATCACGTTCGTCTGAAAGAGCAAATCGGCGCCTCTTGTAGCTAAGTATTCACAACGGAAAATGTTTCGGGTGGCAGCATGTTGCACAATAAGTGGAGTATGAAGAAAATGCACGGGGGGCTCTTTTCCAGAAGATCACACGCGATGATTGACCCTAATTATTTATTGACCAAGTTTATTATTTAGCATCACTCTGCTCACTTGCCTTGTTAATTCTCTTAATATTTTCCGACGCTGTTGTTTTCTTTGCTGCTATTTATATTAGTTTTTTTATTGTAACCACCTTTCCTCAGCGATTCCTATCCTCTTATTCTCACTTGGATTTTCATTAAATATTTCTTGATATCCTTTATTTTCAGTTTCATTTATGGCTCAAAATTCTACTTCCGCTTTCACCTGTTCGTAAACCTTTTGAATTATATATTTCACTTCATAATATCTAAATTCTGTTCCAGATCTACATTCATCCAGGGGTAATTGTGCGAGGTAACGACGTTTTTTTAATGATATTCATAACCATAATAAATCTAACTAGTATTTCCTTGAATCCCCCTGAATGTTCCATTTGCCTTCGTCGAAAGTGGTGTTAAAATCATGTGTTCGTAGAAATTAACACAAAATATCATTTCCCTTGCAAAGCTAAGCTGCGTTATTTTTTCCCCGCGGCCATTTCTCTTTTCTAAAGGATACTTTGCCCCACACCCATCCGTCCCTTGTCCCAACACTGCATTCCAATCACCCATCATAATAAAATGCTTCCTGTCAGGAACATGGAAGATTACTTCCTCCTTTCGATCATACACTCTGCCTACTTCTTTCTCCCTGCAAATACTTAACCGGGTAGAAACCTGAATACGAAGCTTGTTCGTTGGTTCTACTTTAAGTTCTACGAATATCTAGCTATCCCCTACCTACTCTGTTTACTGCTCTTCTTCCTAACTTCCTGTTTAATACGACGGCTAGGTCTCTTTCCAACCGCTCTTAGCAACCACAGTAGCTATCGCCCGAATAATTCCCTTTAATTTTCCATCTCACCTTGTAAAGTAATTGCATATATATTTTCTCCCTTCATCTCCTACTTGAAATCTTCTAACTGCTGCGTCTTCAAAATCGCTCAAACGTTTCCTCTTTCTATTCCAGCTGTGGCGGTTCTCTTCTGGGTCTTCTTTTCTGTTGAAATGCTTTCGGTTTATACATCGTCTGATGACGGCTGACTATCGGGTACGTCACTTGCCCCAGTGGGCGACCCCTGTTGTCACCAGGGTTCATTATCATGTTCAATTTCCTCTTATTGTATTGTATTATGTTTTTATTTAGGTAGATTTATTTAGATTTATATTTATATTTAGGTAGTTCATAATTGCTTGCTTATATTGTATAGCTCTAGTTCTCTAAGTGAAATATTTTGCTACCAATCGGGTGATTCCTCGGCCCATGTTTGCAGACTATTAGAAACGCTTGTACTAGGATATTCGAGGGAAAATTGTATTTGTCAAATTAAAGACATGGCTGAATGCGACCAAGGCCTTTAGGCCAAGTTAAAATACTGCGCCATGGATAGAGGGGCACTGCAGAAGTAACTCTCCCTCTTATCCGCAACCATCCCAAAGGCAGAGAACACAGTAGCGACACATGCTGTGGACATCGTCGGAACCTCTTGCGATATCGAGAGGGAGAGAGCGGAGAGTTTAAACGTGGACTAAGATAGCACCCTTATGGAAGAGGCAGGCATAAAGCACTGGATCAGCACCCATCCTAAACAGGACCCATTAACTACAAAATATAAACAAATTTATTTTAAAATATCGAAAAGTACCCAAAATAGAAGTGATAAGAGCAAAATATAGGAACAGTGCTGCCGCATGTGTCACATATTTTGTGTGTGCTGGTACTTTCTTCAGAAGAACAGAAACCTTTCAATTAAATAAACAAATAAATTGACGGAGGTTATAGATTTTTTCGCTTACAACCCAGAATTCCTACAAAGATGGCCAGAAGGTACGCTAATCGCATGATTTTACGTACCGTTGAATAGTAGTTTTATGTCAAAATGAGTAACACCATATTCCAGCCGGCAGGAGAATTACACTTCTTATTTGTTTGGACATGATTCTTGGGCCACAAAAGTGACAGGAAATTCAAACATATGTAAATGCGGTACACTCATCTCTAGGGAAAGTGTTGAGTAATCAACCGTCTTTTCTCCCAAAAAGCTCTTTGCTCTGACCCGTGGAGCAAAGAATAAACCAGAAAATGTCTTTCATGTGACACAGTTTTTTGCTATCATGAATTTCACGTCTTACTTTCCATACACTCTCTCTCTCTCTCTCTCTCTCTCGCCGTCACTCCATCTCTCTCGCCCTGGCTGCTCCTTCGTAATTTGCTCGGAGTGAACTCCCTAGAGGGACACTGTGCTCGCCTCTGAATTATATCCGTGAAACACGAAGGACCAACGGTTACCCTATTAAGTTAACGAGCATAAAGGCATTTCATTAAAAATCTTGCTACATGCTTCAAAGGTTTTTTAGAGGACCGCAATCCGTACCCATCGCTTTGTAAAATCCGTGAAAACTTCTTAATATATACCCTTGACGCCGTTTCTCTTGCAGGTTAATATTATTAACAATGAAATATATGTCAAGATAGATTTTGATGTACACAAAAACTATTCAAGCGCGGCACTAGACGATCTTACACTCAAATATTAAAACACTCTTCAACTCCGTACGTTTTATGTTCCCTTTTATTCCGACCAATGCCCATAGTCTTTTCCTCTCTCTGTCTCGCCTACCCAACAACTCTGGCATTACAGTTAACAGTGTTCCACTGCAACGAAATATACCTGCATCCAAATTCTTCTTTAATTTTCACCCTTAAATCTTCTTTCTCCAAACAAACTAAGAATTTCTTTCAGTCAATTTCACTAGTTCATTCTCCTCAGCATCCAATTATCAATATCCTCCTCCTATCTTCATACTCTCTCGCCTCCACGACCAAGGTTGCAGATCTATATAGAAATACGGTCCACATCAGGATGTTCAGTAATTTTTTCATGGCATCATTTGTTATGTTCCTTATCGTTAGTTCGCACCTCTTTGTAAAAGCTTCTTCACCAATTGCAATTCTTCCTATAATATAAATGACTACTTTTTCTAGCCCTGTCTAGTAAACTTCATCACTAAGTGAACTGTTTTACCAACCTTTAGTTTTATTTTAGACTTCCAACTAGGTCTTTAATCCTGGCTGAGTCACTAAATCCTGATTATCCGCAAACATTTCAGGTTTCATGAATCCCCCAACAACTATCATTCAAACTCCCAGCTACTTCTATATTTTGTAACGATTTTAATTTAATTTGGTTTAATGGACAGCCATGTGTCATTCCTCTACTACCCTTTCCAACTCTGCATTTTGAAATATGTACAGGCATTGTAAAAGCCGTCAATGCCTCCAGTCTATCCCTACCTTCTACCATATGTTCATTAGCAATTCATTATACCGACTGTCGGATGCATTCCTTGAATCCGTAAAACAAATAAATGCATATTGACTGTTCTCTATATTCCTTTCTATCTATGACCTCATCGCTACTATCATGTTATGATTCGTACACCTCTTTTGCGAACCAATCTAATTCCTCCAAGTAATCATTTTCCCTCCGCTCCATCTTTTATCGATTATTCCAAGTAATACCAGCGTTGCGATGTAAATCAAACTTATGATCTGACATTCCTCACGTAATTCTGAATTTTTCATTTTTGATATGGGATTAATACTGATCGATCGAAGTCATCTTACCAGATTTCTCCCTCATAAATGCTAATAATGGGCTCATATAAACTCTCCCCTTCACGTTTTCCTTGAGCCTTGAGTATTTTTACTGGGTTGACATCTACCTCTTACCGCACAGTTTTATTATTTTTTAGATACTTGAACGACTTTTATATTTCTCAATCGAGTATGACTGGTCCTAAGGTATTCTAATGGATACCATATTCTCTCCTATGTCAAACTTTCTAGCATAGAATATTTACCATACTTTTCTTCCATAGTTTTTCATGTATCTTTGTACATATTATCTGAATCTTTTCTGCTTCGATTAATAATTTTTCTGCCATGTTCCTGAAACTGAACTACAGTTTCCCTTTTTATTCTTGGCTTTTTTCTCAAGTTCTTGTAACCTTGTTTCTTTCCCAAGTCTCCATATCCTAAGTCAACTCCCTCTTTCTATCAGTTTATCTCTCTTTTATTACATTTACCTGTTCGTAAATTCTTCTTCCGGATTTTGATTTTTTCTTTAATTTCTTCATTCGTATATTTTTCTAATCCTATGATAATATTCCTAATATAAACTCGCATTAGGGATATAAAGCCATGGATTAAATCATTGGATACTAATCCTATTATCTAATCTATGGCTTTCTCGTCATTTTCCCATTTATTACTCCTATTGTTAGGCCTGAGGCTTTCGTTACCAGTTTCCTGAAATAATATAAGCTTACTTTCACTCTATCTATTTTCTGCTCCCCACTCAGAAGCGGACTAAAACTCTTTCTGTATTACTTTATTTTGATCGAATTTTCAAGGGATAATACCATACGGACGACGAGGATTTGGTAATCCAGATGATGGAGCATTAGGAAACTGTCTGAAGGGTCTGGTTCCGATTACGTGTGATGCCATTAGGCACTCTCATCTTCACACAAATTGTGTGATTTTTTGGAGATCCTCCTGGGAAACTATTGACGGCACAGGGAAAGGAACTGCCCTACCCTGATGTGAATTTCACGCGCCGTTGGGCTTAGTACTTGGTGAGCTCTACTCTTACCTATCAAACCAACCTTCGGGTTGATAACCGTGGATACTTCATTTCATCATCCATGCTTTTCTTCCTGTCACAGAAAATTAAAATTGATTACGCTGCTCCAAAATTACGCAAAGATATAATGTAATAAAACCGTTATCCCTCTAAATTTCATGGGATTTTTCATTTGCCTCTCTCTAATGATTTTGGCACCATTTAATTACACAACATTGCATTCTAAAACCTGGAAATCGCCAAATACACCTTTTCTGGAAGAAGAGCGATTACTTCTTTTTGGTCAAATACACTACCTACTTCTACCAGCCTACATGTATTTAATTACTGGTCTGCATGAAAATCTTTCTATGAAATGAATTATTTGTTTCTGATTTTAAATATACTAAAATAGTCTATGATTAAACTGATTTGTGTTTACAACCCTTTGTTTAAAACTACTTCTGGATCTCTTCCTCTCCGGTGTATATTACTCTACCTATCGTTGAAATTATCCAGACTCTACGATATTTCCATCTCGCCTTGCACATCCCTAATTTACGTATTTTTCCTCTCTTCATCTACCACGAGATGTGTTCTAACTTTCCTATTCCCAAAATCGTTTCATCATTCTGTCCCTAGTCTAGCTTCTGGGCCTCTTTCCCCATTTTAGTCGATTTTGCTGTGCAGCGAATAATAAAAGTGGCAAGGATACTGAAGACCTACGTAATTCATTTGGCATACCCTTAATTCCAGTATTTTGAAATGCTGAGAAAAAGCCTCAGTTCAATTTTCTTGCCGCATGGAATGAAAAAGGATGAATACTTCTGTCTCTCAAAACTTCTACGATAAAAGTATATTTAATGCCTATATTATATGGAATATTTGAATAAATCTGCGTGCTTTACTAAGAAATATATTTCAATGATTAATCAGATGGCTAATTACCATTCACCCATTTTTTCTCTAAGATACACGTACTAGTGACTAAAGGCAACTTCTGAAATTTGCCTTCCATTGCGTACTTTAAACCATCGATATAAGTGTACCTAATTGGCACATGAATTTGCTCATTACAGTTGCAGCACCTAATAATTAAATTATTCATTTTAATTGTTTAGGGGATCGGCATTACCTACTGAGTTTTTTGAAACAATCAATTTTAGGTTATTTGGCACTTTTCCGAATAATTTCAAATACTTAATTGATTGTACTATGTTACTCCAATGAAAACAATAAGGTTGTTTTAAACATTGTATGAAAAAATATTTTTAGCGAGAAATTTTCTAGAGATAGTCAAAATTATCAAATATATCAGTTTTTGAAAAACATATTTAAAACTTATAAAATGGAATAACAATTAATATCCATTAATAAATTAATTAATTGCACTTAAAAGAACGCACAAATCTTAAAATTAAAATCATTTACCAAATCTGTTACGTAAATAAAATGTTCAACATACTTGCCCGCTACCATTGGTTCATATGACAGGATTGTTCATATTATATTGTCTCATCTAAAACGTGCCTCAATCCTATTTGAGGTTTTTTGGGAATTTCATAAATACAATTGTTATTTGACTAAAGTATTTGGGCAACTAGAATTGAAAACTTGCTGAATCTGAGTTTCACGTCGATTTTGCATTCCTCTAAGCATGCCAGTACTACATTGTGAGAGAGGAAAGGGAAGAGTCGATTGAGGGGGCAGGAAGGGCAATATGGAGGGTGGAGGAAGACTGAAACATGAAGCCACGCAATGTAGAGTATAAACGGTAGTCGATAGTGAGGAGATGAGGGAGAACAACATGGAAGGGTGACGCAGGAAGACAGAAAGGGGCGAGGGATAGGGATAAGTAACGTACCAAGGAGTGAGATAGAGAGAGGCGAGGGATGGAGAGATAGGAGGGAATAGATAGAGGTTGAGTTCTTGGATAAACATGAGCTAGGGAGGGGGTGAGAGGGATGGATAGGGAGTATGAGAGAGCAAAGGAATTTTAACAGTAGAGGGGAGAGGGTGACGAGTGGGGATCGGGACGTATGCAAGTGAATGTGATGAAGAGAATAGTGACAAGGGTAGAGACAAGGAGTGGTTTATGGAGGTAACAATGGAGCGGACTATAGAGGGTGTGATCCCACATTGTTGGTAAAGAGAAGCCTGCTCACCGGTGACCTCGCTCGTTGAGGGATTCGCATGATTAGTTTGGATGGGATTTCTGGCGTCCCATGGAAACGTTTGAATGTGAAGGTGGATGGCAATATCTGGTAGGGCTAGGAAAGAGGGACAAGTGCATATAGCGAAAAGTGCAGATTTGAGCTTTGAAGGACCCAACCCTCACAATGGTGTCCATCTCTTGCATTTTAGAAAATATATATTTCATATTTTACAACTGCATCCTGTTTCTATCTAGAGCACTGCACGCAGATCATATCAAAGATGAATCGCTTAACCAATGGTTCTATAACATGAGAAAGGCAAAAAATCTAAATACATGGTTCGTCCCAAAAATGAGCAGAATATCCAGGGAAATAGTATTTCAAATCAAAGTACAAATTACAAAAATTCTTCAAAATAGCACCCTTATGCATCAACACACCGATGCCAGTTGCGGTACACTTTCAAGGGACAATGGAGTGGTCAAAATAGGTATTCCATGAGAATGCCGGGAAAGGTGGACACATGGTAAGTGTACGAGGTACTCGTATAAGGCTATCAATGTTCTCAATTCTGCTTCTTGGTTGTATTTTGTAGTATTTATGGGGAAGCAACCAACAGCTAAGGTCGGTTGTCGAAAGGCACCAAGGGGTCCGCAGTTTAACTTCCCATCCGACGGACATTGTATTCACTCAAAGTTCTCTCCCCAAAGCACCTCAAGTAGGGAATGGGATACCACTGAAAAATATTTGTTGCTGCTTCTTTCTCCAACAGAATTCTTTCTGATTTCTCCAATACTGGACCCATTCCATATAATATTATATCTTTATTATTCCAATAGTGTAGCATTGGAGGAACATTTCAGATGGACACAGACTGACAAGGATACATTTCTTTGCCTCTCCTCAATGCCACTTTGAGGACAGAAAAAGCTTCTCAATCTAACAGAAGCCATATGAACCTGGTGAATTCTTCTAGCATCCACATGGGGTGCCCGCATATTTTAATCACAACATTTTACTATCTACTCCCGGTCCCGAGGAAAAAATTGGATAACACTAGAACATCAACACAACTTGTGTTAAAGATACCAGCATAGCAGGTCTCAATCCCCTGCCCTTCACAATCCCCTCCCTCCCGAATTTCCCTCTGCTACCCTAATGTTTGCAATCTGATTCATACTCATTTCAAATAACTCACCTATCGCTCAAGTTAACTCATATATTCAATCATACTTCTTTGGACTATGTCCAATCTACTCCCTCCCACACTTTCTCATAATCAACGAAATCCTGAATCACAATTGGATTGGTCAGATCTAAGTTTGTCTCTACCAATATAATTCTATCACCCACCTAATACATTCTCTAATCTTTTCCCCAGTTTCCTATTTAATACTCTTGTCTCTTCGCTTCGACTCTCCTCCCCATCACTCTACTACTCCAGTAGCCTCCATTTTCTCTAATCTCACCTCACACTAAATTAAAATATCTTCCTTCCTCAACTTATTTGATAGGAGGGATCAGAGAGTAATAAATAAAAAAGACTGGAATGTGATGGTTGATGTTTGGCAGGTGTGAATGGGGAAAGGAAGAATGGGGGTACTCAAAACTTACTAATCAAAGCATATTTGATGATTTGACTTTTACTGGATTTTGCAACAAAAGGGCATGTTTACAAAAGAAATGAGAAACAAATATTTGTGCAAAAATGGTTGTGAAAATCATTGGGATGACAAAGCAAAAATATGACATGCTACCTGTTAACTTACACAGTAATTAAAGCTACTCATGACTGGAAGGTAAATGATACAAATGCAGAGAACTCTGACCATGCCATGCTGTATAACCAAAAATAGTTTTCAGTTTGATAACATTGTGATGCACATTACTCATGGAGGTTTAAGGTTCATCTACTTTTCTGGGCATTTGTAACTAATAAATAGTCACTGCATTAAAGGTTTGTTTGGCAAAATACTAACAAGATACGAATATCTTTGCATAAATTCCCTATTTCAAAAGGCTCTCAGCCAAAGTGTCTACAGGCATACAGGTCAGAGAGTTTTCTTTTCTCTGAGAAGGACTTAAGATAAACCTATTGTTCCCCAGGTTACAAAGCCCATTTTAAAGTGCAATTTATATAACAGCAAGCCAGGGACACAAGAAAGGGTCCCAGATTGTGTATCCCTGATGAAGAAGATGACTGTGATGCCCAAGGGAAAGACAAACTACAAAGGGGTGTGCAAAACTTCCACCGTAAAACTATTCTATCGGCCGGAATTGAAGTTGCATGAAGATTTACAATGACCCCCCTCCCAAAAAAACGTTCATATTTTGGACAAACACATTGTTTTTAAATTTTGTTCTGAAGAATTCCATGCATTTAAAGACAATCTAAAATAAGCTATCATTAGTCGCTGCATTTTAAAATTGGTAATGTGAGAAAGAGTGGTATTTATGAGCATTTAAGCACATTGTTTGATGAATTTAACTATCCTTATTCCCATTATCATCATCTAAACCTATGGGAGTCAGTAATCAATGTCTGCAGTCATTTTCAATAGTATTTCAATGAAAAATCCTATTGGGCACAACATTTTCATCCCTATGAGACCACTTCCTCCAGGGAGATAGTTTTTTTTAGAAATAACTGAAAAACAGAAGACCTCATGTCTATGAGGTATCGTGGATCCTCTGCTGTTTCCCATTGCCAGATTTAATTCAGGAGGCATTTCATTCCTTTGGAACCTCTTCTTAAGGCACTCTTGAGTGAGCATAATAATAAATTCCACTCCTTGTGTTACCCTCTCATTCCATATCACTGCATTTCCATGTCCGTAAATCCTACTTCACAGATTAGTTCTCTGCTGCACACAAATGTGTCATGGGTACTCTGTTCCTCCAAGAGTATCATTATGGAGATGAGGGACGTATTCTTATTGAGTAATTATCAGATCCACATGAAAACATTCACATATATGTAGTCACTCTATATGTCAAAAAATGCATGAGAAAAACTAATGAGATGAAAATAGGAGCTTTCAAAATAAAGTATTTCAAATACTAGCTGTCCTGATATCATCATAAATCATATTATAATAAATACATAAATTGTTCCCTAATCAACATTTTAAGTATACTAGAATACAGTCATTCACTGCAGCAAGAAGTTGGAGCTTCAAGGACTTTCATCCAGCCATCCCAAAAGCTACTTCTTTGATTTAAAAAAACCATAAACACAGTATTCAACCCGAAGGTCGGTTTGGTAGGTGATGGTAGAGTTCACCCAGTACTAAGCCCGACGACACGTGAAATTCACACATCAGAGTTGGGGGGCCAGTTCCTTTCTCTGTGCCGGTTATGGTTTCCCAGGAAGATCTGGTACCCGAAAAATCAACTAGCTTGGGTGGAGCTGCAGGTGCCCAGAGTGTCTTGCCTGGGAATCAAACCCGGGTCCCTCCGGTCAGTTCCACTCTACCCCCTGGACTGCCATGACCCACACTTCTTTGATATCTAGTAATTAACTCGGTATCAAGTAAATAACTCAGTAGATAGTGCATAACTTTCCTGACCTAGGTCAGATAAGAGGCCATTTAAAGAGCATTGACAAGATTGATTTCCTGACTGCAGAAGAAAATTCTGTGAATGATATCTGGAGAAATAAATAATCTCTCTTCCTCTCATATTTCATCATAATCTTCACACTTTTTACCAAGCAGTGGCTAAACAGTTTTATTTCATCATAATTTTAATGACGGGAAAATATTCCAAGGATAAGATTTGAACTTCAGATATTTATTAGTTAATCATTTTATACAAAAATGTACTTTATGGCACCAGTACATGCATCCATAAACAGCATTTGAATCTAAATTTAAATTTTTATTTATAAAAAAATATAGAAGTTATTTTTAACAACTGGAATTTTCCAAAATATTTCACAGCCATCGATCACACATTCAAAATCCACATTTTTTTAAATGTCTACGTTCTTTTTGCAGGTAATGACACACTCCGTACAACATCATTTCCTGGAAGCTTTACTGTTTCCTGAAAATTACAAGAAAAAGATTGTACAAAATGATCACATGCATCCCAAGGCTAATTCAGATAACTGGACTAGACTTACCACTAGGTGAGAACAACTTGATGATAGGGCATTACTTCTCATAGAATCTTGTAAATGCAGAAAAGCCAAGACATCCTTTGTCATCTTCACGTGAGTTTTACAGATATTCATTGGAGATTTGAAAACATTGCTACATAAAAGTGATTAGGTGTTAATGAATACAATGCAGGCTTCCAATGTGGCACTTTATAAAGAAAAAAGCTAGCAAACGAGGCATTTAAAAGGCGAACTAACACGTTGACCAACATACAAGGGTAATTTGAAAAGTTCTCCGAAATAGAATAGAAATAAATGATTTACCTCAGTGATACTTTTTTATTTTACAATGTAGTCCCCTGGTAAACTAATGAACTTGGTCCAGTTATGTTCCAATATCTTGATCCCATCTCGTGAATTAGTTTCCTTTAGGCCTGCAAAATACACATCTACTTTGGCTGTTAGTTCTTTGTTTGAAGAGTCTCCATCAATCGAGGAAAATTTTGAGCATGAGGAATAGATGGAAATCTGATAGACCTAAATCAGGCAAATTAGTTTGGTATGGCAACAATTCGTCCCTTAGCTATGTATTTTTGTCATGGCAACTACACTTGTGTGCAAGCGTGCAATGTCTGTTTAATTAAAATTGGCAATTTTCCCCAAAATAAAATTTTTTATTAATACAACCGGTTTCTATGTAACTACATCATCTTCTGGTAAGAGTCATTTCTCATGCATGTTTCTCGTGTATATGAAATTCAGTGTGACTGTGGAGCTACTTATATTGGCCAGACAGGCAGGAGTTTTTTGACATGCATCAGTGAACACAGGAAAGGTTATATCACGGGTCATACCAATTCTTTATTTGCCAAACATCTTGATTCAAACCATTTCTGCAATTTCCATTTCAAATTGCTTCACAACCTGACCAAAGGGAAGAAACTAGATGCTATGGAACAGCTGGAAATCTTACATTGCAAGGACTTGGACCTCATCAACAAAGTCCAATTTTTATCTTCACCCTCCCCCCTTCTCTCCATCACCTTCCCTCGATGCACTTGTGACCAGTGATCCCTTGTCCTTAACTATTGGAATTGCCCCCCATCCTCCTGTGCAACCTCCGACCATGTTTTCCTGAAGAAGGCGGGAAGCCTTGTGTCCCCACCCTCTTTCTTCACGGACGATGTGGAAAGGCCCACACTGCGAGACAACTCCCACCCCACCACCCCCCCCACCATCTCGCCGACATTTGCAAGTGAAATCTCTACTCCACCCCTCCCTAAACCCTCGCTAGGGCTTTCCCCCCGTCCCCCTTGGAACCACATAAACAGTGATCCCAAATCTTTACTCCTTTTCGCACAGTTCTTTGTGCATGGATACCTGCACCCAGTCAACGATGGGGGAAACCCCGATCTCATCCCCTTTCTCCATGGCCCTAGGAGCTTGGCACCGCACCGAGGGATCACCCTCAACGAGACACCCCCTCCATTCAGCCACGAGGTTTCCTCCAGACTGTTTTGTCTTCCCTACCCCTTTCTCCCCTCCCGCACCTTTTCTCCTCCCCCTCTCATATGTCACCCACATGGCTTCCACCTCCCCTCCCTCTTCCCCCCATTTTCCACTACCCTCCCTTTACTTGCTTTTCAGCATATATAGCAGACAATGAGAAATGACTGTTACCTGAAGATGATGTAGTTACATCGAAACCGGTCGAATTAATAAAAAATTTTATTTGGTGGAAAATTGCCAGTATTAATTAATAATGACATTCTACCATATCATGTCTGAAACGTCTCTTTTTAAGTGCAGTGTCTGGATGAAAGATGACTTCCTTCTCTTCTTCATGGTTGCTCTTAAAACGGTTCAAACATTGTTTGGAAATTTCCATTCTCATGTGTTTGTGATCTTGAGTCAAGAGTTGCAGCACCCATCTAGCAGATAATTATCTCATACCCAAATCCCCTGTTAAAATATGACATGCCTGCTCCGATGACAACCTTACAGCTTCAGCAATATCTTGCACTTTCAGTAAGTGATCCTCAATGACCATTTCATGCACTTTTGCAATAATTTCTGGGGTAATAACACATTTTGGCTGATAACTATGTGGATCATAATCTAAGCTGTTTTGACCAAATTTAAACTCGTTTGTCCACTTGGCACCTTTTGAATTTGAAGGACCAGAGTCTCCCAGAATATTTTGAAAGTTGGCTTGCATTTCCTTTACTTTCCTACCTTTCTCTTGAAGTATTTCATCACTGCTTGAATCTCAATTTTTTCCATCTTCACAAATCACGATGCAGCAACAACAACAGAGAGCATCTGCACCACAGATCTCTTCCCAGAGCACTGATGTATTACATGCTTACCCATAAAGGATTATCTATTACTACACAGGAAACTCAATTGCTGTAGTGCATTCATCTGGTGGTGATTCCGAGAACCTTTCCAACTACCCTCATATTAGGTAAATTCATCAAGGGAGGCCTATAAAATTTATACCATATTTTCCAGTACATAGGATGCACTTTTTGCCCTAAAAATATGTCTAAAATCTTAGTTTTATCAGTATTCAAAATTTTGATGTGGAATTTGTGTCTAAAATTCCTTGTTTGCATTAATTTCTATTGAATTATTCTATTGCATTTTGCCTTTTTGCAAAAGAGAAGTGGTGAATAAGTCTTTCCTCTAAGAATGCAATATTTTCCCATTAACCGTGCATTGAAACGGGGGGGGGGGGGGTTTAGTGTGTTGCTGCATCCTATACACAGGCAAATAAGGTACTTTGGGAACTAGTGAAGATCATCAGAAATTTCTTCTAACCATTCAGATTGATTGATGTTAGCACACAACGAATGAAATTAAAATATTTTTAGATGCTCATAAATGCATAAGATTATACTGCAATTTATAATAATTTTAAATATAATCCATCCCCTTCAACCTGATCAAAAGGGAACAAAGACATTTTTCAAGTAATATTACTCCCTATATTTCCTAAAAATGCATACTAAATGCTGTAAAAAATGAGATCAGGATGTAATTATCATTCATGAATGGGAATGAATTAATTCATGAATATCATGAATCATATTTCACTGCTATGTCAGAAGAGTAAAGAAGTCACTCATGTTTGATGCTTTAAGTTTGGACTAATCCACTCAATGAACACTTACAGAGCTTTTGCTGAAAATCCAGATCTAACTGCAGTCACTGAGTCTAATGTATTAGGATTAACTTCATAAAGGATGCTCATCTGCAAAGAAAAATAATTGCCAACTGTATCCTTCACAACAAGTCTCCATTCTGAGAATATTAAATGGATAAAAATTAAATTTCCAGAATAAATTCATCCTTTGTATTAGAAAAATTAATTGCTAAGAAATCCATACCATATTTCCGAAAAGCCACATGCACTCTGATTTTTCTGATTAAAATTTATGAAAAATACTTGGATAAAAAGGATCAAAGTATTCAGATAATAACACTTAAAATGAATAAAACTTCAGTTACATTAACAAATTAGCAGCTACACATACATCAATGTCATTGATCAGTGCTATCAGATCGATGCCAGAAATTCATTATCACTGCTACTAAATTATTTATGCAGTTATTTTTACTGAGGTTGTCCCTCTACTCTAGCGCAATGTCGTCATCTCTCCCATGTAGCACAGTGCTAATTCCACGTATTTAAAAAGGCATTACTATGTTCACTTTTAACTTTTCACCAGGACTTTTGCAATCACAAACACTACAAATCGATGTACATTTCATTCTTCGTGTCGATATGATGTCATGAGTTGGTGCCTTCTTTCAACCATTCTTTCACATTCAAGCAGCAGTATCAGTGGAAGCTTAAACCATTTCAAAGCACATGAACTTGAAGCATTTTACTCATGTCTGCATTTACTAAATATGCCTTCTGCTCCCTCTCTCTCATAATTTTTTTCTCAGCCAGAGGTGGGTCAAAATGCCATACAGCTGCCTTATTTCCTTGTCCTGAAGCATAATTCATGACTTCAATTGAAAATTCAATAATCTATTGAAATCTTCTCTCTTGAGATCCTATGAGATTATTACCATTTTAACTTTGTGTGTGACACTTAATGTCAGTTACTATTTTGATATTACTAAATTTGTATTCCGGTAAAAGCAACCATTTTCTATTCCTTTACGACACTTTAGGTGAAATGCCTGTAGACTGAATTTATTGGTCGAGATACAATGTATGTGTGTATTAGCAGAGAGGTAACATGCCCAATCACAATGACTCCAACACACATTAAGTTTCATGGCTGCTCCATATGTGGGATGAAACTAAATGCGCAACATTGTACAATTGTATGATTTATTTGGGAATTTTTTAGGAAGTTCTTTCAACAAAATATTGAAATTCTATTGCTTACCACTGACTCAAAACAGTGATATCATTCACGTTTGTAACAAAGGCAACCATTTTCTATGCTTGGTGCAGGAAAAATACGTAATAGTATTTTCACAGCAAATCAGCTTGCCTCAGTATGTCAAAGTTATAGCCCAGACCTATAAAAGACAGGCTGATTTTAGAGTACAATTTGGAGTAAAAGAAGTACATCCTACAAGCCAGGAAATACGGTATATATATAGAGAGTATGGCATATCACAAGAATCTCAATACAAGAAGAAACAGCCAAGCCAGAGTTGCCCTCTAATCGGATAGAAGGCCTTCGAGTGCATATCACATCAAAAGTGATCTCCCATATTGTTATTTAACATTGGAGTAAAAATGAAACTTTGCCTATGTTTCAGGCCTTTACTTTGACTATGTTCCAAGGTTGAATACATTTTTCAGAGTCTCAGCCTGCCCATATAGATAATTAGGCAGACATGTTTTTGTAAAATACTATCATGCATCTTTTCCTCCCATGGACTATTACCTTGATGCGGTGGAAGGGCTTGTACGTTCCGATGACCCCTAGAGCTCTGCTGGTGGGAGCAATGATAATTGCTCCTGGTAGGGTCACCTATGCCAGATAGGTCGAAGGTTAGGAGCCAGACGAAAGGTAGTCCAGTCAGTATCTGTTTTTCAGTGAGGCGGCTGCAAAGACATCTGACCCCAGTGTGGCGGCCATTGAATGATGGTGTCACGTTAAAAATACTACTGAGGAAGAACAGAAAAACACCTCAAATATTCTTCCCAAGATTTTTATCATAATTTATCATAATGAAGCGAGTCGCGGTGGTCTAGTGGGTAGAGCGTTGGACTGCTGACCGGAGGGTCCCGGGCTCGATTCCCGGGCCAGGCACTCTGGGCACCTGCAGCTCCACCCAAGCTAGTTGATTTTTCGGGTACCAGATCTTCCTGGGAAACCATAACTGGCACAGGAAAAGGAACTGGCCTCCCTACCCTGATGTGTGAATATTCACACGCCGTCGGGCTTGGTACATGGGTGAGCTCTACCATCACCTACTAAACCGACCTTCAGGTTGAATACTGTGTTTATGGTTTTTTTATCATAATGAAAATGAGTCCTAGCAACTATGAGACTCTGCCCTATCAGCTGCGTGTCATGCCTGGCAGTGAGGGAGGCAAGGCTTCCATGGTCTTCATCATACAAATCCCTTGCAAAGTAAAAGCAACAGCACCAGCACAGAAGGCAGGCTCTGCCAGTGAGGATTGTTACAATGCTAAGATAAAGTCCTCCTGTCTATCTTCTGAGAAAACCTAGGTAAATCAAACAGTGGTTGAGAAAAGACCAACCTCAATGCCTATCGACAAATGATGTAACTCTAGAAGTACCTTAGCCTTGTATTACATGTCAGTATTCATGAATGTCTCAAGCAATGGACTAGATCTGGTTGATTGAAATGTTATCAACCTACATTTCCACTTTGCTTGCAGGTATTCATCAGCTATACTGCCTGTCAGTATATCAATAAAGGTTTTCCATTAATTTTATTTTGTTTTTGTCAGCAATGTAGATGGTAATTTTGCATCAAAAATTATAATACAGCAATTTTGTGAAATGAATGCATTACTATTAAAACCCTGTTCATCTTCTGCAAACCCTGATCCTACTACTGTAAGGTATCTTCAAAAGTGTACAAGCAGACAAAAATTCTCAAATTTCAGTCTTAGCCTTAATAAACTTTGTACTCAACCAATTTCCAGAGAACTTTAATAACTTCTGAATAATAATTTGTCATATTATAGGTATTAAAGTAACGTAGTCTCTAAGATTGACCACTTGTGTTAACGAAATAATGCAGTCACAAAATGTTTTGTTTAATCAATAAGGTGATACCCTTATACCTGTAAAATAAAGCTTCCGCAGCAATTTTTGTATTACCAGGTAAGTTATAGTTGTGAATTTGTGAAGTTGTAAGTATCACCATGAAAAATAATGAGTGCTCAAAATATAGTCCTATTTTAGGAATTTTGAACTCTTAAAGACTCCAATGTGTATTAAATTTATGAAATGTTCTCTCAAATTTCCTCTTGTTAATTAAGCCATCGGTGGGTTAGGAAACACCATTACAGAGATTCCACATGAAGAAATTTGAGAAAAGCTCTGTCAGTGCTTTCCTTCATTTGGAATACTACTCACTCCATAGTTTGGGTTTTTAAGTGCCTACTATCCATTTGTGCATGTTCAAAGGATCCACTAGATGCATAACTTGCTGCATTCTCACAATGAATTCACTTCCCTCAACAAGCCTTAAAAATTACACAATCCCATCCTTATCCAACTTTTGCAGTGTAAGCAACTTCCCTCACTGTTAACACTACCCTGCTTTTTATCTTGGCCAATATGCCACACTTCTAAATGATAAAATGCATAATAACTGCCCTCTCCCAATCCTGAAACATGCTTACTTCAATAACAAAAATGATAAGAGAGAGATTATAATTATTCAAACTTTCCTCTCTCCCCAAGCTTTGGGCAGTCAAACCTTAACTCTACAAGAACTTCTGATATTTTGAGAATATTTCCTGGAACTATTACACACTATTTACAAATTTAGTTCCATTTTGTACTTATTTTACATAAAAATAACTAACAAGATCAAAGTAAATTTATTCCTGAATTTCTTCCACTTCACGAAAAAAACTTACAGGATCTTTGATGCACCGGTGTACAGCAATAGCTCTACACAGCTTCAAAATGGCCTCATCCTTCTTAATGGTCTCACTCTGAAGAATGGAAAAGCACATCACCTTATCTTCCCTCAGTGATTCATCTTTAGCCACTACACCAAAGGTATCCTTGGCGCCTAAATAAAAAAATTAAAGGCTGATAGATCTATCTATTTGGCAAGATGAATTTAGCTTAAATTACATCCCTTAATAAATTTTGTTCTTCCTATTTGGTAGAGGGATAGGAAGAAAGTAGAGAGGAGGTGATGTAAGGTGGCATGTGACATGGAAGCAGCAAGGAAGTGGATGGGGAGTGGGCCAGGAAGAGATGAGGAGGGTTGAAGGGAAGGGGATTAAAGGAGGTCACTACAGATTAAAATCTAGGACATCATCATTTTGAATAGCAACTGGGATGCACATTTCTCTCATAATCTCAGTTCCACCCTTAACAATATACATGCTTTGTTCCTTGACCCAGAAAGCAGAAAGGAAGAGCTCTAAATGAGTCATCTTCCCAGGGATCTTCTGACTAAGATAATAGAGGAACCCAAACTTGTTTCAAATTTATTCAACCACACACTTTTCAAACAGTAAATCCACAGAAAAACTGCACATAGCAAAAGGGTTTGAATGGTGCTAGGAATAGCCAGGATTGAAATAATGCATTTCTGTACATTCTAAGACAAATTATTTTCCCAACTTAAAAGTAAGTAAGTCATACTTATCCACTGATCACCTTTTCATTTTTGTATAGGTAATTAGTGGAAAAGTTTAACTAATTACCCTATACAATTTTGGTACCACCTAACTGACAATTGGGAAGAAAACCATTGGTTAGGGTGATTGAATAAATTCAAAAGAAAGGCTCAAGTTTGCTTCTAGTAGTAATTTTAGGGAAAGGGACCAACAGCTAAGGTCATTTGCACCATTAGCGATGGATGGGAAAGGGATGGAAAGAAACCCAACATTGGTATTAGCATACTCTTGTTGAAAGGCACCAAGAGGTCGGCAGTTTAACGTCCCATCCGATGGACATCATACTCACTCAAAGTGCTCTCCACAAAGCACCTAAAGTAGGGAATGGGATATGACTGAAAAATGCCTGCCACATCCAGGATCAGTGGGAAGCCTGTACATTAGCCGCCACGCCATCCCGATCCCCAAATTGCTTCTAATAGTGGAATGAATTTGATACAGAAAAAAGTTACTGAGTGACCATATACGAGTGTGGTCCCAGAAGTACCCAGCCTGACCTAGAGATGGCGGTAGTTGTTTGAAAAATACCACTGTGTTAGAAAGTATGCAATCTATAAAGCATATGTTTCAAGTTGGAAGATACCATGATGTTTAGTATTTGTTTGGCAGCCATTAATAGTGAACGTTTTCAGTGAATTTCTGAAAATGGAGAAAATTGGTCATTGTTATGTGACATAATACTTTTATTTGAAAGGCCTCAGCTCAACCAATATAAAAGCTGAAATGGATTCTACTCTGGGTGAGTCTGCTCCTTTGTTTACAACAGTAAAATATTGGGTAGCAGAGTTTAAACGAGGTCGTTTGAGCTGTCAAGACATTGACCCAGCAATGTCATTGGTCGACCAAATGAGGTGACTCCAGAAATGGTGAAGAAAATCCACAAAGAAATACTGGATGACTGTCGACTGAGAGTGCATGAGCTAGCATAGTAGGTTTCTCAAAAAGTGTGATACATTGCATATTAACTGAAAATTTGGGCACGAGAAAGCTGCGTGCAAGTTGGGTGCCGCGTTTGCTCACACTCGAGCAAAACCAGTGTCGTGAAGATGTTTCAATTGAGTGTTTAGCAAAGTTTCACAGCAAAAATAGCAGAATTTTTGCACCGTTTCATAACCATGGATGAAACAAGGGGAAGACCGTTTCATCTTTAAGCAAGGTCATGGCGTTGGTTTTTTGGAATACGCGTGGGATAATTTTCATTGACTATCTTGAAGAAGGAAAAACTATCAACAGTGAGTATTATGCAAACTTATTGCAACATTTGGGCGAAGTAATCAAGCAAAAGCTGCCGCATTTGGTTAAGAAGAAAGTGTTGTTTTATCAAGACAATGCACCAGCTCACAAATCCATTATTGCAATGGCCAAAATTCATGAATTAAAGTTTAAATTGCCACCTCATGCACCCTATTCACCAGATTTAGCCCCTTCAGATTATTTTCAGTTCGCAAACTGGATAAAAATGGCTCGGTGGTCAAAGATTTTCCAAACGTAGAGAAGTGATGTCAGCAGTTAATGGCTATTTTGAGGAGCAAGACAGTTCTTATTATAAAAAGGGTATCAAACTTATTGAACATCACTGGGAAAAGTGTATAGAGCTAAAAGGAGATCACCCTGAAAAATAAATACATTTTATTCCACAATTTTTGTGTTTTCTTTGTTTTGTCTTGGGTACTTCTGAGATTACCCCAGTAGAATAGTAACCCAGACAAAAGGTTCATGTACTTGGACAAAAAGGTTTGTTTTTACCAGGAATCAGAATTCAGTTACATAATTAGTAGAGATGGGGATTCTAAGTGTGGTGCATACTCAGATTGGTAGGCTCGTGGGTTAAATATATTGAAAGAAAATTAGAGAACATTGATAAGCCAAATGTTGCAATACCAAATATTAGATTTATTACAAATTCAACTACCAGAAAAGTGTCACAGATATTCGTAATCATGTGCAGAAAATGTGGGTCGTTCAATAATTCCTTAGGAGAAAATAGAAAAATACTAATTTGGTCAGGTACTTCTAGGATTACCCTCCTATTATTACTCCTTTGAGCATCTATGTTCTTAATTTTGTCCTTGTCATTGAGGATAGAGAAAATCACTGTTGTAGACTGATTGTACATGTATGTGCCTACTCGATCTGTCATGTTCCACCTTATTCTTGCTTTTCAATGATTTTACTTTTCATTTCTATAATTTTTATTCAATTCTTGTCACTTTTTCTTGGGGGAAATTATTAAAAATATGCATAAAATATTATTTAATTTTACCCTAAAAAATTACAAATAATATGTCTGAAGAAAGAAATCAAGAGCTCTACAGCCTCAGGCTAAAATAATAAGGGTGGGAAAAACTCCAAACGGCCGTAATCAACAGTCGCAACTCTCGTCAGACTAATTGCTGTGTTGGTTTTTCGCGGGAACCACGAAAGACACCAAAACACAACCTCTCAACCAAGAATACCCTCTGTGGTGGTTTATGGGAAATTAATCCACACCAGGGACCACACACAGCCACAAACACACTTTTAGTACTAGTCTGACAAGAGTTGCGACTGTTGATTACGGCCGTTTGGAGTTTTTCCCCCCCTTATTATTTTAATATGTCTGAACATGAGTTTGGAAAAACGTGTGCTCACTGGAGACATTAAGATGCTAGTGGAATGAGTTCTAATCACAAACTGAAGCAGTACACGCAACCATTCTAGCAATTCCCCTCTCCATGTCACTAGTTATGCTAAATATTGCTTGTTAAGGGAGTAATTTTTAAAAAATATTTTTTGCTTGTTAAGCAAGGATTCACTGTATGTGTATTCATGGACAATTTAACCAATTGGGGACAGGGAGGTATCAATCCATGCATAGGGTATGAGTATTTGCATCCATTCAAGGATTACTTGTACTAGGGATTTGTGTCCATCCTTAGAAGGATGCTAATCTACATCTACATCTACTCAATACCCTGCAAGCCGCCGCAAGGGCATGTGGCGGGGGGTGTTAGGGAACCACCCGTAATTTAGAAAAAAAAACCACAAGCAGAAGCCACAAATTTATAGTCCACAAACCAACCATGGTAAACATTCATGCAAGAACCCTTTCGCCCCAACCCTTTCGCACACATGCAAACCCACAAACTATGAACAAACATACGCTTGCACAATCTTTGAATTTTTAATTTTGTTCCGACTTGTCACTTAAATGTTTTTAATATTTCTAAATGGACTTTGGATTCTTACTATTATGATTTCTGGTTGTTCTGGGGAAGAATGAGTATTTGAATATATCTGTATTGGAATCTATCTCCCTTATTTTATCTTTGTGGTCTGATCTACCTAAGTAGTGTGGGGCCATTATTATTCCTTTTGTGTCATCGTTAAACTCGCTGGTTCTGAATCTCTCTAAAAATCTAAGTTTTGCTTGTTCTCTTCGTAATTCAAGGGGCTCCCAGCCTAAATCCCCTAACAGACCTGTTACACTTGTGTTCTTGACATATATATTTTTTACGAATCTCGCGGATTTTCTCTGGACTTTATCTAGTTCTTTTGGCCAGATTTTCTCCCAAGGATCCCAAATACTTGCTGCATATTCCATATGTGGTCTAACTAGAGCAAAATAACACCTCTCTTTAACTTTCTCGTTACATTTCCCCACCAGCCGTTTAATGTAGCTGTGTTTCTTTAAAGTGAAACCTAATCCCCATACCTAGCAGAAATATGCACAGAAAAAACTCAGGATTATCGAAAAGCTGGTTCAATTGAATTTTGTTACGTGATATTTCAATTTTCACTCAAATTCGTAAAGGAAAATAATGGAAAATAAAATCTCCCCATTAAATGGTTAGAGATGGAAAAAAACCTTTCCACTTACGTTCAGATTCACTGAAATCAATGATTCCATGGATCATTGAGAATGTAATAATAGACCAGTGTTTTAGATTCTTTCCACGTGCTCCCTTCCCAAGAGGCCCTTTCATGGAGGCAAGACGTCTGGGAGATGGCATTTGACAGCATGTCTTGACTTTGCATATCTTAAAAAGATGTAACACAGCTTTAAATATACACAGCATGATTTTTGACAGTTGTAATTCACAAACAATAACAAGTAAACTTGGATAATATGGAGTAATTTACTGTTACCTCTATAAGATCAGAGAAAACAAACAGCTGAAAATGATGGCCACACTTTTCAAAGCCATTTGCATCAATTACATTAAGTATAAATAATACATTACGACTTGATGATACAAGGTTTGGCTGAAATTAATTGATAAAAATGTTAGAATAGTTATGCACATCTGAAATATGATTGCATTAATTGAATCATATCAACTTGAAGGCAGTTAATTTGGATTTTAAAAATAACAGCAGCAATTCAAATTAGCAAATCAAAACTCACAGGGCATTCTTCAATAGAATTGAAAATGTCAAAGATATGACACATATTTTGAGTTCTTTCTTTATCTCTGTCAATATTTGAAACAGCTTCCAAAATTTGGGAAAGAGCTTTCTTCAGATGAGGATGGTCAATATTGTTTTCATCAGTGTGTTTTAATATGCCTGAGGAATAAAAGTAGGGAATAAATTACAAACTGTATATCATGGTCATGAAAGGCATTTAGATGAGGCAAATCCATTCTGAATTTCCCGCTAAACTACGTATGTTTCTGAGCACAGAAACCTTCTAGAAAATTGCAGCTAACATGGCTGACATAAACTGAGTCCTCTATTCTCCAGGTTGAAAGTCAAATCCTTCAGGACTATGCACAACATGAGCTCTACTATCATACAATAAACCATAATTCACCTTTGTAGCATTTTTTAACCAATCTTACAAAATTATTGCCTTAAACAAAGGATATTAGCCTTAAAAATTCAAATTAGGTTTCAATTTTTTCACATGAAACCACACAACTATCATGTGATAAGTTCACTTGATCAAGCACACAACTTGAAGAGTTTCTAGTTAAAAGGCATGCACACACAAAAGCCTATACAATATGACAAAAACTTGGCATTTAGGAATTGGACACTGGTAAAGTAGCTTGTAATACACTTACTTTTCACCAGCAAAACGCAACTTCCCAGTCTCTGAACAGGACGGATCATAAGTTCCCTCAAGCTCTGTCTTCCACATTCTGGTCTACTCTGCCATGATGCTAAATAAGCATGGAACTTCGAATTTTGGGTTTCACAGCATTGGAGGGCAGCCAAGGCTCTCTCAAAGAAGTTCACAAAAGGTGGGTAAACCTTGAACATACCTGAAGCCTGAAGTAAAGAAACAAAGAAAATAATTTATAACTGGTGATTCACAAGTAAGCCATTGCCAAGCGTGTGTTAAAAAACCAGTGCTCACATGCTTTAGAAGTATTTTCCCAATTGGAAATGTCTCATCATCCGCATGACGGAATTCTTCTTCCAAATCTTTAAGCAGTGAATGATGCAACTCTTGAATGGAGTCAATCCCAGAAAATATTGTTCTCACCTCTGTAACACTTAGAAGTGGACTCCTATTCTTTTTAGTGCATGCTACCTCATTTTTTATCTATAAATATAAGAAAATCATGATAAGTGTGCATAAAGAATGGAGGTGCATAACCTTTACAAGTCTTTGTGGCTGTGACAACATGCACATAAATGCTTAGACTCTCTAAAGCTATCAGATTAAATGACCTCAACTTGACACACAACAAAAAAAAAGAATATTATTAAATAGATTCAAAGCTTAACATCTATTACACCAACAGGATACCCTTACCTGCATTATAGTATCCAAAATGCTGACATAGTTGGTCTCAGTTTGAATAAACTCTGATATAAGTTGAGCACGTGGGGTTTTTAATGATGCAAAACTGTCTAAATCATCATCACCAAGTCCTGAAAAAATATGCATTACGTCTAATAATAGTGGATGAATTATCTAATCAACCCTAAATAAACTTCATGAACATCATTATAAAATTAAAGCAATAGGAACCTCAAAGCTGGAAAGAAATAAGCCGTTCAAAGTAAATATGAAAACATTAGAACATGAGAAATCATTTCCATAAATAGTGAAGGCTAAACCACTGGCTTTCTAATTGGCTCAGGAATGCTTGTAGCCCCTTGGCTATTTGGCTAACTAAAGCCTGATCATTCGCAAACCCGATTTTATGAATTTCTCACCAACTTATGTTCCTATCCCAGGTTTCCCCATACCTCTTTACCATTTGCTCCACATTCATGTTGAAAAGCATGGCTAATGATAGGCAACCCAATCTTACTCTTCTTCCTAACACTGCCTATTCTCACTACCCTCCCTCACTCGCACCTGATCATTCTAAGACGTGTGTAGGTTGAGTATAAAGATGCCCATCCCTCCAATCTACTAATTACTTCTGTAATACATTCATGAATTCTAACCAAATTACTCTATCACACTCCTTACCCTTTTCCTCAAAACAAAATCAATCATCACCAAATAATTCATTACCCTTCCTCTAATTGATTATTCAAAGAACCTCACCAGCTGCATGCGAAATCAAACTTACTGCTCAACAGTCCTCACATTCCACTGCTTTTTCCTTTCTTGGGATAGGAACTGACACTGATATAATTAAATATTCTCGTCAAATCCCTCCCTCATAAATGCTATGAATTAGTCAATATTACCTCTTAACTTCCATATTTTCATAACTCAGTAAGTGAATCCACGTGGATATTATCAACCCCCACAGCCTTATTTGATTTCAATTCCCTTAATCCCCTATTGATATTGCAAGAAGAATGCCTGGTCCTAAGGTATCATCAGCTAAGACATATTCTTTCTAGAGCTAACTTGCTGGCCTAATAGCATTCCCATCTGTGAGTTCATTCTCTCTCTCTCTTGAATTATCTTGATTATATTATTAATTTTCCTGCTCTATCTTACAAAGTAAAACTGGATTTTCCATTCTTACTTGCTGACAGCACCTGAACCAACAGTTCACCTATTTCTCCCTCCCTCTCTAAACTCACCATATCCTTGCATTGCATTTTCCACCACATTTCATTTGCCCTATAAGTTTACCACCTCTGTTTATTTGTACACCCTTCTGCCTATGTCTGTGTTTACATTCTTCCATTTCATTCTCTCATGTATCATCCTCACCACCTCATCTATAAACTATAGTTTCCTTGTCCTCTTCTGATTTACTGTTCCTCCAGTTTAGTTTGTGGCTTTTATCATCCCCTGTTTTAAAATGTCAACATTCTTAATCTTTTGTAACCATCTCTCTATCCATAATGTTTTCTGCCACCTCTTTGTAATCCTTTCTTTTCATCCAGATTAATTCTTTCACATCTAATCTCCTCATCCTTCTTCCCTGTTTTATTCATTTGAACCTAATGTTAAACTTATGACTAAGTTATGATCTGAATTTATATCCACTCCCTGGAAACTGTTAGATTTAATTAGGCCACTCCTAAAATTGTACCAAACTAAAATATAGTCCACCAGATATGCTGCTGAAATTTTGGGCATTCTCCAGGTATACATATGTCTATTGTAGTGTTGAAACCTAGAGTTCACTATGATTTAAACCCTGTCTCTAACGGAACTATTACTTTGTTCCTACAGTTATTCCTTATTCCTAAACTACATTCCTGCACATCGTTGTCTTCTCTCCCTTTTCCCACCACCAAATTCCAAACCCCCATTATTATCATTTCTTCCCAAGGATTTCCTCAACTATCCTTTAATTAACCTTGTATCCTGCTTCAATCATGAAATAATATTTATTGGCATGCAGACCTGAATAATGGCCAAGATCTGGTTCAGATTGTACTTTAACTAATAATATTATATCAAGTACCTACTCCTTGTTTACTACACTTCTTCCTATCTCTGGGTTTAATAACACTACCACCCCTGGCTCTCTCTCTGCCCTTCAGCCTTATAAGACAATATAATTATCATTCCAGTAATCCCTGCGGTCCTTCCAACTCATCTTGCATAATATTAAAATATCTTTAATTTGTTGGTCCACCTCTCACTATATATTTCCTAATTTTCCTGTCCTTAAAATCGTCCTAATATTCCAAGTTCCTATTTTAACTGGTTCAGAAATTATCATAGTTCTGATGGACCATACAGCTGTGCTGGTGGAAATCACCAGCACATCTCTAGGGGTCATCAGAATGCACAAGTCCTTCCACCTCATCAATATAGTGGCCCATCATTGAAAAAAGAGAACAGGCATTGGCCAGAGACTGTGACATATGATTGGAGGAGGATGAAGAAAAATAAAATGGGCAAAGAGGAGGGGAATAATAAAGTATTATACATATAGGTTTTGTAAAAAAGGAAGGTAAGAGCATTAATTAGAACAAAAAAAAGTTTTTGGCTGGAGATTTGATAGGTAATAACAGTTATTTTCAACCATTTTTCCATTAGGCTTAGGCTATATAATGCCATATAATGAAATCATTCAATGTCTTAACTACAGTTATCAACCTGAAGGTTGGTTTGACAGTGGAGGGTAGAGTTCACTCTATAGGAACTGGGAATAGGAATTTACACTTCAGGGTAGAAAGGTCAGTTCCTTTTCTTGTACCACCTATGGTTTTTTGTGAATATCTGGTACCCAATAAATCACAGAGCTCAGGTGAAGCAGTGGATGCCAAAAGGAGCTTCCAGGAATAGAACTTGGGCCCTCCAGTCTGCAGTCCAATACTCAATCCACTGAACTACCATGTCCCATTATTTCGATATAACACATGTATGTATATTAGGAAACAATGAAAATCATGATCATTATAAAACTTCAATGATAAAATTAACCCTAGAGTGGGAATGCTAGGTGAAAAAACACCCCAGACCAGTTTAAATCTCGCGGCAAAAAGAAACTGCTTATGTTTACGACCCCCTTCTTGGTCAATTTTCCCGGACCCTTCAAACTTTTAGTCAAAACTATTGAACTCCCTTGCTTTTTATCAAAAGACGAAAAAAATGAGCCCTCATGGAACCCTCAAAGTCATACTGGGCCCAAGATATGGGCCCTTGAAAATTGGGGTGTTTTTTCACTCTGCAATCCCTGAATAGGTACAAAAAATAGCAATACCTCTCTAGGGTTAATAAAAATCATTTTAATGTAATAGTATAATTGGCATTGGGAGAGGATCTGAACTTTAGTAAACTTTAAGTAACAAACTGAGATGTGCCAACATTACATGAACAGTCAATTTTATTTCTTACCAGAGTCAGACACAGTTTCTTCACCCTTATCCACAGCTTGGTCATATGATTCATCAAATAAAATTTTGGAACCCTTAAAAGAATAAATAGCAAAATTATAATCTGATTTCAAGTAACAAATAATTTATCAATCCAGTCAAATTTAACAAAATATTCAAAAAAGTATGTTTCAAATATATTAATTAGTCAATAAGGTGTGCATGAAGTAAAAATTGCAGATGTTAATTCAAATATCCACTAGGTCATTCCATAAACAAATTTTAAAAAGTGATTTTGCCTCTCCATCGAGAGTATAGATAGCTTTTTAGAGTTCAAAACAATATTCCTTGTAAGCAGGAAATATTTCCCCTGTTACTAGGGGAAACTACAAGGCTATTACAAACAAAAATAGATGCTGGAAAAAAATGTTTGGATCATATTTCTAAACTCAAGTATTTTTGTTACACCTAGTACATTGGTCACTGGAAGGCATTGAGAATTCACTTCAGATTTATTTACTAAAAGCTGGGATTTTATGCTAGGTTGAATGCTTTTTATATTGTTCCAAGTTTAACATAAGAATTTTAGGAAGGCCATTGATTTTCTATGCACCAAATCCTCACTTTTCCAGATTTTCTCAAAAGGTATAACCTTTTCTCACATTTCCATCGAATGATACCTCCCTCTATACCATAGTACTTGCATTGTTGCTCAATTCATATTTTATGATACCTTCGGCTGGAAACATGACAAAGTGTTTTGAAGTATATGCATAAGAAACAAAAAAATCCTTGGTGATAACTAAGTTCACCCAAAGTCTCAAAGTAGTTATGTTAATCTCACCAGTTACATTTATGTTACTAACCACATTATTGGATAAGATGACGCCCGCCAATAGCTCATGACCTGTTCTGGTTGATGATGGAAATTATCAGAGAAAATTAAATACCTTTATACAAGTTCATGAGAGGCAACATCTTTAAGCCATGGATTAATTTTCTTGATCACATACTTTCACAAAGCATAATACTGTATTTCCAGGCCATAAGATACACCCTGATTTTTCAGGTCGGAATTTATGAAAAATACTTAGATAAGAAAGAAAATATCTAATTTTATAAATGTTACCACTTAATATGAAGAAAATTGAATTGGTACATTAACAAAATTATCGACTACATGTATATTTACTATTATTCATTTTAGAATCCCAGAAATTCATCATCACTGGGCCAAAACACCTTTCAGCTGCCTTGTTTCCATGTGCTAGAGCAAAATTCACGAATTCAAGTTTACATGCAATACTACACAACAATATTCTCTCTTAAGATCCCATGAGGTTATTATTATATTTTTAACTTTTTATGTGATACTTTGTTTCTGCCATTAATTTTATGTTATCAAACTTTTTATCAAGAGCAATCATTTTTTTATACCTTTACCAAACTCTCATACTAATTAAGGTTGAATGCCTGTAGACTCCAATTTTAATGGGAGAGAGACAATATATGAACATATTAGCAGAAGGACCACATTCCTGTTAGTCCAATGCATGTTAAGTTTCATGGCAGCACCTCATATGAGATATAACTAAATATACTACAATGTATACATCTATGATTCATTGGGGAATTTTTTAGGAAGTACTTCCAATAAAATATGAAAACTCTGTTGCTAACTACTGACTCAAAACAGTCACATTATCAACATTTATACAAACAGCAACCATTTTCTATTCATGATGCCGGAAAAAATATATGAGCCAGTATTTTTCTCGCAAATCAGCCTCGCTTATATGTAGCAATTACACCTGTTAACCTCTGGCCCATAAGACGCAGGCTGATTTTAAGCACATTCTGAATTTTTAAAAGTGCAGCTTTTAGGGAATTTTATTTTATTCAGTAATTAAAAAGTATTTTTAAGAGCCATAGCCCAAATTAAAATAAATTTTTTGGCCACCAAAATTCCACCTTTATTTATACTAGGCTAAACATAATACACAGCCCCCTGGGCTGTCCCATTTCGACATCTTAACAGGACTCATTCTAATAATTATGTAAATCATATTTTCTTGGGTTAAATATTTTAGGTGGTTTTTCATCATCTCCCTCAATAGTGTTTTTAACATGAAACCGTCACTAAAATGATGGCCACCCCAATGGAGTCAGATGATGGTGTGATAGGTGAGGGTAGAGTTCACCTAGTAGTAGCCTAACCATAACTAGCAGCATGTAAAATTCGAAATTTGAAGGATGGAGAATATGAAATGATCTGAAAGGAAAATAAATAACTAAGTGTATAGTGGGTGAGGGGAAGGGATTGTTGGGAGAAATCCAAAGAGCCAGGTAAGATGGATGCAGAGCATTTTGAGAGGCAATGGGATATGGAAGACTGTGATAGATGGGAAAATGTTACACAAGCAAGGAAGGGGCTGAAATAGGATAGAGATATTGACCAGAATGAGGGAGGAAGGAAGTATATGGAATTGAATAGGAGCTTTTTGTAATGTTGGATGCTTGATTGTGTTTTGCTATGAGAGGCAAGACAATTGCCACTGTGATGTCTGGTAGCTTGGTTGTTGGTGTCCATCCAAAACCTACCTAACTGGTAGATTACCAATAATAATAATGTATTATGTATAATTTTAGATATGAATTTTTGATCGTTTTAAAATATATAATATTTCAAAATATTTAACTTGTGGCAAAAACAGAGTTGGCTGTTTCATTATACTACAAAAATTTGAATTTTGTTGCACATTCTTGTAAATGGATTTGTAATAGTAATGAAAAATAGAAAAGCTGTATTAGTGAACTATTAATTGAGTACTGCATTATCCCACTTACCTTCTCAAGTATATATGCCCTTGGATTAACAAAATGATTGTGCTGAATTGACAACCAAAACCAGTCTAAACGGATAAAAATTCCACAAGTGGTCAAGCTTTTCCAACCATCATCCAAACATTCTTTTACAACCTGAAAATTATTAACATGCCAATTGTATGGTCAAATCTTGGAAAGTTTTCAATAAATTTGCAAAATATACTGCACAGAAATCTTTTAAGGGGAGTGACTGAATGGTGATAGAGAATCTAAAAGACTGAAGGGCACTCAAAGGCAGAAATGACAAATGAAAACAATGGGTGTCATGTAAGGAGCCTAATGGAGGGAAGTGGCAAGGAAGAGAGGGTTTATCAAGTGATTTACAACCCTTTTGTTTAACATATGTTAACATGTTTAACATATAACTCTTTATAGTATTCAATGAAAATGCTGTTAAATAACATTTAAAAAAGATGAGCAATGATTTTCCCATTTATAATAAATGACTGGCACCAATCACCTATTTCATGACAGTATTCATCATTGTAAACTACTATTATAAATTACCATTATAAATTACCAAGAAAAAATACTTCTATGGTTTTAGGCTCAACTATGTGGAAATTCATTTTTCATTTTTAACTAAAGTTTCAAAATGAAATCAAAACCACTAGGTATCTTTCCACGAGTTTTATTCAAGGGTACAACTCGTAGAAAGATACCTAGTGGTTTTGATTTCATTTTGAAACTTTAGTTAAAAATGAAAAAATAAAAAAAATAAAAAATACTTATCACTCTTTAGAAATTCAAAGAAATATCGGGAGATACCACAAAAGTAGCTTTAATCAGATTTATCTGTTTTTATGCATTACAATGCAAAAATTGCAAAGTGTGTAAACCATTTGCCATGACTGGGGTTCGAACCTGAATCCCTCAATTTCTGGCCGAGTGCTTTAGCCAGGTAAGCTACTAATGTCAGAAATTTTGGGGTCTTTAGAGGAACAAGATGTTTTGACTAAAAACAGTAGGTACAATTTCACATGTATTCTTATTTGCGCATGTTGTGCAACAGTCCATGAGGTTAAAGCCAACTTTAAGCACATTCTATTGTTTCTGGCTTCACTTTGTGGAAGTATCATCTATCCATGCTAAAAAGAAAGACTTGTACTTTTCCACATATTTTTATTATATGGCACAATGCGTTTCACCAACTTACGGCAACATCAGATACAAACAGGTACTTTTAAACACTAGGGTGTTTTTTTTACTGACTTTTAATAATCAAACCACTTTACTTTTCCACATAAACTTTTTAATTTTAAAAAGTAATTTAATTTTAAAAAAAGTATTTTAATTTAAGTAAAGTGGTTTGATTATTAAAAGTCAGTATGAAGATTTTCCACCAAGTTACGCCAGAAATTGTTTTATTTACTAGGGTGTTTACCATTTCTGATAAATTCCAAGAAATTTCAGGAGATGCCACGACAGCAACTTTTAACAGAGTCATCAAATAATATGCATAACACATAAGAGGATGCCTCAGTAGCTTAATAGGCTAAAACACTCGGCTGAATACAGTGGGAAGTAGGTTCAAATCCCAGTCAAGACAATTGATTTTTACATGTTAAATTGTAGCTTATCACACCTGTTTAGTGGATCATTTCTCCTTTCATATTCTGACATTGCTTATAACCACTATATCAATCAGAGTGAATGCATAAGTAACTACTAAAAATCAGGATGGAAGCAGTAACATGGATTATGGAAATAATTTATATTAAATTAGAATCCTCACACCCAATAGTGATATTCACCTGTTTGTTAACTGTAAGGAAATAATGTAGTGACCACTATGTATTAACATTTTCCAATTTTTATACATGCAGTCAGATTATCATGCATAGGCAATACATTCCTACCTATAAATCTTATTAAATCACTTCTTAGTACATTCAGCTGTTTTAGGAATGATACTCAGTATTCTCATGAAAGAGTAATAATTATTATGAATTAGCAACACACAGTTATAAACACACTTGTTAATTCCTATGCCATGGGTCATAGTAGAGGCAAGAGCTTTTTGCTTTCTCATTCACTTATGCTTTCTCATACTGCCCCCACATCTCAACTGTAAAGGGGAAGGAAGGAGATGAGAGTGACTAGGACTACTTGAGGAAAATTAGCCTCTGCTATTCTAGAATGAACAACACAGAGGGTCTAAACATAGGATATTGGCCAATGTCCAGAAATTATCTCATCTTGTACATTCATCATCATCATTGGTCATTCACTCCTAAGATTGGTTGACTGAAGCCCTCCATCCTACCCTATCTCATGCTAATTTATGCTAATTAGCTCAATTCCTATTTGTACATTAACCATTTCAAAGTTTTACTTGTGTGAACTACAAGTATGCTGCCTTTGTTCTCCTCTCCCACCCCAGTCCAAGGCTCACAGTCTCTACACAGAACCTCAAGCACACAACCTTAAGGCCCTCTTTCTTGAAAGGTAATGTAAACCATGGCTACTCACAAGTGTCTGACAAATTACTAATGCCCTTTAACTTATCATCAAAGATGTTATTATTGTAATTTTCTCCCTAATTAATGACACATTGAAATGGCAAAGAACTGCCAATTAGCCTTTATAAAACCATGTGCATCAAAATCACAGAGTTATTTACTAAGCATATATGATAAATCACTGCTAAATTTAAATAGAAGATCATACAATTTTCTAAAATAAATAATTATTGGCGAGTATTTCGACCACCTAAGCAGATGACAGCCAAACAGTGAAGAGGGATGATGACCTAAATAAAATACCTTTCATGCCAACCCTTTCCATGCAGGCACTGCCATGAAAAGTTTTTACTTTTGCTTTGCCTATAACCAGAGTATCCAATACACATCTTTTCATGAGCCAATCATTCTTCACCCACTCTCTCTACCATTTTCGACACAAACACTCCTCAAAGTACCTCATACCCTGCATACTGCATTTAGACAGTATTTGACTTGTCCAGATATACCCAATTTTTGCTTCCATTCATAATATGAGGATGATTGCACTTTTGTACACTTGCCATTTTAGCTTCTTCTGACAAACATCCATTTCCTGATAAGAGATATTCCTTTGTCATTGGTTAGATGTGTTTCTTCTTTCCTTCATGGGGATCACGATAGTGCAGTGGCTAGCATATTGCCTTCCAACCCAGGGAGCTGGGGTTCGAATCCTAGAGATGGCAGATCTTTTTCAATGGTATTCCGATCCCTATTTGGGGTTCATACAAAGAGAGCACTTTAAGTGAGTGCGGCAAATGTTGGATGGGATGTTAAGATGCAGACCCCTTGGAACTGCTAGCCAATGCTGGGTTCCTCTCCACCCTTCCCACTTTTTCATTGATGATGAGAATGTGATAGTTCCCCTCAGGTTTGAAGAACTGCTCACTACTTTGGTATTTTGGGGCTATCAAAAAAACAGAAATTTGCTACAACACATTGTAACACAAAACAACAAATGTCACATGGAGGAATGCTACACTGGATCTTTAGCAGGCTACAAGTAACCAAGCAAGAGGTTATTAAGATACTCACCACATGGGTGCAATCCTCTTCACTGGAACTTGCATATGATCCTCCATATTCTAGTAATAGAGCCGTTAAATGATTTTGCTCATCTTGGTCAAATCCATAAAAATGCATTTTGACAAACGTAAATGGTTTAATGATGAATTCATCCTGATTTTTGAGGAAAAGAAAACCACTTTAACATTCATGCATCATTTTCAATCAACATGTAATCCATACATAAAATCAAACTGATTGATGCAATGCAAACATTTACCATAAAATCTGTACAAAAAATTAAAACCTCTTTTGTTTAAATTGATTAAGTTCACAGTCATAGAAAAAAAGCAAACCTTTTAATACTCATTGTCAGATTCTTTTCCAATTATTAGATATCAAAATTTTGTAGGGTAATATTTCATGCAACTAGAAAAATCATAGGCAAATAACTCTATCAAACTGGCATCCAATTTTTCCTGCTGCAGTGGAACCTTTCCTAATGACCACTGTCCAAAACTACCAGATTTCACAGGCACCACTTAATACTCCTTTAGACCTACCATTAACTGAGCCTCCGTTAGATGATCACCTACTTATAATTAAGCAAGACTATGACCATGTCTAACTATACCCTTTACTGAGAAATGTACCAGTCATCAGTAACCAGATGAACTGTAATGAAATGTAATATTCAGAAACACTAAACAAACAAATAACACACACCCCTCTGACCTCTGTGGTTTTGGGATATCCGAAGAGCAGTAAATATTAATTATCTATTGAAATAATGAAGATATAAATCAGAAGAATATTTGTAAGGCAGTAAATATTGTTGCACTACATTTTGCAGGACCTATGGAATGTTATGAAAGCATTCCAGAACACTGGGAAGAAACTTTTTTCAGAACATGGCCAGAAGTGGGAATGAAAAACTTAAGAAAAGTGAATAAGATGATTATACAAAAGACATCAATGTAGCCTGAAAACCAGCCAATGTCACAATGTCTCAGTGTACTTTTGTACTGCATCAATTGAGGTATATACTTGGCCAAATAGCTACAAGAATGAACAGAAAATTCTGGACTTTTTGAAAAAAAAGAGATAATAACAGTGTCTAAAAAGTATAGCCAAAAGAGCTAGGAATTAAATGTTTTCTCCATGCAGGTAATCACTCAAAGAGGAGGTAGTGTGTATTCTTCATGATAATATATACATAGTAACACCAAAATTATGCCCATGTAACCTTAGTCCATTACATACAGGCTGACTTTGAAGCAAACTTTGGATTAAAAAAGGGTATCATAAGGGCGGGGTAAATATTGTTGGATGATATTTTGATGATGGAGAAATAAGAGGAGTCCTGACTGAAGTAAGAGCAGTAGGGAGGGCTGGAGAAGCAGGTGACATCAGAAAGACCATAAGTACTACATACAAACATGTGGAGGATGTAATACTTCAAATGTTTCATGACAGAAGGCTAAAATATAGTACAGGAGATTTTAACTTTAAAGCTAACCTCCAACAGTAGGAAAATTTATGAAAATTAGGTTCTCAATAGGGATTCATCATCTTGACAAAACACAATGTGCTACGGCAATGATCTGTAGATGGCAGGTAAGTTCCAAGAAGAAAGGAAAAATAATCATTCAGTGACATCACAACTAAGCCATACAGCTTGGCAGTGAAAAAAGTACTCACCAGTACTTCCTGTGCAGAAAAACCAACTTCATAGCGATTTTCCCAACAGAAATGGATCCAGTCACTCATCAGAATAGGCATATTCAAAGTCACAGCATGTTCAATTTCATTACTCCAGCAACAGTTTGACACCAAATTTGTGGTTTCTGAACTAATTTCCATTGATACTGTCCCTCCCATGAAGCCCACTAGGTTAATCAGACGAGTCTAATGGAAGAATGAAATATTTCAGAATAAAATACGTATTTAACTCACATCATAGTAGTGGCAATAAATTTTCATGTCAGTTGCTCCAATATCTAAGGTTTTATCACAATTCCAACCTAAATAGCTTTTTCTTGGACAAACAACATTCATGCTAAAGTTAAGGAAATGAGTCGGTAATATTTGAGCATCCAGATTGGTGTTTCCTCCTAGCCTACTGCAATCCATTCTAGTACAAATAAAAGCTCAAAACTTACCATACACAAATGTGAAACCCTGTTCCTCAAAGCTAAAAGTCAAATAAGTTTTACTGAAATGTGAAACACTATAAATCAATGGCCATTTAATTATTCCTGTTGGTGGGACGTCATGAGTTGGTTCCTTATTCTTTTGTATTCCTGTGGCAGTTTTGTGCTATTATAAATCTGGTAGGAATGCACGCACCATTTCTCTTGATGAATTTCTCACACCAATACACATTCCAGAAAAATTGTAACTAGAAATACCTGACATGCTTCTCACTTCAATTAAGATCAGTTTTGTTGAGTATCTATATTAATTTTCATTACCTCCAGGAACAAATGGAAGCTCAAGGTGGAAGCCAAATTTTTACCTTTTATAGAAAACATTGCCAAACTTTTAACAAAGTCATTATTAGGGCCAAAGACTTTGTTTCTTTAGAAAGATAGGCTTAAAAATCCATATTTGATCAGTTTTTTATTGGCAGTTTTATAATAGGTTTATTATAAAATGTTGCACTCACTCATTTAGGAAAATCTTTATTTAATCTTGAGGAATTAAGTGACAAGGACACATTTTGCCATAATACGTTGACCCAAGAGTACTACTCAACCCCCACTGATATCCCGTTCTCCTCAAGTTTCATTTTTCTATGTGGAACACACAAGAAAAATTGAAAATCAGAAAGATAATTTAATACATTAATTTTCTACCTGGATTTAACATTGCAATAATGGAATAAGTTGCATAACATTAAAACCTAAAGGAGACAACATAACTCTCATTAAATAAGAAAAATATTTGATAATTTAAATTTACAATAAAATTTGAAAATATTATCAGTGAAGAATGGGTAGGCAATTTGTAAAAATTTAGTCACTCACAGGCCATTTGTGTAAAACGGGAAAATTATTGATGAAGTGAACAATAAACAGTAACAGAGTGTACAGCTGCAGCAAGACCCATATAACTATTCACTGGCAGTAGGTACCTGGTACAAATTTCATTACCTGCCAACATCATGCTGGGCAAAGTTTCAGAATAACTGTTTGACTTCAAAGACAAGAACCATGTTTATGATATTAACGAGCAGGTTAATAAAAAACCAGAGACCTCCTATATTAAAGAAGATAAGCACAGTTATAACAAAGTGAATCAAAAAAGTTGTACAGTTTACAGACAATGGTAAGGTTCATCACAAAATTGTACCGTTAGCTCCAATGTTTCACTACTTTGCAACATCAGATTTTCTGACTTCAAAAAGTATAAAGGTTTACTAACACTTAAAACAATATTTACCATAGTGGTTTTGCACTCAAATCCTGTAAAATTAATGGTCATTCCTGACATTGAGTGGCAAAAAACAGGGTTCCCCATGACATCGATGTTTAAGTTTTTTAAAATAAGTTCCTTCAGGTAAGTAACTCCTAAAATTCTGTACAGGAAGATAAACATAAATAGTTAATGTACACAATGTTATACCATATGCTACATGAAATAGGAACCAACTACAATATGTCATAGCATTCAACATACTGTAACTTATAAGAAAAGACAGCTTCTTGCAAGCCATAAAATACAGTTTGTCCCAAAAATAAGTAGGATAATTTTTTCCCATGCATGGCTGTAGTGGGATGATTTGTGGCAGGAAGGGAGGGGGGAGGTGCGGGGAAAGTAACGGGACCCATTTCGGTTATCTGCTGGTCTACAGTGTGTCGATCGCTACTAGACAGGTACACTGTTTGAGGGTCACGCCATGAATTCACGATTCCACATTCCATGGAGCAACTATACATGATAAAACTTAGGTTAAGCTTGGAAAATCAAGATGTTCAGGGATTGTAGACAGGAGGCTGATGACATGGAATGCCCTAGACATCAGAAGAATGCCCTAGTGAATGCCTAGCCCTACGGAATGCCCTAGATAAAGATCAGAAGGCTGCTCATGCAACAATCTTGTATGATCCAATGGACCACTGTGACAATGACTAAAATTTTTTAAATGACAAGATTACTGGTGACATGGGTCTTTGACTAAGACAAGTTTTACATAGAAGTCCTTGAAAGGCTCTGAAAAAAAGTGCAACATGTTAGAGAGGAAATATTTTCCAATCAAAGGCTGCACCAAAACAATGCACCATCTCACACTACCTTCTTTATGGCCGAATACCTGAACAGGCAAAAGCTGGCAACACTACTCCAGCCATATGCCACAGCCCTGATGTGGCGCAACCAGATATTTTTGTTTCCAAGAATAAAAAGGAGCTTGAAAGGCAACCATTATGGAACACCGGATAACATCAAAGATGCCATGACAACGTGACTGAACAAGAATTCATTCAATCAATTCCACGAAATGTACTGTGACTGGTACAGCTGCTGGCATTGGTGTGTCAACTGCAGAAGGGCACTACAAGAGTAGTTTGAAAGGGTCTCGGAATCACCACCAGATGTATGCACTACAGCAATTGAGTTTCCTGTGTAGCAATAGGTAATCCTTTATGAGTAAGCATGTAATGCGTCAGTGCTCTGGAAAGAAATCTGTGGTGCAGACGCTCTCTGTTGTTGTTACTGCGTCGTGATTTGTGAAGATGGAAAAAATTGAGATTCAAGCAGTGATGAAATACTTCAAAATAAAAACGTAGGAAAGCCAAGGAAATGTAAACCAACTTTCAAAACACTCTGGAAGACTCTGGTCCTTCAAATTCAAAAGGTGCCAAGTGGACAAACAGTTTAATTTTGGTCGGAACAGCTTAGATAATGATCCACACAGTGATCAGCCAAAATGTGTTACTACCCCAGAAATTATTGCAGAAGTGACTAAAATGGTCATGGAAGACCACCGACTAAAGGTATGGGAAATCACTGAAGCTGTAGAGATATCATCGAATGGGCATATCACATTTTAACAGTGGAATTGGATATGAGAAAATTATCTGCTAGATGGGTGCCACAAATCTTGATTCAGGATTACAAATGCATCAGAATGGAAATTTCCAAACAATTTTTGACCCATTTTAAGAGCAACCAAGAAAATTTTCTACACCAGTTTGTGAACACAGATGAAACTTGGGTTCAGTACTATGCCTCAGAGAAAAAATAGCAGTTTAAGTCGTGGAAACATGTTGATTCACCACCGCCAAAGAAAGCAAAAGCAAGCACAGTCAGCTGGAAAGGTGATGTCTTCAGTTTTCTGGGATGTGAATGGGATTCTGCTGATTATCTTCTCACTATTCAAACAGCCACTGGGCAACAGTACACTAACCTCCTGAACCAACTACAGCAAAAGATACTTGAAAAAAGGCTAGGTTTGTCAAGGAAGAAAGTCATCTTTCATCAAGACAATGCATGCCCACGCACACATGTCATTGCCATTGCCATTGGGATTTTCTCACTAAAGAGACAATTTTGACTTCATAGAAGCATAAAATTGCACATTGAACTTCATTTTAGCCATGTTGCCAACCACAGCAATCAACTGGAAGATTGTTTTGGTAGGCGAGGGTAGAGCCCACCAAATACTAATGCCAAAGGTACATAAACTTCACATATAAGGTTTTAAGCGGACAGTGCCCAGGAGAGAACATGGGCCCTCAGGTCAGAAGCCCAACTCTTATTACATGATAACCACTACACCTATTTGGACAATAAGTTTGGAAACAATCTTTTCGTATTTCCATTTTGCCCACCTTTAATGAAATGCATCTTTAGCTGAAGATATACCCAAATATTCCTCAACAGAGGGTGGTTATACCCTGACTAACAAGCAGCTGAATCAGACAAACACACTCATGCTCTCTTCCAGTGATGAAAAGTACTCTTTAACTAAACAGATGAATGAAAGTTGTGCATTTGTTAAAGGCTCAGGTGTTTCAACACTTAGATTAAGCATTTTCCTGCAATGGAGTGGAAATCCAAAAAGGGTGGATGGCAAAACAAGCTTAATATATCCCTCGAGATTGGCAGCATTATTGATTACTTCCTTTTTTAAACCTGTTAATGTTTCTTTAATATTTAAATAACCTTTTACATCCACCAATTTCAGAAAACCCCCATGGCATGATTTTTCACAACCTACCGAACACTTCGACCAATACTTCACTATGAATATACATAAGTCATATCGCCATCACATTTTTTAAAATCCTATTTAATTTTTTAAGAGTAAAAGTTGACTCTCCATTTATCTAATAAAACAAGCCCTTAACCATCAAATTTGACTAAAACAGTATAAAAAAATCACACCAGTGAACATACAAAATGGATAACAAAAACCAAGTTCCACATACCGTGAATTTGATGAAATTACTTTCTGAAATGATTCACTCTCAAAATCATCCATTACATAAATTGTTTCTATGTTTGTACCCAAATATTCCATTCCATCTGGAGAGTGAAGAATGGGTAGGCACAACGACTGTGTCAAAAGAAAACAAAAACATGGTATTGGAAAAAATGTTCAACAGAAAATAATCAAGACTACTACAATCTTAACCAAGTTTCTCAAAAAACTTGGTAAAATGGGCAAATGACAATGGCCAAGAGTTCAAAAAATTAATTTACCAAAAGTAAGTGGATTAAACCAAGTGAGTAGTTCAGTGGAACAAGAAAACATAAGTCACAGTTTTCGATTCCATCTTGAAAGAGGTGCAAAATGGTATTATAATCATCAAACATATTTCATGAGCGCTTTCAAATGAAATTCCAGACAAAGGATTCCCAAAAAGTGCAATTCCCACTGCCTGAGGTGCTGAGCTAGTCTTCAGTTTTTACAAATCCTGGCAAATTGTTTCTACAACATGATCCTATAGCTGTCCATTTTTCATAAAGGTGCTCTATAAAGAGCACTTTGAGTGAGAATACCATCCGTTGGATGGGATGTTAAGCTGTGGACCCCTTGGTGCCTTTTAAGAGTAGCCTAATGGTGACGCTGGGTTTCTATCCTTTCCTTAATATAACCAATCCCTATGGCATAAATAACCTCACCTGTCAGTCACCTCCACTAAAAACTACCACAACTAGAAAGAGTGAATGAAACCAACACTGAAGGGAGTCAGAATGATCTCAAGAAAGCAATTAGATAAGTAACAAATAATAACTGGGAAATCAAGAGCAGATACAGATAAGTGACCATGAATAACAACATACATAAGAGGCTTTAATCCAAGAAATTAAGCGGTGAAGCACTATGCAAGAAGTTATGGAAAAAGACTAAGAAGTGTGTAAGTGGATAGAGAGAGTTGATTTATAGGTTATGTAATGGAGAAAAATGAAAGATAATGGCTAAACATAGCAGGTAGATGACAAACAATGAGGCACTTCAGAGAAAGAAAGAAAATGTAATAAGATCATAAATATGAACATGCTAACAGAAAAAGATATGGTAGTAATCATTCAAGGTATTCTAGCTATTGAAGTTAAGTTCTGGACAGTTCCTTAAAAAATATAAACTTCTACATATTTCAATAACTTCCTCTTCTTTTTGCTATATTTGTTTCTCTTCTGTTATCCATAACTTCATCCTAGCTTCATGCTGTCTACAAACCCTATTCTCTTCCTTTCTGTACCCTGCTAACCTAACATGCTCCCTTCATCACAGCATTCAACATCCCACTAACTTTCAATACTACCTCCACCTATTTTCTTGGTCTCTCTCAGATTTTTCCTGGCAGCTTCCTCCTCTCTTTGCCTACCATATTTAATAATTCGTCATCAATTTGCTTGCCAGCCAAACATTTTCTTCTCCATATCAACATCTCAAAAACCTCTGCATACTACCTTTTGCCTCAAAAAGAGCTATTTCAAGAATAGAATACTAAGATAAAAATGAGTGAGAAGAGGCAACAAAGGCTCATATGTGCCAAAAGGTGTACTTAACAGTGCAGTGAAGTACCTAAAGACTACAAAACTGCCTGAGATGTATCAAGTAAACAAGAGAATCACCAGAGGTCTCAGACCAGTCTCAGAGGTTTGCAAAGCATAGCAAAATAATCATAAAAAGAGAGCTAATATCATCATTTTGATTTATCTTAGGGGGTTGCTATGCTATAAGACCTCTGAGAGGTATTTATGAGTTATCACTCGTATATAAACACTAAAATTAATAGTTGGTGAGTTAGTTTTGTCGGTAATCTAATTATTCACCGATAAAGATATCCAAACCCATACCTTTTCGTCTTAATTTTTAATGTTTGGTAATATTTAGACGTAATTGGGAGCCCATAAAACAATAAAATCCAAATTAAATAAAAATTAATACAGAACCATGGAGACACCGTTCGATGATAAGACGAAGAATAAAAGGGTAGCTTATTTATAAGTACCTACCTGTTTTATATCGTCCATTAGATCTCGATGGAATTCGCTCCCGACAAAGCATATCTGCTTGCATATCCCATGTATATCTAAAACGAATAGCATATAAAGCACTAGAAATTAGTCTTTAAATGACGAGTCATCCTTAACCATGAATTGATTGTTATATCATTTGATATGGCCAAAAAAGTGAAGTGATTACATTTGAGAGAGCAAAAAGTGCACGGTTAAGTATTCATGGTTATTCTGAAGTAAATTAAACATTTTTTCATTACGTAAAACGCCCGATCTTAACAAAGTCGCACAAAAACTTCACAATTAACATAATTCATAAAACACCTGATGCTGTAGCCAGTTCCGACGTTCCATTTGCACTGAGACTGGATATAATCCATTTGTTCACACAATTATCTTCCATCACTGCCGAATGAAATGCAAATCAAAAAAAGTGAGTGCAGTCTTCAATGATGCAAATGATCAACTAATTAATTCAGATGACATGAAAAATAGATGATACATTTCAAAAGGAGCCGCAAACAGGCTTATATCGGCAAAAAAACTCGCTCAAGTCTCTCTTTCACGCCATAAATTCAGAAAACCATTTCCAGCAGCAGAAATTCGACCGGAGAATTTTCCATGGAATGTGTCGAATGGTTCAAAAGTGAAAACAATTGGCAATCGACAAGAACTGCGCTTCGGACAGAAATGCCCATTATGTTAAAAAAATATTCAGAAAAACGTTCGTTATATTTTTTAATTTAGGTCTTATATTTTATCATGGAATTATGATAATGGGCAAGCTGTAGCAGCTGATGTTCATTGAGTTGTATTTTTACGCGTTCATGTGAAATATATGCATAAGTCTTTCTTCCTGTGTTATTTCATAGCATAATAGTTTACAGCCTACTGTTCGTAAGACATTGAAGAGTGTCAGTGTCCTGAAATACAACAGCTGTGAAAAATAGGTATTTATCAATATGCTAAGTAGGAAGAAGATGCACAATTATTTGGTAGTACTAGAAAGCTCAGTGCTGTAAGTGTAGGAAACTTTCAGTGCCACAAACAGTACAAATTAATTCCAACCCAAATTCAGAGTCAGTGATTATTTTACTACTAAGATTTTTAAAAATACCTTCCAATATTTGCGACACTGCGATCATTGAATTCTTTTTTGAATACCTACTGACTAAATTTTGAGAGGATCCTAAATATATGGACAATGAAATATCTTTCAAACAGAATCATATATTTATTGATCAAATCAATGGTGTTGACCATGATCACTATGGAACAGAGGAGAAACAGTAATGTGAATATATTTCATTTACATTGTGCTCCCAAAATTCTGCTATAGGGTATAGTTCATATCTGGAAGCCACGAGTTCAGAACTCTACTGAATGGCTTAGTATAGACTGACCCTACTTCAAATGGTAGTGTGTAAATTTTTATACTCATGCTTGCATGATACAGATTACTTTCTGAGCTTACAATAAGTACCATCAACATAATCATGCTTTCTGGTCTTATATAAATGTATGATATTGAAGGATATTTTCAAATATTTCTCTTGTTATGCATCAGAATTTTTTGTATGAAGATGCTCTATTGGTATGCTTAGCCTTTAAGAGGCCTAAATGTTTCCATTGGTAATGAGAAATTAATAGTTCTAATAGCCTTTTTCTGGTATATAAAGATTTTCTGTACATTTGGGGCATTTCCCCAGAGCTAATCTATGGTAATATGACATTAAAACAGAGAATAGTGCATTGTTCTAAAGTAACTGGCAGGCATTAGCATTATATATTTTCTGAACATATGAGGTATCGTTTTCTCATGTATCACTAGGGGTATAAAGGAATTCTCTTTGATGTGACACAATTATGTTGGTCCCAGGTTGGGCTGATCAAATTGGATTCCCAGCAATTTAATTGAAGACTACTTGGGCCCTAATTCAAATTGATTGAATTTAAACTTCCTCCTCTTGTGCATTCATTAAAAAGAATGTGCTTATAGATGGACAAATAGTAGTAGCCAATTAGGGGAGGCAACTGACAGCAGTGATCATTTGCACCAGAAGGGAGAGGTAGGTAATCTGGTAGGGGTAGTATGTTTAGATACTGGAGGGTTGAGCGTTACCCAGGATTGGAATAAGATAATTCTTAATGAAAGGTGCCAAGGGATCCACAATTTAATGCCCCATCCATAAGTGGCATATTCACTGAAAGTGCTCTCCATAGAGCACCCCAAGTAGGGGTTGGGATACCACGGAAAAATCTGGTCATCACCAGAAATGGAACCCAGGCCCTTGGGTGGGAAGCCAGTATCACTGCAACATATGCATTGGTGGACAAGTAGCCCACTAAACAGTGCATGTATGGGTACTCCTAAATATTGTTCTATTTAATCAGATTTATAGCAATAGGACATGTATGAAAAGCCAACAAATTCCATACACTTCCAGCCTTATTTGGAATACTTAAAGTCAGAGTGACTTATAATATATGTATATAAAATCATAAACACTGTTTATAGGCCCAGAGGTTAATTTGATGGGTAATGGTTGGGTTCATGCAATAGTATTTGAAATTCATGCAGGATAAAGGGCTAGATCTTTTCCCTGTGCTGCTAATGTTTTCCCAGGAAGTTCTGGTACCTGAAAAATCATGAATCTCAGGTGAAGTTGAGGTTGAGTTACAGGTTATAAGGTATGGTGCTCCTAAATATTATTCCACATAAAGTGGTTTATTGTAGGATAAATATGAAAAGGTGACAATTTCCTAGAAAAAGTTTTTTTTCAAATAAGATCTAAATATAAGTGCCCTAATTTAGTTAGTAAATGTAAAGAAAATTAGAGAAAGCAATACAATGGATTAAAGAGACTGGCTATAGAAATATATATATATAAACCATAAACACAGTAATCAACCCGAAGGTCAGTTTAGTAGGTGATGGTAGAGCTCACACCTGTACTAAGCCCGATGACATGTGAATATTCACACATCAGGGTAGGGGGGCTAGTTCCTTTCCCTGTGCCGGTTATGTTCTGGTACCCGAAAAATCAACTAGCTTGGGTGGAGCTGCAGGTGCCCAGAGTGCCTTGCCCGGGAATCGAACCCGGGACCCTCCGGTCAGCAGTCCAACGCTAGACCACTGCGGCCCGCATATATATATATATATATATATATATATATACATGTATATATTAAAAGCTCAGATCAACATGAGCAATGCATTTATTGCATAAGTTGAGAGTTGGAAGTACATGGGAATCAGTGGAGCAGCTATAGTTTGAATGTTATAATGTGTTAATTAAAAGGGCATGACCTCTATTGAATAAGTCATAAGAAGGGCATCAAGTTATCAGAGGGTTGATCATCAATTGTCTGGGAATCACACTGATAGCCCAATTTCCTGAATGAGACAACTATTCTGCTGTCTTTGATGGAGAAGGGAGCTTGTAAAAATCAATTTGATTCCGTACACTACACTAGCATACATATTAAATTTCATTATTTCATATTACATACCTCTATGAGCAGCCATTTATGTTGTCTTCCAAAGCACTGCACAGTTAAAAAAAAATCTTTTGATGTATCTTTGGATGGTCTTCTTGAGGTTCTTTTTTACACTGTTTTTCTTAAACTGTCTCTTACTCTTCCACTGAAACCATTATCATCCATTTCTAATTCAATGGCTCCGTTTTTTGATGCATTGGTCAATCTTTTTTTTACAACTGTACTCTCCTCATTAATTTGGAAAACTCTAATACGCAAGGTTTCCATTTTATCGGAATGCTGCAGATATAGTAAATAACCAATATCTTTAACTCAACTGGGTTATTGAAATTACATACTGTAAAAATGTTACTTGAAAGTTAGTTAACTAATTTCATCAGTGGGGTGTTTTGTGATTGCTACAATATGAGGAAGGTGCATTTAAAATGCTATAGTTGCCATTAAGTTTTTGGTGCTCTAGCACACTTAAGGCATGAGTCATGAAAAACCATGACATTGTAACATGTACAAAACAGGATGTAAACTCATAGCAAAGGAAGTCAGACCAGAGCAAAATTTTGCAACCTGATTTTGTGCCCTAGTTTCACACAAAATTTGAACCTAACTGATCATAGTATGACTGCTGAGTTAGACAAAAAAAATCATTCCACCTTTCAAGATACTAAATTTCAAGGTTTTCTTTTCAAGTTTTTTACTGAGATTGATAAGATTTTTAAGATTCTCTGAGTAATACGCATTCCAAACAAAAGCCTCCATAAAACATTATTAGTGAAATGAAATTGTATAATTGCAATATAGTCTGGTTTTCCATTTTATAAATTAATAGCTAAGGTGCCAGGATTTGCCTGGACAGAGATTGTGATTTTTTATGACAGAAAAAATGTATTGGTGCATGCTAACTTCACTTACTTCTTCCCTTCCCTCCTTCCCAAAGAGAAGATGAGGAAGTAATGGCAAGAGTCAATGTTTTACATTGATACTCCCCATCGCTCTTTAAGGGTGCTTCCCTTGGCATGACTGTGCATACTGGCCCATCACTAGAGGAGAAGGGGAAGTTAAATCTGAGGATAATTGATGAATTAGGGAAAGAAGTAATCAGATGGAGAAAGATGAGAGGGTTAGCCAGCAGAAATATTTCATTAATTGCAAAATATTGAGTTAATTATTTGTGTTGTTTAAATTGGGAATCAGCTCACTCATTTGCTTTAAGGACATTCAGCAGCTTTGTTTTTGAGTGATTTTTTGGAGAAGCTTGCAATCTTGCAATTCTCTGCTGCCCCGGTGTTCTGGTCGCCCTGATGTTTGTGGTGTGATTAAATAAGTTTTACCTAAAGACCTCCCTATACAGCAGTCTCCTTAGACTAACCTTCAATACAGATTCAACAATTACAATAGTTTATGCATATTTAAGTTACATGTTTAAAATCCATAGCTTTTTCTTTTAAGGAGAACATACGTTGACTAATTCCTCATTTTCATTGAAATAAGTGGGGTCATTTTCACATGATACTCTTGATATTGAAAATTACTCATGGACAGGAATTAAGTTATTGGCTCATCTCCTTTCTCTAAGCATGGTAGCTAGAGAAGACCAGTACCCACTCGATTCTAACACTGTTAGAATCGAGTCATGCCTCTTTTAGTGCAAAATGGGTCTTTAAGCTATAACTAAACTTTTAAAATGTTGTTAATAGTGATGATATGGATACTTAATCACTGTACAAACAATCAACTTTGCATTTTACACAGCTAATATTTTAAGTGCTTGTAGGTACTTTCTGTTGATATTTTTCATTGGTATTTATTTTTATAATATCAAATAGCATAAATGAATACAAAGCTGTTTCATAACCTCCAATACAAGGTAGTCTTCATTTTCTATGACACAGTTTTAGGTCTACAAAGTTGAGTGAAAAATTGAAGGAATGTACAGTTTGTTAAACAAAAAAGTCCTTCAAATTTTGTAGAAAGCATGAATCTCCAGTATGAGCTGGAGTGATTCAGCACTTTGAATATGGATAGCATCAGAGTAACATCGCACATAGATTTAAGTTCCCAACATCCACATTTTAAACCATCATTTTGACTAAGAAATAAGATCGATTTGATCTGCTGATTTGATCTCCTGTGGAAAAAACTCATGCATTCAAGTAATGCATTATTAGAAAAATGAAAGACTTCTTTTAAGAATTAATTCAAAGTGGTAGAATGATGTTCCTTATTTTGGGCTGTCTTCAGTGCAAGAATGTAATTTGTATTTTATAATACCGCAGCAAGTTCTACATTACCTTTGATAATAATAATGGTAAACATAATAAAAATACATACCCAAGCTTTGAAATGGAATCTTTCATTTTTATTACATTAACTGGAGCTTTGTCTTTATGGAATGCATCACTTGCTCCTTCGCTAAAATTTACTTTTAATAAAATTTACATTGCACAAAGATTCTTTGAGCATACTCTGCATACTAAACAAGGCATGACTGTACAGACAAAACCTTAATTATAAATGAGTTAGCAGGGAGGACACAAGGCCTGACAAAAAAATTCAATACTATTCCAGGATTTTCCAGATCTTCACAGTAAATTTCCAGCTCCTTTTTTCAATGTTTCCAATGATATTGGTACATTTTTTAAGATGCTCCAGTTTTACATGAACAATAAGCCTCCATACAACTTATTCTCAATGATAAAAATATCCATAATTGCAACACTACATCTTTATTACCACAATAGAGCATTTATTTTGTTTTCAGAGGTCAGGTCAGTTGGCCACATCAGATCTGGATCCCTGTAGACATGGTTGGCCGAGGGGTGGAAAGTGATTCTTCTGAAATATTGACGCTGCAGATGAAATTAACTTCTTAAGAGACATTACTCAGAGTAAGTGGTCACAAGTGAGACTTTTGCTATCATTTTTTGTGTTAAAAAATTTGACAAATATTTATTTGGTTGAGATTTCATTCTATATACTGAAGTATATACAATAATTTATTAGTCTGATTGAAACATAAAGCTGCCATCTAAGAATGAAAATAATGTGAAAATCCTATGATAAATGGATTGGTGTTTACATGCATTTTCATTGAACAATGGCAAAGCACACCAATGCCTTTAGATTTCATTAATAAAATCTTTTTTAAACACAAGTATGAGGTTAAAAACCCTACTTAGGATTCTCATACGAGTTTAATCAGTCAGCCATTGTCTATTTAATTAGGGCTTCGACTAACTAGTGAGATTGATTGTCTTTTGAGCACTTTTAATTAATGATGATTTTTAGGATAAAATAAGCATTCCTAGCTTTCTACCACTGCCTGAGCTGGACCTGATGTGGGCTATAACTTGCATGTCACCTGCCACTCTGCTTTGGTGTGCCCGATTGCCAGCTCTAATTAATTCAAACTACCTCACTGTGCCTGTTCTGGTACCTGGCTAAGGGCACATTGCAGGGATTGTTTTTCAACATGTGATGCAAGAGAATAGCTTGTCTTCTTTCATATGGACGATCTGTTCTGTTACGGAAGATATGATTACACTCTTAGTAATAAATAAATATCTAACGTATGCACTTTACTATTCATTGTATCAATTTTTTGGGGATTTCTAGAACTTTCCAAAATTTTCCTTCACTTTTCCAGAATTTCACCACTTTCCTCCATTCCAAAGTAAATTCCCAGACTATCCCAGGTTCTTCATGTCAGTAGCCATCCTGAATATTTGGTTATATGGTGGATGTATTTAACTATCTAGCTGGCTAACAGTCAGTCTTGTGCTTTGATATTATTCTATGCCTGTCGGTATCTATAGAGGTTGATTTTATGCCAATTATTCAATTCATGGTAGTTGGATAAACAAGAAATAATAAAGTATTCTATTTGCCCCCTTTAAGTTTTTCCCATTAAACATTCATGAAAATATTTAGTGCATGCTGAAAGGTTAACCTGAAATATATATCCTAGGACTTGCTCAACAGAACTGAGATGAATTTTATGATATAATCATTCTGATGGGGATACAAGGAGTACTTTCTACAGAACATAGCACCTTAGTACAGACACAGAGTGCCTTAGCACACTAAGCATAATGTAAAAATGGTGAAAGTAACATCATTGTTACCATACCGAACTGACAAAAGCAGCACAGATGGTGGACTAAGCCAACTTTACATTAATATTTTTGCATTATGAGGATTTGGCATAGCATATTTTCATATTACTTCTGGCTACTATCAAATTGATTCCTAAGCTTAGCTATTAGGAGAGGCAACCAACAGCTAAGGTCTTTTGCATGAATTGGTGTGTAATTTGTAAGTGATATGATTTTCAGTTAATGGTGGAAGGGTAGAACCTAGGAATCAGCATTAGCCTACTGTTAACAAAAGGCACCAAGGGGTCCACAGTTCAATATCCCATCCAATGGATAACATACTCACTTAAAGTGCTCTCCACACAGAACCTCTAGTGGAGATCAGGGTACCACTGAAAAATCCAGCCACCTATGGGACTCAAACCCAGGCTTTCAGGGTGGAAAGCTAGTACATAGACCACCGTACTTGAGTGGGAAGCCAGTAAATTGCCCATCGCAACAACTCAATTCCTGTATTAACAAAATTCTATGACAGCTTTGTACCATTTATTTAAAAGTTAGTAATTTACTTATATTCAAATTTCAGAATAAATTTGAGGCACATTGAAGATTTTTATTTAAATTCCAACAAAATTGTTGGAAGATGAAGTTTGCTTTAGAAAGGTTTTGTGAATTAAGTCATGTGTGCTTATCATTGTTATGCAGTGTATTTTCATAAATATTGAAGAGATGGAAATCAACTTGATGTTCATTTCGACCAAATATATCTGGTGTTATAGTAATGATTCTGCTTTCCTTCAAATATTTCAATTGCCACCTTAACTTCGGTTTCCAAACTTGCTTTTCAGACAAAAATATTTTTAATTAAATCTAATTTTTACTCAAGTTTAATTTTGAATTGGCACCAAAATAAAATTAAAGCACCTTTCATTATTCTAAACATAAGTTCTTCTACAGCACCTATTAAAAATGCCAATAAAAACAAGACAAAATTAAATTTACCCCATCTCCTGTCCTTCCAGCCATCCAGCTCTAGCTGAATAAATGATGGAGGAGTCAGTCCACATTTCCAAAGAAGTATTTGTGTACTTTCCCATTGGCATGTAGGGGTTTCTCCACCATTAGATACTTTTTCCATATTTGGAGTAACAACTAGCCTGTAACTACACCAGGTACAGTGAACCTAATCTTTAACATTTATATTTTGTGGACTCAGGTACCATTTCCACAATTTCATTACTTTTTGATGATTTCGTAATGTATTAATTATTGATAATGTTAAGAAACCAAGAACATTCAAACTGCCTAGAATCAAATCAGTTTGACTGCTAAGGAGATTTTTAAAATAAGTGGTTGTTACCTGTGGCTACAAATAGAAAATTCATTCTTTTAACTTTAAGAGAGTCATGCTTCAAAAAGAAATAACATAAGTAAAGGGGCCAGCCATTATAAATGTTTTGTGAACACAAAAAGTAATTATTCAAATTGTAATAGAGAGAAAAAAGTTTTTCATTGGTTAAAAACTTGATTATTGATTAATAACCACTTTTCAATATTCATATGGCTCGGCTCTAATTGCAAATCATAGTGCCAGCTAGCTATGCACTTAGTCCCTTTACAACAAGGGAACACTCAAGTCCAAGATCATCTCGTTAAGTGACAAACAGCAGAGCTTAGCAGAGATATTCAGTGTATGTTACCCAACGGTTGAGAAAGTAACCATTTCATCAAGAAACAACAGAAGGTTACATGCCAAACCAATGTCAGGAAAGTGTGTCCACACCAAAGAAAAAATAATGCGATTTTAACCAAAGAATTAATCCAATTCGGTAAAATACTTTGAGTAACAATGATTTGATCTTGATCAACTTTAACTACTAAATATTTGTATTAATTGATACTAGTATTAATGAGTTGAAGGCAATTTATTTTATAAGCCTCATTATGTTTTCTTTTTGTCAAAATCGTGATCTCTCTTACCCCTTCATCATAGGGGTCAATCCCAAAATATTATGGAAATTATCTTAATTTGGCAGGATTTCAGCAGAAAGTAAGTTCCATTGGTTCTACTGATTTCCTTCATTAGATATTTTCTAGTAAGGAGTTTAATAATAAAATAGCAAGTAGTAATATGGCATGAATAAAAAATATAACATTTTTGCAGTTCCTTTGTCCAAGTCATGATGTTACTCTGGGACAAATTCATATAAAAATATGAACTAACCAAATATCATCATTCCCTTGAGTTCTTACCTATGAATATTATCAAGAAATATTTAACTTCGATAGACTGAAAAATCCCACTGTTGAGACATTGTTGACTCAGCACAAAGAAATACATTTCCAGTAATGTACCTCATTCAAAATACTTTAATTCGTCATCGTATGCTTTACAGTTAATCTTTCAGATACATCAATTTTTTAACTTATTACTTTACATGCAATAGAGTGGTTTATGGATGACATGGGATGGTAAAATTTTCCATAATGTATGTTGCTTGAAAATTTCCAGTATTATAACTTCATGGTTTCATTCAGGAGAGCCTCACAACTCAAGAAATCATTTTTATTCCTTAAGACAGCAAATCATTAAAGATAATTCTACTGGCTTCTATAATATTAAACCTAAAAGCTTTCAAACCAAGTCAAGGCAAATTATACACACAAGTCCCAGGGGTATTGTTTTCATTCACACAATGAGATTCATGGAGCAAAATTCAGATATTCTCCAAATCCACCAGTACATTATCTTAATTACATATTCACTTCCAAGTAACTCAACTTTAACAATGAAGAATTCAAGTTTTCCAGCGATTTGTTTTCTTCTAGCATTTGTTTAAAAAGATGCACAAAATCTTCACTTGATAGATTTTGCTCTCACATAATTTAAGTGCATTCAAACAACTTAAAACTCTTTACAAGATTAATTATTTATTAACATTCTACCATAAAACATGTTTCACACCATGAATCCTTTGAAACAAAATTTCAATCATATTAATGAATAATACTCAAAACAGATCTTTGAAGAAAGCCTACTTCATTTTGATATCTTCATTACTTATAGCACCACCAAAATCACATAGCCAAATACAATGCTTCTCATATTTTTTTTAATTATATACCCTTTCAGGCATGAATAATGATGAAACTGTTTCAAATGAACCAATGCACCACTTAACCATGGCAGTTACTACGAGCTGTTACATTGACAGTTAATAGTTTTTGAACACTTAACAAATGGCAGTCAAATACTTCCCTGGTCAACATTCAAGCAGTGCTTTTCCATTCATAATTTCACACAAATGCCATGCTCTACTGTAAGAATCAATTGTGAAGTACAGGAGCAGTATGATAGAAGCAATTTACATGGATGATTGAAAAATTGTTATTATAAAGAATAAAACTGATTAAAACAGACCAAACTGATAGTCAATGAAAAAATTGGATATACAGAAAAATCATTTATTATCAGTTCACTGAAGCATTTACATTGAAATGGCAAAGATTCACGAGTGATCAATATGGGCCTTTTAAAGATTTATTTCCCTAGGAGAGAGTGAACTGAGGAATTTTCAATTATACAGTGTCTGGTCTAGCCAAAAAATAATTAAATTTCTCTTGAGAAATAGCATTCGCGGCTTATGTTCACAATTCATTACATAATTCCTTTTTGAACTGCTGATATACACACATAAAATAATATCTGCCACATAACTCACAGGAAAAAGTTTAAAACTCAAGGTATCATAGCTCAGAACAAAAATAACATGGCCCCATTGGCAGGTGGGTAAGAGTACTGCTTGGCAAATGCCATTGAAAAATATATTAAACAAATGGATGACCTCCAAACTTGATTTTTCTTCCACCTGTGTTTGCAATACTGGAAGAATGTATTTGTTGTGTGCATAGTATTGAGAAGTATCATTCATGTAAGAAAAGATTTGATTTTTTGCATAAATCACATGGAGTAATACAAACAATATTGATTACAACAGCCAATGAGCAACAAGTCAAATACATACATTTACATAACAAATAACTAATAGGACAGTCAAAAAATCTAATGAACTAACTAAAGTGACCCACTCTCGAATCACACAAACAGTCCAAGGAAACTAGGGAAATGTGGCTGCATTATGAATAGTTTCTACATACAATACAAAACTGGTCAAGACTATCACCATAATCAATTGCACAGATTTACAAAGAGACCTTGGCAAAATTTTGAAGGGATAAGTCAAGAGCTATTGAATATGATAGCCACAGTGAAAATGTGCAAGGAATATGAATGTAATTGGTGAATGGACACGGCAGTAGGTTCTACTTTCTTCTATACAAAGTATTATTTCCAAAAACTCAGGTTAGTAAAAATGTTTTCGCAAAGGTTACAGTCTAGAACACACAAACATTGTTTAGTACATCAACCTGAAAGGGAATCTACCGTACACAAAGTAATAAGGCCACAGACTGAAAAGAGAATGTAGTTTAACTACAAACTTTTTTGTGAAATATTTTGTGAGATCTGTTATGTTCAATTAAGTCACAAAGTTTCCAAGAAAAGTGTGCTATACACAGTCAATTCATTCTTCTCAGTAGGCCCTCGAGGAAGTCCAGAAGTATGGCATCAGCACTTTAATACCCATATTTGTGCACTCACCGCAATAATCATAGGGCCACTTCTTCCCGTGCCCCATTTCACATTCACACCATTTGCTTTTTTTTCTCTCTTGCTTCACTTCTCAATGGAGGCATCATTATTCCAGGGCCCAGGAGTCAACCTCCCCCCTGCAAGCGGCAGCAAAACATTGGAAGAAATCTCATAGTCCCACAGAGATTGGAAAACAACAAGTGACATTTGATTAGATAACCATAGGGGAAGACCCTCCTGCCAGTCCACACTTCACAACATTATTTACAGTTCCATTTTTTAGACTTGGGATCCTCAGTTCCATCCATTTAGTCTTAAAGAAGCACACATAGTGTCTTTTTCTTCGTCTTCTGCTTCTTTTCGGGTGACTTCTTATTAATTTGTCGAACTAGGTCATAAAATATCTGAAAAATTACAACATACACAATATATGACAGTTAATTTCAAAGCCACAAGCATAGCTGAAAAGTAAACAAGAGTCAGGAAGGAGTCAAAAGAAAAATGGGCCATAAAAAACTAATGTTCTCAGAATTGTTTGTTCTGAACATGAAAACAAATTAGTACACCCATCACGTTATTTTTCAAACTTATTTGTAAATGCTGTAATTCTCATTTGACAAACTCAACACATGAGCAGAGATAAAAAAAAATGCCACAATACATAATTTCATTGAGTTAATATTTTGAAATTAATCCTTGATCATAAATACTCATGGTTGATTGCTGAATCAAGAGGCAAACTTGGCTTATGTTGAGTAAACTGCAGAGTAAACCTGTACATTACATAACTATATTCCAAGAAACTGAGGGAGATGTCACAACAGTAACTTTTAACGGAGTGAGCCATTAATATGCATTTCAATGCAATAATTTCAGAGTGTAAAAATCATTCGTGAATAAGTGTGTAAAAATTATCCCGGTCAACGTGAATGATTTTTACTTGCTGAAATTATAGCATCGACATAACTTTTCCTAATACCAAAATAATAGAGCTCTAGTGATGCTCATTCCACTTAGAAATATCAACTTCTTTCAACCCTGTTGGATATTAATCTATTAAATCTTCCATCATGATGGGCATCATAATGGAAGATTTCCTGTTCTGTGCGAAAAATCACTTTCACGCAGAGCAGATAGCAACAGAACAAGTGGAAATCCAAGAGAAGCAAGTTCAATTAATTATAAATAGGCATCAGACAAACACCTCAAAACAATCAAATTCCAGAAATATACTCTAAAAGAGATACTGACCAAAAAATTATCACAATTTTGCACTTTTAAAAAGTTTCATTAGAGTTTTATGTAACAGTCACTGAAAGCCTAATAATGATATTAGTGGACATTGGCATAAATGGACTTTTATCATGGGTCACTACATAACAAATAACTGATTTCCTAAACATTTTTTACACCACTGATTAACCATACTAGTCATTGAAGAAAGGACACCCAACATTTGAGAAAATTACATGCTCATCCTGAAAATAAGAATTTTTGCTTTTAGTACTGGATAAGAAATGTCTCCCACGACAAAATTAAGAAAACTGTGACGAATTTTACACAAGTTTGAGTATTCTTCACAAACTTTACTAAATATATAGCTGCATGACTTAGAATTAATTTTTGCTAATTTCAAACAAAGTCCAGGAAAAGTTTGATTTCATATATTAATTAGGAATTTTCATTGGCTAAGTACTAATATGTCACTTAGAATGATGCCATCAAATTTTAGCTGCTGGCAAAATATAAGGCTAAAGGTTAATCAAGCTAACAGTTTCAGGCTAACTTTGTGGAATTCCTTCATGATGAGGACAAAAAATAAGGAAAACTTCACACTTCCACACACTTTTAATGCAATAGTAGATATGATAGCAAATAAAAAATATTAGCTTAATTCTCACATATTTACTATCAATGTAGCTCTTTTGTATGTTTTTTTTGCATTGCCTCTTTGGAATATCATTAATTTGAAAGTGAACTTTCCAACTATAGACTGAATATTAAAATGGAAATGGATTTCAGGCACTCATATTGTTGGCTTCATCATTTCAATGGCTCTGAGAAATTTTAATGACTATAAGAGGTAAAGCACCAACTGCAATGCACTTTATTATAGCAGAAAGCAAATGGAAAAATCATTGTGCATACATGAAAATATCATGTCAGTTTGTCATGACTAGAAGTACTTTTAAGCAACTTATTAACCAAAAATATCCTGCTTTGATAGAAAAAATTATCACATCTGTAACTGAATCTAGAATGCACCTGGGGATTAAATATATTCTTCCCAAATTGCCTTGTCAAATAATTTAAATCCATAACTTTACAATGATACAAGGTAAATTGAAACTGATATTTCAAAAAAATGTCCTCCATTTATATTACTCATCTTTGTGTATTAAACCTTTGCACTTATAAGAATGAAAATATGCACTGGAAAAGGAATAATATCTTTGATATTTTTTTACTAGATGATTAGAAACGGGTGAAATTAGCACCAAATTAAGAACGGGGTTGTTTTTCCATGAAAATATATTTTGGAGAAAGAATACTCGGGAATTAAAAATGATTTGAGTGTTATTTTAATATCTCTAGCCATGGCACGCATGTGGAATGCCCTCTCTCTCTCTTGAACATCGAGGGCAAAAGAAACAAATTGGCTTCCCATAAATTTATTGAAGGCTATCCTGCAAATACAGCACAACATGAGCCAGGTCTTAGGCTTACGAACTTGTAAAATATTAAGATAGAATTATGACCATAAACCATAAACACAGTAATCAACCAGAAGGTCGGTTTAGTAGGTGATGGTAGAGCTCACCCCACGCCCGACGGCGTGTGAATATTCACACATCAGGGTGGGGGGCCAGTTCCTTTCCCTGTGCCGGTTATGGTTTCCCAGGAAGATCTGGTACCCGAAAAATCAACTAGCTTGGGTGGAGCTGCAGGTGCCCAGAGTGCCTCGCCCGGGAATCGAACCCGGGACCCTCCGGTCAGTAGTCCAACGCTCTACCCACTGGACCACCGCGACCCGCAGAATTATGACCAATAATCACAAAATATAACTAGCATGCCAGTTATGTGGAAGATCAATCTTTCAACTCTAAAATTTAACTTTTTATGACACAGTTATGTTTTATTACTTTATAAAAATAAAGATCCTAGTTCGTGGAGAAAATTATTCCATAGAAGGTATTTATTCCAGGAATAAGCATTGTGGTAAGCATCCTAATTATCAATCATAGTGTAGAAAAATTCTCCATTCATTAAAATGTATTCTACACTGTACTACAAATCAGTTGTTACAATCTGCACAAGATTAAAATTTATAATTTCAATGCATACTCTCACACATTGTCACTATTAAAAACTGAATAAACACTACATGACTGTTAATCATATGGTCACATAAAAACAATATGTACTGAAGGAACTACATATGTACTAGAATAATCATAAGTTCAAAACTTTGATTTTTCTTGATTGCACATTAAACACTTTCAACTTTTCCACTGCAAACTACTAGTATAAGCAGTTTATGGGGAGGCAAGTATAAGGTCATCTGCACTATTATGGATAGGCAAGTCCTTTGGAAGAGGTAACATTTTTGGGGAATGAAACCCAGAGTTAGAGTAAAGAAAAACCCAGTGTTAGCATTGGTATAATCTTCACAAAAGGCAAGACAATTTAACATCCTATCCAATGGACAGTATACTCCACTTGAAGAGCACTTTACCTCCAATTAGGTATTAAAAAACTTTAAAAACATTCTGCCACCATCAGGATTTGAACCTGAGTCCTTGCGGTGGGAAGTCAATAACACTTGCCACTGCAGTAAACTGACCCCAGAAACTCATTTTGACGTCAAATGCATTTTCCTAATATGCATGTACCTTATATGTATACAACTGAATATGGTAAATAACTTGTACATTTCACAATGCAAATGCTCAAGTCCAGTACATCGATAACATGTCAATTTTAAATCAATCCTTTTTCATAAAAGAATTAAATCAAAATGCATTAATTCTTGTTGGTCAACGTATCTCCTAGTAATTGCACTGAATGCCATTTTTTGGACAGAAATTATTTAATCATCTATTTATAAATATTGACTCAAATCTAAATGCTGTATTTGGGAGGGCTGTTAGATGGATAATGGTCAACTTACTATCATTCATAAATATGACATTCTATGACAATTGCAATATTCACATAGATAATTATTTCCTTTGCATGGGATAGTAAACTAGATAGCAAGGAACATTTTTGGGAGATTCTTAGTCACAAAATAAGGGAAAATGAATAATTCATTGATATAAAAATTTCAACATTGAACTTTTGAGATGATATTCTACATTTATTCTGATGATAGTTTGGTAAAACTATGGGCGTACAGAACTACCCAAAAATTACCGAAATTTTAGTTTTGTCACAACTATACCGTTAAGAGATGCAAGCAATGTGTATCAAATTTTTTAGTTTACACAAATTATAGTTATTTTTAGAAACAGGTGTTCATATATAGAACATAACTAACTGTAATACAATCCTCATTTCATAATATTACTATAAAAAATAAACTGTTTAGACTAATATTCTGCACTTATTAATGTAATTAACACTATCTATCCTTGGATTTTGGATATGGAGAAGAAATATAAAATATTACAGAGGGAGGTAAATCACATAACAACATGCACAACATGTTTGTCAATGAATCTTAAGCTTTTACAAGAATTCAAGGAAAGTGTTCAGTTAGTACATTTTCCTTCACCAAGTTCTATGTGGATTCCATGATAGTATTTTTGTTTCAACTTGGAGAAGTTTTTTGATCATTTGGCATTCAGAGAATTTTTCACATTCCAGAATCAAATAAAAAAGGGATTCTATATCACATACAGTACTTTACTGCATTACTGCTCACTAATGATGTTCTTCTTTCATTTCCCTTACTCATATTTCTGGTGATATATACATTTTTCATTATATCCTTCATTTATCATTAACCTTCAACAGCAAAATTAGGCAACAGCAGGAGTTACAGTAAGAGAGAAATATATGTGCGGAGTAAACTTTGTTTCAGAATAAGAATAGAGAGTTTAATGAATGTGGATAACAGATTTACCTGATGGTAGCTAGAGAGGAAGGTACACTATGTTTCTAATGTACATCTTTTCACTAGCATTTCCTGTATCGTCAAAGAAACTGATATCTGTGAAAGTGGTCCGGAGATTGATTTTTATTAAAATTACATTTAATCAAGATATGATAAATCACATCAATAAAAATCAAATTTTTATTTTCAGTGAACTCTGAAAAGTAAAAGACTACACTAAATTTTTGCAAAAATTAGATTGCATAAATGGATAACTAGTACACAGTGTTAAGTGAGCCATTTTTTGCACACATGCAACCACTGGAGCAAAGAGCCCATGGTGCCATACAGTATTTCCCCAAAGCTTACGAGCATATCCAATGAAAAAATTAACTTGGACACCAATCAGAAGAACTAGTTTTGATGGCTGACACAACATTTCTAGTATTCAAAATTATTTGAAATCAATCCAAAAATGCTGACGACAAAAAAGCCTAACCACATCAGAGGATCGATTAGTTTGATATTTGTATCTGATTCAAAAACTTTGGTTAGAAACAATATGGAACTTGGGTACTTTGTGCCACACAAAGCCACAAATGTTATAGTAAACCTTTTAGAGAATTAAGCCAGGAAAGCACATATATCATAAATGGATACTACAAAAGCCCAGAATGTCCATGGAATGGTAGAGACTTAACTTGGAAATGGAAGGAACAATGGCAAAAATAAGAAGAGGAATGTCCATTGCAGTATATAATCCTCACCTTAGACACAGAGAGAAATTTTGAGGAAAAATAAACTCCTACATTATGCTAGATAAGCAACATATCTAAGTATATGAAATATATATACAACATTACGTATATAAGTCCATTTCACACTTCAGATTTAGGATGACCCAAGATAATCTTGGATCAAAGAGGCAATGCATGAACTAACCCAGTATTTATGGTGACTACATCAAAAAGTTTAGAGTAGAAAATTAGCATTTTAATAATTTTAAAATGAATCAAATGTATGATGTAAACCAAATAAAATGACAATTAAGCCCAAAATGTCATTTAAAATTAGCCTCAGAAATAAGGTAGAGACAATGTGTCAGCCATCATAAGGACTGGATGATGCCATCTGTTGAATTACCTAGGAAAAGAATTTCTTCAATAACTCCCTATTGTCCCAAGATTCCCACTTCAATTAATGTGTTAACTTTAATCTCTGCCCAAGGCAGTGAGGAGGAGGGATACAGTGGAATCCTGATTAACCAGAATATCAATAGAATGAGTTACGTTAAGTTTACTTCTCTTTGACTTTACACACAAAATAATTGGTAATATTGTAGCCAATTCATTGCTCCCACAGTGTTCAATTAATATTATCCACAATTCAATATAAAAATAGAATTCATTAACTTACTTCAGTATTTTATGGTAAAGCACATTTACTTTTGATATTGAAAAACAGTACTGACAAAAATATCAATCAACAAATGAATCCATAGCTATCAAAAACCTAATGAGTTTATGCCTGAAATTTCACATATGGATTAATTATTTCTGAACTTTGTTTATTAATTATACAATTTTCAATGTCTATTTTTATTTTCATTGCATTATTAGATGTAGATATGAAATTTTGCTTTTCCTATTGATTACAAATACGAAAACATAATATATGCCATGCCCTAAGACATTTATAAATGATTATTTACATTGTTAAAAAAGCAAAGTCATAAATTATAATGGCATTGCATTAATAGATTACAATCTCAACCAGTCACTGAATGGCACACCATATTTATGGTATTACACTAGTGCAGTCATTGATATCAGCCACTAAAAAATTTAATTCATATTATCTGCCATGCATGCATGCCATGAAAATCATGAATCAGATACATGGACAAAAAATCATTATTAACTGTTTCCAAGTTAATAAATCTTGTAAATATGATGTGAAATACCCACAGTAATTGCCTTATTATATTGAGAGGCACAAGAGCTGTGTTCAAATTGGTTAGGCATGGTGGAGCATGCTTTTAGGTTCCTAAACTAAGGAGTCTAATGAAAAGGCAGCTTGAGCTTGGACACCCTGAGCAGCAAGCAGTCATGTAGCAAAGAATAAGGAATTAACACATGATGACCAATTGTGAACATATTTGAGATAGCTTGTAAAAACATTTGTGTGAAGCAGCAAAACCATAAAATGGTTTTCGTATTATTCGTATTATAAGTTTAATTTACAATTCATTTGGTAGGTTTTTATTTATTTGTTTTTATTTGTTTTCCATTTCTTTCTTTTAATTTAGTAACTTAAGTGATTTCTGTGACTAGTTTCACATTAATTTTCTCTTATTGGACCATACTTAGTCTTTACAGTTTATGTTTTTTTTTTAAATTTTGCTTTAATTTATTAGCTAAGATAGTATTTCATGTCTATAATTTTTAGCAGTATTTACTCTAGGGCAGTTTTTTGGTCATTAATCCTTGTCAGTAATTGTTTTAAGATATGGTTTGTATTGTATTAGTTCATTTATATTTATGCCTACCTCAAAAGCCAAAGGTTCATGTTTATTAAGTTCACCTCAGTATCAAGTAAGGTGGAAGAAGGGACTATAAGTCTCAACCTTGCCCAATTAAGTCGATAAATAAATAAAGTAATTTTTTATCCCACAATTAGCCTTTGTTGGATAACTTTTAATTTTTTGTTGATTTCATTACTTTTTGGGGTTTTTCTATTCAGTAAACCAGTGATTCCCTTTACCGTGGTTTGGCGAACGACCTATGATTACCCAGTGGCATTATGTAGACAGCTATATTTTTACTAAGGGCATTACTAAATGCTTACTCTCTCCAAACACAATATTGCACGTAAAAATTATTTTCTGTGGTGTTTATGATCCAAAATAAGATTTAACAAGCAATCAAAAGAATTTTAAATACTTAAAACATATTAGTCCAAAAGATTAGCTAGTCATTGAAAACACTCATAGCATAACTAGGTTACAACCCAAACAAAAATAACCACAAAATATTATGGAAAATATCACTGAATTGATTTTATGTTAGAAGCACTAAGTTCCTTCTAACTAGGGAAATTGACAAAGCCAGTATAAGAAACCACAGTTATCAACCCAAAGTTTGGTTTAACAGGTGAGGATAGAGCTCAACTAATACCGAGCCCAATTGTGTACTTAGGAAGTGAACCCAAACCCTCCAGGCAGCAATCCAATGCTCTATCCACTGGACTAACAAGCCTCTGATAAATTGCGATTATGAATGACTACTTAGGAGATATACCAACAATATAACTGCCTCACATAGTCCCCTCCTCATAACAAATACAGAAGTAGGTTGCAAATGACTTTACAGCCAGTTTAATGATTATTCATTAATACAAAATTATCAGTTTATAAATTCAATCAACATTGCTTATTGAAAATTATGAAATAGAAATAAACCATGCATTTATGAAGTAGGAATACCAAAGAAAATTATTACATTTTGTTAAACATTGAATGGTAAATACAAACAATCAAAATTGTTTCTTGGCATACAAATAATTGGATATTCATCTTATTCATTTAAATTTTTAAGCTTTACTTTTTCATTAAGTTGGCATATTGTTGATGGCCAATGATTGCAACATGGAGAAACCCTGGCAGTGCACTGCTTACCAAATTACAAATGTTATCGCAAATTGGTTTCATGGATAGAACAGATTATTTCAAAGGAATGGATGAATTTAATGAAGTTATTGCCATAATTAACAAACAATTATGAAAAGTATTAGCAAAATTTAAAAGTGGAAAGTCTGGTGATTTGACGGCATGTTCTTGAAGCCAACCTAAATTCAATGATTAAATTCATCATGAATGACTTCAGTGATCCTATTCATGCTTGAGACTGAATTTTTCAAGAACTTTACATGCAGTGGTTTTTTATTTCATTTTTAAAATAAAACCTCAGATTTTATGGGAATTCAGAAACATGCTAATTAAATATCAATCAACTAATATGATTTCAATATGAATATATTTCTCATATAAGTGGGTCGCAACCATCAACTTTATACTAATACTTGAAATTTCATGGCTTCGCCTAGATATTTAGACCCAGCAGTTACTGCAATCAGTCATTTGCAGTTTTCATTAACTATACCATGATATGAAAATCTGGCTAGTATACGTATCCATCCATATTTCATGATTTAAATAGTAAATTATACATCACAGCAAATTATTCCATACTTAGTTAGAATTTTATAACAAAGAGGAATTATTGGACACTTGCAATAACTAAGAAAATGCCTGTATCCATTAAGCATAAAATTAGAGTGAATTGGCAGTCAATTGTACTGTATCATGTTTAATCCACTTTTTACTCCATGAATAGCCATTCAATTCAAGTTCTTCCATGGGAAAAATTACTATCTGAATGAAGATGTGCTTTGACAAAAAACATGTTTTAACTGAGTAATTATTCATTAATCATTTTATGTTAGTTTTAGGAGAAAACTTTCCCTACACATCCCCTCATAATTTTTTTTCCACAATAACCAGAATTAAAGTTTTAATACATGCATAAATGTTATAAATAGACTATCAATATGGTTTTAGATGGGAATGAAATGGTCACGTTTATAGCTTATAATTTGAACAATTAAATAGTGCATGATGATTTCACTGAGCAAAAGCCATTCCAATTCTTATGTTATCACTATTTCCTTCATTTACTAGATATTGTCCTAACATCCCATGCCATTAGCTCATAGAACAGCTAATCACAAAATATCTCTACTATTTTTCCTCACTTTTTTATTCCATTTATTAATTCTTATTTAATTTATCCTTTACCCTCTTTTTACGTTCTCTCCATTTCCCTTTTCACCTCACAATGCCCTTTCCCTTCTCCAAAATTATCTGGACCTATCCACCTTTTACTATGGACCTTTATATTTTAGGAAAATGGTAGTTCGGGTAAATTGAAATAAAATTATAACCCTCAATAAGTTAACACTTTGTCTTTCCTTCATGTTTTTCTATTTTCATTTTGATTAAAATATAAATACATTGTCCAACTAGGAGTTAGCTATGAAATCGAGGCATTGTAATAACATCCAAGGGAGACTATTCAAATTGAACATTACATGAAATTAAGAGGAATAAAAATGGCTTTGCTGCAAACATCATGAAGATAGAAAAATGCAAGAACTGGTAACTAACATCTGGGATTATCTGCACTGCCTAGATCCAATATATAAAACAGTGACGTGCTCCTGAAGAATAAAAAGTACTGAAACTAGCTTTATCACATCTACTCTTTACTGAATAATAAATGAATTATATTTTATTCAAACAATTTTGAAGGTGAATAACTGTTCGCACCAGTCGAATGTCGAGGTGGTAGCTCAGACTCTCGTGTGTTAAGCTTTCCTCAATTACATAAGAATTTAAATTTTATCCTATTTGACAATTGAAAGACAAGGCAAAAAACAACATTTTCAATTGAGAGCAAAATTCTGAAAAAATTTGATTCTCATGATGGAATCTGTATTGATCTGGAGACACATCTAAGATTGCAGGCTTCTACACTGAACAGAGTAGTGAAAAATGGAGATTTGATTCTGAAACATGCTAACCCATGCGGACATTTGTAGAAAAAGAGAAAATATGTCAAGAATTCAAAATCTGAAGAATTACTGAAAGAGTGGTTCTTAATTGATAGATCATTAAACATACCTATGAATAGCATCATTAAAAGGGAAAAGTATTGTACATTCCCACAATACTGGCAATCAAAAATTTCACAGCATCTAATGGTTGGTTAGATAGGTTCAAATATAGGCACAATCTTATCACAAGGCTGTGTATTGTGATGGTACAAGTGTTGACATTGAGACAACTACTCAGGGAAAGGGTGTTCGAATTTAATATGGTTCTTGAAGGTCATAACCCACGAAGATGTTTTAAATGCAAATGACACAGGGTTATTTTTTAAGGTGTCAATAGAAAAAAACACTGTGCTTCAGAGGCGAACAAAGTAATAGAGGGTGCTCAGTAAACAAAGGCTTACTGTCCCATTAATAACAGTTTCAGAAAGAAGTGAAAAGCTTCAGCCCTAGTGGTTGGTATATCACCTTGCACTGTATGCTTTACAATACATATTATTGGCTTGGAAGCAAGTTAAGAATTCTACACTATGTAAATGCTTCAGAAAGGCACAATTTTATGTTGATTGTGATGAAATAATTCCAGTTAATGTTACTTGTGATAGTGATGATGCCATAGACAATAACTTTGGTAATTAAGAATTTAAAAATTAAAATTCTCCTTTTCCCGCATTATACAATTTTTTTCTGGGGGCCATAGAAAAGCCCAAATAAGCGATTTTACTTTAAATTTCAAGAAACTGTAACAGTAACTTTAACGGAGTCACCCGCTATGTGTGCATTATAATGCAACAATTTCAGAGAGTAAAAATCATTCGCCTTGACCGGGATTCGAACCCGGATCCCTCGATATCCGGCCGAGTGCTTTAACCAATTAAGCTACCGAGACGTCCTCTTACACTCTGAAATTTTGGGGGCTTTAAAGGAACAAGATGTTATGATGAAATACCGTACATACAATGTCACAGGCATTCGTAGTCTTTACAGGATTTTACTTTATTTTATAATTCACGAGTGAACCAAGAATGTACAGAACTAGTGTTAACTATGTCAGTAGGATATAAATTAATTCCTTAAAATGACACAAAGACCAAAATAAAGTGATGCGAGAGTATGTGATGTCATTTATCGTTAGTCTGTAGAAGAATGTACAATCACTCAACAACACATTTATCTTTATGTTGAAGAGTGCCAAGTAGTAGCCACTCAACCAATGCCATTTAATAATGTATCAGTAAATCAGTACAATTATTTACAGCTTAGTGCAGTGGTCCTTTGGATAAAAAAAATAGTATTTTGAATTAATGGGCACAAATACAACGGAGTTTTGGGAACCGCTGGTAGAAAGCAAATACGTATATATTGAGGTCTGTACTAGAAATATGTAACCATGAGAATCATACTGCTGCTCATATTGTCATGAATAAGATGTAAATATATAAGTACTACTGTCATTTTGTTATTAAGTAATACTTATGGCCATCTGCTTATAAGAATACAGAAAATGGGTACTTACATCATTTACATTAATTTTTGCTTTGGCAGAAGTTTCCATAAATGCACAGCTAAACATACGGGCCAAGGTCACCCCCTGATCCTTGCCAACAACTCGCTCGTCCTCAAGGTCACACTTGTTCCCCACCAGGACCATTGGAACATCATCAGTATCCTGACAGAGAAAAATGAACAGTTATAAAACTCTATACAAAAAGATTCATAGAAAACTGGATATTTGCCTTTGAAGGTAAAACTCAACATTAATCTCCAAAGAAACACATTTGAATGAGACTTAAGGCCATCTTTGTGGACTCCCATTCGAGTAATTAAATCGTTAAGATAATTTTCAATTGATTAAAAAACATATTGTAATTGTATACAATTTACTTCTACTAGTTTCAACAAGAGTTCCAACAATGACATCTAATGATGATACATATGCACCAAAAGAAGTACTGTGTAAATTTACAGTGAGGTTTTATATTAACCATATTTTTTTATTTAAAACTGTTCATTGTATTTTACTCTCCACTTTAAAAAAATAATAACATATGACAGAGGTATTTCAAGTACTAAGTCATGATAACCTTACCAATACAATGGAAACAAGTTACCGTCACTTTAAAATCATCTCTACATCAGGTTTGCTAGATTTCTATCTTTCTTGGAACTGCCGTAATTAGTTTATAAATATTAAATTATACCAGACATGCACAGGAATGTTTTTTGGCACTTCATTGTTCTTAAGATCCCTCCCTCTCCATTGTTTTCTCTTCCAATTTAATCAAACCTCACTCTTTTATTCGGTTTGTGCACAATTAGGGAAAAAATCCATGTTCTTGAAATCAATTATGCTAAATATGATATCGAATACAATTTGTATCCTCTTTTCCATAGGGAATAAAATTTAGTGCTGCAACTGAGGAAATTATCCTTGAGTTTTGCAAAAATAAGGGAATGGCACATGAGAAATCTATCATCCACATCAACAATCCAGAGTATGACCCTTGTTCACAATTAATAATGTTATTATAACATTAATATAATTTAATTAGTCAGTTAAAAAGATTTTAAAAACATTTTTGTTGAGAATAAGGACTTCCATGCAATATTTCCTGAATTAAAACAAAAAGGATTTCTATTCATGAGATGAACAACTTAACCAACAATTGATTGAATGTTCGGAAAATAATTCTATCTATCCACATTAACTCACAAATTAATTTCCAATGCATTAAATACAAAATAGAATAACCTTCAATTTGGACACAACACATAGGATCATTTGTGAGTGACATATTCATAAAAATTAAACAAATTTTGATTTTCTGGGGCAAAGTCTTGGGCAAAAGAGCCAATACTGTTTAATCAGTCTGTGGTTGCCTAAACAGACTAATAATGCATAGAGCAGAGTATTTCAAGATTATTAATAGTATTGTTTAAATTCTATGCCCTTGCAGTTGCACACTAAGTGGCAGTACAATGAATCCACCACCCTCCATTCAAATCTGTCTCTGCCGCTGGCTCTATCAGGTAAAAATATCCTGGGACTTTCTTTTGGCTGGCAGGCCATAAAAGAAAATTTTATTGGAGCAATCAAGTTTTAAATGTTTAATGGGTTGCAAATAATTTTTATACATGAACAGCTTCATCCATCCAACATGTTTAATCATTAAATTTTCTATTGTAACGCTATTAATGCAGTACATATTTAATTTCATTCCTGTGACCATTCCAATATTAAATATTCTGATGAGTGTCACAGACACTTATCTTCTAGTTCCCCAATCATACGCTCAATAAGGAATGATAATGCAATTCCAAGGTATGTACTTACTTTAACTCGTAATATTTGCTCCCGTAAATCTTGAAGATCATTGAATGTTGATTGAGCAGTTATGGAATATACTAAAACGAAGCCCTGCCCATTCTTCATGTAGAGATCTCTCATAGCAGTAAATTGTTCCTGACAAAGATGATAAAAAAATTTATCATTAAAATCAATCTTAACATACAGTTTCACCGCAATTCATACATAGTCTTTTATTGAGGGGCTACACATGTGGCTTTAAGATTATGTGACATTTGTATTTGATAACACATTAACAACACTTGAGCACAAAAGAAATACTGCAAAATGAAATTGAAGGCATTCAAAAGCATTAAAAATTTGCTGGCCCTAACCAAATATTTTTACATATTGCACAAGTCTGAACACTACTCTTTGTGGAATAAAATAGTATCAAAACAGAGTATTTTTTTATAAAATGAATTATTCACTTCATTGTATTGACTTTTTATAATATTACATAAAAGGTTAATATAGCTATAACAGAGATATTAGAGGACAGAAAACTACCAATTTCATTATCAAGATTCTCTTCCTAGCTTAATTCAAGTTAGCTTCCAATCTACATAAGATAAAACATCCATCAATACTAAGAAGAATGATTCCGTTTTCCGAGGGTTAAATTGACAGCCATGAGGAAAATGCAAAAACAGTAAATTTGTAAAGAATAGTTTGTAGGTGTAGTGATGTACATACATTTTGGAGAAATTTCAAATCAGAAAAAACCACTTAACTAAACCATGAGCCCTTAATTTCTGACTAAATGCTTTACGTAGTTAAAACATCTCCAACACATCCTTCTATGGTGATTCTCTAAGGGCTTCAAGGCACCCAAGATAGTCTGACAAATTACAATATATACAATGTCATGACATTAAAACATGCAGTTTGCCTTAAACTCAAAGAAACATCATGAGTTGTGTCCTATATCCATAACAAGTTGATCACAAATATTCAAGAAATCATATATTGGAAAAATTAAAGATACAAAAGTTTCTGCCAAACAGGGATAACACAACCCAATAATACTTTAAGTATTGTTGAATGGACTGCTGTTAGCTGGCTAATTATGTACCTCTACTTGCACATGTACACTACGCATATGACTAAAAAAAATTTATAATATTAATAATGATTTTCACAATTTACTAATAAAATATAACAAATGATACTCAAAAATTATATTATATAAATACAAAAATGAGTGTATATTTTTCCCCACCCACTTCATAGCAAATAGTTCACAAATTTGGTAAGGTACTTTGAAATTGTATTTACTGTAAGCAGTATTATCATGAGGGTGCTCATTTGGTCTCATTTCTCGACTAACTCACCGTTCCAGCTGTATCTAAGATCTCCAACATGCATTGTTGTCCATCCACTTCCACTTGCTTCCGATAACTGTCTTCTATAGTTGGATCATACTTCTCCACAAAAATACCCTGCACAAACTGCACTGTTAGGGCAGATTTGCCAACTCCTCCACTTCCTAGCACCACTATCTTGTATTCACGCATCCTCTACGGCAATGCCCCACTCCACACCTGCAACGATATGAGAACTTCACGGTCAATAACTTAAATATAAATTAACAAAAAGTTGGAAGTTATAGCAGTGGTCAACCATGTATGAAGACAAAAGTTACCTAAAGAGTAGTATGCACATAAGTATGCTTTTACATTTTCCTGAATGAACACAGAATGTGGCAAAGTTGAATCGTAGAAAAAACGTAGAGAATGAAATGTCGAACTCTCTCAGGTGTAGTTTATACCCATAGAAAAATCTTGCATTTCGACAAATTTTATAAACATTTGAGGTGATTAGGGGGCCAACTACGAAAATATCATCACTGAAAACTTTCATGAATTTGAAAGGAAAATGCCTTGGTGAGATAATTGGAGGATGGTCAAAAAGATGTTTTAAAGAATATATCAAATTCACCTTCACTCTCAGACAGACAGGTGTGTCTGTTTTTATCAGAGTGAACTTGTACAGGTTTGAAGGCGTACTTCTAAAGTTATAATTGGTGATATAATTTAAAAATTCATGTCAGCAATTTTAGTACCTGATCCTCAATTTTAAAAAATTGAGTTACAATTATCACAAGTATATAATAATACATGCAATAAAATGACAAAATAATTTCTAAATACTAATATAATGCTGGTCCAGTTTCATTTGCATTTTTATGATAACCTGATCTTAAAACATTTTTATTTGTACAATTGAGAGTCAAATCCTTACCCTGAAAAATACCATCTTCAGCAAAAGAATAGGCACATGCATAATAGGCTCTAAATGTTTATTTCCAGTTCCTCATCTATTAACCAGTTCCTTAAGCACAGTATTTATTCTAACTCTACTCAATTTCTTTGAAACAAAAAATATAATTGAACCATAATAGGTTATAGGCACCATTACTTCTAATATTAAGGCTCAAAACAATTTGAATACTACAGTTTGGAAAGTAGACATGAAAAAATGAATCCCTTTAAAACAATTTAATGAAAGATCTCCTTCCTTGATGGCAACAACAACAAGTGTTGGTGATTAAGCTAATTTCACTTCAGGGTGCATCAAGCTCAAATTATTATCGATTGAAACTTATACTCTTAGGCTGTAAATATAAAAAAATAATAAATTGAGGTTATAGAAGAAAACAATGTTCACTTTTTAACTTCATATTCAAAGGTAATCTTGAATTTATAGGTTGAATTCTAGACTTCTAAGTAAATTCATAAGTAAAAGGTATTTTCAATTTAAATCACTTATGACTGCCCAGATTTATTAATTCAAATACCTTGGTAAACGCAAAATTACAGAGAATAATCACGAACTACTTAAAAAATGTTTTTAAATGTACCAAAAACTCCCATCATTTATGAACCGAAAGCATTCAATACTGTTTAAAATTATCATTAGCTACTTTTAAAAATTTGCATTCCAAATATTTTTCAGATATGTTTAAAACTCACTTCCTCTTAACTATAAGTTCACTACTGTGTGAAAATATCAACTGATACCATATTATTAACTTCACTTATACAACGTCATAAACAATAAAAAAGCAATGCATTAAGAGAAGATAAATCTATTCACGAATGCTCCACAGGCAGTAGACTACTAGCCCACATCCATAAGTGAGCATTACATCACATCTTTGGCATGGATTTCATTTCCATGACCAGAAAAATATTTAACAGCATTTCCAAAAAAGTGCAAACAATTAATTACAAAATGTGAGCTATGCTGTACCTTTCTAACACCACATATCTGAGTCCAGCCTCAACATTATATTTTACCAGAACTTAAAGCTAAATACATGACTGGGGTAAAGGTCATGGACTCATATCCCACCCTGACAACAAACAGTTTCTCATAACTAAACATTTTAAAATTGAACACTATATTATCAATAAATATCCTCTAACCCACCTACCGGTGACACAAATGCAATGAAAACTAGCCAACTTATCGTTCGACGACAAGAGTGGTAAACACGTGCACAACTTGTCTCAAATGCTTCTTCACTAAGTGGGCACTGAGTTTATGAACCAGTGTCGCAATGAAAACATGACATAGTCATGACGACGCTCCAAACGTCACTCTCCCCCGGCTCGGCCCGCCAACCACGACCCTCACTCGCCAGTTACGTCACTGGTGGATGCAGCGGCCTGCCGAGGTCTGCACATGCCGATGACGGGCGGGGGCGGTGCCGGGAGCGGCCATGGGGAGAGGGGAGGAGGTCGCGCACCTCTAGCACCGCGAGGATAGAGTCGCGGGGAGTGGATGCGATGGCTACAAAAGCGGCAGGCCACACGGAGTGACCCACATTGCTCCGAGGGCAAGACGCCGACCCCCCCCCCTTCCCAAAAGCAATGAACGCGGAGGAATCGCAATTCTCGGCCGTTCGAAAAATAACACGGGTAGATTTTGTAAGCGATCCAGTAATATCCGTAATTTATCTTGACTGTAATGTTCAGCACATTTTGAGCGAAATGAATAAGACTTAAATTGTAATAAACTAACAGTTTATTCCTGATAGACCAACAATTTGCACCTGAAGTACGCACCTATATTTTTATTCAAAAGATCATTGTAATTATCAGTAGTCTTTGGGTTTATGGTAGGTTTTCGATGGACACTACCCGAACCATACGGCAAATGTAAAAGATGTTTCTATTTCAGATTAAGTTTATTTTTAAAATTGCAAGAGTACATTTCGCAAGTCACTCCACAAAGGAAAACAATACCTAAGCATGCATGATGGTTTTCAGTTGTGTGGTTTTTCAATTTTCGTGTTCTCACTGAACGGGTATCACACGAGTCCAGCCACAGGCCGATGAAGAAGTAGTTCAGCATCAGTAGAACACAAGTGCCTTGACTTCGATCATGTCATTAATTTTGTATACAAGAGTGTATGCACCCTCCAATGGGAAATGTGATCACTTGATCCATAAGGCCTCGATTATTCTCTGAACTTTGTTTGAAAAAAGCCCGAGTTAACGTACAATTCCCTGCAAATTAGAATAATTTACAAGTAAACACTTCTCTCTTCTCAAGGGAAAAACTTCTGCCAGATTAGCCGAGTAACTCTTGGACTTTCACATACATTACGGACAAAAATATTTCTTTCGCCGAGGTAAAATCCGTTAAGGTCATTGTTAAGGTTGTTTGCCAGGGGCGAGAGGTCGTAATAAATGGATTTTGATTACTATATTAAAAATTAAGTTTCAAATTATTTATCCTCTCCACAACACTCGTGACTTAATATGGCGGTAGCACAGCACTCACCTACGCAATTGAAAATTGATTTTCCATAACATCCATCAAAAACCTCTATCGACAAAGTCTATATTGCAAGTTCCACGGCCATTTCTGATAAATATAGGAAGTGATAACTTTCGCAATATTCTCTTGGCGTCTCATGCAGGATTCGAAGTTACCGAGATCACGAGACGAACTAAATGCGAACGCATAAGATCATGGTATGAAATGGCGATTGGCAATCTATAGCAATAAAAACTATTTATCCCTGAAAAGATTACTAAAAAAATTATGGTCGCTGGTCTTAACACTGGATAGATTCTTAAATTATGAGACTTGCCATTGCAAACCAAAAGAAACCCTCGATAAACCCAAAAATTCACGGTGGAAACGGGAGGAAATTCGATGAGAAACGGGGATTTTCACAGCTGAGGCGGGTAGCAATTCTCCGACTCTGACTGAGCATGTTCCCTCGCTCTGCAGTCCCAGTGCGTTCGTGACTGAGGGCGTGGAGGAGTCTAGTGCCCCCCGGGCGACACTTACATCATTCGTCAGCCTCTACTGATATCGACGGAATCTCTCCACTCCCGACCCTTGACTCTCCCTCCCTACACGGCTCCTCCTCTCACACGCACACAACACCTTTTGCCCGCAACACTTTACGTTCTAAAACACCCTTCGGCCACCCTACCACAACCGTTCTGGAGAGATTAAGCCTCGTTCACGTCACTAACTGCTTGCAGGGTGCGAAATACGCACACTTGGTGCACATTTGCACAGGGGTAAGGAACAACATGTCACTCATAACTTGATGTGACATATCTGAACGACATGAACGTATCTGGACGACCATGTATCAGTATCAAAAGGCCAACCAACCACGATTTATCAATATTTTATTAGCATTTATCACAGCTTTAAGTTACGGGGGTCTGCATGACACCAGAGAGCTGTTAAGCATCATTGGGTCATTTAGCAATATGAAGGTTATTAGTTACCACGTTGCATGGATGCAACTGCACAAGTTCGAAGTTAGTATTAACAACAAAACATTAGAAACATTGGCATCAATTTAAAGTTGTAAATAGGAGAAGGGCACGCACACCACAACGAGGATTGGAACTGGATAGAGAAACCGGACCAAATTTTTAACTCTTCGGAGCACGTACCACTATCGTCACAGACACAGCTGGGTTAGCAGTATTCAAGCCTCAGAAGTCAAATCATCGAATCCCTCAATACTACTTCTACTACCATAGCACAACCGCACTTGCGCTGCTAATTGCTTCGATTAATTAGGATTGGATACACTGTAATGCTAATGAGTTAGAGAATCAAGCGCTGTCATTTTGTGATAGCCCTTGGATGAAAATAGTCGGCCAACAAATATTTTTATCGGTACAACAAATTCTTCAAATTGATAGGGATGATCAACGAATGAGATACATTAATCGTGGTTTAACCTCTTACCGAACAAACAGCGTACGCATTTGTCACCAATGCTACAGTTAACAGATTTATATCAGTATATGCTCGTAAGAGGGTAATTTAAAAGGTTCTCGGAATCAGTTCTATAAGTCATCGCTAGCGCAACGAGTTTCCCGCGTAGTATTAGGTAATTTAAGAGCTCGGCCCTCTAAGAGCTTCGGCCCGGCAAGCTGAAAGATCCGTGGTTCATGTTCTGGTCAATAAAATATTTTTGCAATTGTGATTCCGCTTTCCGCTTGATTCCGCTTTCCCAACCTCTCCTGTGTTCGCCTTGTGTGTGTTCTTGTCCCTATTCCTTATATATCCATGCGAATGAATTTTTGTTCCCCATATAGTGGGTTTTCGTGTTTGAAAGTGTGTATATATGTATAAAAGACCATAAATACAGTAATCAACCCTAAGGTTGGTAGGTAATGGCAGAGTTCACCCAGTACTAAGCCCGCCGGCGTGTGAAATTCATACATGAGGGTAGGGGGGCCAGTTCCTTTCCCTTTGCTGGTTATGGTTTCCCAGGAAGATTTTGTTCCCGAAAAATCACATAGCTTGGGCGGAGATGCAGGTTGTCATAAATACCGTGACGGAAAGAATGGCATAACTGAAACGATACAATTCCTTAATGAAGGCGGAGGAGACCTAGAACGATAATGGAAAACAATGTCGACACGTCATGAGAACAGAACACGTCTATATCTAATGTCCTTGAATGACTAACACAAGTAGCATTATATTCCTTTGTCTTACATAGCAGGTTTACCGGAATGAATCACTGCTGAACCGGCGTTATGATTCTCAAGACGAAACTAGCTATCTGGAAAATACTGGGTAATTGCCACCTGAGAAAGATTCTATAGGCCTTGGGGGCGGGCAGGGGTTGCTGCCTACTCAACTCGATACCCTAATCGCTCCTTGATCGCTCAACCATTATGAAATGAGATCCCGGGCAAAGAAAAAGGCGGCATCCGACACCTTCAACCTCATCTCGGCATACTCCGACCGCCGCTGCCTCCGCCTGAGTTGATGAATTTTCAGACGAGAAATTTCTACCAATGGGGCACCAGTGAAATAAATATGCCGGAAGAATACAGGACATATTAATGGATATTCCACATGGTTTTGGAATTCTGAAAGCCTAGTAACACATCGCTAGAAGAAAGCAATGTCTATTACAGCAATTCAATTGGGAAATAGTTCCTCACCAGTCGGTTATCGGGAGCTAGAAGCAGCAACTGACCTTATATGGGGGAGAAAACTTGTCGCGGATTGGCCGGAGGCCGCGACCCTCGCCCCCGACTGACTTACATGACAGAAAAATTAGCTCCGTTTGATAGTGTTTATTTAATCTCTTTATCTCCTTTTTGTACCGCTCGCATAATTCACTACCATTTGTCCTCCGTTCAACGGACCACACAGCACAAGAAATTTTCAAATATCTGACCCTTTAATTCAAAAATTAATGCAAAAAATCGCTAAGGTGAGGGGTGGTGAGACAGCGCTTTCCTTTAAAAATACAATTCTACCGGCACGTTCAATTTAAGCATCTGAACATGACGTAAATGTGGTAAAACGCGCCATAACGTCCAGTGAAAAGAATATCTTTTTTCTTCGTTCTTTTTTCGAGGGTGAAAAGAATATGAACCCTAATTACAACTTTTCGAAGCCGCTAGTGAAACGATTCACACACTAAACATGTCCGCAGAGTGGGCGCAAGTGACACTAAGGCGCAATACGAACTGCCGCGCGTAACAAGAGGAAAGATCAATGAAAACATTTACCTGCAAGTTTTCATGCATTAGCACGGAAGGGTAGATCTCGCAAGCTAGTGGTGTTTTTTTTAATCTCTGGCACGACAATGGTACTCCTACTTTTTTGCTACCATTAAGCACTTGTGCCATAACAGGAGTCTTCTGCGAAGGCAGATTGGGGCGAGACAAAATAAAATGAGAATGACCTGGCGAGAATGACCACGCTAATAAATTATTATCTACCTAAGTGAAAAGGTAAAATTAAAAAAAAATCAAGATGAAGTTTTCCAAAAGGCCAGGGGTCGAAAACACGACCAATTGCTACAGGCTGACTCATCATGTTGTCCGGAAAAACAAGAAAGCTCCGAACCATGGGACTACAAACCTACGACCCATAAATATAAGAATGTCGTCATCACACCAATAACTTTATTTTTATTTATTATTTTAAATTTATATTTATACACATATGTTCCACAGGGCATATTTTGACAGTACTAAAATGAAAGTACAACCGCATGAATGGGTTATTATAGAGTTCAGTTATTCATCAATACACAATTTGGAAAAAAAATGTCGCGAAGTGAAATCCTTGCACATGATTAGCAAGTCTTCCCCACATGAAAAAATAACCAACCCTATCCACAATTCTAAGGATAATTCAGTAAAGTTGTGTGCCTTGAAGATGAAAACTCACGCAAGTTAATAGGATACTCAAAAAATAAATCGCCCCTACGCAAATCACAACAAAATTTTGCACTCGCTAAGGAATTTCGGGAGTATATGTGTAGTTCAAGGTTGATACCAAATGAAAAATCTGGGAAGTTACCACACTTATTTAAAAATAACCAACCATGTTTTCGACAATGTGAAACCATCAAGGTAACAATCAGTGGAATTGATACACGACGCATTAACCAAAATTTGGAGGGGGGGGGGGAGTGGGTGTGGTGGAAACCGTGAAATCTTTACTATCAAAAAATGACTTGCTGACACTCAGGGGATAATCAAATGAGACTGACTATCAACAACAGTTATTTTGTACCAGCCAGTCGGTTTAACTTTGATACATGTAATAGGAGTTAACAAATCATGGCTGGTCTTTCGTAAGATAAATGTAACAACTTCGTTACACATCCTCATCAAAGCCATTTCGGTTAGCTATGGATTCAATAAAAACCCAACATTTTGAAAGTTTCTATCTGACATAAAAAACTGATTAGATGAGGGGGGGGGGTCTAATATAAACCATTTTTGTGTGGAAAATAATACTAGGAATCATTTGAATGCATACAAGATTTCGACAGGGACTGGATAACACACACGCAGAGTTTTTCCCCCACCTACACTACCATATTATTGCATTACGAGCTGCACTGTCATATGCTGTACCTAAATGATTTTTGTTTTTAAACGTTAACGGAGATGATTTGGCTTTCGGGCGGGGATGTGCCATAATTGGGATGCCTCAGATGTCACTGTTAAACTGGCGGGAGAAGCGGCAGATTATTAGCCTGGACCATATTTGCGACTTTTCAAGCTATTTATGAATAAAACTTAGCTTTAGTAATCAAAATCCTCTCTCAGGAGGCTTCTCTCCGCCCAGAGCCTGGGCCGTACCCACGGTGAGTACTCATGAGAAACAACCCCTCCCAACCTCCAGATTGAGTGCCCCGGAGCCTCCGACTGCACACCCAACACTCTTTCGAACTTTTCCAGATCTCTTGTGATCGCGGGGGAGACACACCCCACTCTCATCATTAATTACCTCCCATCAAGTTCTCATGCCGGTGAATGGATTCCTCGTCATGCCGTCCCGTCCGCGGCGAAATCGACACGTTCCATGCTTGTCCGACCGCCTCCGGGGGGAAACGCTATCGACGGAGACGTCTCCGATACGTCCCCACCCATCTCAACTCTCCTGGATGACCGCATCGAAAATAGGGCACTGCGTTTTCCGGTGGTGCGACCGAAGAACGAAAGAGGTGCCACGCGTGGAAAATCCCTTGCGACGTGGAAACCTTCACGAAACTGGCGCCATTCTGCCAAAAGCGATCGGGAAATTTGCATTCAAACGGCTCACCACTCGCACCTCCTGGATGCCCTAGTTCTGGCGGAATCAAGTCTCCCCCGTTCCTTTGGACGACGGAACCAAAAGCGAATCCCAGTACCCTTCATCCGCCATAGAAAATATCTCGCTCAATAACTGACATCGTAAAACAATTAAGACGAGGAACCGGAATTTTCAACGGTATTTCGCCAATCTAGAAGAGCCAAACTAAAACTTTCTCAGCCATAACGGTCAATTTGAATTTCATATTAAAAATGAAAATTTTAGCCCTTGTCCCTAAAACCGGGGATCCGTTTCTTAAAGTTATCGGTAAATGCGCAAGGCCTCTTTACACAATCTCAAATTTAATACAAAATATCATAAATCACACCTGGGTAAACTGCAAATGATAAGCGAGCAACATATTTATTGATATTATATCATAATTATACCTTATAAATATGCAAATACTTGCAAATTACCCTTTAGATACGTGATTCACCAGTAATACCACTTCATAGTACTGGGAGCAGCTAGTTTTGGACGGGAACATTGACTACATACAATTTCAGAATGGAAAATAATTCAGGGCACATTTTAACGTTTATTGCTAGCCTTGAATATTTGAATCCATTTATTTTTAAAGGGTGTCAAACACGCTGAATTCATTCGCTAACATTATTCAAATAGTCATAGAGAGCACGTTAAAAAATTACATATTTAAGGTTAATCATTTTTAAGGGAAGTTCTCAATCCCCTCACTCGTGATCCTTTACTTCCGATTCCATCAACGCCAAAGAACACATCTATGTATTGATCCAAACTCAGCCATATTAATTATTATAAACAATTATGACTAAAATGTAGGAAGATTTACCTTCGTAATTTTACGACCACCCACGTTTGCATCAAGCCATTTATATTTCCACAATATTTCATGAATGCCAATCAAAAGGTACGCGTGGAGCTTCCAGAATCGCTCATCCCAATTTTAATAAACAATTATTACAACATAATAATTAAATGAAAGAAGTGACATCCGATTAAGAAAATCATTCATAGTAAATTGAAGTTCACTTTTCTTTTAATGACCATGACAATTAGAAAAAATGAAAGCAATGTTGAATAACGATTTGAATATCAAATACTCAGAAAAACAATGAGAAATGTTTCAGTTTGATACCTTTGGTACCGTCGACTCGCAACGCAGTAAAGCCCTCACAACTCAATGCTGTCAATGCTACAAGACAACGTAAATCGGGTCGGAAATTCAAATATATTTCGTGACACCTCAAAAGTCGCTCTCTTTACTTCATAAAAACGAATTCCACTTAGAAACTGTCAACGCATAATGCTATCAATCTAATATAACTATACAAATGAATGTGAAGCGACATCATTTGACAAATAAGAAGTTTTGTACTCTATAGTACATTCTCATTTCTTGACTTAACAGGCACTTAATGAAATAAAACAGTTTCTGGCGTAACTTGGTGGAAAATCTTCATCTTGACATTTGAAAATTAAACAACTTGGCTTCTCCACTTAAATATTTTCTCATCTGACCTGATGATGTTATACCATAACGAAACCTAGGTAGTGATAATAAAAAAATTTACGTGGAAAAGCCAAGTTGTTTAATTTTCACGTGTCAACTTAATCAAATGTTCATGGGCCTGAATTACCCCGTCAAGAAGCAACTGACTCCATTCATTCATTGTCTCACTACAGACAAGTAACCCGAAAACGATTCGCACTAACGCTCGTCGGATTTATTAAATGAATTTACGAAGAGGCATCATCATCCACTTCCGCAGAGCGCATTAACTGGGGAAGAGTTCTGGCCTCGGCCAGGCCTGCAATTGGAGAGACCGGAATTCCGTGCTTATCTCTCGGAAACCTCCGGAGAGGATGCTAAGCGAGAACGTTTCTTCTCGTGAAAAATGATACGCAACTGTCGAGGGAACTGCGTGTGTCACGCTCTGCTTTTCTCGGCGCAGAAATTTTCCAGGACTTCTACACCAATTTTCAGGACTTTTGATGAGTCCCTCGCGAAATGAGCGAACACTGCCACTCCCAGCATTTCGAGTTCAAGGAAACTCCTGGACTAGACCAGCATAGTTAGGCAATTGGCCTTAACGAAAGATTCCACAAAATAATAGCCTTCCACAGGTGGGAAAAATGTATAAACCTGCGGTAATTTACGCGGGCGATCGATAATTGAAATGCCCACACAATGTCACATCCCACGCGACGGACGTCGTACGCAAGAAAAGTACAAAGAAAGCCATCATGCAAATTTCGAAAGTAGTGCCTCGGTGTTGGGAGACCGATGAAGTGGATTACAAGGATATGATCACGAAAACCCGCATCCCCGCCTCTCAGCAAAATTCAAATCGTAAGAAACCCGAGACGCTCACTCTTCGAGAACCCAAGTGCCAGCGTGGCAGTTCTACGGCAACACTAGATTGCAGCGTGATGCTCGTGAGAGCATACCGAGGATTGCACATGCCCCCTGCTGTATGAGAATAATGCAACACAGAGCACAAATGATACAGCGTGGTCCCTAAATTTCATGGCTTCGATGCCACACCGCCCATCAACAATTGCCGAGTAGCACAGGTGGAATTAGGTGATATATCGAATGTAAAGTGGATTCCAAGGCGCAGATTTCAACGAACATTTTTCTAAGCTTCGCGCGGAAAGTTTGCTTTATTTGGGATTCTCATAAATTTGTGAAAACTGCGAATAAATTCGCGGCGATTTATCTCCTGAATTCTAGACTTCTGGGAGGATCGATTCCCTACGCCCGGAATGACGACCGGAGTGATACGATCCAAATTGAAGCCCTCGAGGGAAAAGGGCAAACTAATTCCAGACGACGTGACTTCAGCATCAACACTTTATTATAGACGCGCGCAACTCCCGGTGCGAGTCCAGCTCCCGTGGTAGAAGAAATCAATTCCTTTTAAAGCGATTCAAGTGCCTTCCCCCTTGAGGACGTGAGGAACGGACACCGTAAACTTTTTATCCAACGGAAAACTCGTTTAAAAACTATACCGAGAGACCGACATCCTTTTGGTCAGCAGACCCGGTAGACAGTCTAAGAGGGTAACGTACCTTAAGGTCGCGAGTTTGACTCCCAACTCGGTCATGAGTTCCTGCAAGTCACCGTTCGACGCATGGCAGGAGTTCCAATCACCAATTTAAATGGACGATGATCACAAAATAAATTCACAAATTACGAGCGGGGAGCATTAACGTATCTTGAATATCCCATATTTTTCGCGGGAGAAATCGATCTTAAATTTGCTGGTGTTAAAACCTATTTACCTAACTTAATCAAATTCACACTTCACGCATAACTACAACAGTTTTTAACGAATCAGACTGAGCTGTTCAGAGCCTAATCGAAGCCGAAAGAAATTTTTCTCAACTGGTACCCATACCTGAGTGCTCTTAAAGGGGACCATCGAGCACAAGATAACCTTTTAATGGATCCTACGAAGAATCCACTCCTAAATCCTCATTTTTTATCACCATTCCCACTGTTCTTGCCCTTACGTGTACCCCTACAGAAGCCACTGGATAGTTTCCATTATACGCTTAAAGCAACTCCCAAGTAAAGACCGCCTAGGTCATCAACTAAATGTTTAAAGGATACCTTTCTTGAGAAACAATTACAGCAGAGAATAATTTTGATTCTTTGATCACAACATTCCAAGATGCTGTTTCGTTATCGAAAATGTAAAACATGACTTTTAATAAACTAGTTGACACGGGTGCTGTTCACAAGGAAAGGAACACGATAATTTTCAACAGTTCATTGAGTAGTGAGCAGTAGGACACCAATGCAACGCCATTGCATGAAATTTATAGTTACTGTCGCTAAATAACTTCTCTGAACTGGAATACTTGGTATCGTATGAACTACACCGGCGAAGCGCCGGACAACCCTTTTATTACTACTCCCTTCAAGTCATTAGTATCTGATTAGACCACAAGGTTTCCAGGACTGCTCGAAATAAGCAGACGGAAAAGATAAGTCATCGGACCTCTCCACACATTTCCTCATGCGACGTGCATTTCACAAACAGGCTTGACCTATGGAGATGTTCAAGTTTCAATACATATGCGGGGGCGTGCAATTGGGGTAGGTCACGCGAAAAAAGCACGACGGACGCAGTGCGGATATATCATTCGAGAAAGTTCCGGCGACGCTGGAACGGAGGAGGGGACGGAAATCACACATCAGCAGCCCCCCCGCCATTCCACCTCCAAGGAACTTCTCGCGGAGAACTCGGTCGCCTCCAGCACGTTTCACCCTCGACCGTCAATTAATCGAGCAGCCATCCACACAGAAAGCTCCTGCGAACCAAAAGATACACTTCAACCCCGCTATGCACCTGCACGGACAGGGAACCACAGAAGGGGCGAATGGAAAAGTAGCGGGGGAAGCGGAGGGAGGGAAGTAGGGAGGGAGGGATGGAGGAAGGGAGGGGGATGCAGGGATATAGCGAGGGGGATGCAGGGAGGGAGGTAGAGAGATAGGTAGGTATGTATGGCGAGGAAGAGGGGGGGAGGGGAAGCATCGAGGAGAGGATTGTTTCCTCAGCTCAACCTGGTGAAAATATTACGACGGACTAATGCGAACCTGGGTGGTGGCGACCCTTTTGATCTTCACTTGGAGAGGCGAAATCGATTTTCTGGGTCGTGGGTCGGCAGTGAGGACGAGAGAGGCCCCCCGATTGTCAGAGGATGGGGGGAGGAGGGGACAGAAGGCTTGGGGAGGGGGCACGGCCGGTCTGGTGGCTGCACGGAGGTCGCCGCCGTCACGAGCCATCGCATATCGTCCCGGCAGGCGGAAGGGGGAACGGCCCATCCAGTTGACAGAACGGACACAAACACTCGCGCGCACACACACGCACACAAACGCACGGCTTAATAACAGCCGACTGGGCGTGTCCGCCCCCTAGATAAAGGATTTGAAGGACGTCGGACGGCACACTCCATCTCCTCCGCCGCCCCTCACCGTCAGCAATACACCCGCGAGGAGCTACGCCCCCTCCCCATCGGGCCCGCCCCCCTGGGGACCGTGAGGTTTATTCGACCGTCACCGCAGAAGCAGAGAGGGGGTGGGGGACGCGATGACCGTGTCCAAACACCGCTCGCCTATGGCCGGCACTTTTCTGTCCCGACATCACTGATAATAACGGACAAATCATTAAACCCCGTTCCCTCAAAAAATTGGGGCTGACGTCATGTGTTCCCATGACATCACGCTTCATCTCCGGTGAGGGTGAGAATGGAAATGAAGAGAGCCCCTATACGCCAACGTTTCCTTGGATTTCCCAGGCGACATTTTCGTCAACCGATAATGGTTTTCCGGCGTCAGAGAGACGAGATTTCGAGAAGAAAATCCAAATTCGATTGCAAGCACAACCAACGACGAATCGGAAGTGATTTCAATCGATGTTTCAGTTACTACCGAAGACGAAAAATTAACGAGACGCCATGGGGTGGAAAATGAGCGTGGTTACATCCACGTCCCTGTAAGCCGCCAAAGAAGCATAAGGAAGTGCTGTGAGCCACTATAGTAATTGGAATTATATGATTCATGGCACTCTGGTAGTTCAGTGTATTATAATGTTTCCTCCTGTTGTGGTCTCAAATGGTGTGATGGAAAGCAATACCTCATATTGATTCGTTCGGCTGTCAATTGCCCTTCTCACTCGGTCTCGCCTATCAATGTAAGTCGGCGATCGGATTATTTATTTCTTGAGAGTCAGACTTAAATTCGGATAATTCGTACTTTCCTAGAAGGAATCTTCCTTCTTCCAATGTCTTCCAACCCAATCTTACCAATGATAACTGGACGTTTTCTGTCCGCTCATTACGATTCTTCACCAAATCCTTAACTCTTCTTTGTATACTTTCCATTTATGAAATGAAGTCCTACGAAGGATTCCAACCACTCGACACATACACAGGGTAATTTTTACCCAACGTAAAATAACATCTCTCCTTTACTCTTTTAGTCTTTTTCGTTCCAATCCCTTATTATCTATGATCACATCATTCATCCGCGCTTTCATGACAAGAGCGATTTTCGATTAGTTCTGCACCATCGCTCCTGTGCACACTTTCAAAATACCTGTTCAAGACTTCCGTCTTGACTAAACGGTCTAAAACTAGAGCTCCAATGTTTGTCCTCAAATGACTTAAGAGGTTTGGCAGATCCTGTGGGTAGGATCCAGTGACCGGAAAAAATACAGAGCGAATGAGGTATCGGCATTCGCCTTTCTTTCACAGAAAATCGCCTAGCTATAATAATGTCCCATCCGATGACGGTATATTCTTTCGGGTGCTCTCCACGCAGCACGTCAGGTCCCTTGGGGCCAATGAGAAACCCGCAGGCCTCGGATGCTGGAACTCTGGGTCCAGTATGTGAGAACGGCACGATGAACGCGCCACGAACGACTCCCACAATCTCGGATGACATTTAATAAAAATTGTTAAACGATGTACATCTCCCATCATTTGAGTGGTCTACAGCGCTGAGAGTCAAAATAAACAGCCGAGGCAAAGAGCGCAAAAAGGGTTCAGCCCCCTCACATTTTCTGGACGTTAAATGAGGCATCATTCCATTTCTCAAATGCCAACCGATATTACCCTGCCCTGAAACGTTTTTTTTAACCCAAAATAAACAAGAGTTAATAACGTCCTGACAATCCCTTAATCGAACAGAACATCTCGTTGTCAGAAGCGTGTTCCATTATATATTTCATCTCATATCCCCTATTAGCATACCTAAATGGCACAGGAATCAACAAATCGGAGAAACACGAAACTACGCCACATAAAAGTCAAATGTGGGAATGCAGTCGACGTAGCATAAACAGATCCGATTGAAATTATGGACAAATTCGTACGGAACTTTCTAATTCAAATGATAATGGCATGTAAAGGCACCTAGTGCGTATAACACTTACCGTGAATCATCAGTCAACAGATTGATGAGTTGCGCGACGTATTTCAACTAATATACCCAACTACGTCGTCCAGTTGGCGTCATACAATTCGCAGAGCGTCGAGGGTGACTGCGGCGTACCCCTTTACCATAAGGGGATTCTGGGATCCAAATTGAAAAATAAAGGATCTAAATGCGAGATTTTCTCCCCCGAAATCATTACCCCCTCGCTCCAGCAACTGATGACCAAGAGTGTCTCCTTAGTTCCCTCTCTCACGATTTTTACTACACAGATATTACCAGAGTATTCATTAGTCGCTCAAATATGAAAATTTGTCACAAGACTAAGAGGAAAATAAGGAATAAGAAGAATAAAGTTGAGAGTATAACAGATGATACCTCGTATATAGAGAATGAGAAATATGAATAAGGTGAGAAAAATATTTCACGATCCAAATAATACTCCGAAGCCAAAGTGCTTAGCATGGAAGACATAGCACGCGCCAGTAGGCTGAGGTTCCAATTCTACCCAGCCTTGGGCACCGGAATGAAACTGATATTTTATTGGCCGTACCTACGGTTAGAAATCCACACCGGAGTTCGCAAACGCAACTCGCTCGCAGGGACAATTTTCCGAGAAATCTTGTCGAAGAAGATCTGCTTTCCATGACCTTCATATCAGCAGTGATTTTACTTACTTAGAAAACACATTTGATCGGGATTTACACTTATTTAATCACGAGTTATTCGAGTATTGATGTATATTTTTCCTTTCCATTTTATCTCCAACTTCTTTAAATTATAGGCATGAGTACTCGATAACCTACAGTTAATCAACCATATTCGTTAGCTTGAAACTAAGCTAAACACCTCGCTTATCCTTCAAAATACTATTTAATGGAACATTGACTATGTGCGTCCACCTTCGATCATTGCAGCTACCACCATTTATGAGATAACTCCAAAATCCAAGTGTTTCCCCGTGGGAAATATGCTTAAAAAATGCAATTCGGACTTTGGTCAGAATGCTTCCATTTCGCTCTCTTCATTGTGTACAGCACATTACATAAATTTCGCCAAACACTGTGAGAACATAAATATATTAAAATAGCGATACGATACACTCGCCTTATTCCATTAAAAGAAACGGTTTAACTGATATAGCTAAAGAAAAACATTTCAGATTAACGACTTCACTCAGCCTTGGGCAAAAGGGTAAAGAGCTTCGCAGACAACACTTAGGGCCTAAAAATACAAGTGAAAACATTAGCAATCCAAAATAAATTGGCAAAATACATGGGGTGCATTGCACTAAGTAAATAGACTAACACACATACCCTCATTGCTTATGAGCTCCTCATGGCTCCCAGACAACACCAAAAAAATCTAACACTACATTCGCGGTGGTTCTCTCCTAGGGCCCACGAAAAGATTCCACGGCTGGCTTGAGACATGTGAGAACTCAACGAAACGATCGATTGGAAAATTCATGGGCTCGTGTACATTGCGGGAGGGGAGAGGTCGAACGCGCCGAAGAGGCCAGGTATGCAATTGGTGGGCGGGAGATGACGGCAGTGTGGACGGAGGGGAACAATCAACGTCAATATTAGTCAACTACCCATGAGAGTCGCCGCCCAGTAGTGTGTACACCATCCCCGACGGCGCCTCCATGCGCCGTTCGGGGGCGGACCTCGGCTCAGTAGACCGCGCGGCGGGGGAGAGGGCATGGGGTCGCTCTCAGGACCGAGCGGCGAGAGAAACCAGGGTGAATTGAGCACGGAGGCAGAATATAATAAATGAGGAATATTTGAGAGATCACTCCTTACTCTCAAGTTTATGGCAGAGGGCTTTTAAAGATCATAAGCGACCATTTTTTCGCCATTTGGGTGATCAAAACACTGGAGAGAAAACGCTAAGCGAAAAATATCAGTTAACGATAAAAATAAATAAAGTCTCCCCTATACCATGACTTGTCTTTCTTATGCACTTAACGCGAGGCACTAAACACAAAAAAATATCACCTCGTATCTCCAGCGCAAATATTTTTCCGTTTCGAGAAAATTGTCCAATGTTATGTTTTCCGGATAAACCAAGCTGATATGTCAAATATGAGTTCCTAGTCTTGTACAATCATCACTAGAGAGACTTTTACTGACAAACACCTTACTTCTCATACTGCAATTAACTCTGCTGTTCATCCCAATGCATTTCATTTTCTTGCTCTCAGTCCAAAATTTCTAGTTCCTTTTGACGCAAAATTATTTCTATATAATTACGTATAACTTCCAGGTGTTCGTCAAAGTTTCAGCAAAACATCCCGAGACAATTTTATGTGGCACAGATTATTTCTACCACGACAAATTTATCGAGCCAAGATCAGAGACCGAGCCAATTTCAGGGTTTATAGGTGCAATTTGGAATGTCAAGCGCTCGAACTTCATGTTCTGCTTAAAAATAAGAACAACCACAAATAACAATCTAAGTAGAAGTATCGTTACAATGCTAGGAGGTCATTTTATTGCCATAAACGAAAGTTTTGGACTTTTCTTACGACATTACAGGGATTATTCACCAAATTCTAATCAAAGCCGTCGCCATAAAACTGTTCGTATACCCCACAGCTGCAACCAGTAATTATGCAATGCCACCACTGAGGAAGCAGACGATGCGCAACTCGCAATATCCCTTCCTACCAGGACTTGACAGCTCTTATACATTGTCGAAAATGCCAGTAATTCGCCCATGCGTTGTTGATGGACTTTGCTGCATGACAAAAAATGTGATAATTTTTTGCTTTCGAAAATTTGACCATCGATCGTTTGCTATCATTTCACCGCCATCTTCCAAAGTTTCTCTCTTGTGCACTGACTTGTGATCGCGCTTCGAAATAATTACCTAGGTAGAATGGTTACTCAGGATAAAGAGTATAACCTTACAAACCTTACCTGGGGTTATCGATAGGGACTGTCGAAATAAACGTATAACGACAGGCCTTAAACGGGGTGGAGGAGTTCAAGAAAGGAAATACGCAAACGATATGGTGGGAGAATACGTATAAGAATTGGTAATCACATGGAAACAGCTCGAGTTTTGACTAAGACAATTATGCCACGACTATTTCAATGGGCAATTTAAGACACGACAATTTCAATGGGAAATATAAGACAAGACAATTTCAAAGGGCAATATAAGTTACTTTGGCACTAAAACACTCGGAATGACGGAACACTAGGAGGGTTTCATCATTACAACTAAACTGATTCAAATAGAAGAATTCAAGGAGTTTTCCATGAAGGGCAGGTGCGATATAAAAATACGTTTAAGTACTATTGAGACGGAAGTTGAAAGTTTGCGATAAAATGTGACGGCGTTGAGTGATATCAGAAATGACCAAAAAGCGAGAGGCGAAAACAAGCAAGACAGAAAAAAAATACCCGCACACCACGGACTATCATACTAAATACACTTGTACACTTGGGAGAAATAAATGAAAATGGAACAAGTGTGAGGCAGAAGGGTGGAATCTAGCCTTTGATACGTTGCGAGAGCCACATTTATATCCGATTCAGATAAAATCACGCGCGATAACAAGCGTGCGGAGGCATGACGAGAACCTGCACTAACGCCCAATGCCATCGACAGTAATTTTAATGACACAAATCATCCGAGAAGAGCTCCAATGAGCTTCCAGGAAAAGGACTTCCGTTTCCCTAGAATCTACTTCATGCTGACCTACTTTGCACTCTTTTTCTCACTTAACGAAAGAAATTTCTCCAACCCCAGTGAAGTATCTAAGCAGTCCCCTCCAGCATTTATATTTCCGCTCAGTTTCGCGGCACGGCAACAGCACTTCATCCACAAGGTTAAGAGAGTTCTATACTGGGGCACGGTACGCTACCCGGTGGTGGACAAGTCAGATTAATCCGAAGTTCGCCGAGGCAAACTCGTGAATATGAATTCGGGGCGGAATTAAGTTATATTGGGACAATATTTTATGAGCCCATGTCTCATTAGACATAGAATCACTTATACTAGTCACACAACTATATAAAAAACAGTAGCCTTCAAGGTCTAATTCGGTTAATGAAATACAGTTCTAATCCCTGGGATATGTTTTTGAAGTTACTCAAATTAAAACGCGATATAAATAGAACATGAAACCACTGTAATTCAATGCAATCATTAATTTTATTCGAAGGAAAACGGGGCACTAATCTCAAAGCATGAAAAAGTGCTTTCAGTGTGAGAGAGGGTATCAATATTCACAGATTGTGCCACGAAATGTTCCGTCGTTTTTATCTCCGCCTCTCACTCTTCAAACCTGGTCCAAGTGCAATAATGCACAGGTTACCAAGACACCCCACGCGAATCGGAGAGCGCCCATTATTGGAAACTTCACCAGATCTCTACATCCGCGGAAATAACATACGGTCGTTTAGAAATTACCATACCGTAAAACTTTTACAGATTCGTAACGAAACATTTTAAATTTAACCCATAACATTAATCGAAAATGTGCAGTGATTTAAAAATACTTTTGTTCCATTAACGAAAATTATCCCACACTGATTTCTTCGTAGCTCTAACCGTGTTTCAGTTACATGCAATGTAAATAAATGTGACGGACGAGTCGTCGCCAATGTTGGGTTGAGAAAAAAATGCGACAACAAATGCAACAAATAATTAAACAAATTACGGGGCATCTCGTACGGTATGGATTCCTCGTGAACACGTTTATGATAAGGATTGGGTGAAGGAAGGAGTGGAAATCGAGAGAGAGATTTAATTTGAAAATGGGATGGATAAATGCACTAAGCTCTGAAGAAATCAAAAGGGGCCGAATGGGTCGGCAAACAAACCTTCAGATCGATCACTGCAATTTTTATAGGCATTCCACGACGATGAGTTTAACTGTGTCATCTGTATTTGCACAAGATTCTTACTCATTAGGAAAATCAACGCTAGCTGAGTCAGCTCGTCTCTCTTTTCCTCGACGGTATTAATCATCTCTCGCGAATTACTATTCGCATTGACAACAGATTTCCATAGTTAATTAAATTTTAATGTAATGTTTAAGTGAAGTGAGGATAACAACTCGATAGTCTAGATATCAATTACGAGCTTCTTTCACCGCCCCCCCCCACACTTCCTTTGTGCCTTGGGTCGTCTCCACAAGACCTCTTCTGCCCTAGGATTGGCCAAAACCGAAACACTTCAATCTTGGCGACACTAACAATAAGCTGGGGAAGCCACCAGGGCGTTTCCCGGCTCCCGGAGTCACTAATAGCGACGGGGCAGCGAATCGTGACCCCCCACCTCCTCTCCTACCCACATCCCGGGTCAGTGAAACGCTCGCAGGAACCACTTCGAATGACGGTCAATTTCGTAGAATACTCCCAAGAACAATGGTTGGGGGCCTCTGGGGGAGAAGTCTCCCAGGGCTGAATAACGGACACGAACAACTCTCATACACTACAAGTATTCCCATTAAAGGCCATGCCTTACGGTTCAAGTTTCTCCGACACTTTCTCTGCAAGAATATAACGTACGCTACTTCATGTGTGATGTCGCTTGTCAATGCGACTATGCGGAGCAAGAAACCCACAGAGAAAATCGCAGTGATTTTCAAGATGGCGTTTTCCGATGATTATCTTTCGGTGGCAGCACCCGAAACGTTTAACGTGGTCAAGAGTCAAGTACAACGTCAACAACGTGCTCCACGAAAAAAAAACCACACAAGCTCGAGGTGAAATGATGATTTTGTAGGAAGAGTGGACTTGGGTCTCTAACATGATGTGCACAATAAATGTACAGAAAAATAGCATTGAGATAAGAATGAATTCATTTAGTAATTTATAATATTACAACCAAACTATTTTCCTGGGCATGAGCGGGAGTGTACACTTCAAGACGAGTACTCGAGTATGATACCATCTTATTCAGAATAAAATTCAACAGGAACCAAGCTGCAGTTATGATTTGATTTTTCCCAGCGTATCTGAATATGAAGCCGTCTTGAGGTTTCACACCGTGTCAGGTATTCGTGTTTAGACGCCAGCCTTGTGAAGGCCATCTCTATCAAAAAGTCACTCGAAACCCTAAAAATTATGGCAGCTAAGCCTCCGAAACACCTGGCCAGGTAAAATCCGTACAAGGCTTCACAACCTGGTTATATTTCATAATTAGCTGAAGAAAAATTAATACTAAATGACAAATAATATAAGCCTTCCACAGAATGAATCTATGAACTGTTAACATCCTATTTTTACCCAAATGACATTCAGTATTGGGAAACAGGCCCGATCGAATTCAGCGCCCGAAGTTCTTCAAATAAACATCTTTATGGTCCCTCATAAACCGAAATTAATCCAATATTTTATGCTGAAGAAAAGAATCCTCATTTTTTTCAGTTTCGCAATTAGAAGGTTTTCAGAACAAATACGTCCATACATTTTCTATTCCAACTTTAAATGGAGTCGTACTTTGGAAGTAAAATAAAAATAATTAAGGACGATCTCAAAAATTGTTGGTGTAACCCTATTAAACCTATAACAGTTTTTCGAGATTTGTTGATCACTTTTGAAAAGTACTGGTTAAAAACTGGCGCGGATATATAGTGGGCTCGAACGCTGGACACGCAGGCGACTTCGTACGAGAATCATCCTTTTCCCACGTAACACCGTTCAGTTCGTCTAACGGCCGTTACGTCATACTAAGTGTCGGAGAAACTTGGACCGTGGGACAAAACATGAAGTTACTGGCCGTCAATTCCCGCACCCGTGTAACGGCTTGAATCTTAGAAAACGCCACCGGACAAACCCCATTACGAATAGTTAAATAGTATAAAAAGGTCAAATTTTCCTTAATCCTGGGGTAGCCCTTATTTTAGCGCGTTTAAACAATTTCCTCGCGACTTCTTAATTCGTTAATTATTGGTTAAAAACTAACCGCATCAAATCTCATTCAAAGTTACAATAACTACACAAAAGTTTGAGAAAAGTCCTGGAGACAAATACGAATATGTTCACTCATGGTACCCAAAGAGTCAAAATATGATCACCGATCGACTCCATAGCAGTGGATGGCAATGCAGCACTGGCTGTTCTGGATTCTGGAAGTTACAGCCTAAGTATTGTAAATTACAGCTGCTCAGTCATTGTTCGTAGCAAATCAGAGGCTGCAGGAAATGCCCAGTTAATGAAAATATGCCATTTGAACCTATGCCTATTTTAAAAATCGGTTACAATATTTTTCGTGTAAAAATATAACTAATTATAGAAACATTAATGCCAAAATAAAGAATCACTTGGCACCAATACGACCTTAAAATTATTTTAGAGTTAATACGTATTCAATGAAGTAAGATAATTAGTCATATCAAGTAGGAAATACAAGAGCTAATGATCGAAACTGAAATATTTTAATTTAAAACTGTTTGGCGGCAAGTGTAGAATTATAAGAGAACAGCGGAATGATAATTGTTTGATTTTCTCAACAGGTCCCATTGAGCATCAACATATGAAAAATATATGTAAATAATGATGAAAGTATTCCTCTCAAATACAACTCCTCAAACCAATACTACGCATACAAAGGAGGATATACATATCCTATACATACAAATCCCCTACATCGACCCATCTACTACGCGAACAAATAAGATATCTTAATATAGCAATAAATTAATATTCCTCAAAAATTAGTAGCAACACTTCTGTGAGTGAGTTAAATTCACAACAATGAATTTTTGACATTTCGGTTCTAAAACCCCAGGGAAAGAAAAAAAACTACGACTCGGCGGAATTTCTAAGTCAGAAATTATTCTAGCAGACACTGGAGGGGCAGCAACCAATTTTCGTTGGGTATACCTGGAGCAAGATGCCATTCTGATTGGTCTTAGAAAGCACCTCGAGTGTAGGTTAAAGCCAAAACACTTGACGAGAGTCACCCCGAAACATAACAGTGTAAACGGTTGTGGAGAGAAAAGGGCGAGGAGGACAACATTCAACAAATGACATCACCGGACCCTGTGGATTAGAAGTGCGAGGGATTAGAGGAAGGCCATTCCTTCACGGGGCATTGACGACGGCTTCCATTTCTCCGATCGGCCACCATACTCGAACCGTCCGCGCTCCTGGGGAAGCCATAGCGGGCGGCGAGTGATTTCACACCCCCCTCCCCAACTGAAGACCTAAAATGTGGCCGAAAGATCAGAATAGTTTGTCTCCAAAGTGCGTGTATTTTTGGTTTAGCGAGAGGCGACACGGGTTGATGCATGCTGAGGAAAAAGGCTAAAGATAGAGCCACACGACGCCGACCCAACTTCTTACAGGAAGACACCACCACCACGCTCGGCCCACGCGCTTGGCCCCAATGCGTGGGGCCGTGCGATATTAAAATATACATGAAAACATTCATATACGCTGTCTGCTTAGAGAAAATATCAACATGGCAAACCTCAACTGGGAATGGAATCACACACAATGCGGGTACATAGCGCCATGTACGTAATAAATTAACGTCATTACAGTCATAAGCACAATGCTTGAGACAATACAAGTACGTGGCCATATTAAACTTGAATGGGGAAATATATATACATATATTCATATATATATATATATATACATAGCGGGTCGCGGTGGGCTAGTGGGTAGAGCGTTGGACTACTGACCGGAGGGTCCCGGGTTCGATTCCCGGGCAAGGCACTCTGGGTACCTGCAGCTCCACCCAAGCTAGTTGATTTTTCGGGTACCAGATCTTCCTGGGAAACCATAACCGGCACAGGGAAAGGAACTGGCCCCCCTACCCTGATGTGTGAATAATCACACGCCGTCGGGCTTAGTACATGGGTGAGCTCTACCATCACCTACTGAACCGACCTTCGGGTTGATTACTGTGTTTATGGTTTTTTTTATATATATACATAAATATATACATTGTCGGTATATCACGCAATATAAATGGTAAATGAAAGCCATAAATATCTACCATACACATTGGGCGATATAATACGTATCGTAACGAGATATTTATGAGCTACCTATGCATCAATGCCGTAAAATTCGTCACACTAACAGAATAAATTCAAAGAAAACACCGATACTCAGTAAACTTGCAATATACCATAGCACCTTTTCAAATGCTTCGGAGGCCCTACCCAAACTCGTCCCAACATGGTCTCCGAGTGAAAAATTATTCCTGCCATTAAATGGTACACGACTTCGAGTTTCAAATCATTATCCTTGATTTTGTAAACTTTTATTCCTTCGCAATTATAATCAACAGACATTGCATATAATAGGTACTCCTCAGAAGGGGTCTGCGTTCAGAGACATTACTTCATGGGAAAGGATAGTTACTAATCAGTGTTTTAGAACTTGTTAGTACCCTTCCAGGCACCGCTAGGGTGCGTGGATGGTGGTGACACAAACTAATTTTGACCCGAATACTTTACTCCCTAGCGCGGTCGGACAGCGTTATTCTGATTTCTTATAGTTTGTGGGAAAAATGAAATCTCGACTATCTGTTCTACATTTAATCTCTCGAATTTTATTGGCATGCCTACCGTAGTACGATGGGGGCAATAACATATTTTCAACATCATTGCTAAGGAGACATCCAATACATGCAAGATTTTTAATCTGCAATATGACCTTCGCTTCGTGAGTTATTCCCAGCCTAGCTCCTCTAATAATGTTGATAAGCTATTTAGTTTATTATAATAACGTTTTACTAATCCAGCTCATCTACGCTGCAAGCGACCCAATTCTGAATTCAATCCAACTTCGTGGGGATCCCATAAACTAGCAGCATATCCTAAATGAGGCCTAAAGAGCAAAAGATAACATTTTTCTCTAACCGTTTCATCACATTATTCCAGTATCCTTCTAATTCACCAAAATGTTTTGTTAGCTTGACCGCATATTCCCCGCAGTTACGGTAGTTGTTAGTAGTTATTATAGGAGGCGACCAACGAAAGAGGTTATTTGCGCCATTAGGGATATGTAGGTAATTTGGAAGGGGTAGGTTATTCAGGTATTGGAGTAAGAATGGAGAGAAAGCGGGTGTCGGGCATTGGCCTACTCCAACGAAAAGCGCCAAGAGGCACATAAGAGTAACGTCACATCCGACGGATGGAGTACTAGGAAACAACATTACTATTCACTGAGAACTGCCATTGTGGTGGTTCAATCAAATGGCACACGCAGTTATAATCTGACCACTGGTTAGCGACGATATGGCACAATATAAAAACCGGCACAAAACATTCTACTCTCCTGGCATGTTTCGAGGCGGGTGCGACCGAAGACTAAACAACCAAATCGGAATTCCTCAACGTTTAAGGGTCAGAAGGACCCTGTCTCCACAGAACAGGCGACATGCAAATACCTTCAGCTATACCATACTTTTAAGTAACGTGAAGGTTTCAGGATAGTTGAAGAAGCGGCGAGAGAAAATTTCAGGATTAAATGATAAATAAGTCCATCGGATTTATGAAGACGGCTAAAAGCGGAGGCCCAAGTGGTTGCCATATGTAAGCAGCAGAGTTTGACCCCGAGCACTCCAAGGAACGCCCCTCGACGGGCTCACATAAGGGTCTCAATAGAATGCTCATCAACTCACAAGTGGGGGAGTGCTTTAACCTCCGCTAGATCTTTGACCGCCCACAAGCCATTGCGCCCTTAAAGCCTACATTAAGAGGCTATGTTCACACAAACAGTATGTGAATGCCAATTACGAAAAGAAGGATAAACAGAACTCTGGTCTACCGCCAACACAAGAAGCGGCATTTGCTAATCCCTGGTTACTAAGCCATGGAGTAACCGGGGTTGCCGATTGATTTGAGTCGTTGCAAAACGCGTCTCTTGACGGAAAGGCACGAGGGAAACCCGTTTAAAAAAGCAAACTGTTCAACAATTAAGCAATTTTTGAGAATTAACTTCACATGGTGGCAGCGGTGGGATGAATACCGATGGAAGAATAATATATAAAGGCATTAATTCTTCCAAAAAATCTTTCATCTTCAGAGATTTTTTCCTTCTTCTGTGGTAATTATTTTTATCTAGCCCGACACTTGATACATTTATATGGCTAAATTAATGCAGTAGAAGATGTTTTACTTTAACTCGTCCACAGAAAATTAATCTTTTTTCAATTCACTTTGCATTTATAACACAATGAGAGACCGGTAACAATATGAAGGCCACAGTTTAAGACTTTACACAGCTATTTGGAGAATATTTTTTATACTTATAAGATTAGGCAATACAAAAACAGTTTCTAGTAACATCAAGGATATTCCCAAAGGAAATGAAATTAGAAAATCTCCAATAAATTCCTGGGAAATAGGTGAATTACATTTTTTTTCCTCTGTCCTGATCTTAACACTACATGGAACTGATTTAACCACATTGCCCAGAACAAATTCATCATTATAGCAGCCACATGATGGACTACATGCCAGAATCGAAAGTATAATCCAATTATAATTGTGAAACCTGACGTAATAGCATACAAATTTAACAAAAGACAAGTTCATATTCCGTCAAATAACAAACGCAACCTTTTTTTAAGAATGAAGTGACAAATGTTTTACACACTCACCCGCAGGAAAAAGTGGTATTCTTTTCTCTTCGGAACGAACTTTAAAAAATCGATACACTCGATGCAGGGAATAAATTTCACGGCCAAGAGGGGGGTCGCACGGAGAGCGGGGGGTGGAGTGCGGGCGTGGTACTGGGGGAGAGGAAGGCCACGCGCATTCAAGTGGTAATCAAATCGAAGGGGAATGTCCCCCCCCAATAAAAGCTGCCCTGGCTAGCTTCAGATGCTGCGAGTGATGCTCTATCCACGCGGGACCGTTACTCGACACAAAAATGTCGTGCACGCACGGACATTATCAGAACTTAGCTTGGCAACGCACTTTATCAATCGAGCGATAAATTATTTTTAGCACCCTGTCATCGCCTGCCTTCGCCAACAAGTGGTGTCCCACCAGTGCACACAATGCAAGGGACTTAAGAGCTCCGGGCAGCTTATACGTCACACCACTTGAACACGGAGCAGGAAGGCTTGCTGATGGGCCACTCACTATAAAAAATATTTCATGGTCACCACCACTACTTCCATGAAATGCCGTCGACAACATCGATCCTCGGGACCTCTTTCTCGCTATTTACTCCAGGGCATACCAAAGCTTACAAATACTCCGATCGGTCATCATAAAAAGAGAACTGCATTCAAAAATTACGATTGAGCCAGCGAAAAAGGTGAAATGCAAAACCAATGCAACAATGATAATCGTCATGGATGATTACACTCAATTCTCAATACATGTCAAAAAGAAAAGTTGAATAAAACAACGGAGTTGAATTTAGAATGCTTGGACACGAGCCACGCGAAAATCAACAAAAATGAACAATTTTACTGGCAAATTATGACTAACAAAACTGGGCATACCTCCACGGATAGAATGCCAGAGAAAAAGCTTAGGGTCCGAAAACTATAGGGAATATGGTCATCAAAGAGATGCTATTTTCCCCAAACCTGTTTTGGAGTTTAGGGGTTACACTAACTACATTAGTTAAACAATGTTTCGGGAAAACAAGGCTTAATTTTTGCGAGGTAAAGTAACCAGTTGTCGAAGTGACTCGCAGTCAGGTACTTCTCCCTGTTGGAACTTCGGAAATTTGGATGACGTTACGCCACTCCCTCTCTTCCTTTCTCGACGCCCAGTAGACGGGAACGACAACTCGATGCGATTTTATGCAACTTTTCGTCCCCGAAATATTTTTCTTCTTCTTTCCCAGAAGGCATGTTGAAAAGGATTTTACCGTCGGTATCTCACCGATAATGATTAACTCATTCCCGAGACTTACTTGGGTAATACTTCACTGGAAATAACTAATGCATTAAATTAAATTACTAAATAATATATTTAACCCAACTGGCCCAGATCAATAAAATGCAGCTTTATACAAATAAAGACGACTAATTACAAGAAAAAATATGACATTCAACAAAGGAAATTCTCTATTCGACAGATTATGAACACTTAAAAGCAAAAATACGAAAGAAAACAGGACAGTAGTGAAAATGTGCTACTGGAGTAGTATTATTCAAATGATTTAGAAAAGATGATAATAATGGAATGCAATTTTTTCCTCACCATCTTACCACGTAAACCTACCCACCACCTAACCGGTAAACATGGCATCACGTAATTTGAAACTTCAATCAGGAAACTTAAATTACACTAACGTAACTTACTAAAGTCACTAAACTACATTTCTCCAATGTTTTCCCATCAAATGAACGTATAGACAAACGGAGATCTTCAGTAGTATTGAAGGATGAAGGTGAAAAGCTTTTTAAATTTTCACACTTATTCACGGTCAGTAAACTCAATTGGATGAACCTTCACAATGCAAATGAAAAAGGTTCTTTTTTTCGGACGCGAGGTGCAGAGCACATTAGGATCGAATGCCAACAATTCCAAACCTCAAATAACCAAACTTGGGCGAATTATTCAGAACCTACATTGGCGTCCTATGAGGCCACGAGGCTCTTAAGTGTACTTTACGGGAAAGGAATTACCGCCACTTATAGTGTGAGCCATGAAGATCGGAAAACACTTTCATAATCTCAACAGGATTCAGGAATAGCGACCTGAATTACGCCTGGAACTAAATACCAAAAAATAATCAAAGCACTGGATTTTTTAAAGAGGCAAGCACACGAAGATAATGACGCACGTCCGAGGACAAATGACCCAAAACCCTTGGGTGCCAATATCACATTGGGCCTTACGTATGGAAGGCACGCCGTGTGCTGTACTGCGTACTCGATGTAGCTCTTAAAGAGTAATCATTGAAAATAAATACAACGATGGAAACGTGAGGCTGACCAGATCATTTCCTCGCTTGTTAAAGTACGCTTCGTATATGCGGTGGGCATTGAACCCATCCCCGGGAGCAATGATCAAAGAAATCTACAAAACACAGAGAGAAGTCGGCTGGTTCGCGAATGAGTCTTTGTCGAACAGAAAAGTCACACAAATACAACGTAACCTGGGGATGAGATCCCCAGGTCACTCGAAATTAACAGATTAAAACTAATAGAAGTATTTGAATGATGCGATTTCACTGGTGATCTGGAGGAAATGATCCAAGCCACACACTACTACAGTGGCAGGTAACAAATTATTAACAAAACTCGAGAGAAATATTCAAGCGGAAAAGACTCAACGGTTTTAACAATTCACGAAGACATCATAGCGACCGGCATAGTTCGATCGGTCCCTAAGTGATTACCTTCCGCTCGTATCAAGGTGAAGCGCCTGCGCCTAACAGCCCATTGGAACGCCAAAGGATCTACACCCTGGAACCTTCGCGCACATCGGGTTGCATGGAAAAACCATGCACCAGTGGAAAAGTTGACCAGAGGAGATCTCAGCGGCAATAGAGGCGAGTGTGAGGAATGGAGGGAAGCATCAATGCTGGCGCAATCCCAGTTGCGGGGGAAGACGCAATGAACTTATTAGGTCTGCGTTGTCGATTTCCCGAACAGCTCATTCTCTATTTTTTCTCAGTTTCACAGAACGTCCGAAAACTTGGCAAGTTTGTTCAGAAAAACTGGGCGGCGAGGATATTCCTGCGTTTTCTCTCACTCGAGAACATGGCTGTCACATAAAAATCCTTAACGTCACTCTAGCATTAACGGAAACGTATTATTTATTACGTCTTCGCCACGACAATAATCAATGAAAACTAAGGAGAAATATATAAATAAAAGAATGAGTTGGCGTACACGTAATATAACAGGGCGCGTCTTCACCTGAACGAGCTACGAAGGAAGTAGTCACAAGTAGCTCGTCAAACGAAAGCTAGATCAATAAATGACCTACTTTCAGGGTCATCCTCCTCAACGGTTAAATGGAAAGGAAATTATACATCCACGGCGATTACAAGAAAATATTTTCCACGTTCAAGTAAAAACAACATCGTATTGTTTATGAGATAGTTTACTGCAAATAGATATCACAGACAACACATGGTGTACTGCCATGTTGACCGTACTTGATGCTCGGTGTCCATTGAATATTGAAACGCAATTAGTAACTTTGTTATTCCACACACACTGTGAGTGGAATCACGACGTTACTGTTAACATGTTGAAGTTACATGTTTTGTAAATTCCATAAATATATCCAATCTTAAATACGTCTTTTAATGAATGTGCTACTTCTGAAAAATGACTAAAAACATAAATTATCTGTAATAAAAATCATTAAGCGAAAATTTATTGAACTTCTTAGGGTGCGTCGGTATAACAAATTGCAAGTAACCATCCATATTTTTTCTGCAACCTACGCCAAAAACGTCGGAGACAACTCAATTCGCAAATCCCATAGAATATGTTTAGGTATAGTAATACGACGTTAATAATAAATAATCAAAGGTAACTAAGGAATTTGGGCAGGAAGCTTGTAGTCGTTCTATAAGGTGAATTTCCCACAATAGTGAACAATATACAAGGAAATATTGCCGGCAGGATAACACAAGTTAATTGGAAAGAGGCTAGCTGTTTCCTGTTGCCTCTACAATCATATTAAAAAAATAGAATATTCCGCATAGAGCCTCACATGCCAAATTTGGTTCGTGGAAACTCGTTGTGTGCATCTTCACTCCTTGAATGTGAATGAAATGAAGCTCCTATAACTCCTAATATCTACAAACGCACAAAACCACGAGAAGGGAATAATTAGATTCATTCATTCCTCGTAATGTGAAACACGCAGAATTATCCTGTACACTAAGATATATCCAATCTTAAACAGGTCTTGTAATGAATGTTCTACTACTGACGAATTAATAAAAACATCAATTACACAGGCCAACAGTGTTTTTGGTGCCGGAGCTTTTAATGTTGATTTAAAGAACAATTGGGGTGCTGAATCCAATTATGACATTAGTTTTTTCCTATCAGCTATAGTTTTCAAGATATAAATATGTTGTTACTTACGTAAAAAAATCTTCTACATGATGATATGGGAATATTATATTAATAATAATTATCTGTAATAAAAATCATTAAGCGAAAAATTAAACTTCTTAGGGTGTGTCGGTATAAAAATTTGCAAATAACCATTCATATTTAGTATGCTGCAACCTATACCAAAAAAGTCAAAACATAAGTGTGATTTTTAAACAATCGCAGGCTCTGACAATTAACAGAAACAGTTAAACGGAGGCTCTCAATGATTCATTACAACCGAGATTGCTCCCATGGGTGCTCGATCCGAAAAAGGCGAGAGGAGCAAAAGGCAACTGGCGATTTCGAGGAAAAGAAAAGCCAGTCTAAATATAACATTATACGCAGAAGTTCAATAATTGCATGGGTTCCAGAAATAATCTAAACATAGACCGCACTGGTAAAAACAAGCCTCCGTCTGCCATAAACTAAAACGACCTATCTTTCAGCCAATTATTTCTATTTTCCTCGTCACAGTCATGACCTAGGAATCATGTGCCAACAAACAATAAGACAAATGCCTCCAAAACTGCACAAGGGACGCCACTCACATGGATAGGCCTCTTTATTATCCCATACTTTCTTTATTATCAGTTAATGCTCGCAAGTTCGAGTGTTGATTGCAAGCTCTATATATATCATTCCGTGCCAATTCCATGGAGAAATATTTCTGGGAGTATTTTACAGGTGAAGATAATCCCGAGACGAGGAATGTTCTCGCAAAAGTGTTTCTCTTAAGGCAAATACTTCAAAGAATTGAGCTACCAGAGCACGAAATTCTCGTTAACCGATATTTTGCGCTCGGCGTCCTCAAGCGTGTTCCACCATTTGTACTCCACACACCATGCCACGGCCTTCGACAGTGCAACTGGCGACTCCATTCCCTCACCTGGGCACACGCAACGGGGCAATACTCTCGGCACCATTTGGCTTCGCATTTCGCACCCACCCATCCCCCCCTGCCCGGCATTCCAGGTGCGAGCTAAGTGGAGCATGGCACGCTGGAGGAAGAAGACGCCGCCCCGGGCCGACCGCTGCCACGCTGGCACGAAGGGGGGCGTGGAGGGGCAACCAGGGTCCCCCTCCCTTCGGCGGAAGTGAGCCCGGGGGACCGAAGGAAGGGACCTGCCGGCGGCGGTTCCCCGACTCGGTCGTGGTCTCTTGTCATCCTCGTCACGTGGGGCGGGCGGCGGCGAAGCCTCGGGCGAATGGAATGCAGAGTGGGACGGGGTGGGAGTGGCCCGGCGCAGGGGGATATTATTCACGGGGCGCGACGGCGACCGCGGGGGCCGAAGGTTGTGAAGGGCCGAGCACTCGTGGAGGGCGTGGGCAGGTGGGGCGTTACCTTCCATGTGCACCAGTAACGAATCCTCTTTAGGAAAAAGGCAAACCCACTCTTTTTCGGGGATGAAAAAATTTGAAGTTAACATAAATATATATTACTTTTACTCACATTTCGGACCATAATACGACTTGGCATCACCAGCCTATCTGTTAGCATGGCTGAGACCATCGTCTGGATTTTGTTAGTTCTGACCGTGTTGTAAATTACTGATCATAGACGACCTCATGGGTTCCAATGGCAAATAAGATGATGCTAACAAGGAACAATGTAAAATCCCAAGGTTTTTAATGACTTCAGTTGAGAGAAGGAGCAATATCCTTAATTTGAAAAACTTTTTCCCGGGGAATTTTACCGTATAATTTGTAGGCGATTACCACAACACCAGAGCGGTAGCAGACCTATGCAGTATTGTTCTACTTGGTTTACTTCAGCATGCTATAATTTTATTCGTCATGTCCGAATCTATTTAACCTCAATGCAAACTCTTTTTTGCTTCAAAAAAGATGAGTTTGTATGGCATAATGTACTCCGGTGAATAACACTTTTATTAATAAGATATATTATCCCCACAGGAAACCTGTTCCTGATGAAATAAAACGATTAAATCTATTGACGATGTAACTTCTACAGATATTCTCGGTCATGGAATAAACAATTTCACTCCGAGCGTCTTTTTCTAGCGAAAAACCTTGCAATTTTGCAGAAACCACAACCACTGGAGGGAACACTGTTCAAGACGAGGTTTCTACTTCTTAATCTTCAGGTTACGCGCTAAATGTGAACCTCTTGAGAGCCTGACTGCGATTTCCGAAGCATTAAGTGGGTAAGAAGACCACAAACCGCCCAAAAAGTTTCAGAAATTGTCCCAAAACGTGATCGCAGCACAGAGGCAAATCTGAAAATTCACAATAATATATAATTAAGGAACAGACCAAATATCTTTTCCAAACGCTACACTTCTCAAAATTGTACCCTAAATTGATTAACCATGCCTTCAGTCGTATTAGGATTCCAAAATTCTAGCGTAAGCAAAAAATATCATCAATGATCAAGTTACACTGATGAATTGGCCAACGGTATACGCAGCGAGAAATCAAGTTGTACGTTCCTGAAGATGCTACAGTGTAGCGAAACTAGTTGAAAATAAATCAGTTATTTTATGTGGAAACTGCAAGGTTATTTCCTGAAACTCCTGTTCAAAATGGATTTCCACGAAGTCTCGGCCTCAACCATCAATCACATCAACCTCGCCTGATTGCAAGGGGTTCGCATCGCGCCCCTGATGCGGTTCAAACTATCGCTCGATTGAAGCAAGTGGCTAGGAGGAACGACATCACCTGCCAACAGCACGAGGGACACGAACGTCGTCCTTCCGCGGCGAGGATGAAAACGTTGACGCACGTCGACAGCGACGGTCGACGCGTCCGTACAATGCGAAGACAATTATTTCACACTGCAGAGGTAACCATGTCCTACTGACTAGAAAATATAGCGAGAATATCAATAAAAGCTAGAGGTCGAATACTTTCATGTTTCCACCCTCCATTTACTAATATTTCAAATTATGAACTATATATTTCATACTATGAGTGCTCTTCATGATGAATTAAATGTGTGAAGTCCTTCCGTTCAACATTTACACGCCAAAAGGTACCGCCGTACGATTTTAGTATCAATTATGGCGAGATTCCCATTCACATTCCCCCATAAATAACGCAAGAGTATGTCAACGCCATATGAGTATCCTTCCAATTCTGAAAAAGTTACATGTCCGTAGAGTTTGAAGGTGGCTTACTTGAAGAAATGAGAAACATTCATCCAAAAGCCATCATAAATACTTACAAATAAAATGATACTAATGACACAAAAAGTAAGACAACTACTTCATGCCAAAAAATTTACTATGGAAGGTAAATTACATGCATTCCTAATTCTGTGTGTTCATTTTAAATAGATTACATGATTTCAAGGAGAAGTATATAAAATCCATGCATGGTAAATCACTAATATGGTAACTCAAACTATACTCAACTGAGTCATTTAAGGCAGATGTTGATTCCCCAGCATTAGGATGTTGTATCACATGAATAATTTCAATGCCTTTCGAGTTATAATAAATGACAAAGGTCCTCTCAAAATGCCAACTACTAAATAATAAATTAATTAACCAATTTTCATTGGCATTGAGATTTTTAATTCGTAAAATGTCTTCAAAATTTCTGTTAACTCCGCGATTTTCCCATACATTTTCCTAAGCACGATTACCAGAACGTGGGCCTCCCGAATACACCTGCAATAGCCCGGCGAACCACACCTACGACTGCGAGGCACTAGAGCTTTTTTTACTCCTCGGCAGCATCAATTTAAGTTGCTGCGCAAATATACTTCAGCACCATATTTCTACAGATTCCCAGACGAACCCCCAATCACATCAATATGCGGGGTCAACGTTTAAGTTCGACCTTGACTTGGAGCCGTAGCTGTGGAAATCAGGAATCGCACCCAAATCCACATGCTCAAGGGCAGCCGTGTTAACGTCAATGAGAGAAGATCCTGTTGACTTTTACGGACCGCGGGCAAAATGAGACGGAGTGAACAATAATTATTACTAATTTTAAGCCTACCGCTAAAGGTAGGTTTTAAATTGATATCGACTTAACATCATTACATTTCTTAGCTTCGTCTAGCAACACAACCTGACGCCTCGCGGTTATTTATTAAAATAATTAGCTGTTATTTTATCGCTCACACATTCTAACTCCCTTCACTCGATCTATAATACATCCTTCCCTTCCCCTTCCTCGCTTGTCTACGTTACCCCCTCAATTACATTCTTAGATATTCAATCGACTTTCAAAATGCTCCACACATTCACTTTTCCTACTTGCTTTTGATTTCTTCCTACAGCCCTCTATCCTTCCCCACTTTGCCTTGTACCGCTTTGTTTGTTTTCCTTTCCGTCTATTACACTTTTTCTTCCTTCTCCACGCCCACATCTCAAAAGCCTACAATCTATACCTATTATCTCGCTTCAATGACCCGAGTTTCCGAGCTTCTTAGTCTCAATTACTTCGACCATCTCGGTCAAAACACTTCCATAATGCGTTAACTGTCCCACCTGCATTACTTTTTGCCCTCAAATTTTAATAATTAACTTCTTCCTTCTTAAAAATCTCATAATCTTTGTTTCTTAACATCGGTTGACGTCTCAAACGTTCACTTACTTTCTAATGCGCGCATCAATGATTGTAATCCTTCAGCTACAACGTAAGTTTGAACATCCACAAAAATAACTGATTTTATGGATTTCCCACCTAACTTCACCCATTACAACCCATCGAGTATCGACTTAGAGACGACAGATGGAAAAATATTTTTTGTTGAGATAATGACATGACAAAAACCAAATCGATTGTCTATCAACTGGATAACGTCACGAATTAAATATCACGTTCATCACGCGATAATTTTTTTTTGCCCACAAAACAATGAAAGAGATAATAAAACAGGCCCTGCAATACGACGAATTCGACTCACCGAAGGGAGCTCATAACCTCCATCGGCAAAGTTGGATATTCAAGGTCCTCGTCCCAAAAACTTGTGCCCTCACATATACCCAGGGTTCGATCCATGGGAATATAATTTGCTTCAAAACAATTCACAACGAATATTACTTACGGGTAGGTATATGCCCGACACTATTTTTAATACCTACGAAAGCCTTCATAAATTGAACATGATTTTCAACTTTCTTTACAGGAGAAATGTCAAGACATTTTTGTTCTCAAAATAAAAAAATCAATACCTTAAAGAAGTTTCAAGATACGTTACTTATACACATCCGTGGAATTTGCTACGGCTGCTGGTGGCGTCGGTTAAATTGATGAACATGAGACAGTCAAGATCATATTTTTATCTTAATTTTTAAAATTATAAAATTACTCTTTAGTCGTTAGTTACAAAATTTATTGGGCGTAATTAAGGCACTTCAAGCGATGCAAAACTCGCTCCACCACCTCCCGCTTCCCAAAGCTAACCTTTTCTGGGCCCCTCACCCTCTGTCGACAGCGACACTAAGGTGTGGACGGCCGCCCAAGGAGATCGCACTGCAAGTGACCACGTCTACGAATCTAAGTACTTGAAAATTTCAAGTGACAATGCTACGGTCAGAAACGCGTTGATTAGCACTGCGTGCAGTTTAATCTACATCCTTAGACTTTGGCACGGGCTAGACGTTGAGTGCCCAAGGAACAATGTAACATCTTGGTGATCAAATCAATAAGATGAAGGGCATTTCCTCATGCCGCTGAGCACCATCACGTTGATCTTTAAGTGATATAGGTAACCTGTAACTGGCTCCTCGTTAAACGACCGGTGTGTCATTCACACGATAAAATCAGATTCGCCAGGCAACAGGATCAATAGCTTTTATCCTCGGTGGTATCTGCTTCAGAATCAAATTAAACCACTCTACACGCTGGAAAATGAAGCGCACGGTAAAATTCGATAAGATAAAGAAAAATATTCTCATTTTACGTACCTAGCGTGGGATCATATCACTACAACAACCGTGGGTTCCATCCAGCGTGAACAAAATTAAATGCAGAGTTAAAAAATAAATACCGTAACAGAGGAGTGAACTATCGATAGAATCTGCATTCGAGTTCTTTCACATCGTTCTTTACCGTATAACCTTGCTGAATACAAATTAAAGCCTCAAATATTTAAAAATAGTGCCATAAAAGCTTACGTAAGACTTAGGTGGGTCATGGGCTGAGTTCTACTTCAATTTGTTTGACTCTTTCTAGAGGGAAAGTCATAAAAGAGCCTAAACGTTGGTCTTTAAGATATGGTACGGAGGTAAAATAAATAATTAAAAGAAATTTCCGTAGATTAAAACATCATGTCGATTACATCCTGCGATCAATTTGATAATATGTTTGAACGCTATATCATTAAAGCGTAGCGTATCTTCTCTACTATTCTGCATTTATTTCCTGGTGAAAATATTAATCCGCCGATTTTTCAAGCTTTTCCTACGAAACCTGGATTCTTTCTAGGTTTCCTCAGAGGATATCTTCTGTGACAGGAAAGCATTCTTATTTTTTTCTCAATAATTCAAGGACCGCTGGTCTCCATGAAGATGAACCATAAAACGAGAGCATTGTTCAGAAACTCACCTCAACGCCACATATCAACTGACTCGACATCTAATCTTCCAGTAAAGTAGGTGATGTCGGGGCAAAGAGAATTGTGCCGCGGTGTCCCGGAAAAGAGAATTGCGCCGCTCATCTCTCCAAAAACCTTCAAGCAGTTGCAAAGGCTCATGGAAAGTAATAAACGTACATGCGCGCACACAGACGAACTGTCGGAATTCATGGAGTTTCAAGCTTAAAAAACTCGAAGAGTCGAGAGCAAAGTTTTAGAATCCTTAACGCGACCTTCGTCTTCCGATGGGAAGCTCGGGACCTGGCTTGTGATTTCGAATCGATATTGAAAGCACCTTGAAATGTGAGACGAAACTCAAACCTCTGGGAATGATCACAAAACAGTCGCAACCAATTCGCGCACAGGATTTGGCATCATCTCAGCCTGTGGGGAGGGTGGGTGAAACAGACGCGGTCTTATTCTGTCGAGTGCCACACAGCACACTCGACGGCGCTTCGACGTCCTCACCACAGGAACGGTAAAAATTACCGTGTCTAGAATGAAAAAACCCTAGAGCGGACGAGGAGAAATGGCCAAAAAATCTTTAAGCGAACGAGCGATCAATGCTGGAATTAAAGGTGACGGGACACGCGGCAACTAACAATAATCCTCTGCATGAACGATTTCTTGCGGTGTTGCCTCATCCCAAATAAAATTCACAGCCAAGTTTTAGGGAGTTACCAATGGTACAGATTTAAAGGGTCTCTTGAATGTTCCATGCCCTTGCGGATCTCAAGCTCTACGTTTAACGTCTCAACAATGCAATCATATCGTAAATTTTTCATCTCTCCCGCTTAGCCTCACCCCACCGTCGCTTTCCTTGCAACATATATCCAGGTATCCAACAGCCAATTGTTAAGAGGATTGCAATTCAAAATATTAGTAGCATATGGTATCTTAATAAGCGTTCATCAATTCACTGGTTTGCCAACGGTACAATGTTATTTCCCTGGCTTCTGACAGACTGCCGGATAACCTAACAGTTTCCATCAACGCTGTATCTCTCCAATTCAGCTAATCCTTTTTCTCCGAATTTCTTAAACTCGATGACGTAATTTCAATAACGGCTGAAGTGAAGCGTAAATGGTGGTGACATTTATAACGCGAAAAATTGTCAACTGGGACGCAAAGAGGACGGGTTGACCTTCAAGTCACTGAGGGGTGAAAATTAGGTTTCATGACGGGGAAAAAATGATTCTCGAGGTCATCGCCTCTTATTTCATTCTCATAAATGGGAGATTAACAGCTACATGGAAGTAAAGGGCATATTAAATTAAAATGTTCAGTGTTTCAAGGAATCCAGACTAGATCTATATTTCCTCCGCAAAAATCAAATATTAAATTCAACTTCGCAAGACAAAAATCTACTAATAACCTAGGATTGGTATGTAACGTGCCATAACGGACGTCAGTCTATGTACGATTGGTAGTGTTGCGTCACAAAAGAACCTTAGCTAAGAAAATAGCATTAACCAATTAGTCATGGAGGAAGCGTCCGTGGTCGCAACGGCGATGTGGCGTTCTGCTTCTCGGTGAAAGACCATCACCGCCGCGAAATGTCATAAATCACAACCGATCGCTATTCGACAATTTCACATTTCAACGTAAGACTCGAAACGAGGAAGTTCCTATTTACAGAGGCAAGGTGAATCCCACTGCAAAACGATTGCCTTAATTGGCACCAACGAGCGCGGAAGCTGTCAAGGACGGGAAGCGACACACTGCATCGGACGCCTCCATTGACATGAGCAACCTTCGAACTCTTTAAGTGACACGGCCGGGCCCAAAATAATGAACCCAAAATCATGGTCACGCGCCTAGCGTGAGCTGAACACTTACAAAATTGCCATCAAATACTTTTAAAATCTCCAGCGGCGCCCTTGCACAATCGTTGCCGAGGCCCGAGGCTATGGAGTACGGAGTTGCTTCCACTGGCCACCAGGGAAAAGACGGGAGCAGGCTGGCAGGAAAACGGGTCTTATCATTTCACTTCAAACGGAAGAGCACATTCCCTGCGAAAAAGGAAGTGAAGGCGGATGGGGCTTGGCAAACCAAAAATACTAAACGACCTGATAAACCGCTGCGACCGCGCCAAATCCTGTGACTTTCTTCAAATAGCTTGTAGCCGAGTATGAGAAGTCTTTGGGATGCGTGCGATGCATTCTAGAATGAACGAAAACTCCCGCGGACAGATGGGGAGAAACAAAAGACGGGACGAGGACAGCGGAGATTTTAATGTTTCATGTACACCCAAAGATATCACTATCCCAAGTGGTTTGTTTCAGGGTAGTATAATGATCATGCTATAGGATTATATTTGAAACTGTTTGTGAGCTTCAGGACTTTAATTAGCACCAATATCGCCTCAAATACTAACAAACTCCCAGAAATAACATTTTCACATGCATGTGACCCATCATCTATTACATATAAATTCCATTGTATCTCATTTGCCTCGAAGATTCCAACAAGAATATAACTCGCGCATTTTACATCATCTTGGTAGATATACCTCATAGCAATAATAGATGTATTACAGATGCCAGCCATCGTATCAATAAACCACAAAATATAGGAAACCTATCCAAACCTTAGTGTTAAATACCGTCGTTATAAGGCGGAAAATTTAAATGAGATAATTTAAAATAACCCATCAAAAGATTTATTTACTTTGAACCTTTGTGTGTAACATGTATCACTAAAAGTAGATTTCATGAGTCAAAATATTTATTGCCATTTGAAGGTTCTGTTAACTTCAAATCACAAGGATTCAACAATGACTTTTCTTGACCTTTGAGAATGTCCCCTTGCGTAACAATGACAAACTAGTACTACTGCGGAGGAAAATTTCTACCATATTGGCCATTTGCGACACAAAGGAAATGCCTTCCTGTCTCACTTAATGGAAGTTCTTCATCGTGAACGGAAATAATAGCAATTCCACATAAAACATTCCGTAACCAAGGTTTTGCCATCATGCGACATCGTCACAAGAGGTGACTTACACGTAAGTATGAAAACTGCTACGCACAAGCATTAAATAAAAGGAAATGCTACTTTTAGGGGTTTGACAATCGACTGGCTATGGATTTGGATATAACTGACAAACTTATGTCGGTCACTGGAACACGGACGCTTACTAGACCTGAAGTGTAAATAGAGACTCCATCAATTACTCCATCTTATCACAAAAACCGAACGGTACCCGAAATATGGTAGTTCATAGCTTCGCGAATACGAGTACATCCCTTTGGAATTCAAATGCTCGCATGCCATGCTTCCTTGAAGCGACGCGAAATTCTAACTTTTCATAATTCCCTATTCAGAGAATGTCCGTGCAATTAAAGAAATCTGAGGACCCTAAATCAACCCTTTGGCCGAGGATTCTCCATGGCGTACGTGGCACTAGTTTTCAACTACATAATCCGCCTCCTTCCCCTCACCCCATCGACTGACTGGCCGACACCCACCACAGAGCTTACGTCACACAGACCAGACCCCCAATGAACTCCGGCAGGTATTCTTGAGATCGAATTCGGTTTGGTGTCAGTCGGTGGCATCTGAGAGAGTATGCCTGGAATCGATTTTAAAAGCAACAGTTGGATGAGAAGCAATGTAAACTTCAGAACGTCATTTCCTCTCAGGCTTGGTTAAAAATTGACTCCCGGTTATTACAGGTATTATTCCTTGAAGGAGACTTTAATTCTGTCGAATTCAAAAGGCAGCAAAGCCGACAGCGACTATGGGATGTCGAATATTCATAAACGACGTTCGCAAAACTATTCGCACGAAGGGCAAAAAACGAAGCTGAAAAGACCAAATATCATTTATTTTAAAAAACTGAGCCTTTAACCAAAAAATACTCCTTCAAAAGAAGTTAACAATATTTTCAATTCTAATTAGGGCAGGTATTGTGACTCATTTTTACATGCTTCATTTGGCTAGTTTTCAGAATAACTAAATCTTGAACTTGTGTATTAATACCATTTACTAAATGTTGAATAAGACATTTAAGGATTTCAAATTTTTAGCTTGTAGTCAATTTAACGCTGTCAACAATGAATAACTATCTAATTTTTTTTAACATATTAGACCACCAAATTTTATGCTCACTTTTGGCCATTATTTGAAGACCATAAAAGATAATGAAATGGCAAACCAACCAAGAGCATCTAAATTTTCTAAATAAAACGCCATAATGACCTTTAAAAGAGGTTTTAAATCGTTAAATACATCATAACTTCGTTCCCCTGATGTAATACACAGCTGGTATTAACACTTATCTACACAACTTACGTACTTCGCACTGATTACTATATCGATTAATCTAATTTGCCGCTGAATACCTACCTAGATACATTAATATGTATCCAATGAAGTTTTTAAAACCACTATTGGAAATGATTTTTGTAAAATGGTGTATTTATGTGAAGTGTTAAGTAAACTGAACACACTCACATACTTTACCAGGCTTACGCAAATTCATATAGTGACCGGAAATTCTTTGAAATACGTTTTCATGACTTACATGGAAAAGCAGTTTGCCATATCTGATGCTCCAAAACGCACATTACCCATTGTTTTATTTCTTGAAAACTACGGTCGAATACAATTCAGAATTATGAATAAAACCAATTCCAAAAACAGCAAACTAATTTGAGGAGCGATTGAAATCATTCAGGGATTTCATGGAAAGTTTGCAAATAACAGTCCGTTTTCAACGTCTATATTACTTCTTGGCAGAAATACTCTAACCTAAAAGTGAAGGTACATATCCAGCAATCGCACTGAAACATTCAAAATAAACCTAAGACAACATCACTACAATTTTAAGTAATTGGCAATTTGCTTAACTTTTTCTCAACAACGTTCCACAAAACATGCAGTAACGTGATAGCATTCGTTATGACATCAACATCATAAAATGATACTATTTTCCAATTTAAGATAGCAACAATATATCTTTTCATTATGCTTTGAAAGGGACATTAAATATTCTTATAATTGGTTCACACTCTACTCACTCTACCTAGCCCATCTATTAATAATAATAAATCTTGCAGCAAAGATATAAGAAGTGCCTTATGAAGTAATGATATATGAATTATCTAAAGTTTAGTTAAGACTATACCAAACTCGTCACCATATACTCATTGTAAATGACAAGTAAAAAAACGTTCACATACTATAAGATATAAAGCCACATGAAATTAATCCAAAGCTTTGGATTGGATGTTTTCCAAATCATTACTATATCATTATAAGATCCCACAATTATGTTTCTAAAGATATCGGATGCTGTTTGAACGCTTACATAAATTCTACGAATCTGTAGTCATAAAAGAGCAAACCAAACGGAAGAAAAGCCAGATAAATGACACCAATAAATCTGCGCTGCATTTATGCTTGGATTCACAAAACACATTCCCATTAAAAATTGTATGCATTTGTCAAGCAATACTAACTTAAGTATCTAACATTACTGTGAAGGAACAACACCGCCACCATGCCATGCTAATGCATAGTTTAAGAATAGGATAAAAATTATTACGGCACAGTTAAGACACTAATTCGTTTCTTAGTAAGTTTGATTTCACTGAAATGCCATATTTTTAAAGTGAAATCACGCAACTTCTCGAGCATAAGGCACCAACATTTTTCTTTTTTAAGCATACGCGACGATTATTTAAAGTTATTATAATATACTTATCCTGGGGTTGCTTAATGCTCAATGATACTTAATTAGTTTCCAAGCGTTGAAGTGGGTACTTTTTTTCTAACTTAACATTTGCTTCAACACATTCAACATTACCTACTTTATCGCAATGATGTTAAGCCATAGAATGAAAGTCCTACTGAAAACTAGACAAAATATTTTCGATACCAGGGATAGTATTAGTATTAGGTACAATCAAAAAATCTCCTCTGAGATGTAAACATCAATAAATACCAAGAATCACAAACTTTAGAATTTTTTAACGTTCTCCAAAAATATACAAGTACAATAATAGCTTTAGGATGATATTTGCTAAACGCAGAACATACTGAAAATAATTATTACAGAAAGACTGTGGTATCACGAGAAACATTGACAGTAATAGACCAAGGGATCTTGTGTTATGCTAGCTGCTAATGACAAAACTCGGTCGGATATCGAGGACGACATGTGATAAAAAACACAAAGAGATTCCCGCGTATTTAAGCTACTCTCGAATGCGCAATCTAAAATAGTACGACAAAAGCAGAGAGAATAAATTGGCATGCAGCTAACGTGAATGTGAAAACATCGCTCTCCTCGTCAATTAATCGTGCCAATTTATGAATATTATCACTAATTACGTCAACTACTTAATTTTAATATTTTGATGGGGAAAATGAAATATCACAATTTCTAATTTCGCCAAGGGAAGTAATTGATTGAATGTTAGGATGCCATATTAAACTTTCTTAAGCGGAATACAGCAATATTTGCTCGATACTTTCATTTTATTCCTCACAAGAGGCTTCATCCTCAAACTAAATAAATTGGGTATTTAACAGCGTGTAAGATCCTAACGGAGTCATAATACACATTTTGTGCTTATCAGGTAGTTAAAGCTTGGCAATGACTCTAACAGAGAGTCATGATGGTGGCCCTAAAAAAATTACTGCATTGATACGTACATACCTGTATATGAATCTTTGTCTGCTCAAGGATTGCATCGACATGCTAAACCCCATGCAATTTTGATAAAATGTTCACTCTTTGTAATTCTAAGTGCATTCAACTAAATAGCAGTGATAAACTGACATCGTATTTGAAATACAACGGAGACCTACCACCAGAAGAATTATGGCCACGTGAAGCAGAAATCCACGCTATCCCGAAAAATATATCTATCGCGATGGCAACAGTGACAACATAGCAGCATCTTCCAGCATTTGCTCATATCATGTGAATAATTTTAGCAGTTTCGAAAATTGGACAAAACGAGTCCAAAATATTTTTTAGAGGTATTCTCTAAAAGTAATGAGCATTTACTGTACAAAAGTACAGAACTGAGTAATGAGTACTTAAATCTTGTTTCTAATCACTTCTGCTTACGAAACCCCGCAAGTACAGACGCTACATTAATTAAATCACTCGTCTATAATTAATGAACTAACAACACTGATTGGGACAGGCATGATAAAACACTCGGGCATGACACAGGCCACCCTTGGCACCAAGGAGAAAAGCAACGCATACAGAGAACGATGAAAATGGACAGCAATAATAACGGGACGAACGAGAAAAGAACTATTAGGTATTAAGAATGTACAGTTATTTTGTGTACAATTTCATTTTACAATCTTCATATTTGAAGTCGCTGGGAAAAAATGGGAAAACTTGCAGGCAATCAACCGCGATAACTGCTGCCAACTAATCATCAATAACGGTATTCATGGTGAGTTCCAAAAGTATCGCAATTGAAGTTCCTGCGTCGCTCCTATTGGTTGGAATGAATTCGAACCATTTGGGAGAAGGTGGGAGGGCCGCTAAGCTTTGCCGCGAAACCAATCACAGTACTTTCCAAGCTGTGGAAGCGGCAGGATGTCAGTTATTGTCAAACCCTGCGCGCCGACCGTGTCACGAAAAAAATGGAATCGACGTTACGCAATTACTAAGTGTTGTGCTAAACTGAAAACATTTCTTGAGAAGACGAACAAAATTATTCACGAGGCTTACGGGGACTCTGCTCTGTCCTATTCACAAGTTTCGAGGAGGTTAAAGGCCTTTAAGGAGGGCCGGGAAGAGGTTCACGACGAATAACGCTCTGGACGGCCGTCAATCAGCAAAACCGACAGCATTGTGGCTCGTGTTCGAAAATTGTTGGACTCTGACCGTCGATTGAGTATCAAAATGGTTGCCAATGAACTGAACTGGTCGTCTACTGTTGTGTTTCGCTTTGCTACTGAAGATTTTGCGATGAGGAAAGTGTGCACCAACCTCGCGCCCAAGGTGTTTGCCACAACGCGCTACGAGTCCGAGATTTCCTGGCCAAACACCAGGTTCCAACGCTACCCCACCCCCCCTTTAGTCCTGACTTCACCCCAACAGACTTTTTTTCCCTCGGATTAAGGCAGCCCTGAAAGGAACCCGTTTTTCGTCCATAGAAGAGATCCAATCAGCCGTGACGAAGACCTTGCGAGAGGTCACCGAAGACCGCCGGACGCGTACCGGTCATGGCAGAGTAGATGGAAAAATGGGTAGAGGCCCAAGGGCTTTGAAGAATTATTAGTGTTTGTGCAAATCTTTTCAATAAATTACTTTTAAAAAATAATTTCATTACCTTTGGAACATAACCTCTATGTGTCCGAGATACGAACCCACCCGATCTAAGGATCTGACGGACGGAGTATTGGATTTATGACGTGCTCCAATGCACACACAAAGAATTGAACCCGACCCCTTGGCTCGTGGAGCATCAATCCCAGTCTTCACCTACACTTGTTAACAGGTACACGGAACGTCATTGAATTATGGATCTATCAAATCCTCTCCAATTTAAAATGTGACGGCCGTGTCCATTCCAGTGGCACCTGGATCATTAGCTCTCATCGGATGTACATGTAGAACTGTGGAAAGGCAGAAACTCAAAACCACCGGCGACAAAAGAATCGTTAGATCGACGCCATAGGCGTGATCTAATGATTCTTTCGTCATCTATTAATATTGACTAGAATTCCTATGATCTCTTAGATTTCGTCCAACCACAGCCGACTTCTGGTAATGTTCGAGGCACCGAAAAGGAAAGAATAAGGACACTTGCGGGTCCAGGACGTGAGAGGTTTGTGATGCAGGATTGCAGCACACGTGACAGTAATCCAACTTCACAAAATTTTGATGTGATATTCCTCCCCTCCTCATTGTCAGCACAATGACGACTTTCATTTAGAGACATTTTCCACATGTAGCATACGGTGGATCTCCAAATTATTTATTAATATTCACCGCACGTCCTAAAAGTTTGAGACCAAGTGAGAATTATCTACGTTACGACCGATGCTTATGCCATATTTAATCGTCTCGGGCATAACTTTCTGAAATAGTTTCATGATGAATAACATCAAAAGAAAAATTTGTGATTCCGTATTGAAAATAAAATTTAATGTGACCTATGTCTCAGTACGGTGCTCAAGTGCGGTTCGACTGACGATACTGTACCACAGTGAAACCTAAGATTAACGCTAAATTTCTATGCGAAATCAAAGTTTTATTTTACAGTTATTTATTACGCTAATACAATTTCTAATTTAACGAACGAAGGCCTTTTTACACAAAATCGAAACTACTATATACTCTCCTCATACACCCTCGCCTGGATTGCCCAGGAAGCCTTCGTTATACCCATTGAGGGAAACAAGAGAAACTAGATGAACCCACTCAACGGATTATGCCTCCATAAAAGCACGCCCGTCTAAAACTAATATATATTGTAAATACGAAGGTAGAAACTAATACGAGTATAACTCTCAACTTAAGATAAAGAAAATAGTAATAAGGGTTTTCATGGTGGCCCGAAAACGAGAGGCCACAGAGTGCCGTAAATCCAAATCTGTAAAATCCATTCATGACAGAATATCGCACATACTAAAAGTTGCGTTTGGAATAATCCTTTGGTTCAGCAGGCAAGCGCACTACCCTCATCCCCTAGACAAGCCGACCCAGGCCAAAAAAATACCGATTGAAGGTAACTTGGGCGTGAGCCATGCTTAACAGAGTGACAAATACCTACAAAATTTCATCCAAGAAGAAAAGAATGACAGGGCCGACAGTGAATAACCAAACCATGCTTCCGAGAAGTTTAATAAGCGCCTCCGCTGACTATGAGTTGGTGACTCAGTATTGTATAATGGGGCAGGGCAACCACCGGGAAATCTCCTGACGTCAAGTGGCAGACTGAGCCCGCGAGCGCTCAGTCATGGCGGCCAGACCTCGAGGCAGCACGTTCCTCAAATTCGCGGGTCGGGGAGAGGGAGGGGCGAACCAGAGCGCGGATTTGGAGGGGGCCCTCACATCCCGTGCCCGACAATTTCTCACGTCCGCGTGAATTTGAGGAAGATGGGACGGCGAAAGCCGAAACCGCGGGGGGAAGGGGTGAAGGCAGTGTCCCTGCGATATCTTCACGCTGTCTTCACTTACCAGGTTGGGGCGAGAGCAGGTGAGACAACTTGCCATTTATGAATTTCGACATCGAGCCTCCAAGTGTGAACTGGGCATCGTAAAAAGTGCATCAAAACGGCAACGTAGACGAATGACATAAAATTACGGAAATAAAGTCGAGGGATGCTTTTGCGGGCGACAGAAGAGCCCACCTCGTACTAAAACGAAATACCTATGTATCGGTATGGGAGGAGAAGGAGAGCTTCTTTTTGTACCGCCAGTGATTTCCCAAGAAGACCAAGTACACGGTCTCGAAAATATCACACTGAATTCATTCAGCGTGAGATGTGCAGAGACACCGAGAATTGAAGCAGAGTCTGCCGGTCAGGAAGCAATGCTCCCCACACTGGGCTACCACGCCTCGCCTCTCAATAGTTAGTTTACACAGCGCCGATATAGGAATATTGCAGACACCAAATTAACGTGGCAACATTGCTGCATGATTAATGGTTCGAAATAGAAGTAAGATTCGATTAATTATTTCGGCTCAGATTCTCGGTCATTTCAAGCAGCGATAAAACAGCCTTAAATTACACTTGGAAGATGTTCACGCTACTGTAAACCTTCCGAAGGCAGAAAAATTATGTTCTCTACAAGTAATGTCTCCGAAATGCACATGAAAGACGGAAGCAAATTGGATGCTGAAACAAATATAGGAATTCGATAACGATGCAAACTGTCATCGGGGTTATTGAATATGTACTAAGAAGCAATAATGGATACACAAGGAACCGGCATAATCGTATTTAGAGTGGACGGAAAAGGAATTTTTTTCCCAAATGACTTCGTAGTAATAGCTAGAATCTAGATGATAAGACGAGCATACTTGACACAGTATTGTTTGAATACAACATTGAAATAAATAAGAAAACAAAACTAATTTTCAGGTGAGAATGGCTTAAGGTAAATGTTTCGTGGAAGGAGAAAGTAGAACAAGTCGAAGCATTCACCTATCTCGAGAGCACCATAACATGGGATAAAAATCTCGATGGAAATCAAGATATCAATGCTAAGGCAGCGTTTACGATGATAAGCCAACACACATGCTCAAAGATACGACTGCAATTATGAAAGCGCTATTTAAAAATATTCGTGCAGAGCGTCAGTGTATGGATCAGAGAACACAGAAAAACCTGACCAAATGAGAATAGAAGCCTTCGAAAGTTGGTGCTGAAGACAAAATAGGTGAGGCACGAAATTGGGAATTATTCAGAAGAATAGAAGAGAAAAAGACCATGTGGCGTATCTTAAGGAAAAGAATTACCAGTTGGATTGGACACAACTTAAGACAACAAGTTTGTCAAGAATATAATCGACGGGTAAATTGATGGAAAGGTCCCAACGGGAAGACGGGGGGGGACACACATCATCTAAATAAAGTGCCATGCAGGACAGAAGACCTACCCGGCCATATGAAACGGAAAATGGCATAATAATGAGAGAATCCGCAAGGGATAAAGAAGAATGGATGAATGCATTCAACTAATCCTCCGATTGAAGGCCTGATGATAACCATAAACACAGTAATCAACCCGAAGGTCGGTTTAGTAGGTGATGGTAGAGCTCACCCATGTACCAAGCCCGACGGCGTGTGAATAATCACACATCAGGGTAGGGGGGGCCAGTTCCTTTCCCTGTGCCGGTTATGATTTCCCAGGAAGATCTGGTACCCGAAAAACTAACTAGCTTGGGTGGAGCTGCAGGTGCCTAAAGTGCCTTGCCCAGGAATCGAACCCGGGACCCTCCGGTCAGTAGTCCAACGCTCTACCCACTGGACCACCGCGAGCCGGCCTGGTGATAATGCGATATATTTTTGCCATGGCGCTTTATCAAATGGAAATGGCTAGCAAATATATTAACTGAGTAGTAAGTATTTTACGTGAAATCACAAAGCAATAAAAGTCATTTGAAACATTTAGGCAAACAGAAATTGTCGAAGTGGTGGAGCTGATAAAATACTCCAGACTTTCAATACAGTATTTTGAGCTAAGAGATCCAATAGTGGCATAATACTATATAAGACAAAGATTGGAAAAGCGAGGGGTGAATGCTGGAAAGATGAGCCTTGTCGCCTCTGACTGTCACAGGGAACCAAGAAGTACATTACAGTATAAAATATAAATATAATATATAGTACAAAGTATAAATTGGATACTACATATTATACATGGTATCCAATTTATAGTGTACCCAAGGATGAATGAGTATTTCTATTTACATATGTGATGGTCCATGATTAAGAACGCACACTTCCACAAATAAGCTTGAAAATTATTTTTGCGAATGTTTAAGCACCAAAATATCTCTTGTCAGGGACATTTTTGAATTCGATAACTGATTTACACATCGCACGCTACATGACATTAGAGCCGCACAACAACTTTCAATCTGGAAAATGCAGGTCACGACAATAATGGTGTGAATTCTATCTTGGGTGAACAGAGAAAGAGAAATTCTACTCTTCAGCAATGAAAACTACATACTAGATATGTATGAGGAAAACATTTCAACAAATGTTAATTATAGATGCCAATAGAGCCGCTGAAAACGCAAGTCCATATTCTCAAATACAAACGAGTTTGACATAAAGCAAAACGTTCACCATGCATATTATACACAAACAGTACACTTTGTAATGGGCATCCATCTGCAGTTACGAGAGAAAACGAGCCAAAATACGAACAAAAAGAAAATTGGAACATTGTTGACGCTCATATGCACGACAAACCCCATTATATCGCGGCGCTTCTTAGCGCTGTGTGTCCCGAATACTGCCTGCGAAGGGCGGGTGGGGTGCAGTGGATGAGAGGATACAGACCCTTATGGGGCGTGATTCCCCCCATTTCCTGAATTCAGATCCCACGACTATTGTAGCGTTCCCTGTATTACCAAAAGCAACGTATATAGGTCAATTATTAGAGGGGCACCGTCGAGAGCCAATGATATTGAGTTCCCGAGCAACCAGTAGAGAAAACTGCAGTCTGTCGGTTGACTTATTAATGCATGGTATCTTATTCTTACAACCTTTCCTATTCCAGATCCTTTAGATGTAAAACTTCCATTGCTAAACACTATAACTTTCACGAAAACAGAAATGATTTAATACACAAGAACACATTCGTCGTTACAAATTTCTCACGTAATAATTTGGCAACACAGAGGGGCTTCATTTTATGACAATAAATAGCATTATAATTTGCAAAATTAAAGAATCAACGACTGCGTTTCCACAGGAAAGAATTTATTGCTGTCGACTAATTTCGCTACATTGTAGCGCTTTACTTTCTTCGCACTTTACAAATGGATTTACACAACGTATCAGGCTCAACTATCTCGCATAATTATTTGTAACTACAGGTCGCACTTACTTGGCTTAGTACTTCGCACCTCCACGATTAACAATCCAAATCCACTGGCCTGCACTGATTTGAGGCTGCTTTTGAATGATGAGTAGGTTAGGAAATGTTTAATTAATACAAAGCTTGGGGCACCTAGCGCAACGACGGAGAATGATCTGGTATGATCACACGGGGAGGTGGTGCACTGCAATAGCTAACGGCGTTTAGTACAGATAAAATTTCCGTGAAAAACACACACCCCCTTGGGATAAATCTTTCAAGCGGTAAATAACCACCGCTGATTGTTTCCATTCCTACCTCTTCTTAATTGCCATTTGTACCCCGACGACCAACCTCTCCCAAATTCCAGTAATTACCTCCGCGGTCGCGAGACTCCCAAAATAATCACCAATGCAAGAGGTCAAGCGCAATATGGCAATCTAGCCCGAACTCCGCGAATTGAGTTCTTTATCATGGTATATTGTCCGATTCACCGTAAAACGAGATTTAGAAACACGACAGCCTCCTCCTCAGAACCACCGTAAAGCATCGAAAAGACAATGCAAAAAAGGGGATTTCCACGACTAAACTAACTGTCCAGTATTGTTACTTCATTGTTGTTGCAACTAGCAGCTAATCTCGCATGCGCAAGGAAATGTTAAAGCCGTTGTGTGTTTGGCTGTTTTAGAAACTATTTACATTATTTGGATTATTTAACATATATATTGGAAACTAACATTTAAGCAAAATTTAACTAAAATGTTGGATAACGGGTGTGGAATCACCCCTGCCACACACTATGGGCTCGCAGGGTGGTATGTAGATCATCTCATATGAGTGTTTAGACAAAACAAAACGCAAAATTTTTAAGGTCATGCATTTGGCCAATTTATATTCGCCTAATCTTAGTTGTGGAAAACTGGGAGCTTCTTCGCTAAATTTTCTTCCTCGAAAGGAAGAAAATTCAGGGAAGTATATCAGCTACATTGCAACTGAGCGGCAGTATGCTAAGGGATGGCTTGGTGTACTCTTTGCTTTAAAGGCCATAGGAAATAGCATTATTGGATATAAGCGACGACGGTACCACTTCATCGCTCATTCGGCAGTTTATATCGCCCACACCAAACTGAGGGCTGGTCTCACGTATCTCTTTGGGCAACATATAAATGTGTGAATGCGTCAATTAAAGCTGCAAGACAGGAATACACTTATTTGGTGCAGCCTTGAAGGCAGAACTCAATACCCATCACCATAAGGGTTGTGAATGCGTGAACACTTTTTTTTAACCAGCAAATAATTATGAAGAACTTCGGAAAATTTCCAGAAATATTTCAACATCTAATTTAAATGAAAGTGTTCATTTTTATTCGGGGCATATATTGTACCCTCGGAATCTAAGTAATAAACGAGTTATTCCGAGAAGTACAAAAATTAGAATAATGAAACATGTAACCCGTGAGGAAAACCGCTAGCGGACAATTAAATAATTAACAACTTCCTAAACTCAATGTTGAATGCTCACATACAAACACACAATAGGCTACGTAAAAATTCCCACAGTTCATCCATATTTGAAATTTCTTAGATGGCGTTCTTTCGAAAGCAACCCCATCAATGACGTTATTATAACAATCCTATCAGAAAATCGCCACCCATATTATAAAACCTGGAGTGAAACTCAAATTCAAATCGGATTAGGTACCGATTTCTTTAAGAACCGGCAACGAAAATGAAAACTATCCAATGTATAGCACGGGATGTCATCCAGAGGCGTTAGTTAGCAATCATTACACCCGGAATACGAACGAAGATCACCAACCACGGCAGGGAGGCAACAACCCCGGAATGTTAAGAATCGCTTCATCGTTCAAGACAACGGGTCAGCCACCCTATTCATCGTGGTTGATTTAATGAAGACGGGCCGCGGAAGGCGGCCGGGAAGGCTTTTGGATGGAGGCGGCGACTCGGGGCAATTATGGCACAAGCTGGGCCGGCAACGAGGAGGATAGGGGGCGGAGGGAGGGTGCGGCGCTGGAGAGGGAGGGAGTAGACACGACAGCCACCGACGTCCGTACCGAGCATACACAGAACCAAGCGAGGGACTTGTTGCTTTGAGAGATAAAGGAGAGAGGAGGGGAGAGGAGGATGGTGGGTAGAATGGATATACGCGGCCGGTGGACCTGTGAATGGAAACCGATGCGTCCGGCAGACAGATGTTTCGATGGTCAAAGAAATGGTTCAAAATCATCAGTAATTAATTGACCACACACAGGTGCCCGGGAGGGTGGGATCACCATTGCCGCCGAGGGCGAACTGCTCTAGGCATAGAAGCCCGGGACTCAGGAGCCCCGGGCTTCTATGGAAGCTCGCTCGCGGGGGTGATGCCCACTTCGGCCCATCGTGAGGGAGTTGAATGTGAATGAAGGTGACTCAAATAAGATTTTTGTACCTACTGCAATGAGTTCACGGTGAAAACAAAAATGAAATAAATTTCTTTGCATTAATAACTGGAATAAGAAAACTAAAAATTATTCCACACTCGAAAAAACTCTCGAGATGCTTCCATTAATGTCCGATTGACATAACTACGAAATATCTTTCGAAGCTTTCCTTAATGATGGGCAAAAAATTGTCCAATAACATATCGTGACATAAAAAATTAATATGATATAATGACATTGTGAATTATTAACATAGATAATGACAGGATAAGCGAGTGGAATTGCATACGCCCCATTTTTATGGGGTCTAGACGTATGTATGTCATAGTACCTGCCTACAGGCATTGCACAAACCTGTGGAGTTCATTCGCGGAAGCGTAATAAAACCCTCCAGAACATCCCGTGGGGCTTCTAAGCAATACTAAAAATTGAAAACCATTTATTTACACGGCTAATTGTCAATTACGGACGTGGAAATTAGAGAATAAGTGGGCGTGGATTATTCACAGAATTAATGTAAAAAGGCCTCTTAAAAAATGGTACCATTGCTCAATGGTACCAACATAAAAAAACAAAGCGTTGGTAATTCGCCTTTCGTCTACATCGATTGAAATATTCACGTATGCCAAGCAATAAATGGGTAAACACTCAAACGTTAAAGTCCAACACTCGTAATTAATAAGCTGTTCTCGTTAATAATCACAAGTAATTTTCCACGCACTGAAAACATGAGATGGATGGCACGGCAAGTTCTCATTATTATACTATAAACAAATCATTAAACGGAATACAATGCACACAAACCATGTAAATAAATAGAACTGAAATTTAAATGTGTACTATCATTTTATCACGGTATTCTTTTTAAAGTCAGAGTGGATAATGGTTAACGATCGTAAAAACTTAACGATAGAACACCATTTGGAAAACTGGTGGAAATGGATAGTAAAAAATTCCACCAATATTTGATAAAGCGACAATTGTAAATGAAATAATAATTGCACAACTACCATATCAGTATTATATCCGGCAGAGAAACATATTTAGGAACCTTTAGGTGTTCATTGACATGATAGTTACCCATGGAAATAGATTATTAACTATCAATTATGGCCTAATAATACATATTACGGGTAAGGCCGTGCAGCACAAAATGCACGACTCCTAAAAATATCGTAGCTAAATCTAATTTCGGAAAAATAAATCAAAAATTGCATTAAAACGTCGGATTCAAAATTTTGGTGGGTATTCGACAGGGGTGCAAACCTCGAACTCTGATTAACTCACCCGATAGTGACAAAGGATAAGGGAAAATAAGGCCTATAAATGGCATTAATGGCAAATACATTTCATTTCGGTTAATTGTATCATATAAAGGAAAGGCTCCGGGCCCCTCACCCTAATGTATGAATCTCACACGCCGTTAAGCTTATTACTAAGGGACCTCCAACCTCACCGATAAAACAACCTTAGGGTTGATAACAGTGGTTATAGTTAAGGGTATCACAGTTATTTTTCATGGTTTTTTTAGTTTACTTGAAAATACATAAAGCTTTTCAGCATAATAACACCCAAAATGTTCTATACGTGCTCTGTGAAATCGAGTGTAAAACACCCGTCGTTTGCAGATAACATCTGAACAATACTGTTGATTGAACATAAGCCACACTAACTGAATAGTACATCTAGGTAATTGCATGACAAACCTTAATGTCTTAAAAAATATATCCATGGTTTGGCACTGAGTTTTAAATATTAATGTAGTAAACCATTTTTGGAACAGTGCCTGGGGCAAACAATGATTATCCCAGTGCTATATTAATGATGGCATTGACCCCTGAACAATCATGCCATCGATTACTGTGCCAAAATACAGAAAATTACTACACGAAAGTGATTTTGTTAGAATTTGTAACTGCCTGGGCAATTCATTTTGAAACAGGTTACATTAAAAACAGTTATAATTTAGATAAATTTGTGAGCATCAATCGAATGAATGAAAACATGACAAATTTGAAGAAGTTCATAAGTATAAGTGTTGAATAGAAACACATTCAGGGAATCAAATACCCCATCACAAGGAACGCCCTTCCACACGTACTAATCACTAATGCAATCGAGTACAACAAACGTAATGAAATGTTTCTCTTATTGTCCACCTCATGAAAAATACACGTTCTGGAGAGAATATGCAGTCAAATATATTGTAAAAACTTCCATTGGCATGTCAAGGTGACTGTTTACAGTACAACATACATGGACAAATGGGTCAATTCAACCAAAAAGGCACTTAATTTGTACACTTATTTCAAGTATATGATCTACATTATCAATTCGGCCATCAAATGTGAATGACAAGCCCACTTTTCTAACACAGAATACACGCACAACAAATCTATAGCCGCCATAGCATATCAACAAATGGTGAGAGCAACTGAAAGCTGATGATACAGACGTATGATCAGTTTTACTATAAACGCCTGCGAAGTATTTTAAGAAAACCAACCACATTACCTTGCATGCACTTCTAGTATAACAGCCGGCCGGGCGTATTCCCGAGCTTCAGGCTGTCTAAGAGGCGCTCCAACTTTCAGCAGTTTACTCCGCCATATCTTCACGAACTGAACCCAAACAAATTATCTATAAAACCCCTCAATCCTCGAAGACCTCCTTAGTGACAATACTTTCTAAATATCCTCAAACGGAGCAATAATCCATAATAGAGAGGGTACACCTTAAGTTGTAAACTATTGCACACTTACCGTGGACAAACTACCGTTATCTTGGGCGATGGCTTCTTTACTTCCGTTGACGCATGCGCATAGAAATAACCGATGACTATTTCCGGTTGGATGACAAACGAAAAAATTGAATTATGAAAGCGGTTAACAATGGGTGGAATTTTTTCATTTTAACACTAATTTCTTTTAAGTGAATATTCATTCAAAAGAATTTCGTTGGCATCGGTTGCGGAAAAATTGTCCATGCAAGCAGCGGGCTTTCAAGAATACAATGGATTTAATATTTTGGTTAGAAAACTTGAACCGCTGTGATATGAAGATATTTATCTTGGTCCATCAGTTTTTGAGTTAAGTGGAAGGAGTCCAAATAGGATACATCATTGTTTTAGAACATGTCCCGTAACAAGTTCAAAGTAGCGGGACAGGCTGAAATGCTGAGAGCAGCTCAAAAGGATGAAAATTATATACAGCAATTGAATGAAGGAATATCGAACGTCGCACTGGATTTCGGAGGTACTACGGCACTCGCATATTTCCGTATAATGAGTGGAATTAGGTCGATATCATATGTGAAGTATGCATGATACTTTTTCAAATGAATATTTCTAATAATCGGAATTTCCTTTAAAATGTTTTACGGGGTCGGGATATTAATTCCTCGATAATGATGCGCAAAGTTTGAAATGAAAAAATACTACGGGAAAGAATGTAAAATATACGCGAAGAAAACGGCACTCGTCCAGTTTGTCAGATGGGATTTTTTCAACATAGAAACTTCTCTCTTCAATTCTGGGCGTATTGAAACTAAGAGAGTTGATTTTTCTGCAGTAGTGAATTTAATTATGTGCTCCTCTTTGGCAAGATTAAACTGCCAGCTCCTAATTTTCTCAGCAGAATTTACTAACAATTTAATATTACGTTCGCATATTACCTTTGAGCAATTGATATATTTACAAATTTTCACCACCACCCCTTAAGCACTTAGCCATAATTTACCTCAGAATATGCCAATGTCAAATTGAGAATTAATCACTTAATTTCTACTCCATCACAAAATATAGGTGTGTGTTTCTGGTTGAAGTATGCCCGTTACCATACCATCTTATCTAAATTAATGTATTATGCTTCCACTTCCCTGTCCAAGTTTCAAACACTTGGAGAAGAGTACTCGGGTGTTATTCCAATGCAATATTCTTCGCAAAAACTATTAACGTTCAAGGTATGTAGTTGGAGATGTAAAATATTAATCTTTTGTAATTATGAGGTCTCTTAAAATAATTGGAAATGAGAATTCCGTAGTTTATTGTGTGAATATTGTAAGCAAGCTCACCATTTTTTTCTTGTTTAGAAATTGCTGGTTTATGTAATCCTGCTGAGTGGTGGACAGACTGTTATGGAGGAAATGTTAAATCGTGCAGAGAAAATCACATTACCGGAGTATATAGCGTCTTATGTTCATGGGATTTCTCCAATTGCTATCCAGGATGCTGCAAGATATTTCAGTCATCTTCTACCATATTTGCAGAGGCTCAATAAAATTGCGTTTTACTGGAATGGAAGTTACTACTCCTTTGTCAACAGACTCCTTGGAGTGAAACATGTAATGTTCTTGATTTTATGATTGATTCATTGCACAAAATCGCAGCTAATGTGTAATTAACATAAATTATATGGGATATTATTAATTATAACTAAACCAGGCAGGATAAAACTTTTTCAAGAAAGGATATGTTGTAAAAAATGTAGTATCCGATTATTTGGTTTTTATTGTCTGAAAATCTATATTTTTTGTGACTTGTTGATATGAATTAGTTACTTCAAATTAAAAAGTTGCCGAATATAGGCTGATATTGAGAGCGGATGCCATTAACAATTGACTCCCACATATGGTCAGTGATATCAATTTGCTTTAACTCGAGGTCTCAGGATCATTCACCGTTTGCAGTTTTTATTATGAACTTAAATATTGAGGAAAAGCTTAGTTGATGATAATAGCTTGAGATGAACTGAAATAATTAGTTTTAACCAAACTCCAATCAGGGTAACACTTTTTCTAGAAAAGAATTTGTTGGCCGTGAAATTCCAGTATCCTTTATATTTTGTGGTTTGTCTAGTCTGAAACTCAATATTTGAAATGAATTGATGATTATAATTAATCGCAGTGAATTCAAATCACTGGATGTATGATATCCACATGCTGCTAGGCAATCTCATTAAGAATTGTCTGCCACAAGTCATACAGGAATTTCAATTTGTCTCATTTCTGGTTCCAAAGGACATTCTTAGTTTGCAAGTTTTATTATGAATTAATGAAATGCTCTGGTACAAAAGTACCCAGCAATATTCTCATAAGTTTGCATGATCATGTAGTTTTCCCTTGATGTTTTGATTCATTTATAAGCTCATGAAAAAAGGTAATCATCATTAGATTATGGTTACTTGACAATGGATTCTTTGAGAAAATTCTTAAAACTAAACACTTTCCTGTTCTATAGGTACTGCTTTTGTGTACCTTTGAAAGTAGTTGAAACCAGCATTGATAAATTGTCAAGGTTGAGTTAAACAGGATTGGGTTAGTTTCAGCTCAAATGATCCTCCAGACATTGATATTAAGCTAATAAGCCGAGAAGCGATTGTGTCTATTGATTATGAATATTTAATCAAGGGCAGGTCTTTAAGTGTGTACTGAGTTATTGTTTGTATTAGTGTATTGAATTCCTAACTTCCACTCATTTTCTAGGTCCTAATCGAAAGTTGGCTGAGAGACAAGGCTTCACTTTATGGTTTCAAGATTCTTGCTGCTGTTTCCATTGTTAACATAATTGTGTCATTTTTTCACTCATACCCTTCTTGGATGAATACCAACAGCAATAACATGACTTCGTCAATTACAATGGAATGTGAAAATAAGGTGACATCTGGAAGTGTATGTCAACTGTGCCTAAAAAATAGAAAGTATACGTCGATAACCCCATGTGGCCATTTATTTTGTTGGACATGTATAATGAAGTGGTTACAATTGAGAAAAGACTGCCCCAGTTGCAAAACTGCAGTTTGCGCATCAAGGATAACATATTTATCAAATTATGAGAAAACTGTATGATGAAAGAAATGCCATTCCCATTTTTGTTTTTGTCAAAGTTTTGTTTGTAATTTTTTGTTAATTTCCAGGGTGATACTTGTTATGAATGTTTTGTTTTTCAACCAGCATAAATATATGCATACATACATACTTATAAATATATACATTGAAACACGAAAACCTGCCATATGGCGAACAAATATTCATTCACATGGAAATAGATGTAAGGAAAATGGATAGAAGCTCACAAAAGATGAACACAGGACAGGTCAGGAAGGTGGAATCGAGCAGATCATAAGTGTGAAAATATTTTCTTGACTTGCACCTGAACCATGGATCTTTCGACTCACTGGACCAATGCTCTAACAACTTGATCTGTCGAATAAACTTAATTTGCAATAAAATCGGCAGGTCGAAGGATCCATGGCACAAGTTCAGGTCAGGGAAATATTTTTATACTTGTGATGTGCTCTATTTTGCCTTCCCCACCTCTCATGTGTTCATCTTTTATGTGTGTTCCTATCCCTTTTCCTTATATATATATATATATATATATATATATATATATATATATATATATATATATATGATGCCAACTGTGCTTGAAAATAGAATACTACGATAATTATGTGTGGCCATTTATTTATTTGAACCTGTAAAATGAAAGACTGCAACTAAGAGAAGACTTCCCCATGTGCAAATCAGCAGTTTTACATCAAGTATATCATTTTAATTCAATTTTGAGAACCCTGTGTGATGAAAGAAAATATTCTCTTATTTTTTCATATTTTTTTTCTGGTTTAAGAGTGGTGTACAATGTGATGTTCAAAGTAATATGTTGGTATGGATATTGTATGTATACAAGCCTACGTACGGGGTCCACTATAACCGTAAGGCACATTCTCAGGTCAAAATAAATTTGTTGATCTTACTTGTACGAATGCTTAAAATTCTTCAAAATACTATCCTCCTGCATCAACAAAGACATGCCTGGAAGCACCCTGAAACTGCTCAATGAGAATGGCTCTCGGGAACGTTGTAACATGCTTTTGGATGTTTTCCACAGCCTCCCAATGGTTTCCTTTTAACTCTCTCTTCAGTCGGAGAAACAGAAAAAGTCACACAGAGCCAAGGCAGGACTGTAAGGGGCCTGTGGGACCACCAGTGGTGCTCCAGGCCTGGAAGTTAGTAGCTATGAAGGACGTGTGGGTGGAGGCAAATTGCTGTTCAAGCGAACACCACATCATGACATTTGGTGTTACAAAATAAAAATAGAAACACAAAGAAAGGACACTCATGAATATGTTTGATGGTCAAGCCATCATCTTTTGAGAATGCAATAAAGGTGTTCCACACACTGCTGCCAGTGGGTTTTCCATGCCTTCTGGAAGGCAGCGCCCGGAATGCTGCTTAGCTTCCTCATCACAGTCTGTTGTTAAACTTCCACCAAGCTGTGGTGGTGTCCTTTCAGCACAGATTTGAGGTGGGTAAAAAGGAAGAAGTCTATTGGGGGAGCACCAAGGCTGTAGGGTGGCTGAGGCAGGATTGCCATGTTGTGCTGGGCCAGGTAGTCTGTTACTCAGAGAGCACTTGAGGTACCAGCTTCATACACCCTTCTCATACCCATGTTTTTGGCCACAAGTTGATGCACATCACTTATAGGGATATCAAGTTCATGAGAAACAAAAACATGCAAAAACTTAAGCTGCAATCTCTGTCCAGCATAGATTTCACTCTTGCAAGATTTTAGTCACTTTTTGAGGTCTGAAGAACATCCTGAACGTTCGGCATCTTCAATATCCTCTCTGCCCTCCCGAAACATATATATATATCCATATTTTTTTTTCTTACAGGTTCCCCCCCTTCCCCTACCTGTTTGAATAAACCCCAACCCTCTCATCCCTTACCCTTTCCTCCTGGTGCTACACCCCCTGCCACACACCTTTTTTGGTGGCTCGCAGGGTATTTATGTAGATATAGATGAAACAATTTGTGCTGCTGAAAAACACCCAATCTACCCATGGTGCTATTACAGTAAGTTATCTTGGGCATGTTATGAGTTTATTTTCTGGTATTGCCCTGTTTCATAAAAAATTTGATGGTGTATGGCTGTTCCAACAATCAGTTCACGCCAGAGTGTAACAAGGTCATGTAATAGCGGTTAATAAAGGATAAGAACCAACTGCCACTGGCCTCCAGCCTTTCCTGAAACTCCTCTCCCGGTTGTCCATATATTCAGGAAAAATGTCTTAATACTCTTGGGACAGAACTTGTGTTCACTCACAGCAGTTGGCTGGCCATCATTTATTACTGTTGGTACCTCAATGTTAATATTTTAATTAATATTACATTCTTCTCTATAATTAAAGTGCAGGAAATAGTATCATCATTGAAATGGTGCTCTGCTTAAAGCAACACCAATGATAGTGCTGAATCTGAGATTCCATCTGAAATATAGATGACAGGCTTGTCTATGTACTATATTCAAGTATAATTATTTATTTTATCGATAACTATATAAAAATGGGTAGAGTTGATGAATGTGTTATAGACAATAGGAGTAGATTGGAGGGATAAGGGACCTACCCACAACCTGTGTGTGTTTCAGACAGCTCAGGTGAGAGTAGATGAGAATTGTTAAGTGGAGGAGTAAGACAGGGGTGTCCCAAACTACCTCTGCATATTCAATGTGTATGTGGAGGAAATGGTTTAAGAAAATAGGAGCTAAAGACTGCGGGAAATTCATAAAATAAAATCAGGTTTATGGATGTCCAAGCTTTACTTTATCAGGCAGCCAATCAACCTGGTCAATATTCCCTACCTAATGCACTGTGCCGAGTGCAATAGGTATTGGATGAGAGTAAATTTAAATGGAAATGCAGTTTTTTAGGAAGTGGTAAGCTAAGCTAAATGTTAAAGTAGGAAGGAAAAAACAAGCATGAGTAACAGTTTACTTATATTTGAAGTGTTTTGGAATAAAATGGTTATTGTAGCAGGGACAAAAGGGGAAGAATTATGTCAGGAAAAGAAACTTTCACAAGGAGTAGGGAATTGATGACAGGGATGATATGCTCATTATAACTATTAAATGGGTCTCAGTTATGTATGGTCCAGAAACATGGCCATTAAAGCAGGATGATAGGCATGGATTGGAGGCTTGAAATGTGTGTGGAGATGGAAAAGGTGAAGTGAGCTGAAAGGAAAACAAATGAGGAAATGCTGGATATGGTGGGTGAGGAGAGGGGATTGTTGGGAGAAATCATCAGAAGACAGAAAAAATTAATGAAGTGCATATTGATCAGCAGTGGGATGTTGAAGACTATGATAAGAGGGGAGAATGTTAGGTAAGCAAGGAAAGGGCAGGAATAAGACAGGGATGTTGGATGGGTTGAAGGGAGGGAGGAAGTATACAGAAATGAAGAGGGGCATGCTGTAAAAATGGGATGTTGGGTTGTGTGTTGTCAGGAGAGGCAACAGCATTACTTGGTGTCTTGTGTTCATCCAAAACCTACCTTAACCGGTTGATTACCTATAGTAACAATTTCCATAGTGGAAAGATTAGTGTGCTCAAATGGCCTTTAGGTTTTTGCTGCTGAAAAGAACTATATTTTTTCTTTTTAAGATTACCCAGGGCAGAAATAAGGGTTGTAGTCAGACTGAAGGCTGTTCATACAGCTGCTGTTTAACGTCACTGTAAATGTATCCAATTCCAATGGGGAGGCCATTAAAAGTAGTAGACACATTGAAAACATTATTCAGGAAGGCTATGGGAAATCACCTCAATGTTTCCCTTGGTAACCATGATTTCAGGCAGATGATGATTTCATTTGTCCAGCCAGATTTCAAGAAATTCTTGCACTGCCAAATTTATTGCACCCGAAATAATTAGTGAAAATGGACAAAACTGTTATAGAATGACTTGGAATATTATGACCATGTTTTAGACAGGAAAGTTAAAACAGGAAGAGTAAACTTCTTAGATCTGTGATAGAAGATTAAAAAAAAGCAATGGATAATACCAGCAGTAGTTATAGCATCATATGCAGCTTAAGGAAGAGAGTCAGTGCAAGATCTAATGGTATAAACAGAAAAGTGGGAAGAGGAGCACTGAACTAATGTGTAAGAAGAGGTGAAATAATATGTATTATAAATGGAAGAAAAAACAAAACCAATGAAGCTAATTTTTTTGCAGGTCAACTAAGGGAATTTGGGTTTCCTTAATTTTTTTCTGAAAAACTAAGTATACTGGAAAGTTGAAACTTCTGTTACTTCTTAACGTGATCTCTCTGATTGTAATTTTTTTAATGTTGACAATACAGTTTCATGGGTGCTGAGAACATTTCTGTATGGGCTCCTTTTGTCAACAGGAAAACTGCTGATGGTCCATGGTTTTATTGCCATGTGACATTTGGTTTTGGTGATACTTTTGGTGACTTAAATGGTTTTGGTGACATACAAGGGAGTGGAATTAAGGGAGGGTGGAATTCATAACATTATCATTTTATGATTTAAATTGGCAGTAGTGGTAAAGAGAAAAAGTAGCTTGGAAGAGAAGGCCAAATATCTGATAGTGTGATTTGTAGCACAAACAAAACTGATTTCATGCAACACACAAATATGATCATCACTTTACTAGGACTTGATGCTGTTAGAAATTCTGTGCTGATAACTTGGAATCATTTACTTCCAGAGTGAGGCGAGGACTGGTCCCCCTTCTTACCCCAATGCATTTCGGACACTGTATAGATCTTAGTATTAGGGGACCTCCCACAACTATTAAACCTACTTTCAGGTTGATTACTATGGTTTTTTTTTAGTTTGTGCTTGTAATTATGTTTGGATGCATGGGAATTCCACCCCTTGTACGCATGCAACCCGGAAGAACAGGGGTGAATATACCATGAAAGCCAGAGACAATGGTGCAAAAAAAATGTTTGAAATAACAAAGGAATCTTGAGAAGATTGGCTGATTGCTCCTGTCTCTGAAATCGAGTACTTGGGCCTCCGACCCAACAGCATTGGAACCTAGGCCAACTTGTAAAACTTTAGATATTCAGTATATTAAAAATTCTTTTTGATTTTCTAAACATATAATAATGTATCAAATGAGGTTTTTCCCCTCATTCCTACTTTTATGCATACAAAATTTTCAAATTAGAATCTAACTAACTGATATATATTAACAAGTTTTGAGTTTCCATTTAAATATTTGTTGTTCCTAAAATTATTGCACAAAATACAGCTAGTTCATAATTCATGAGAAGAAGTCACATGGGATATTTCAAGCCTTACTGGAGAACATCCATTTAGTTGCTACTGAAATGATGGCAGAAAAGCCTTAACCCAGCACTACAGGGGACATGATAAATCTACTAAACATAACATTAACAGTTACTTTATGTTAGCTATAAATTAACCTAACTCCACATACTTTTATAGTTGGCAGATGAAATACACAAATGATAAAATTCTCTAAAAGTTAACTTAAATGGTTATTAAAAGTAAATGGGTAATATCCTCAAAAAGGTGTCCAGTCTGGCAGCGATTCACCCACTGTAATGGTCAGCAGATAACTGATGCAGGTCACATTGCTTTCCCAAGACCTCCCCTAACCTTACCCACCACAAATCGCCCCACTCCAGCAATCCACATTGGTGGAAAAAAAATCATACTGTTATCTTTGGGGCAGACCCTGTACATAATTAACTCTGCCATTTATTCTGTCAAATACCTTACTGAAATCTACGATGTTTATACAAACATCCTGGCTATTTTCTATTTTTCTTTTTACCATTGGCCTCAATACCTATTTACCTTTCCCCTAACTATACCCAAACTTATGTAAGTAGCCATTTTCTCACGTCTCCATCATTTTGTTGATCAACCTCAGTGCTATTATTTGTCATATATGAAATGAAAATATATATAGCCCTCCCATACTACTGCTTCTCTCATATTTTAAGAAGGGAATTTAAACTTATTTAAGTCTACTAGCCTGGTAAGTGCTACAAATGAGCCCACAAAAAGTTTCTTCCACATTTTAATTACTCTAAAAGTAGTTTTGAATGGATTTTATTTATATTCACAGTCATCTCCCAATCTGGTTTACCTCGACCAACATTATCCTCATTGATGCTGTATCCTTTTTAAACATATTGGCTTTTTACTATAAGCTGCCTTAAGGTCTTGTACTTCCATCAATGCTTTCCATGTCAAGTCTACAATAGTGTGAACATTTCCCCAATTCCTTGGTTCTTTCACCTCGATGAACAGTGCAGATACACCTACTCAACCCAGTGTCTGTAAACTCTCCATATTATAACAATAGCCTACCAATACTATACCAAGGAGAGCAGTGATACATCCAAGAGGGAGGGACATACGGTTCCCCAATGTGGAATATGTTAGCATTTAATGAAATTAAAAATAAATAACCTAAATTTAAAACGTTCTGGGAGATGCTGCAGTAGTTACATAGGGCTCATAAATAACTGTGCACTGCAAAAGAGAAAACGATCTTTTAACTTGTTCCATTAATTATAAATTTGAAAGTATTTGTAACTTAATTTGATGATTACGAATGCATAAGAATAAACATCATATCAAAATACAATATAAATTTAATTAATAGAAATGGAAGGGACTTGGTTTTTTTATTATAGAAAATAAAACCAAAAACTTAAAAAGAAAAATGCTTCATTATTCAACAACTCATACATCATCTTATTAACAAAAGTCAATAAATATATTATAATAGGCATATTATTCACAAATAACAATTCATACATTATTTTTAATGAAAATTTAAAATGCGATCATACTGAATGCAATAAAGGTCCAAATTTAAAGTCACCATAGTACACCAAGATTTCTGACAGGTATGTATTGAGACTAATCATTAATGAAATTAACTGTAACAAAGAAGGATATTTGAGCGAGTGTTTGAGGCCATTGGGAAGGCTAAATGTATACCCCTAAAGAGTGGCCTTAATAAACTGTTTGAAAACAATCAGTAATCAACATACACATGATTGATGTTATCATTGTAGTAATAGTATGTCAGAGAAAAAAATAACAAGTAGTTTGATAATACTCTAGATTTTCTACCAATTAAAGATAGGCAAAACATATACATGTATATCTCTTGAGATCTGCAACAATGCATGCTCTGACTCTGCATTTTGATGGTATAGAATCCATCAAAAAGCCTTTCAAAAACAGCCACGCCAAACATCTCTGTAGCAGCAACAACAATCCATAATACAAACTTCTCTTGTTCCCAATCAATTTGAAGTGGTGTACATCATCCAACCGAGGGGCATCACAACCAAACTGAATGCATATAATACCACTTAATCATATGGGAGGAAACTGGGTCATGTGTACACCTTGGATACATGTAGGTACAAATATAGGTACTGTCGCCAGTAATTCATCTCTGGAATCTCAACTTTTGGATAACTTCCTTTTAGCTGCTGACTGCATTTTCTAACAACTCTAAGAGTCTTTTGATTTCCTTTCTGAAAAATGATTTAAGGAGTAAATTCACTGAATCTCACTCTAGAACATGATTTCATCAACAATTATCTGAAGCAATGAGAGAACCACATCATAAGCCTTAACAAAAGGCATGACTATGAAATGAATTCTTAAAAAAATTTTTGTTGGCCATAATTTTCAAAATATATTGCACATTTCTTATCATAAGCATTTATCAAAAACTTGATGATGTGTATTATGGTGTTTGTACATGAATTATTTGGTATTTTTGCATATAAAATGGAACCTTGCTTAACGAGCACATCCCACAATGAGTAAATCACATAATGAGCATAATTATTTTCCAAAAAATTACTTGCTTAATGAGCAACTTTTAATGTAATGAGTGATGAGGAGAGGAAGATTCCCTGAATTATTTGCATGCTTGCTGCTTCATGTTGTGTCTAGCACTCATTCCCCTAGTATCTTCGGGTCACCAGTGATCACACATTTAGCCAAAATTGTGCCCAAACACTATTTGTGACTTCTTGGGAAAAGTCTAATATCCCTTAAAAATGCCCCATAAGGAAAAATTGCAACCAGAATGCAATGAGAGTATAAAAATAAACAAGAATGAAAACCATTGAAAGTCATTAAAAAGGGAGAACAAGGTGTCAGCATGTCTAATCTAGCACAAACATGCAAATGGTCAACATCAACGATTTCCACCACCCTCAAGAACAAGGAAAAGATTTTGTAGATAGATACTTCATAGGGAGTGACAAAATTATCTACGCAACTTATGTATTTCCAATGATGTTGAAAGGTTGTCTCTCTCAACAGATAAATGAAAAGCAATTTCAAGGTTACAATATTAATGATAATATAATTTGTGAGAAGGCTTAGTGATTTTTGCCAGCCTAATTAAAAGGACACCAGGATCATCTATAGGCGAAGAGGTAATATTCAAGTGAAGCCGTGAGTGAATTGAGAAGTTTAAGAGAAGAACTGGAATCCACAGTGCCGTAAAGCATGTTAAAACAGCAAGCTCTGAATCAAAGCCAGCAGAGAACTTCATCATCTTCAAGAAGTCCATAGATTCCATGAGTTTCCTGCAAAAATGGGTTTTTAATGGTAATGAGATGAAGATGAAGTTTCTTGTGGACAAAATTTTGAAACATCAGAAAAAACAAATGTCTCCAGGCAGCCTTCTAGTATTAAAGGATTAGGATTTTATCATAAATAAAAAAATAATTATTTGTATTCTCTTTTATTTTCTAAAAATTGAATTCACATTTCCGGTTGGTTCATTCCATGATAGAAGAAAATATGAAGTTGTTTCATGAACCTAAACAATTTCTATAAAATTTTCTTTGCATACACCTTGTACATATTTTTTTGGCATGAAATGCATTACTGCAATTTAAATTAATTTATACACAAAAAATTGTTTCGCTTTGTTTTGGCTTCAAATGAATCATTCTTGTTATGCAAGGTTCCACTGTATTTTAAGGTAGTTTGTTCCGTACATTTAAATATGTTTAGCTTGGAGAGATTTACAAAAATAATGAAAATAATAACCATATTTCATAGAAAAAACTAGTCAATTTCAATCCCACTTATAAATACACCCATATTCATCAAACAGTCTGCATCCAGAGTCAAAGGATGTTGATTTTTGTTACTAGGATATACATATAAAATGGAATTTTCAGCAATTGATTGGCCATTTTAACAACAAACAGAGTTTCCTATCAAAATATTCAAGAATTGCACACTGAAAACCTTGAGTGCTTTCTGCACTTTTCAGTCAACTTGTGAAATATTTTTTTCATCACAGCAGCTGTGACAGAGATTACCTCATGAAATGGAATGCACTTGAGCTGAAGTACTTTGGTACAATCCCAAGAAACTTCAGAGCTGATAGTGTTCTAGGCTGGTTTCATCACGCTACAATGTGCTTGCAGCTAGATTTTAAATATTCAAACAATTTTTACGATGAATATGTGCTTGAATACAAATCATGGCATTCTTTAATAAGCAAAAAGGAGAAGAATATTAATAACTGGCTGTCACTTTTTGCAAGAGTAGAACCATAACTAATTTTTGTAACAATGAAGAACTAATACTTTCTGGCTAATTTCACTGTTTCTTCATTAAAACAGAAATGCATCTTACAATTGGAAATGGGTGATGAGAGAAGCCTATGGAGGACACCTACAAGAACAAGAGGTAAATTTACTGGGTACACCCCGAGACAACAGAGCTCACTGAAAATATATGCATTGAAGGAAATACAATGGGAAAGAATTACTGAGTAACCCCAAGGATGAACAATGACAAGCAAGCATTGGAATATTATGCAATGGACCATGACTGTGTTATGCATTGAATGTCAACACACATACATTTGAACTATCTGATGCTAAAAATATTTGAAGTATCCTATGATATAGGCCTGAAACAGTTAGAGAACACAATGGGTAATAATCATAAACAAGCAGGATGAATTTTTTTTCCATATATGCATGATAAAATTATTATTATCACCGGTAATGGAAGAGGAAAGAGTGGTGTAGTAAATGGCACCATCAATTGTTAAGAAGATATCTATCAAAAGAAAAAATATTAATATACAAACAGGAATAGCACAGACATAAGAAGTCAATTTAATCAGATTTAAATATATGTGGATGATAGGAGTCACAAAGAATAGAGGATTGGAGGCAAAGAAATATGTAGCCACCAAATAATGATGGAACTAAAAATAACATACAGGGATACAGATGAAGATATACTTCTAAGACTGAAGCTAATTGAGGATAATTTCAAGAAGAGAGAAATTAATTGGACATATCCTGATGCTTGATAGTTCACTGAAGACGATAATTGAAGGAAATATTGAGAGGAAGAATTAAACGGGAAGGTCAAGGACTAACTATAAGAAGAATGAGAGGGAAAATATCAGCACAAAGAGCTAAAAGGGAATGAGGATTGGTGGGAGACAGGATAGTTTGGAGAGTGGCTACAAACCAATCCTCAGATTTATAACTTGTAATGATGATTTTATAATGGCTAAATATTATAATCCAAAAACAACAGTACTCAAAAAATACTATTAAAATGCAACAATTTCAGAGAGTAAAAATCATTCGCCTTGACCGGGATGATGATTTTTACTCTCTGAAATTGTTGCATTATAATGCACACATAGCGGGTGACTCTGTTAAAGTTACTGTTAGAGTTTCTTGAAAATACTGTTAAAATTTTGCATACACTAATGAAAGAGAAAATGTACGAAATTCAAGAGAACAACTATACAGCATATATTAGCACAACTGAGCCTAGTATCCCTAACACAGAGCTAATGGCAATAATTACATTGTTAAATTTGTACTGATCGGTAGAAGGACGAAAGAAAAACAAGTTAACAGAAATAAGGCAGAACGTTTTCCATAGAGTGTGAACCGGAGTGGTTAAGTTGTTATGCTAGAGAGAAAATTCTAATGTTTTGGAAAATTAAATCACAGTACCATTAAGAAAAAATATGATAGTGCCTTGTCCTACCCTCTTCAGAATTTTACAAGAATGTGAAGTTAAAGCAAAAGGAGTGACTGAAATATTACGTCAACTTGGAATTATTTTTAGGTGAATTCATATTTCTATTTAAGGTACAGTATAACACTTAATAATATCTTATGAACATAAATACAAAAGAATGTAACTCCCCATTTATTGTAGTTGCTTAACTTCATAGCATAATCTACACATAAAATAAATCTCACTGTCCTTATTGCTAATAAACTCATTCTTTCAATGACACCATTTCCACTTGAAAACAAGAATATCTAATTTACCACACATATATTTAGGAACATATTATTTTAGGTTATTGTATAGTATGAAAGGATACACATTTTCTGATAGTTTGTATATGGATTTCATTGAGATGCCCAGCTCTTCACATTTGGCCATCAGCTGATACATTGACTGAAAAAATATTAGAAATGAATAAACCCAGCTCTAGTAACATAGACAGAGAAATTAGACATGCTAACTAATTTTTCCATTAAAATGTCCATAGGTTTTCTACTAGGCCAGAGATAAATTTTCGATGGAAAAACTTCAGTCGTGGACATCAAAGTCTTTAAGTAATTATTATTAAGAAATAACAGATATCTGGATAACATTTAATCTGCATAATAATTGATTCTTACCTACACAATGTCGTACATTACAGCTATTAATGTTAATTTTTTGTCTTAGTAAGCTAGGGAGTGAAGTAACCCGCAGTAAGGAGAAGAGAAGCTCACAGTGTGATTAAGTCCCTTCATTTGAAAGATTACTGTGCCCAGCAAATCCCTGATGAAATAATGGCTGTTTATAGAAATGATAGCCCGTCATATGACACAGTCAAGAGGTGGAAAAGAAATTTTCAAACTGGCCACATGTCCTTCACAGACGATCAAAGAAGTGGAAAGCCATCACTCATGAATGATGATGCTTTATCATATTAGAATGAAGAGCAACCATCCAGATGATCTTGAATGACACTGATCTTAGTTATCATGTGGAATATCATTCACAAAGAGCTGCAAATGTCAAAGATTTCAGCTTGCTGGGTTCCACAACTACAAACTCCTTTTCAGAAGCAAACACTTGCATTTGCTTCGATCATGCAATGACATTTTTGCTTCAATGCAATGACTTGCATTAATGACCATGGCGTGACCAGCAATCAAAGCAATACGGCTTTGGAATTTTGCTACATCCACCTTATTCTCCCGATCTCATCACAAGCAACTTTTTCTTATTCCCAGTACTCAAAAATCCAATGCAGGCTTGGAGATTTGACAACACAAATTATGTCATTCAAGAGGTGAAAAAATTTCAAGTTTACCTATTCAGTAATTTCATTTTTTCCATACAATTATTCATAATGAAAATGGATAACAGGATTACTATTATTATTATTATTATAGAAAATCTAGTGGTTAAGTCAGATTTTGATGCAAAAAGCTGAGTTCTACAATGATAGCCTTCGAAAGGTCAAGAAATGAGAGGAGAAATGTATCACCCTGGATGTTGACTATGAAGAGAAGTATTAAGTATAACAAATAACAATTAACCTTCCATCACAATTACTTTTTTTAGTAATAATGAAAAGTTTACGATATCCCCCACATTTGTCAGCATCATTACTTAAATTTTCATTTTATTTAGTAATTTCAGAGACAAAATCACTGAGAAATTTCTTCCTGAAAAGAATTTACATAAAAGCCACTTTTTTAATGGATTTCATTTTTCAATTCAATGGTTTTCAGTTTTGTGAAAAATTCTTGATCACCGATAATTTCATTGATTGATACCTGATAATTTCACCTATGAGTCAAAACACATAGTAGTGCAAAAATATTTAGTGTGAAAAAATACAAAGTTACTCATTCAGTGATTTCATTTTTTTATATGCAATTATTAATAATGAAAATGGATGACAAAATTACTCCTATCATTATAGGTAATCTGGCAGTTTAGGCAGGTTTTGGATGGGCACAACCACCAAATAAATATCTTGTCATTCCTAACGTGGGTCGCAGTGGTCCAGTGGGTAGAGCATTGGACTACTGACCGGAGGGTCCCGGGTTCGATTCCTGGGCAAGGCACTCTGGGCACCTGCAGCTCCACCCAAGCTAGTTGATTTTTCAGGTACCAGATCTTCCCAGGAAACCATAACCGGCACAGGGAAAGGAACTGGCCCCCCTACCCTGATATGTGAATATTCACATGCCGTCGGGCTTAGCTCTACCATCACCTACTAAAAACTGACTAAAAACCGATCTTCAGGTTGATTACTGTGTTTATGGTTTATGGTCACTCCTAACAAAATATGACCCAACATCCTCCTCTACACAGGCCTTCATCTCCATATACTTCCTTCCTCCCTTCATTCCATCTGACATCACTATACTATTTCTGCCCCATCCTCATTTTCCCAACATTCTCCCCTCTATTCCAGTCTTCAACATCCCAATGCCAATCAATATGTTCTGCCCCCATTTCTCCGGTCTCCTTATGATTTCTTGCAACAATACCCTCTCCTCCTTCACCAAACCTAGCACTTCCTTATTTGTTTTCCTTTATGTCCCCTGAACTTTCTCCATCCTTCTCCACATCCAGAATTCAAAAGTCTCCAATCTACACCATCCTGCTCCAATGACCATGTTTCTGCACCGCACAACTAAGGCCTATTTAAAAGTATTAATCAGCCTTTATTTAACATCCATACTCAAAGCCCTGGTCATAAATTCCTTCTTCCTTGTGAAAGCCTCTTTACCTAGTGGAATTCTTCTACTTATGTCCCTACTACTTTGACCATTTTAGTCCAAAACACTGAAAGTTATGTTAACTGTTCCACGAGCTCTAGTTTTTGTCCTCCTATTTTAATACTTACTGCTTCCCTCTTCATAGAAAACTAGCATACCCATTGTTTCATTTATATTTATTTTCATCCTATAGCTACCACAATGAATTACCAACACACTCAGCGATGCCTTGGCTGAGTGACAAACTGAAAGCTTGGCCATCAACAAACCTAACTGATTTTATGAATTCCTCGGAGGACTTTCAGCAGGATTACCGTTATTGAAATTAATATTTCATTAGTACTAGGGTAGTTAGAATGGTTCCCAGAATCACCACCAGATGTCAGCACTAACACAATGAGTTTCCTGCATAGTTATAGGTAATGATTTGAGAGTGCTCTGGGAAGAGATCTGTGGTGTAGATGACTTTTTGTTGATGTTCCAGTATAATGATTTGGGAAAATGAAAAAATTGAGAGTCAAGCAGTGATTACACACTTCAAATATTTCGTAAGGAAAGGTATGAAAACAGAAGAAATTTATGCAGACTTGCAGAACACTCTGGGGGATTCTGCTTCTTCATAATCCATCGTTGCCATGTAGACATATGACTTTAAGTTTGGTCGAGATAGCTTAGATGTTGATCCACATGGTAGTTGGACAAAATGTACCACTACCTTAGAAATTATTGCAAAAGAGCATGAAATGGACATTGAGGATTGTAGACTGAAAGTACGAGAAATCACTGAAGCTGTAGGGATGTCATCTAAACCGACACATCACACTTCAACAGTGGTACTGGATATGTGGAAATTATCTGCTACAAGGGTGCCACGACTCTTGACGCAAGATCACAAACACATCAGAATGGAAATTTCAGAACAATGTTGGGCAAGTTTTAAGAGCTACCAACAAGATTTTCTGCATTGGTTTGTGACCACAAATGAAACTTGGGTCCACTACTATACCCCAGAGACAAAACAGTAGTCAAAGCAGTATAATCATATTGATTTAGCACCACCAAAGGAAGCAGATATGATACAGTCAGCTGGAAAGGTGATGGCTTCAGTTTTCTGGGATGTGAAATGGATTCTGCTGATAGATTATTTTCCCACTGGTCAAACTATTGCTGGACATAACCAGGTTAACTACCTGGAACAACTATCAAAAGATACACAAAATGAGGAAGGAAGAAAGTCATCTTTCATCAAAACAATGAACATCTGTACACAAATGTCATTGCAAAGGAAAAATGATGTTGATTAAGATACAAATCGTTGCCACACACCCCCTTAATCCCCTGATTTGGCTCCATCAGATTCCCACCTCTTCCCTAGGGTCAAAATTTTCCTCCAAGGATGAAGATTCAAAGAAAGAACCAACAGCTGAAGTAGATGGGTATTTTCCAGGCCTGAAGGAATCTAATCTTCAAGATAGGATCAAGACATTGGAACACTGTTGGACCAAATGAATACAGGGAAACTACAATGAAAAATAAAAAAGTTTCACCGAGGTACATTATGCATGAAATTTACAAACTATGTTTTAAGCACAGAATTATCAATAGAAAGAATAACATAGGAACATCAAACTTTAGGTTAAACCTGAGTGTGACATATTATAATGCTATATACTCATTAAGTTTTTAACTCATTATATGCCAAGGATACTAAACCTTTCCGCGAATCCGAGTGAACAGCTATATAAATAAGACACTACTTTTAATGGAACATGCAATAATATGAGACTTTGAAATTAAAATGTTTCTTTCAATATTGTTGCCATTTATTTGAGCCCCTCCTAAGTAAAATAGCACAGCCATACATGAGAAATAATGGATTGATAAGTTACAATTCCTGGTTTTATTATTCCATAATCACAGTCCAACAGGTTAAATACCTTTATATTTGAGTCAACTGCATCACAGGTTTTACACACAGCATCTCGGTACGTTTCCAAACAGTCAACAGTTAGAGCAGACACCTGAAAATGCAAAATAGAAAACTTTCAAGCAAGAAAAATGGTGAAAGTGCAAAAAAGTGATAAATTAATGCAAAAATAATGAAGCCTAATTTAAGTACCCCTAATTCACAAAAGACTTTTAGAAACAGGAAGTCATTAATGCAGATGCTAGAATGACTTCTGGGATACTTTGGATTTCCTAGGTAAAATAAATTATGTATTCACCAATGATTTTTTTAATGACACTTTGAAAAGTTGAAAGTTACATGCACATCAGAATATTGGTTTAATAGTACCTGACACAAGACAAAAGGTACATGTGTGAAACATTAAGTGTGTCTATTAGAAAGTGGAAAAAGGGAATGATAGCATAATGTCAAAACCTCATAAAAACAATGAAAAATTCTATATTCACTTCCAAAATGAACATGGACATTCAGTGAAAGACTACATACTATTGGAAGAAGCTGACAAGCCACCCACGTAAGTGTGGCATCATTAATCAATTTTCCAGAACAGTGGAAGAGGAAAAGGAAGTAGAATTATGACTTTCTTTATTTTCGAAACATTTACACATGACTTTAACATTTATCATCACCTGTGAATTGAATTGTAGATCCTTTAGTAGCAGGATAATTACAAACCAGATATTTGCTCTCACAAAGCTAAGCTGTTAGCCCAAACCAGTGGACCGAGAGTAGCTCTGGTAAAAAGATAACCAACAAAAGCACCTGTCTTTACAAAGCAATGGACAAATGAGCAATTTTTGATGAGCCTTGCAGCAGGTTCTGGAGTGCTCATTTATGCATGAAGAGTGGAATCAGCATTGTTATTATTTGTGTCAAAGGAATCAACAAATGCATCCTAGAATATGCTCACTGAGAGCAGCCACCCACATAAGTGTGGCATCATTAATCAATTTTCCAGAACAGTGGAAGAGGAGAAGGAAGTAGAATTATGACTTTCTTTATTTTCGAAATACTTAAATATGACTTTAACATTTATCATCCCTAATGCAGCAAATGCCCAGATATTATTGCCGACCCCAGTGGTGCTTGGGTAACATCCTTGCCTGCCAACCCAGAGGTCGCGGGTTCGATTCCCCCCTGGGTGGTTTTTCCTACACCTAGGGCTTGAGTGTATGTAATTGTAATGTTATTATATCAATGTTTAAAGTCTAATGTAAAGGCCGAAGTGCTATTTTTGAACTAATGACAATTAAATAAATATTAAGTCTCTGGGAAAATTCCATTTCAGTCATTCCTGTTGTTAGTAACAGACTCTGGAACTAATGAACAAAATTGCATTGAAAAGTAAACTTACAATATGTAGTATTTAAACAGAAGAAATATACTACTTTGAGTTTTACTACCCTCCATCTAGGCGAGCAGAGTAGATTACAATAACCTTTTTTCAGGTCACTTGAGGCTATCAATGTGCCAAAAGCCAGAGATTGTAAAGGTCATCTTCAGGCTATTTCGTTTTTTTATCTTCAGACAACTTTCAACACCAAATATCAATTTGATGTTCATGCAATGAAATCCAAAATTACTTAGAGAAATCAATCAGCACCACTTCAGTTTGATATTTCAATTTCCTATCTTAACATCTTATCCCTTTATAGAGTTAATCATTTGAACCAAATGTTAGACCTGTCTCTGTTTGCTCAAGGATATGTAAACAGGTGTTTATCCTTTTGATTTAACATTTCTCTGCTGTGCACCATCACATATCCACGTCCATGCAAACTTGGATAGTAATGCAAATTTTAAGCTTAACAAATAATTTATTAAAGTTATCAAATCAAAGCATTTACCTCATATTGTCATGGAAAAGCCTTATAAATATGGGATAAAATAAACAAATCATAGTCCTAGCTGGCAGAAGCACATTTCCTTGATTATGTAAACTCATTCTGCTGCATCCCCAGTACAGTTTACCTGAAGGCATGGTATGACCAACTGACCAACATACCTTCTGCATATAGCAATTTATGACTATGTATCATGATGATTTTCCATAGTCATTCTGATTCATACTGTTTTTGGTCCAGGAGTTCATAAAATAATTGAACAAAATACAGAATAAAATGAGATCATATTCCAAAATAACCAACCATGAAATGTGAGCAGCTTCAAGAAAAGTATATACTATTTATTAATGGGATCAGAAAATTCTTGCTGATGTTCCTCCCATGACCCTGTTGGTATACATTAAGGTATTAAATTTCTCTGAAAATGCTAAGGGATGAATGAACTTAACACATTTTGTCTCAACAATTGATAACACAGAATTCTTGAATATTATTTGCGACAATCATTCATCTCTATCCATTCACCAGGGGCTTAGCTCTGAGAGATTAGAACCAATATATATTGGAAGAAGGTTAATCCCAAGTTTTGATGTCATTGCTGTAAAAATCAAATAGTTAAGACTCCTTCTAGGGCAAAATAAGTGAATTCCTATGGATATATCCTCATTCTTTTAATGGACATATACACATTATTTTTGACAGAGAAGCATTTAAGTTCCTGCGATTAATGCTGTTCTATCTACTTAGAAGAAGTTACATATATTTAATGTAATTATTTCCCCTTTGCCAAAGTGCATAGAATAATTCATGAATACTCTGCCCCACAAATGTTCATATAGCTACTATTATTTATCCCAATCAATAAAAAGCCTCTTTTCTTCCTCCTTATACTCCCATTTCCTTACATTTAACCCTTCTATTATGATGAGTAACATTCTAATACCCATCAAAACTATTCTTCACCCAATTTTCTGTATTCTTTTGATTCCATTTAGCAACATCCTATCTTCTTCTAACACATTGAAAATTTTATCCCTAGTCTTCTTTTCTGTACATTTTATTTTCTTCATTATTCTCCAAACCCTTAACTGAGAATCATTTAACTGCCACTTGCACTCCTGCCTCAAAGACCAGGTTCCAGATTAAATCACTATGCTCATGCATACAATTTTACTACCTACACTTAAAGCCTTCAATTGCCATATCAGTCATAAGTTCCCTTTACTGCTAATGCTCTTTCCATCAATAAAATTCTTCTTGTAATATCTCAGCTACTGCTTCCATTTTACACCAAATTACTTCCAAAATCATTCCCCTTCTTGCGGTTATTCCTAACAACTTTAATTCTGAACATAGCCTTCCCACTTCTTAAGAAAGTCAGCACTTTAATCTTCTCTCACACTTCTTAGATCCCTCCTGTAAGGCATTCAACAATAACAGCAACCCTTGGCAGTTTGACTAATTATTACTTGATCCCATGTAGGTCTAACTGATTTAATCACCTCAACATCCATTTCCAGTCACCACTTCGGTCCTTGCCATGCTACTATTAACATTGCCTCAGCAAAAAAGTTTAAAAACATTGCTAATGAACCTCTCTTATTTCCCTTTCTTTCATTTTCTGCCCAATCCTCCATATGCTACTTTTACTTGTTCCTTCAAATTCATTTACAAGTTTTAACAATTTTTATATTCTACTCATCAACTCCTATTTTCTGCAAAAATGTCATTAGATGAAATGAAACTTCTTTCCGGAAAATTATTTAACAGTGGTTGTGAGAAGTTTAAGGTGACTGACTGCATAGGGAGGCTTATGCACACATCACTATAATTCTTTCATCAATCAATTGCCCTAGAGCTCCAGCCCTCTGAGTCAAGGAATAGCTTGAATTTTTAGTGGTACATAATTGTCTATTAACCAACATGTTCATTCCTATGAAATGCTTGACTATGGGAACTACTACAAATCTGGCTACTAAAGGATGAAGGCGGAATTTTATAACTACAATTCTGCCAATGTAAACATCAATATTATACAAATGTGTAATATTTATAAATGCACTTTAAAAGTATACTTACACTATGTAGTATGCCGGCCAAATTTTCCGTGAGGGTATCTACTGAGGTAGCAACTTTTCTTGCCTCAATTTCTAAATCATTCAATACATTTGAGTCTATAGTGGGAAGTTGGGGAGTCAAAGCTTGCCTGTACAGACTGGGTGTTGAACTTCTTGATGCAGGAAATGCGATTGGTTCTTAATTTTAAGAGAAAAGAAAAAGTTAATTTGACATCATTTGCACTCCACAATGAATTCCAGTAATTACCGAGTAATATAATGCAGCTTAAGTAAATACATCAATTTAACAACGAAAAGAGAATGACCGTCGTGCCCCTGCAATAATACCTATGGCAATGATGATCAAAATACAATACTTCCGAAAGACTTCAATTCAAAAGAAATCATATTGGCAACATCTACATCTAGAGGAAGCTGGTGCATTTTAAGTTAATGAATTCAAACAATCTTAATCAAATTCTTATTAATAGCCAACTTCGTGGAAAAGATTTACATTAATCAATTTAACACACTAAGGTAAGTTAGTTACCATTCCTACTGACAGGACTAGATAACTTTATTTTTGTTTCCAAGTCTTCGGCAACGAATAACACCATATCCCCTTCTTGCGAAACAGTTCCTTCAAGGTGCAAATTTTCTAAAGCTTTGGTGAAAGCACTACCACTGCCACTATCAAATGACCGTGGCAAATCTAACTTATCAGGCCTTCTGCCATCCCCTTCGAAAGTCCTCTCAGAAAACAAATCATGACTATCGGAGTGAATCGATGTGGTTTGTGAAATGAATGCTGGGTTTATATCAAAGGATCTATCCACTGACAGAGATCCGTCTGGGGGCGAGGGTTGAGAATCGAAAGAAATTTCAGAGTACGATGCCGTCATCTCATGCAACTGCGAAGTATGAATATCATAGCATTATGTCACAGCATAAACAAAAATATAGCTTTTCAATGAAATTTCAACACATTTATAAAGCACTAATGTAAGCTAATTTAACCTAATCCTCACCCTGTCTTCATCGAGATCAACAGGAGGCAAATCGTCGGTGGTTGGAGATATTGTCTCTAATTTCCCCGTCAAATCACTTTCCGGGTTTAAAGGTTTCAACTCGCTGTCAGCGATATAACTGACACCACCTACTTCTTTCGCCATCTCAAAGGACTTATTCCACAAAACACTGTGGCATATTTTAGTTTCACTATGATAAACAAGCACACAACAGATTGCTCAGCAAGCTCAATGTCTGCTAACATCGATCCAAGAAAAGTCTATCGAGATCGAATATGAATCGACAGTTGCGACCGAATAGTGCTTATTTAAATCTTCTTTAAAATTCCGCATTCCGAAAATATGCATTATTTTGCTAAAGGGGTTTTTAATAATTAGTATATTCTGTTTTAAATTTAACAAATGGTTGACTGAAAGCATTCACCAATAGGTCGTTCTTTTACGAGTATCGCATAAAAGAATAAAACTGCATTTAATACATGAATTCTTAGATGCCGAATCAAATTCCAAGTTAAAATCCCAGAATTTCCCCTTTGAATTCTTTATCTTTGGGCTTTTTCATTTATTTCCGATAAGAAAAATACTATGAATAAGACGTAAACACTGGAAAGTCTGTTATTATCTTCACAAATGTCTGAAAGTTTGCTAAAAAACTGCAATTTGCGCACAAATTTTGGATTTAGAAAAAATTACACGCATGTCAAAATTATCACATTACTTTTTATCTTGCCACCTATACTTAACCTAACGCTTTTGATAATATGGTAGAACGTTCCAGTAACTTGTACATCTACATAAGTACCCTGCGAGCCACCAAAAAGGTGTGTGGCAGGGGGTACTTTTGCCTTTCGTCAATGATTCCTTCCTTTCTCATTTGTCATTAAAAAAATATGACCCAAATTTTTTTAATATTTTCGATGTCTCTAGGAGGCGTCTGTGTAGATGCGACTGGATCCCCATACCCTCTCCAGTGGAAATGAAGAAAATGCTGGAAGCCATTCCATTGCACCTACCAGAAGTATTCCACCAGGTATCACAAACCCCAAAACTTGATAAGAAGTTGCCCAAAATCTAAGGAAGGAATTGTATGCAGAGTTGTTTCTTAGCATGAACACACACCAAGACAAAAATATATATCGTCATAAGGTTTCAAAAAAATTGGAAGTTGTCGCTTACCACATTTGTACTTTTCTATTTAAATTTCATTTAGTAAAGCTACAGATTAAGAATAAACTTTGAAAAGCTGGAGAAGTGGTACTAATCAGAGACTGATCACCATTTGATGACTGAAGAAGATAGTATCTACGCATGTACACCACAGCAGTAAAGTTGCTGTATATAACTGCAAGCTCTTGTTGCAAAACATGTCAACAACTACCTTAAAAATGGACATTTTTGTGGATAGCATACTCTGAGAAAGACCATTTCCAATTCTCATATCGATTTCCCAGGGTAAAAAAGTGGACATTAAATTTTCTTAACACATATGTGGTAATCCAGTGGTTAGAGTATTGGAAAACAGAATGGCCGATATTTAATTCTTGTGTATGCCACTGGGCAATCTCAACGTCACACAAAATGTGCAATTTTTCAGATACCAGAACTTCCTGGAAAAACATAGGTGGTCCAGAAAAGTGAACTGGTCTCCCTACCATGTGTAAATTTCATTAGCTGCTGGCCATAGTACTATGTTGATTGATACTAGGCTCAGGTTGATAACTGTGGCAGTATATTATAAGAGTGAATTGAAGTCATTCGATGGAAAACTTTGAATCAAAATCTTGGATTGGGCAAACAAATGATCTTTTGAACCACTGAAGTACAGTTTAATGGGCAGCTTTGTTGAATTTAATGGTTTTTCACACCCATAGGTGAGAAATCAATTCCATTTTTCCTTATCCAACTTCCTTCCACAAAAGTGCAAATTATTTCATGATATTTCTTAGACAGAAACATTACAACTTTTTTACATGTAGTATGGAAGTGGTGACAATGTAAATTTTGCAAGTCTATTATAGTACATCAATACAGTAACATTGTTAAGATGGGAGAAAAAATAGCTACAGCATAGATCCTCAAAAAATTGGTTGGACTTACAAAATTCATCGCTCCACATTTTCTTAAGATTAACCCGATCATAAGGAGTTTCCTAGAAATTAAAATATACATTCCTGTTAAAAAAAAAGGGATACTTGAGTTCGACCATTATTTTACCAAGCACTTTTGTGTACCATTGTTACATAGGTTAGCATAATTAAAATGGAACGTCTAGGGCATTATAATGGGGATGAAGCAGGGCGGACAGCTTGGAGAGCTGCAACAAACCAAACCTCATATTGATGACACACAATGATGGTATGAATGTTATTATTCCACTTCTGAGCTGCATCTGTAACATGCATATAAGGTATCAACAAGTAAAAAATAGACATGGCAATACCTTACATTTGTCTGATAAAAAAGGCAATATTTCTAATGATTACTCACATGAAATCAAATGTTTGAAGTTTTTATGGAAGATGCATGGAAAATTGAGAGTAAGAAGAAAAAAAAATTAATATTAATTATTGGCCCCAAAAAGAGCAGGATAGGCTGCCATTTAATCTGAACTTTTCTCCCAATAAATCTTTCATTGAATACATGTCCCATCACACTTATGCAACCAATCACAGAGCACATATTGACTAAAAGATAATGATCCATGAAGTCTCTAGTTAAAATGTCATTTTAATAACAAAGTTTGGAGAAAAAAGGAAACAGTAACATTACATGACTATATCACCAAAATTATAATGTTGATCTAACCATCCAAGTTCAGCTCCTAATAATGTATAACTACAACGCACTGTCTCCCTTATTGCTATCATGTTGACTGTTGAATTGAATTATATAGAGAATAACTTAGAGTATTGAAATGGGTATTGAACAGGACCTTGTATAAATAAAGTTTGATATAGTGTTTCCCCCATTGAAAGAGCACATCATGTTAAAAGTAATTTCCACCAGTCACTGTATTTCAGTAATTAGATGGAAAGTACTATCATCCAAATATCTTCAAATCCTCAAAATTTTAGCAGATGGCTCAATCACTGGGCATGGTCCTATGCCTTGCAAATTAATGAAAAGAATTTATCTTGACCATCCAGTTTTCAAGTGAAGAATCATTGCTCTTATAACTTATGTTTACAAAATAAATCAAAAGGAAATATATGCCAACAGACATGGAGAAATGCACATGTTAAAAAAGTAGAATAAAATTTCCTAACACTTACACAAAACAAAAAAATGTAATACACATTCGTTGAAATGTTACACCAACAATTTTGCTTAACATTGCCTTCATAATTAAAAACAGTATTGTATTAAATGGATTATCATAGAATTCAGTAGTCAAGTAGTGCAGAGCAACTGACTGGGGGGCCTGAGTTTGATTTTGGTCATCAACTATGGACACGCTCCTCTTCACTCAAGCTATTTGGTTTTGCAAGTATCAGATCTTCCTGGAAAACTACATGTGGCAAAAGAGAAGGAACAGGACCCCATTCACCCATACGTGAATTTCACACAACAATGCACTTAATATTAGGTGGGCTCCAACATAAGCTATCAAAATAACTATCAGGTTGATTATTGAGGTCACCATATGAAAGACTAGGGCTGAAACTGAAGCATTCAAGGTAATTTGAAAGAGAAGTATCTCTGGGAGGGTCACAATTTTCTTTACATGGCTTGCAAAGTGAATCTGCAATTTCACAAAAATTTACTTTGACAAAATTATACTGCTGTGACAGTGGCAAAGGAACATTAGAAAACTAATCTTAGAAATATGAAATCAGGCCAGGAATGCTTGAGATACTGTGGTCGGTCTGTCACAAAGCCATAGGGAGCAATGGGATCCAAATATGGAGGGGGTGTGAGAATGAATCACAAAGAAATTCCTCCAAGGTGTAAATCAATTGCCATTTATTTTTATTAAGCATTTGCTACAATACATTAAAGGAAAACATTGCGGAATTCACGCAGGGTGAATACATTTATAACATATTAATGGTCTGTCTCATATAAGGAGTCATACTCGAATCATCAACTGGTAGATGGTTTTGCATATCCAGATTTTTTTGGCACACCAATCATGCACTACTATAGCAGAAAGACACATAGATAAATGTGTACATACGTAACATTTAAAAAAAAATCCATCTTTAAAAGTAACATTATACAGTGCAAAACATCATGGAGTACATAACATTTACACTACTATAGAGCCCATACACCTGGTCAAGGTTGCCAAAGAGAGAACTGAATGGGAGTAGGGTATGGCTTCCCACTGGTAGAATACTTTACTGTCCATTAACACTCAAATTTTATACGATCTGATTGTCCAAAATCACTTTAGGACACATTTTTTCCCATAAGCAAAAGATTATATGCTGGAATGTGAGTTACAGTCTCTTCAATGTTTCTATCAGCCATAAATTTAGCAAGATTTTCAGGTTAATTTTAAGATAAAAAGGTTACAAAATTATTTTTTCATATATGAAAATGACCCCTATCCCTCTTACAGAATTTCCCCTTTCACTACTGATGGAGTTTGAGTGATTAGTTTGGCTGACAAGAACTAGGTCATCTTAACTAGGGGGCAAGGTGGTTAATAGGATAACATCTAAGGCTTATCCTCTATACGATCTATAAAATGCATAAGAATACACAGCATAAAAAATACAAAAATATATAAAAAATTTAAAAAAAAAAAGGAACTTATCTCCTTTTCATTATAGAGATTAAGCTAAAAACATACATGAAAAAATGCTTCATTACTCAAGATTTCATACATAAACTCTTAAACAAAATCTAATGAATACACTATAACAGTCATATATGTGTTATTGTTTTACCATTTCAAATACAAATAACTAATAATGTAATACACTTTGCTTCAATGAAATTTTGAAATATGAATATACTGCATGCAATCAAGGTCCAAATTAAATGTTGACATTTATCACATGTAATGACACCGAGTGTATATGGGTTTACCTGCGCCAATTAAGGATACTTGAAGAGTTTTTTGGATATACAGAAAGCTCTAATGAGTTAGCTATACATAGGAGAAAATGTTAATACACAGGTATACAGTCAACTGTCCATTTATCTGTATCAGATGAACTACAATACAAGTAAGGAGAATGCCCCTAAACAATGACCACGCCAAAGTGATTTTAAATCATTTATAATAACACACATCAGATTACTAATGACTTCAGTATAGTGACAGTATGACACGAAAGAAAGGAACCACATATTAAGTGCAACAACTCTAGATTTTTCTACCAATTAAGGATTGGTACAAGACATATATCTCTAGAGAGCTGCAATAGTGCATGCTCTGATGGAATTTAAATGGCATAGAATCCATCAAAATAACTTTTTTAAATAGCCCAATCAACCAAACGTAAAGAAGGCTGTAGTATCCAAGCCCCCTGCTCGCAAGTAATATAAAATTGTGCCATCCCACCAATGGTTGTGGGATTCAAATTGAATACACAAAATTTAATCTAAATCAGATGGACAATATTGAAAATGTGCATTCATCAGAACAAATTAAACAGGAGAAATAAAAAAAGTAGATGCAAATCCACCGCTCCAACATAAAATATCAGCTAACTTTCACTTAGCCACTGACCACTTCTTTGATCAACTCCAACAACATGACTATGTTCGTTCTGAAAATGAATTAAGGATCAAATACACCGAATATCTCTCAAAAAACTACTTCTTTAAAAAGTACCCTAAAAATAATAACCATTTTTCAAAAAGTTAGGAATGTATTATCATGTTTGTATGTAGACTAAATTTAATATTTTGGCATACATTTCCAGAAAAGGTATTTTCTCAATTTAAAAATATCCAGCTTGCAAAAATTGACAAAAATAACAATGATGATTCATAGAATGAAGCCAGGTTATCTCAATTCCACTTTTAAAAATTAACAACAACATTCTTCAAACAACCTCTTCCCACAGTCAGAGGGTGCTACATTTTCTACGTGGGTGTGTAAGTGCAATAAAATTGTCACATTTGCCAGAGTAGAACCAAAACTACCCTTTGTAACAGCGAAGAACAAATAATATCACACTACTTTCACTATTTCATCATAAAACACAATCGCAGCTTACGATTGGAAGTGGGTGATGAGAGAAGCCTGTGGAGAAAGCCTACATGAACAAGAAAGAAATTTACTCAACACATCCCAAGCCACCATATCTAACTAAAAATATCCATTGAAGGAAATACAGAGGAGAAAAATCTACTGAGATATCCAAAGCATAAATTAAGACAAGCAACTATTGGATTATTATGCAATGGATAATGACCATGTGTGTCTAAGAATTTCAATGAACAAACATGTAAACCTATCCAAGCAAAAAATATGTAGCATCACATGATCATGGGAATCCTCTGCTCAAAGAATATAAGGTGTGGAATTCACAACAAATTTCAGTCAGACACGCCGGTCGTAGATCACTTGGCTACTAACTGAAGGGCCATGGTTCTAATTACAGGCATGCCTACGGGCACCTTCAGCTAAAAACAACCTGTGTCACCCTTTAGGTACCATATTTTTTCCCAAGAAACTATTTGAGGCACAGGGAATCAGTACCAAATCAAATATCCTAATTTGTAAAATTCATTAGTAGTTTGGTTAAGTAGTAGGTGTGCAAAATCCTAACCTATCAAACTGATCATCATGTATATTGCTGTTTTTTCTTGATTGATTCAATACTTAAAGAAGATCAAAACAAAATTTCCTTCAATATGTGCATTAAAAAATATTAAGATCATCAGCAATAGAAGAAGCAGGATAAATATAGAAAATGGAATAGAAATGACAAAAAATGCTCATCAAACGAAACAAATATTAATTGCTACAAGGAATACGGCATAAAAAGAATATTGGAGCCTGTGGACGTGTATTGATAAAGACGAACAAAGAAAATAAATTTGAAAGAGAGATATACAAACAATGACATTGAAAAGAGTGAAGCATCAGAGGTCACTTCTAAGAAGAGGAAAATTAGTTGCACATATCCTGAGGCATGATACTTCACCAAAACCAATAATTGAAGGAAACACTGAGAGGAAGAATTACATAGGAAGACCAAAAAAACAACACCACAAGGAGCTAAGAGGGAATGAAGATACTGGTAGGACAAGAGATGGTTTAATAAGCTGCTAATGACATATGCTTCCATTAATAACTAGAAATGATGATTTGGAATTGGCACATATTCAAATCAAAATAATCAACTTCTCCATAAAAGCTGTTTCAATTTAGCATTGTTTCTTACCACCTTTTTCAATGGTTGTACACCATATTGCATGTCAAATTACAGTAGTTTGCAGATAAAAAACAGGGAGGGACAATTAAACCTAATTATTGTCACTGAAAAGTTTATTAAAACCATTAAATGCTATAAAAGAAGCTATAAACCATTGGATAGTCTTATCATAACCAATAAGAAACAAGCTCTGACAATCACATCAATTTCAGAACACATTATTTCAATTGATAAACACAATGAGAAAATGCAAGAGAAGTATAGATAAAGCTATGAATTCATTAGCACTGCAGACTAGAGACTACAATTGACTATATGTAATACACTTGCTAAAAAATGTTACATGCTAAGTCTGAAAGGATACAGTTGGACCGGCAGCTGAGAAATATACTTGATCGTAATCCCCTGCTTTTCAAATTTGTCCATTACACGACAAATCGACTGAAAAATAAATATTAGAAATCATAAGAGTTAACCCTGATAACATAGCCAGAAAACCCGGGGAGAACCCACAAGTGTAGAGACAAACATAGGCAGGCAGAGTCATTTCCAATATTTTTCCATGAAAATGACCCTGGGATCCTATTTAGGCCAAGGGTAAACCAAGCATGGAACACTGAGAACTTCAGCGATTGACAATAAAATATTGACCAAAACTAGCATAATCTGGTACATATTACGAAAAGACTTGGTCTAAACAATACCATAAATCATGCTAAATACATTTCAGCAGATATCCAATGCATTTCACTTATTGAAATTTATTTAATATTTCATTAATAATTCGAATTTTCAAGGAATTCATTGCTACAATAATTCTTCCATCACACGCTGCATTTGACCTGCTATAATTTTCTATGGACTTTTGGCCAAAGGAATAAGATACAATATTTATGGCATTGGCACTGAATTGTGTAACAGAAGTGGAGGAACCAGTCAGGCAAACGATTGTATAAGAATCATGCTGGAATACATGAACGCTCCTTCTCCCTGAGGGCAGTTGTTAAAACTGTCAACTTCTCCACAGAGGGTCTGGCTTCCATGGAGGTACATGCACACTCATACTATGCCTGTGCCAAATGAGTCTAGGAGTCCCCTTATATGACATGACAACAGCCCTGATGACACAGGCTATTAAGTTGGTTCAATCACAGGTAATTCCCTACAAAATTTATATTTTTAAACATACGCTTTGGAGTTAAATTAATATAATTTTATTATCAATAGCTACCCTCCACCAATTTTTTCAATTATGAATAAATTCATTATGAAACATTATCAAATACCAGGGTGAGTTCTGTGAAAATCTTTCTGAAGGAAATGTTCCTCTTCTCCAAAAATAATTTAATTCAAATAATAATAGAGAAGAGTTGGCAAATTCATTAATTTTAAAGGATAACAACCAAGGTAAAAGCTAGACCAGTGTACTCCCTCCCAGAGGAAATATCCTACGAATTCACTAAAAAAAATCTGTCGTTTACTCCTGGCTCTGAAATATTCTGAAAATAATTTTCCTCGATATGAGTGAACTTGCTACATAATTGAACTACTACATGTAAAATATGCCAGTGTATAAAGGTAGATCCAAGTGAAAGGTAATTCACTAATGAACCCATTTACTTGGAAAATTCAAAGTATAATGATTCTAGGATGTACCCGTTCATTATTAACAGTCCATAAATTACAATGTAGTGAGTACCTTTACAATAGAGTTGAACGTGTCACAACATTGTATGACTCCAGTTCTACATCCCTCCAAAGCCTCCGCAGGTAGATCAGACAACTGCAAAATTTACAAAAAAGACAATTTTCAAGAATGCAAAATGGCAGTCTTAAATATGAACTTAATTACTTCATCCAAATTTTAAAACTCCCAATTGTTAAAAAACTATCAGACACAGAACAGCATTTACTCTGATGTAGGAATGACCCTTGTCAAATTTTAGATTGGTAAGAAAAAATATTACTCAACTATTTTACAATAATACCTGCAAAAAATTAATTACAGTGAAAGCACATCTAATGAGCATCAACAATTCCAGAATATTGCATTAAATTTAAGGTTATGAGTAATGGAAGAATATAGGCATATAAAATTAAGTCAAAATACATAAACAGGTAAGACAGTAAGTACATATATTAGAATGCAAATAAAGTGAATATGGGTTTATCTGTCAATGCTTCTTAAAAACAATGAGCAAATTCTAAACTAATTCCCTTAAAGAAATTGGCCAATCAAAGTAACAATGCATGTTGGTAGAATTGCACTTAATGTCCTTAATGAGGATGACCGAAAAACAGACATTCTCATAAGAAGCAAAGCTATTGGTCCTATTGAGGAGACCACAAGTATATACGGTAAATAGTTAAACTACAATCAGGATTTATGCTCGCAATGGGGAATGATGAATACATTATGCTTGTAGCAGGATCTTGCCTGTGTATATATGTATGAGCAATGAATTTCAAAGACTAAAGACATTAGAAAGGCAACAGACTTAATGAGCCGGTTAAATGAAAGACGAGTGTGATGGTCTTCAGTGATATGCCATTTCGATCAAATGAGTAGTGAAAGATGGCTGAACTTTATCACTGCCTGGAAGAAGGAAATACTAGTGACTTGTGGCAACAAGGAGGGCTTGGCCACACACAAAGATAGATTGTGGTCCAATGGAATAGAACTTGCACTGGATCAGGAAGTAAATTTGCTGGAAGGTGCTGATGGCAGGAAAACAGAACAAGAGAATTGTGATGAAACGAGATGAAAAATAGAAACTACACTTCATGCAAATTGAAACCCTCGAGTACAGGAACCGTTTATGGGCTGCCCACACAAGAATGAAGCCTGATTTTTAGAATAACAAATGGATAATACGACACAAACATGATACTGATGTAAAATATTTCTAAATGCACTTAAAACATATATATATATATATATATATATATATATATATATATATATATATATATATAATACTTACACTGCGTAGAAGACGTGCCAGATGCGCAGTGACGAGATCTGCAGACAGAGACAACTTCTTCGACTCAATTATTAAGTCGTACAGCAATTTAATGAGTGCTTTGGGAAGCACGGACGTTATATCTGGCTCCTCGAGTGCTGAACTATCAGAAGCGGGCAATGCTGGGGTTTCTAAAATTTAATCGAAAAGAAAAACTTTTTGAAATGAATAAACAAATTGAAAACATTGTTCTAGTATGTGATACACCACAATCATTTTAAGTAATATGAAGTAGCTTAGGCGGAAGCATTTAATTCATAACGAGTAGAGAATGGCTACACTGCGGCAGCAAAAGTCCTTTGGAAAAGATACCCAAAATATAATTGTCAAAGACTTCAACTTAAAAGTAATAAAAATATAAATGCTGACATCTAGCAAAAACGGTTGCATTTTGATTCACGGTTTCAAAAATTATAATAAAATTCGTATCAAATTTTAACTTCGGGAGAAGTTTTAAAAAACGACGTTTTAAAGACAATGCACCGTAAAAACCATTCCCACTGACAGGACACGATTGAGTTTTGTCCGAAGTGATCGACAACGAAAACCACCATACCATTCTTTGACGCAACAGTTCCTCCAATGCTCAAGTTTTCTAATTCTTTGCCAATTGCCTGTACCGATACGGGGCTTGATGCAAGTTGTGGATCTGTGCCTACTGGCCCACTACCTGACCCCGAATCCTCTGAGGGAGGGTAAAGAATATGGGAATACTGCGACACAAAGGCAGCATACTGCGAAGCATAAATATCAAAGAATTATCATTCATCGTAGTAATTAGTAATTATATAATATTTCAACACATTTATAAAACATTAACAAAAAATAAGCATTAAATAAAAAACTTACCCGGGGGCTGTTCAGATCAACAGGCTGAAAGCCGATGGTTGGTGTTATGGTATTAACGATCCCGGCTAATTCGTTCACAATACTTTTAAGCTCGAATTCCATTTCAGGTGTATAAACAATGCTGCTTAAATCACTAGCCATGTCGGAAACTAAGACTTAAAACACTTTTGGACCTCAAAATCAGACTTAATATGATGCGCACAACGCACAACACAGACGTAATGAACTGACCCGAACAACCTATCAATATCGAAAACGGATCGATAGTCGCGACGAACGTATTTGAATCTTCTTAAATTCTACTTTCAATTCATTATGCGTTATTTTGTAAAAATGGGATTTATATAATTTACAAGCTGTTAAAATAAATTTCGAAAAGCCTTAAATGAATCTATTTATCAAGCGCTATTATTAAGGAGTAGCCCATCGATAACTAACGAACTATTTGTTGTTAATACTTTATTTTTTCGATGCTGAAATATTCGATCCGGAATCATTGCTTCTATTCTTTTTACCCAGGTATTATTATTATTATTATTCTGCGACGTAGAAAACAATGATTAATGCCTAAAATTTCTGTTCATATCACGACCGACACTATATCTAATAGTTCACGAAAAAAGTAATATCGCCATGGAATATGTACATGTGGAAAAGTTGTGCTTTATTACTATTGTTGCGCCTACATGTAACGAAACCCTCCCAGAAAAAATTAGAAATAAGAGTGTTCCTATGTCTTCTACATATCCCTCTCATCGAGTATCCCTCCCTTCCCACTCCTTATTCCCATTAACAATGTTAGCACTAAAATAAATGCAGGGATTAGAACATAAGGGTATTCATTTGCAACAGAGATCATACGCTTGTATGGAGTGATAGCAAAGCTAAGGTTGCGTACAGGAGAATGGATTACTGTGACAGCCAATAGACCTTTGCCTGCACATTTTATTTGGTGGGAAAAATGTGATTCATTGACACGTCAGGATAGTTAATTTACTAAAAACTCCAATGGAAAACATTTCTTGCCCAAGATATTCAAATCCAGATGTGATTCACTTATCCTCAGCGAAGCAAGTAATAATAGCAGATGTTGGGGGTTTCATTCATTTTTTTAATTTCTTTGATTGCCAAAGCATGTGTGTGACTACCTCTTTATCCTCCTAAGAAACCATCTTGCATTTTATATTTACGTATCTGTAGTTTAAAAAAGATGCAATGGAGAGAACAAGAAAGAATAAAAGCGCATATGTAAAAGGTAATAATTTTCCATGTATTATGCAAATAAATTTGTTTTACAGAAGAGTGCCTTGGATTAAAAATGCTATAGAATAAGCATTATCAACATTGTGCTGACTTAATGTGAACAATAAGAAAAAGACTACCGAAAAATGAATTAGTGATAATCATATTGCATGGTATAAAATAATATGAAAGCAGCATGCATGGTAACTTATTTCTAATTTGTATTTTATCTCATTACAACTAGATTATTTTTTACATAATAAATGAGAGAATCACAATAGAAATGAGATAGAGTTGATTAATTTCATACACACATTGTTATCAATGCATACCGATCATTTGTTCTTTAAGTAGTTACACTTTAGTTGCGGATAAGGAAAGTGGAATGTGTACTACTTTGCTAAAACATTGTTAACTTTCAATATTACCTTGACTTCCTTTCACATCTTTTTGAATTATTTCCTTTCCACCGTAACTTAATTTCTTAGAATACACAGTTAAGCTGAAAAACCTGGACTTTCATAAGAAAGGCACTTTCTTTCAGAATAATGATTTTAGTGAAACATTTCTCCATAGTATCCAAGGTCATATTTATTCTGTGACCACATTCAGAGATAATGTGTGAACAAAATATATCAACACATAAATTGACTCATTCCTTCCCTCTCCTGACCCAAGAAAAAACAGCAAAGTGATCCATTTCCACATGCGATAATTTGATTCAAAATTGTAATTAATTTTAAGTGAGCCTTAACCTAAGTTATCAAAACAAACATCAGGTTGATTACTGCATTTATCACATGAAAGAGAAAGACTGAAACTAAAGCATTGAATGAAAGACCTGAGATGACCGTCTCTGGGAAGGCTATCAATGTCTCTTACACTTGTACTGCTTGAAGCACAACAGCCAGTCTCTCAAAAAGGCATGGAGAGTATTCTGATCCAAATAAAGAGGAAATGAGAATAAGCTATGGAAAAATTCCTCCATTGTGTAAATAAGTTGTCATTAAAATGCAGAAATTACAAAAAGTAAACATTATTTGCCTTGACCAGGAACCATACCTGAATCCCTCGATTTCCATTTGAGAGATATAGCCAGTTAAGCTACTGAGGTGTCCTCTTACACTACGATGCCTCAGCAGCTTCACTGGCCAAAGCACTTAGCAAGACATTAAGGGATCGAGGATCAATTTTATTTCAAGATGAAATGTTTTAACACTGAAATTTCTGCATTAAAATGCATATCAGTAAATTACTCCATTGTTTAGCTCCATTATTAGCAAATGACTCCTTTTTCTGTATAGCATTAAATTTAACAAGATATTATACTTTATTTGCAGTCTTTTTATTCTATACCTTTTTTTAATGCGTACATGAAAAGATTTTCTAACAATTAACAGGTTTTCACAATCCACTGCTTATGGTTAAGTTATAAGCTAATATTTAGGATTTATCCTGTATGCAAACTATACAAATGTATAAGAATAAATACAATTTCATAAAAATAAAACCTCGAAGAAGGTGAAATGAAAGGTACATAAAATTTTCATCAAAGAGAATAAAATGAAAATTTTGAAAAAATATAATTTGCTTTTAAAAATTTCATGCATCTTTTCTTAGCAAAATTCAAGAATTACAATATAATGGACATGATAACACAAATATCCATTCAGGCATTACTATTCATGAAAAGTTCAGATGGGCCAATGATTAGGAGCCAGAGGAAAGGTAGTCCATGCAGCATCTGTTCCTTAGTGAGGCGGCTTCAAAGGCATCTGACCCCAGTGGGGTGGCCATTGAGTGATGGTGTCTTGTTAAAACACTATTGAGGAAGGCAACTAGAAATCACCTAAATTCTTAATCCCTTCATTTTTTGATGGACAGTATAGAGAAAATGAGTCCTGGCAGCTACAGGACTTGGCTGTGTGTCGTGCCTGGCAGCGGGAGAGTCGAGACTTCCATGGTCTTCATCTCATGAAAGATTTGCAAAGCAAAAGCGACATGAGCAGCACAGAAGAATAGAGGAAATATAGATGTTTAAGGTCTATGTGAGGTGAGATGGAAAGGACAGTGGGGATTACTGGAGTGATAATTATAGAGTAATATACAGTGGAGGGGACAAGTGCCAGAGAGAGGTTACCATAATATTAAATAAAAAGGTAGGAAGAAGCATGGTCAACATCGAGCAAGCAGCAGATAGAATATTACCTGTAGAGGTAAATGCAGAACCAATGAACTTGGTCATTGTTCAGGTATACATGCCACCAGGCATTCATAAGGAAGAAGTCGATAGAGTGTCATCAGTTATAGGACATAATTGCATGTGTTCCTGCAGGAAAACATTCAATAGTGATTGGGGATTGGAATGCGATGGTAGGTAATGGAATAGATGGTGATGAGGTGGGAGACTACAGTTTAGGTATGAGGGATGACTGCAGGGAGAAAGCAATTGAATTGTGCATGAGACAGGAGTTAATCATTGCCAACACTTGGTTTAAACACCACAAAAGAGATTGGTATACGTGGAAAATGCCAGGTGACTCAGAAAGGTACCAGTTCAATTATTTAATAGTTAGGCACACATTTAGGAATAGGGTGATCAATTCGCACAGTTTACAGGGAGGGGATGCAAACTCTGATCACAATTTAATACTCTTGAAGTGTAGCATCTAATTCAAAAAGGTAAGGTAGGAGGGTTGGGTTATGGATTTTAGAAGCATTAACTAGAAAGACAAGAAAGGAGTATCGGCAGGCTGCAAAGGAAATCATGATTGAGGGATAAGAGCTCAGGCCGATGGAGGAAAAATGGAAATATATCAAAAAAATTATATCAAAAGCCACAAAAGAAAGTATAGAAACTGTAAATAGGAGAAGGACTAGGAAACCATGGATCACAAATGAGATGGTTAAAAAGATAGATGAGAGAAGAAAATGGCAGCGTGTAATCACAGAGCTAGGCAGAAGGAAGTGCAAAGAGTTCAATAATAATTTGAGGTGGGCAACAAATAAAGCAAAAGAAGCATGGTGGAAGATGCAGTGTGAGCATATGGAAAGTTTACTGAAGAAGGGAAAAATTGGTACACTATACAGAAAGGTTAAATCACAATTGAGAAGTAAGAAGGGAAGATCTATGCTAACAGTTAGAGAAAACACAAATAAGATAATAAATAATTGAAACAGAAAAGATCCAAGAGATATGGAAGGAATATATAGAAGAACAATATGGAAAAATTCTTAGACTAATAAGCCTGAAAATGGAAAGAGAATATGACATAGATGAAGATAATTTAGGCCCAGGCATACTTGACCATGAAATAGAAAGGGTATTAAGGGAAATGAAATCAAATAAGGTTGTGGGAGTAGGCAATATTCTTCTAGAATTACTAAAAAGGTTATAAATAAAAATGTGTATATGGATTGATATATAGCATCTATGAGGAAGGAATCTGGCTGGAAGACTCTGTGAGATCAGTGTTGGCCACTATTCCAAAAAAGATAAAGATTTTATCATGTAAAGACTACAAGACAGTAAATTCAATTTCCCACATAGATAAAGTGGTTCTCAGGATTATCACCATAAAGATGGAGAGTAGGGCAAATGATTACTTGGGGTTTGATCCCTTTGTGCTTAGAAAGGGGAGAGGTATACATTGAGGCCATTGCATAAATGAGATCAATAATTGAGAGCAATATAGAATACAATCAGGATGTATTTGCCTCATAGATTTCAAAAAGGCTTTTAATAGAGTGAATTGGGAAAATCTAATGAATATATTGCAGAAAATTGGAATATATTGGAGGGGTACGAGGTTAGTCTGCAGCCTGTACATGTCTCAGACTGCTCAGGCAGGGGACAGAGAGTCCAGATGGGAGGAAAAGGTGTAAAGGCAGGGTTGTATGTTATCACTGGTGCTGTTTAATTTATACATGGAATAAATGATTAAAGAGGCATGGGACGAATTGGAATGAAAGTTGTTGGGGAATTTGTAAAATCAATTAGGTTTACAATACAACATTTCAGAGTGTAAAAATCATTCAACTTGACTGGGATTTGACCCCGTAATCTTCAATGTTTGACCAAGTGTTTTAGCTAGTTGAGCTATCGAGGCCTCTTTCACTCTGAAATTTTCCCACAGTTTCTTCGAATTTGTCAAAGGTAAAACACTATTGTGTTTAAAGTTGGTTTTAACCTCATGGACTGTGGAGCTTAGCACATGACTGCAAATGCCTGTGGCATTGCATGTATGGTATTTTCTCACAACATATTGTTCCTTTGAAGCCTCCTAAATTTCAAAGTGTAAGAGGATGCCTCAATAGCTTAACTGGCTAAAGCACTTGGCTGGGCATTGAGGGATCCAGGTTCGAATCCCGGTCAAGGAGAATAATTTTTATGCTCTGAAATTGTTGTATTGCAATTCGCACTTAGCCGATGACTCAATTAAAAAAGTTCCAGTTGCAGCATCTTCTACAGTTTCTTGGAATCAGTTAGGCTTGCTGATGACCAAGCTCTAGTTTGTCAGTCAGACATGGGATTGCAAGCATTGCTGAGTGAATTGGAAATTCAGTTCGATAGATAACGGACGAAAATCAATATAAATAAAACAAAGTTTATACAGTTTTCCAGAAAGAGAAAGGCTAAGCTTAACATTAAAATAGGAGGGTAAAAACTAGAGCAGGTAGTACAGTTTACCTATCTTGGAAGTTTTTAGGACCAACATGGTCATAGTAGTATGCATGTAGGAAGAAGAATTGCACTAGGCAAAGAGGCTTTTATGAGAAAGGAGTTGAATACTGCACATTGAGTAAGGATGTTCAGGAAAGGATAGTCAAAACTTTGATATGGGGTGCACTTATGTACGGCGTGGAAAAATGGTGACTGAAGCAGGGTGATACATGTAGATTGGAGGCTTTTGAAATGTGGGTGTGGAGAAGGACAGAGAAGGTGAAGTGGACACTAAGGAAAACAAATGAAGAAGTGCTGGATATGGTAAAGAAGGGGATTGTTGAAATAAATCATAAGGAGACAAGAAAAATTAAATGTATATGCCTTAGAAATTTATTTGAACAGATTAGCACTTTGTTTTAGGATTTTTAGGAATAATCACTATAGGAATTGTGCAAACCCTACCTCATATTTCAGAAAAATATAACGAAAATGATTTAGGAACAATCATAGCGCATGACATGAAGTTTTATGAAAGCATCATGCCTGTGTAACTTAAAATCTGTCATTTATCTAACTAACACTAATTTAGTTTAGATAAGAAAAAGATACAATTGCTCTAGTAATGGGATAGAGTTGACTAATTTCAAAACCCACATTTTTCAATGCCATTGATGCAATGAACATTTTAGTGTTAGATAAGGAAAGCTAGTATTCCGCTAGGAGTTTATTAGCTTTCAATATTACCTTCCACTAACACAAAAGGATAAAATCCTTTGTAACCAGAAAACCTATATTTCATTCTTGTAATGAGACAAAAAATATTGTCCATGAAAAATTGAGCTTCAGAAGAAAAATTAAATGAATTTAAAAAGGAGTTTTTTATTATCACTGATCTTAACCTTTTAAATTATGTACACCTGGCTAAACAGGATTTAACAAAATGTTTATTCCTTTTGAAACGAAACATTTATCAATGTGCACCCAAATTAGTACTAAGGAAACCAAGATAACTCACTCCTTGGGTAATTATATCATGAAAATAATAAAAAATATGGGATTTTTAATGAATTTGGTATTAAAATATAAGCCTAAATGAAAAGAAGAAAAAGGCTATTACAAAGAAACACAAAGAGAGCTTTATGACCTTGTGAGTAAACATGAAGTACATTTTCTACAAAGGCTTAGTCATTTCTTCACACAACTTTTAATGTGAATATTTATTTTGATGGAAACAAATTATCATGGCCAATTTATATAAATTGGACAGTGACACAAGTAAAAAAGAAAAATATATATGAGATTCATTTGTTCTGGCCAGGACTTTTTGAGACACTCTGAGCTATTCTTTTTAAGGCATTTTGTCTCCAAGGCATGAAAAAAAATGGATCCAAATTAATAGAGGTTATGAAAATAAGCCATGAAGATATTCCTGTATGATGATAATACTTTGTCAGTAAAATATAGAAATTTCAAATTGTGAAATCATTTGCCATGACCAAGAACCAAACCCAGATCCTTTGATGTCCATTGGAGAGATAAAGCCAGTTAAGCTACTAAGGTGTCCCGTAGGACTAAGATGCTTCAGTAGCCTCACTGCCTAAAGCACTCCTCATGACACCAAGGACAAGAGTTTTGTTTTTGTGTACAAATAAAATGTTTTAACACTTTCAAATGTCTATTTTAAATGCATATTACAGGGTGACCCCATTAAAATGTACTTTCACCCCATTTCTTGCTCTTCTTCAATCGATTGTCATTTTTTTCTGATATTTTATCTCAAAGAATGATAAAATTCAGTGCATATTTATATTTTATATCGCAACATTTTGACAGGGTGAAAATATATATATATATAGATGATGCGGAAGTACTCACGAGAGCAATATAACTTTTGGACGGCACAATAGAACACAGAATAAAACAGATAACACGTAAAAGGACACTCACACTGTAGATGATTTAAGCTTTCGGCCTACGCTTGAGGCCTTCTTCAGGTCAGACCTGAAGAAGGCCTCGGAGTAGGCCGAAAGCTTAAATCATCTACAGTGTGAGTGTCCTTTTACGTGTTATCTGTTTTATTCTGTGTTCTATTGTGCCGTCCAAAAGTTATATATATATATATATATATATATATATATATATATATATATATATATATATATATATATATATATATATATATATATAATTACATTAATAGCATTGTTTACAAGAGAAGGATTCATGAACAGGTTGTCAAATTGGAGATAAGGTTATTGTTTCCATGGTTTTCCAGTTTCTTAGGCACTTAACCCATGCATTATGTAATGAGAAGCACTCTTCAACATACATGTGTACTATTTTGTAAATTTTAAATTTATCCTTCAAATTTATTATCATAGATTGCAAATAATAATTGAAGTATACACACAATTAACCATCATGTAATCCTTACACCTTGTCAAGGATATAGACCACTGAAAATAGTAACAGGACTGTTTTTATTTGGAGTGTATATTTCCCATTGAAGAATATTTTATCAATTTATGTAATTCAAATTTTATATAACCCATTTGTCAGTTGAAGTGGAATGTGCAAACTGGCTCGTATTATGTGCATCATATAGAAAAAGGCTAAGCTATATATTAAAATAGGCGGGGAAAAAATAGAGCAGGTAGAACAGTTTACATATCTCGGAAGTGTTTTGGACCAATACGGTCAAAGTGGTAGGGACGTAAGGAGAAGAATTGCGCTAGGGAAGGAGGCTTTCTCAAGGAGGAGGGAGTTGATGACGGGGACGTTGAGTAGGGATGTTAAAACAAGACTCGTAAAAACTCTGATATGGAGCGTAGGCGCTATGTACGGCGCGGAAACGTGGTCGCTGAAGCAGGAGGATAGACGTAGATTGGAGGCTTTTGAAATGTGGGTGTGGAGAAGAATGGAGAAGGTGAAATGGACCGAAAGGAAAACAAATGAGGAAGTACTAGAAATGGTGGGGGAGGAGAGGGGTTTGTTGAGAGAAATCCTATGGAGGCAAGAAAAATGGATGAAAGGCGTATTGAGCGGTAGTGGAATGTTGAAGAGGGTAATAGAGGGGAGGATGTTGGGCAAGCGAGGAAAGGGCAGGAATAGGATAGGGATGTTGGACGGGATTAAGGGGAGAAAGAGGTACACGGAGATGAAGAGGGACCTGATGTAGATTAGGTTGCTGGATTGGGTTTCGTTTGGAGTTACAAAATGTTTATTTGATAGTTGTGTCCATCCAAAAACCTACCTTAACCGGTAGATTACCTAATAATAATGCAATATATATGGCTAAATACCAATTCGATTCCACTGGACACCCCATCTAGGACTCCCATTCTAGGTCACTTCCGTGTAGTGACTCTGGGGGAAGGCCACTTGTGAATATTCACCTCCCCCAACCACCCACAACCTCCAGATGCATGTTCACTCCATTTGAATATAAAAGATAGCAATTATCTTATTATTAAGGTCTTGAACCGATGCCATACCTTCCCCTGCTCTCTCCCTACCTAATCCCCTCATCAATCACCCTCTCTTGATAATATATAATTTCCTGCAGATGAGTGTGTGCCCATTATATAATTGTAGAGAGGATGCGTTCGGCAAAATGAAAACAGAAATGGCTAGTCTACGCTTAGGTGAAATGTACATGAATGTGGAGATTCAGAAAGATGAAGATGCCTACTTGATATACATATGAAAAGAGTTTTTTCCAATACTGATTGTATATTAACGGTTTGCTTCCAAACAACGTACTACTGTGTGTTTCGACACCAGGACCAAGAGTTTGATATGATTGGTCAGAAAGTGAAATTTTCCTTTTTTTAAGGTGCAAATGAAAGAATTGAACGATTCGGCATCACCCTGGCATCAGATATTACTGATCCAGAGAAATGAAGAAAGGTTGAGAAACAGATACCTGTAATTTGGCTTGAAGAGGACAAAGCTTTTCTACCAGAACCAAAAACCAGAGGAGGAAGTGTTCCCAAACAATATGGGAGACCCAAAGTCGATGGAATACTGAAGATCAAAGATGCATTGAATTTCCCAAGTTTTTTGTGGGAGCATGGAAGTTAACCGTGAGAAACGGGTGCGCTTCACGAAGAATCTAAAGTGTATTATTATAGTAACGCGGACTACATCAAAGGTTCCCGTCTAAGGGTGATAAAATTTCTGCTCAAATTGAAGATGAAATGCGAATATGCTAAACAAGTCTGTCTGTACATGTTCAGAAATAAAAGTGAATACATGCACATTGTTTCGTTCTCATTACCTCATCCAGGATATGAAATAAACTTTGAAATACAAAAAATCGGAATATATAACAGGCAGACGATTATAATGGTCAACACTTAAGACGGTTGAGAAGAGGAGGGAGTGTACAGTCATTAGATTGACAGGGCTCAACCTCACCCTTGAGGCGATTGTATTGAAACCACTGCGCTAGCCAGTGAGCGTAATGAAGGGTGCAAACGCTACTGCGTCATTAATGACATGGGTTGAGGAAGTAAAAGGAGGAGAAAGACGTGTTTTCGGGAGGGGGCCACCCAGCTCCTTTTCCATGGAGAGAAATGTACGCCCCGTGAGATTGGAAAGGAACTCGCGCACGTCATTGTTGAATGCGTAAAGAGCTGTCGCTCCTTCGATGATGGCTCCCAAGACCGGTTTCGGCTCAATGTAGGAGACTAAGTCGTGCTCGGACGATGTCTCATCGTTGCAGTGTAACGGATTTTGAAACCGAAGCTTCTTCCCTCCGGCGGTGAGTTTTCCATGATGTCGGAAACTACCACTAAAGACGCGGTTGTTCTCTAGGTCGACGGCCACAAGCTCTTTTACTCCTCCCATCGAAATCCACTCGTCTACTACGATCTGCATCCAATGGTTTTCTCTTCCGCAATGATTGTCTTCTTCCTCAATCATCAGTATTTATTCTCGAACAGCATCTCTGCGCTCGGGGATGACATGTACTCCTTTTTGACCCCAGGAGGGTGAGATTGAATAACAGCACAGCTCGGCAGTCGTTGAGATGAGGTATGGTGTGGTGGAATTGGGAAAGGAATAGTTCTAAGGCATATCCTAACGATTTACTGACGGCGTAAAGACAGCAATATTCCCAACAAATGTCGCAATAAAAGCTTTGTATCTGAACCTGATTATGATCACAAATGAAAGGTTTTAAAAATCCCAAATGGAGGGAACAAAAGGGCTCAATCCGTAAGAGTCAAATTAGTCTACGAATCGATCATGTATATTAATCGCGACATAGTGAGAACCAGGAAATCTGGAAGGATCTAAATTTACCACGCATAGACCCGAGCGAGGGATCCTAGGTAATATAGGCGGTATCAGAAGCATATACTCCACAAAATCTTTCACGCAGCTTATTACGTAATACTCTATCTGTACGCTATCCATGACTAAAAGTTTGTGATAGTGTTTCTAGTTTTATCTATATATATATATATATATATATATATATATATATATATATATATATATATATATATATATAAAGTCAAATCCTGGAGTGGTAATTTTTCAGTGGTATCCCGATCCTTACTTGAGGTGCTTCGGGGAAAGCACTTAGAGTGAGTACGCCGTCCGTCGGATGGGACGTTAAACTGCGGACCCCTTGGCGCCTTTCGACTAGAGTTGGCCAATGACGACGCCGGGTTTCTCTCCACCCTTCCTTTCCCACCCATTCCTAATGGCGCAAATGACCTTAGCTGTCGGTCGCCTCCCCAACAAAACTACTACTCGAGTCTGTAAACGAAGATGGAATGAAACCTGTTTTTGAATGGTGTCTTAATACAATAAACGGGAATCATAAAATTAGCGGAATAGTGAAGAAAAAGTTGGACCACTATAAAAATATGCTTCGATAAGTTAAGATCCTCTCAAGTATCCATCAAGAAAAAGCGACAATTATTGAAACAGAAGGGAGGTTTTTTGCCAGTACTTTTGGGTTCTCTTTTGAGCAGGGTGCTCGGTAGCTTGATAGGATGAGCTTAAAAAGAATATTCCTCAACGATCCGCAAACGCTGAAAAAGGAACGATTGAGGCGAGGTGCAACAAGATTAGACGAGGGAATGCAAAACGTGCTTAGCACGAAAATGGACGATTCCAAAAAATGGCATCATTACCGTAGGGTATTAGATTCGTATTTAGGAGCTGAAATATCCCATTTCTATAATGTACGTAGACGAAAATACGAAGAATTTATAAGGCAGAACAGAGAAAAAGTGCACGAATGGAAAGAAGATCACGCAGGGAGAGAAACTTTTGAAAGTTGAACAGGATTGGTAAATCATGGACATAAGGTTTATAACGACGAGCGGTAAATATGGAAAAAGATGTGTATGATTTCGCGAAAACAGCCAAGTTGGAGGAGTAGGAATTACCAGTACGCTCACCAACACCTCTTAAAGAACTTCTAAGGAAAGTAAAAAAGCTCCGTGTTAGAAGACTCCGTGTTAGATTGAGTTCAGTATATTATGATCCAGCGAACCCCTTTAGCAATTCCACTGTTGATAGACTTTGGAGGGGCAGTGGTAAGGAAATGAGCAAGAGACATGTGAGAGAATGATTTAAAAGTCTGGATACTTACAGGCTACATAAGCAAGCGCGAAAGATATTCCTCAGAAATAGATACTCCTCAATATATAGATGACACGTGGTAGTGTGACCTTAAAGTAACGCGAAAGTCGAAAACATAGAATAATGGGTAGACATACCTTCACACCGTAATTAATGTGTTTTCCAAATTTTCATGGGAAATTTTTAACATTCATTTAAATTTTTTTAATTCACTCACTAACCCCTCTCAAGACTAGAGCTGCTTAGAATGTGAACGACACTTTTCGATCAATATTAACCGACAGAAAACCTAATGTTGGTTGATTGGATTTGTTGGGAGGCGACCGACAGCTAAGGTCATTTGCGCCATTATGGATGGATGGGAAAGGAAGGGTGGAGAGAAACCTGGCGTCGGCATCAACGCTGAGTTGGTGTCTGTGTGCTCGTGGTACATTATGGCCAGTGAACAGGCAAATGTGGACCTTAATCGCGTGTCCGTCCGTTTGCCACCCTTTTGGGTGGAAAAACCCAGTCAATGGTTCTCACAGTTAGAGAGTCAGTTCGTGCTAAATGGCATAACACAGCAAGTTAATCCGACTCCTGTCCACATCCACCGAATACAGACTCAGGCGGCTGCTGGAGCATGAAGAAATCAGCGATCGGAAGCCAAGCCAATTTCTCCATCACCTCCGCAATTTGGCCGGTTCATCCGTTAACGACGAATTCCTGCGTTCTCTACGGTTAAATCGGTTGCCAATGAATATGCAGACCATCCTGATGGCTCACGACAGCATTGATTTGGACGGATTGTCGGTGCTCGCCGATAAAATCGGCGGGGTCCAGTCAAAGTAGCCAGCATGGCAGGCGTCCCTAACATCGCGGCAAGCGCACCCAATACAGCGGAAGCCGTATCCAACATAGCGACCAGTGCATCCGACTAACATATTGACACCCTGATGAAGCGCGTCGACGATTTGACGCGCTTGGTGGCTGCCCTATCCGTTAATCGTGACACCAGGTGCAGTCACTCGCGCTCACGGAGACTCTAACGAAGCCTGACCCGTGGGTCCTCGCAGAATTCGGATGGGAGAAGAGACATTTGTTTGTGGCTCCGACGCGACGCGACGGTTTGGCGCCGATGCCCGGAAGAGCACGACTCCGTGCTCCTATGCGTCGGAAATCCCCTAGGCCTGTCGGTGATGGCGGCCTCCGACGGTTGCCCCGAACCATGCCGATTATGCGTGACTGACCGAAACACAAAGGTACGATTTTTGATAGATACTGGATCCACTTTGTGTGTTTTTGCGAGAAAAAAAGTGAAACGACCCCTCTCCAAGACTGCGTACGAGTAAATGTATGCATTTGCTCACCCATTATCGACTACCACTGTGGCGTCTCCTTAAATAAACCACATGTGTATTTTTTTAGGTGGTGTTGATTGTAAGAAAACAGAAAAAGAAAATGATCATACAACAGTTTTACAATTCTAAATGCACAATCGAAAACATGAAATTTCGACAAAATCATTTAATTGAAACAATCCAAGATCTGCAAGCAACGAGATTTCGCTGGAACTCATCAGAATATTAGAAATAATATCTCTGTGTTCCAAAGGAACCAGGGGAGACGATACTTCTGTATCGTTCCTTGTTAAGTAATTTGCATTGGAAATGAAAGAATGGTAACTTTGATTCCGCAGATAATTTATTACCATACGACCCGGGTTTCGACGTTCAACGTCATCTTCAGGTCGGAAATGAAAGAATGATAAATTTGTGATTCCACAGAAAATTTATTACGATACGTTAAACATCGATTAATTACGTTGAACATCGAAACCCGGGTCTTATCGTAAACAATTTTCTGTGGAATCACAAAGTTACCATTCTTTCATTTCCAATATGAATCGATTCCATAAAGTTACGTCGGAAACCATCAAATAATTTGCAGCCTTAGTCGTGCCCAAGGATTCTAAAATTTAATTATAAAAACTTTTCAACAATTCGCCAATGTGTTCCGCCTGAGCAACGAAAATATTTACAAAAATATCATATTTATCAACCATTCTTATAAATTAAAAGCGGCTTCATTAGATTCATTCATTTCATTAATAGCACAGAATGCCTCCATTGCTAATGCGAAATTTCTCTGGGAAAGATAGCCAAACGATAAATTTAACATACCCCAAATTTAACGTAATCAAAATGTAGAGGTACTCATCATCCAAAAATTGCTGCATTTTTGATTCGGCATTTCGAAATATATAACCATTTTTTCATCAAAAAGTAACCACGTAAGTTTTAGAACTCTGACACTGATGTGCACGACAGGAACCATTTTTACTTATTCCTACCTTCTTCTTGCCGAACAGTTACTCCGAGCTGCGAAATACTCTCAGGCGAGTTAACTAATGCCGGCTCAACTCTTATTCCTAGGGCCCCATCCATCATCGTTGCACTCTCTTGGAGGGAGGAGAGAAGTTCCGAGGCCCCTGCCACATCAAACTGGGAAACAAATAACACGATATAATCATACATGATTGTCACGGAAAGCATAATAAATACATGGGTTGTCATCATATAAATAAGGCATTAGTGAAAAATAATCAATTCTCTTTAACCCCACCGGTTCTCCATTGGCACCAACAAGTTGCTCGTCGATGGTAAGGGATTCAAGCGTCCCAATCACGTCACTAATAGCGTCATTTCCATTTGATTCAACCGTTTGGATAACACCGTTACTTTTCCTTTCCTCTTCCATATTACAAACTATTTAATACGAGAATTATCCTAAATATTTGTACAGAATCGTAAGTACACTCGCAGTACAGCTCAAAGAAATTAAATAAACAATCTATCACAATCGATAGGGGAATCGATAGTAACCAAGTTGGTTTTTGAAAAGACCTTCACATCACTTCCACTTAATTATGACATCATTTGTCAAAAATGTGATTTATAAAATTTTTGTATCAGTATTACATGTGTCGAAAATACTAAATTATCACGAATTATTTTTAAAGGAGTTAGTCATCAATATCTATCAAATTACTTGTGGCTAATGCTATCATCTTTAAATGACGCGAAAATATGTTCTGACAATGCATCCTGAAAAATCGCCTCTTTTATTTTTGGCCAGCTATATTCATTATTTTTCGTTAAAGAAAAGTAGCCTAAAAGTTTTATATTCATTCTACGACAATCACTACATCTAATAGTTCGCTAACCAATGAATTTCGCTATCAATTTTTTCCACGGTATGCGTGCGTATTGAAAACTTGAAACTTATTATATTATGTTGCACCGACACTTAACAATGCTCTTCCAGAAAAAGTTAGAGCATTTCATTTCTCCTAAGTCTTACACATCTCTCTCTCACTCATCAACTATCACTCCCTTCCCACTCGTTAGTCCCATGAACAATGTTAAGACTAAAATAAATTCAGGGACGAAAACAGAAAGGTTATTCGTTCGCAAAAGGGGCCAGACGCTTTCTAGAGCAATAAACATCTAGAAGTTCCTTACATGAAAGTTGATCACCGTGACAGAGAGTAAACTACCCTCCTTATTCAAAGTCACATTTATCTACTTAAAAGAGTTTCATAGAAATGGCTCTATATCCATTTGAACAAAAAAATGTACTAACATCAATTTGAACCATTCCACTTCAGGGCCTCTTCTTATTGACCAATAATGTGATGGTCATCCAGGCAGCAGGAGACATATAGTATAATTTTCAAGGATTCTAACAAGGATTTTAGAGGAGATTTCATATTCTTGATTAGTGCTAGTGGTATTTCACTCTATTATATTAAATTGATGAAAACACAATGGCTTATGCCTTTTGAAGTATTTTATTTTAGAAACTTAATGATGCAGTGAACTGATGAAAAAGTCATCCTATTATGCTGCTCAATGGCGATGATATTGCTAGTGCCTATTGTGTTTAAAAATAAGGCAGGTTTTGCAAAGTATAGAACTTTTTTTTTGCTGTTTGGCATAAAATTATGTTTTGAAGTTCTTCCATAGCCTTATTTGGGCCAGGTACTAAACAATTTGCAGGTAGTTGTTATAGATTTATCTCAATTATTTAAAAAATGATTAATGTCTTAATAAATGTATCATGGGTATGCAAGTGCCTAGAGGAAATCATTCTTTCTATAGTTTCAGGCTCAACTTTGTGGGAATTCATGTTCATTAAATTAATAACACAATGTATTTGTCCACTGTTTTTCAGAACAGTGGATATATATATTGTGTTATTAATTTAATTAAATTATTCTTCTCTGAAGATGCCTCCTTGGCCGACCAAACACCTCGTGTCAGGTTTTCTCTTGGCACTTATCTACCTCCAATACTTATTTCCTTGTTTTATGCTTGTGTTTGTGTGATTGACGGGTCCCTAGCATAGGAGGAATCCTTGAAGGTCCTGAAGGAGTGAGTGTATGTGATTCACAAAGGTCTAACAAACACGAGTGATTGCATATTTACATCTTTTCCATTTCGTTTGTTATATCTTTGCAATTGATGGGTCCCTGGCAGAGGAAGAATCCTTGCAAACCATGAACGAGTGAGTGTATGCGATTCACAAAGGTGTAATACACCAGAGTGTTTGCTTGTTAATATAAATCTTCTATTTCATTTTGTAAATTCTTCGTGTTAGACGTAACCCTGGCATAGGAGGATTCTTTGTAAACCCTGAATGAGTGAGTTAGTGCCATTCACAAAAGTCTAAGGTACCCAAATGATTACGTGTTTGCAGACAGGAACTTGAGCCTTTTATTTTTTATTCCAGTGTGAGTGCACTAGTTCCTGGCATATTAGATAATTTTGCAAACCCCGAGTGTGTGGTGTGTTGGAATGTGATTCATATGAGTGAATGATATTCTTTCACACACCCTAGTGATTGATTGGCTTTAAATTTGTTTTATTAAAACACAGTAATCAACCAGAAGGTCGGTTTAGTAGGTGATGGTAGAGCTCACCCATGTACCAAGCCCGACGGCATGTGAATATTCACACATCAGGGTAGGGGGGCCAGTTCCTTTCCCTGTGCCGGTTATGGTTTCCCAGGAAGATCTGGTACCCGAAAAATCAACTAGCTTGGGTGGAGCTGCAGGTGCCCAGAGTGCCTCGCCCGGGAATCGAACCCGGGACCCTCCAGTTAGTAGTCCAACGCTCTACCCACTGGACCACCACGACCCGCTTTGTTTTATTAATTTTGCCTATTTGTACGTGATTGAGGTATACGAGGGTCACTGCTTCCCAAACACACCCAAGTGACCTGCTGTGTGTTTCCCCGTTTTCCTGTAACTTGAGACTTTCACTTCCCTCTTTAAAAATCTAGTACCAATCAGTTTTATGGTCTTGGCTATCTCATTTTCATTGCTTCACAATGGTTGGTAGATTAATTTTATACTTACATTTGGGGTTCCTTATATGATAATTAATCACCGTAACAGAGAGAACTACCTAACTTATTCAAATGCACATTTATCTACTTTTCCAATGAACATATACTTATAGTAGGTGTTGGGGCCTTATCCAATTCTTAGATCTTTCTTGATGAGCAAAAGCATATTTACTCCTTTCTCTTCCCGAAGGACAATCCTGCATGCATTTCAAATTTTAGTGTTTGGTCCAAGAAAGATTCAATGAAAGGTTAAAAATGAATAAAACGGTGAATGTAAAAAATAACAATACATCATGTATAAGTCTTAGAAATTAATTTGAATAGATGATCGCTTTGCTTTCGGAGTTTTTGAAATGAAAGACAAATAAAGTTTTCAGTTTATAGAATAAAACAAAAAAAATCATAAAAAATAAATTATTATTCAAAATTCTCCATGCATTCCTTTAACATAAGAAAAAATCATAATGTGCATAGATAATTTTCATTGACTATCTTGAAAAAGGTAAAACTAACAATGGTGAGTATTATGCAAACTTATTGCAATTTTTGGCTAAGAAGAAAGTGTTGTTTCATCAAGACAATGCACCAGCTCACAAATCCGTTATTGCAATGGCCAAAATTCATGAATTATAGTTTGAATTGCTACCTCATGCACCCTATTCACTAGATTTAGCCCCCTCGGATTATTTTCTCTTCACAAACTTGAAAAAATTATTTCTAAGATTTTCCAACCGTGAAGAAGTGATGTTAATAGCTATTTTGAGGAGCAAGACAGTTCTTCTTATAAAAAGGGTATCAAACTTATTGAACATTGCTGGGATAAGTGTATAGAGCTGAAAAGAGATTATGTTGAACAATAAATACTTTTTTTTTCCAAAATTTTTGTTTTCTCTTTGTTGGGTCGGGTACTTCTGGGACCATCCTTGTACCATATACCTTTGATTTAAAATGAGTTGCTGTTTGTTTCCACAGCAGAAAGAAAAAATGTGCCATCCCTTCATCAATTCATGTTGAATGAATAGCTTTTTTGGAATGATTCTATGGTGGACTCTTCCACTCAGTGTCAAGCAATGAGACACCAGGATTCTCAATTTTCAAGAAACTCAGCAGAAGGGACCTAACTTTCACTTACTTAGCAACTTCACAGCTACCCACTTACCTAGAGCTAAGCAAGCACTGACACCAGATGTTGCTGGGTTTTATCCAATTTATTTAGACCTTTCTTGCCGAATAACAGTAGGTCCCACTTACTCCTTCAAAGCAATTGTCTTGCATGCATTGCATACGCAGAGATTTGTAGTTCAAAGAAAAAGCAATAGAGGTCAAGAATGAATAAAAAAGTTTATTTAAAACATAATACACACTTCATTACGCATTTTTAAGGAAACTTGTTATTACAGAAGAAAGCTTAACATTATGAAACAAGCCTTTAATGGAATATTCATTATCACCCATGTGCTGATTTTATCTCATCAATAGGAGGAACGTGGAAGAAGTACAGCTGAAAAAGAATTAAGAATATCCATATTACTTAATATTAAGTCTTAGGAAACCCGCATAATAGTGAAATTACTTCAGTTCAAAGTTTTATTAATATTGCAACATTATTTTTATAACACACAATTCAAGAATCATACTGGGAAAAAGGCAAATATGTTACACTTTGGGTAAGAAAATTTGGCATGGGCACAGTATTTGGGAGGATTGCTAACTTTCAACTCTTATAATGACAACTTGTGGAAAGGTCATAGCCATGTGCACCCCCTCTCTGCACCATTGTCCCATGCTTGTGGTGATCTATTAACCTTAGCTTCTATGTCACTGAATGTTATTATGACAATCCCCTACCTCATCCTAATTTTCCTAAATGATACTGAGACTCCATTAAGCCTTGACAAAATTCCACTGTTTTCCCATATACCCACATCAAAGAATGCAGTCACAAACCTTGATCAAGTTGTTTCATAAGTTAATGCAGGGAGCCAATATCAATTTTTAACTAATAAAAAACATTATTAGCTTAATAATGGCACAGTCAGAGCAATATAAGAAAAGTACAAATATGAGTGCATGGACGTAAGGAAACAAATGCCATTCTATCAAAGACAGAAAATTAAGTAACTTTTTTACATTGACTTTTTCTAATACCTTAGAGACTAATTAAGTTTGTAGCCTTAGTAAATTAAAACATAATTTTTATTAATGGGCAATAAGCACAATACACTTTCCTTAGGTAAGAGATGGTTTAAAATTATAGTCCCAATGGGTAGTTAGATTATCTAATATGATTTACGTACTACTTTGATGGATATTTTTAAGTGTTACCATAAATCCAGCAGCGAGAAGAAGGTGCAGAACCAACATGGTGGTGACGATGGCACAAGATACTTGGCGATGGTTGTTCTCAACAGCAGGCCAAATAGTCATTAGCAAAACTGATCCTGAGAGCACTGCTCCAAACACTACCAAAAACCACTGCAGCCAGGCAATTTGGATCACCCACAAAACCTTGGGGAGATCAGAAAAAGAATTTTGCATGTGAAGGCAATATATGTACACACATTTTAAAACAGACTCAGCAATTATTACCACAGAAAAGAATGGATTGGCAGTGGAAGATAGAAAAAAGACTTAACACATTTGTAGTCCATAGAATCGGACTTACACTATTAGGAAAGAGCATTGAGGTGACTAAATGAAACATGGAATCACAATGATCACAGGAATTCAGAATATTTATCTCTCTCTTTTGGACAAATTATACATTTATGACAGTAGCTAAGGGAATGGAGGTGTATAATAACCAATTAGGCCAGGAATGCTTGAGACATCATGAAAAGTATGTCACAAAGCCACGATGGGCAATGGGATACAACAGAAGAGAGGTAATGAGAATGAGCCATGGAAAAATTCCTTCAAGGTGTTATGTAATTGCCATTCATTGTCACAATGCATTTCCCACATTGTACGCTCTATATTTTCTCATAATTTCCCTCGCATTCATTGGCCCTGATAATTCTATCTCCTCCAGTAAAGCAAGCAAATACATAGTATTAATAATCAGCAAATAATTCCTTGATTAACTACGCCACATTATTTTAATCGTTATTATATGACAAATAGAAATCCATATCAGTGACTCTTTTGTTAAATTCATTCTTTGCCACTCATTTGGTTTTTCCTGACTATGTGATCGGTTTAGCTTTCTGAGGAAAATATGTTCCGCTATTTACTTCATGATAGTTGTGTATTCCCGTAAATCTATGATTCAATCCTTATAAAAATGCCTGAAAAATGGAAAAGGTGAGTATTCATATAAATCCCAACCATATTATCCACTGATTTCAGTTATCTGTGATTCATCAAGAATCCATTAGCATGGATAATCAACAGTTTACTGCATAAAGTTTCATTTAATTAAGTTATTATTGTTGACCATGGAATAGTTACCAGTGGAAATGTAATGAAATATATTATTGAACTTCTTTATTACAGATGATTTATAGCTTAGAAGTAGGCTTTAGCTGTTTTAATTAATTACATTGAATAATGAAAACATACCAATCCCTCTCTTCCAAATAACACCAGAATAGACTGCAATACTATCTAATGAAACTTAAAAGTTTCACAGCAAATTAAGTACCCCTCATGGTTCCTCTGATGCCATTAGACCTTTAAGGTCATTCGATCTCTGATGAACCCATCCCTCCTCTATGTAATTTTAAATGCTATTCCAGTTGTATGATTTTTCTTCAAACTTCTTTCACAAATATGCTACCTAAAATAAATTGCTAAAGAAGGCTGTGAAAGGCATAATGCTGACATCTTGAGTTACTTGAGATGCCTATGTAATCCTGCTCAGAGTTTCACAGACAGCTGGATTATAGAATAGTAAGGATTTACTTCCCTTGGCTCGTTTGTGATTCTGAAGCTTTTTGAGCTGTACTTTACTTAATATATGCAAGGCCTTTTAACAAATTTTACTTACGGACACAGGAATGTAGATGAAGAGTGAGTACCCATAGACGCAAATGATTTCCAGGAATGACAGTCTAGACTGATTTCCAAACCACCAGATGACTCCCCATAGTGCAAGAGGGAGAATCCATGCATACATAAAAATGGCTGTGGCAGCATAAGTTACTGTAATGAGAAAAATCATGAATTGTCAATGTGCACATGCTAAAGGCAGTTAGAAAAATTCTTACTGTTAAAAACAATGAGATCATATCTCATCACAAGAAATTATTTAAAACTGAATTATAGCTTTCACAAAAATTTACTAAATAAGAACACAATTTGAAGATTCAGGCGACATTGTGTGGTTATAAAATATCACTAAAAGATCACAAAAATGGGCAATTCCACAAATTAAACACTATATTTCCCAGGCCATAACATGAACTTCATTTTCTCCAAAATATGCTCTAAAATTAGCCTGCATCTTATGGACAAAGGGTATACCAGTAATACTTAAATACAATATGCAAGCCAATTCCCTTGAAATACACTTACCATTATGCTTTTTTCCCCACATAGGCGGTTGCCTAAAATACAAACTTCAACAGAGCTAGTGCTTTGAGCTAGTAGCAATTAATAATTTCAATATTTCCTTGAAAGTACTTCCTCTGAATATTCCCAAATAAATCCCTGAGGATGTCACCCCACTGCTAATGCATTGCGCTGTATCTCTCCCAATAAATTTGGAGTAAAAAATTTTACATTGGTAATGATGTGGGAGATTCATGAAGAGAATGATCTATGTATACTTGCAAACACCACAAGATCACAGAAATCACCACACGAATATGAAAGATAGGTTTGAGTTAAGGTCACCAAAATTCAAGATGGAGTCTAACGATAACATGCCTACGTGTGGCTTCTGTTACACTGTTAAAGATCTGAAGGGTAACTTTATCTCCTGTGATCTTTGCTCACTTAACTTCAATTCCAAATGTTCTGGTCATAATAATCTCTCTCAAAAAGCGCTACTTGAATGCCACAATTGCTAAGATATGTAATATGTTTTTGTAAATAGTTTTGCTTTGGTTTACTCCTCACATTTTCATACAACTGGTTTTGAGAGCATGCAACAAAGAAGACAGAAGATTAAACCCCCACACACTAACTATTTTAGAAGTATCTATCAATTAAGTTGACTGGAAAAGCAAAAACAAGCATAAGCTCTTGACAAGAATTTGAAAAACAAAAAATTTTAAATAATACTAAAATATTTTCCAGGAGTAAATTAAACTGCTTTGACCACAATAATGAATGCTAAACACTGTGGCACATTATAAGTACCAAATATGAATTGGCTGCCTTTAAATTTTATTAGCATTTGAAAACAAACATTCTTTGATTAAAGTAGTTGAAAGTAGTAGCAAGTGGTTGAAAAAACAAATTGAGTAGCTTCAGGCACTATGTGGTGAAAGTCGAACACAATGAATAATTGACTGTAGCACTTTTCCACTTGATAGAATTTATTTTACGACCTGGTTTGGATGTATTGCATCATCATCAGGTAACATCATATCATCATTGCATGATGATGATGATGTAATATATCAATATCCGGTTGTAAAATAAATTCTATCAAGTGGAAAAGTGCTACGATCAATTATTCATTATGGTTGAAAAAATGTACAAAACATAGAAGATGCCAACATTTACTGAAAACGGATTATTAGGTCCATCATCCTCAGTAAGACAACTACATTAATTTAAGAATACTATCCCTTTGATGTTCATCTGTAGCACAAAACACATATTAGGTTGAGGAAAAAGAAATCCATTATTTTTGCGTGAAATTCAAAACTTTATTTGCGATGTTTTGGATTGCCTGATTTGGGTCAAATATGCACCATTTTGTTGCATAATTTTCTGCCATTTTAAAGGTGGCTTCATAATGCCTCTCTCATAGAAGTCTTGGTCCTAATCGGCAAAAAACTATAGTAATCTATTTTCACAATCTTCTCTTGATCGCAATTTTTTATCACTCAGGAAATTTAGCATTGCGAGATAAAGGTGGTAATCGCTTGGTGCCAGGTCCGGATTATATGGTGGATGCATTAAAACCTCCCAACCAAGCTCCCGGAGTTTCTGGCGAGTCACTACAGACGTGTGTGGCCTTGCATTGTCCTGATGAAACACAACAACTCTTCTGTTGGCCAACGCTGGCCGTTTCTGGTCAATTGCTAGCTTCAAACGGGCCAGTTGTTGACAGTAGAGATCTGAATTTAGTGTTTGGCCATACAGAAGCAATTAATAATTAATTATTCCTTTAAAGTCCCACCAAATACACAGTAGAACCTTCCTGGCCATTAGTCCTGGTTATTCCACTGCTTAAGCTGCTTCACCACGCTTTGACTACGATTGTTTTCGCTCAATATTGTCGTATGTGACCCATTTCTCATCCCCAGTCACCCAGTTTAAGAAATGGGTCAAGTTCATTCTGTTTGGCCAAGGCTTCGCAGATGGAAATTCGATTCATCATGTTTCTTGGTGTTAATTGGTGTGGCACCCAAACATCGAGCTTCTTTTCAAATCCAGCTTTGCGCAAATGGTTTTAAACTGTTTTATGGTAGATCTTTAGCTCCTGGGCCATGCTAGAATTACTAGCATGCCGGTCAACCTTGATTATTTCTGTGATTTTATTGACATTTTCGACGACAGGCCTGCCTGTGCAAGATACATCTTTAACATCAAAAATGCCTATATAGAATCAATGAAACTAAAATTGCACATAATTGGCTGTTACAGTATCAGCACCATAAATACCATTCACAATTTCAGTGGCCTGGCTTGCATTTTCACCTTTATCAATGAAAAACTGTAAAATGCACTGAATTTTCTCTTTGTCGACTTCCATTGTTAACACTCTGTAACTCACAACTGATTGGAACAAACAAAAAACAGCAGAAGAATTTTTTTGTGTCAAATATCACCTTGACAAGGAGCATAAACTTGAAATTGTTCGACTGATACTTTACAAGATATCAAACACTAAAGCCAACTACCAAGAAAATAACGGATTTATTTTTCCTCAACCTAATCTACTGAACATATGATTTCTCAAACTAATCTTCTCACATCTGTAAGAAGTCTAAGTCTCAAATCAAATTCATAAGTATAACGTGGACAGAAAGGAAAACAAATGAGTAAGTGCTAGGCATGGTTGGAGAGGAAACAGGTTTAATGGGCAATTTCCAAAGGAGGCAGTAACAATGGATACAAAGCATTTTTATTGGCGATGGTATGTTGAAGTATGTGATAGAGGTAAGAACAACAGGCAAGTGAGGAGGGACAGGAATAAGATAGACAGGTTGGATGTTAAGAAAGGAGGAAGAAAGTATACTGAATTGAAGGAGGGTTATTTTTAATTACAAATTTCAGGTTTCTTGAAAGGAGAAACAGGGAAACGTATTGTTGTACTGTGGTATAGGCAGTATTCATCAAAAACTTAATTTAACCAGTAGAACAGCAATAATAGTAATCAACACAAGATAAAATTCCCTTAATCGAATTATTCATTCAGGACACTACTTTGCTTGAATCAAACTTTGGATAGATGGATTAATGAAGCTGATACCTTGAATCCAAGTTCCAGCCAGCTGACCAACCATCCCTACTCCATTCCTAAATATGCCACTACTCTCATTAATAGCTGTACTTATGTTAAGAGTGTTTTATTTTAATTAGAGAAGGAATAATTCCATTTGATGGAATCTCTTACTTAATAGTTCCTTTTATTTTAGCAATATTTTGTACATTTTTGGACACAACTTGAGGAACAACAGATTAGATAGAAATATATATCAAGGGAAAATGGAAGGAAAGATCCCACAAAGAAGACCAAGACAATAGTCAAGATACATTTGTTTGCTTCGAGATGGCCTATAGACCTCATTTATTATATTTCTAAACATTGTATTAAACCTCTTCAGGATAATTACTTGTGATAATAATTCGTCAAGATTCTTTATTAGCCTCACAATGTAGTATTGTTGGTCTAATAAAAATTGCGGCAATGTTCTTTACTGTGCATTCTCAAATTACATGCATGACAGTCTAATAAAATGCGAGGTTTGCTAAACCTTGCATTATACTTTTTCTCTATCTTCGTTTCTAAAAACTTATGTAACATCTGTACATCATTTAAAATCCGACTTAGCAATCCTGTCTTCGTGAGTTCTAAATCACTGTTTTCCTTTGACTCCTCTGACAGAATTTTTTAAATAAATTTTGAGCTTTGAATCCAAATGGCTTTTATATTTTTAATATTCCCCTACCTCATCCAAAAGTCTCTCTACTACTTGAAATGAAGCCACTATTGCACTTGGTATATATTTTCAAAGAAATAATTTTGCCTTACTTCTTTAATCCAGTGAAAAATCATAATGTTGTTATTCTAATGCCAGCACTGGGATTATTTTTTACTTATACATGGCTGGCAATGTTTTTGGGGGATAACATATCAACATACATCACATAATATGGTTCAATTACCTTTTCATGTGATTTCCCTCATAATATTGTCAAATATTATGAGGGAAATAATAATACTCATAATATTGAGTCAAATATTGCTTTAAAATTATTAACTTTTGATGTTACTGGTATCATTTTTTAACTCTATCTCCTAATAGGCAGTCAGCCATATTGGAAAATAAATATATATTAAGATTTCATTTTGTTTCACTATGAATAATGAGTGACCCAAGTCAAGAGCCAATTTCATAAAATCAAATAATTCCTAATAAGCTTAAAATTTTTACTGAAATATTAATAGCAAGTCTGTCTTCAATCGTATGTTTATTTTAACCTTAATAGAAGTTTATGCCAATGAGGCTCGCCTCGTAAACTTGCATAACAGGGTAGACCAGTTTTGAAGCATCTTTATTTTACCTTGACTATGGCTCGATACACTATTGTTCAATGATAGCATGTTTATTTTTCACATGCATTGGTACTGGAAATAAGTTGCAAAAAACTTAATATTTCAAATAAAGTAATCATAGTTCCATGTAATATAATGCTACAGGTGGACAGTTTGAAAGGACAGCTTGCACAAATAGGCTGCCAAACTTGGTAAAAATATTTTTGCCAGCACAAATAGCTTCAGCTTTAAAATGGCATACACCCATGAAAATAAGAAACATTAAAGCATATTACCCAAGCTTTGAAGTGACAAAAACTTCCCCTATGAAAATTTTTTAGGATACTAATTTGGATAAATTTCAATCAAACTTGGGAGAAATTGATCATTAAAACTGACACACTGAACCTATAAATGCCAGGCAGCTGATGAGCCAACCCAGGCTCCATCTCTAAATATAGTCACTACTCCATCCATAGCTATGATTATTTACTTTAATAATTTTTGTTATAAATGGATAAAAACAATTTTATTTTGTACATTCCCTAACAATACTTTCTTTTCTTTTTGCATGATTGTTCACACTTTCTAAAATTGATGAGCTTCCCGCAAACAACTTTTTGGGTGTACACCATAAGTTAATGATGAAAAATAGAGGCATAATGCATTCAAACATATTTAATCATTCACATCATGCAGACCATTTACATTGAATTAAAATCTTACCGGTATGGAACTCATATTTCCAATGGTAATTGCTACTTGCTGCTGTTTGAAGATAATTGGCTAAGTTTCCACTTATTGCAATTGTAAATACTAAAGTGACACAAATCCAGAATGGACCTAAAAGAAAGAAATCAAAAATTTAACAAACAATATTTGTTACACTTTTTATTTTTACCAATTATTATCATACACTTATTAATTTTTAAGTTTAAAAAGTTTCTAAAATTATAACTCCTGACTTACTATCTTAACAATGTTGATACTCCTTATTCAGTTAAATTGCATTGTCCTGTGGTTAACTTGTCCAATATAGGTGATCAGATATTAGCATTCATATTTGAATTATTTAGGTATTTACCTTATTCTCATTTTAAAAAAACCAAATTCATATTTGGGTGAACTTTTCATGTCATGAACACATAACAATATCCATCAAAATAGAATTAAAAATTAATTTTTATTTCAAGGGTACCATGTCAAAAATATTCATTTTCCAAAATTATTATTAATGTAGTTTTCTGATCAAAGAGGGATTGGATTTAATTCAAGTCCCAGGGACTAGCACCGCTATATTTGTAAGCCTGACCTAACACAAAAACACCCTCACGGTCTGATTTACAATAAATGACTTTTTAACTCCATATAATCTCTACTCCACATAATCCTTCATGGCATAATATATGCCCAATATTTACCCACCCTTCACCTTACTCACTCAATGAACATTCCCACTATCATAGTTCTTAACATCGATCGGATTCACTTTTCTTAACTTTTATCTAATTTTTCCCAATCAACTCCTCTCTTCCCCTATTATGCCTAGTGTTTCATCATATGTTTTCTTTTTCATTGATTTCACTGTCTACATCCTTCTCCACACCCACATCTCAAAAGCCTCTATCTAATCTTATTCTCTATACACAATTGCCAATTTCATTTACATTTAACATTTTACACTAACTCGAAGTTTACCATTCATATTCTATGAACCCCTTGGCTTAATCAAGTGATACCACTACTCTTTTCCATATTCACAGAAGCATTCCTGGTGACCAATTTTGTTTTTATGATTAGCTACAGCACAAAAATTTGCAAATTTTTCAAGAAATGATTTCAGTGAAATTATATAGTGTGTAACAGTTTCTCAGAGCTTAATATTTTATCAACACTTTTAAGAAGAAATAATTACAATTTGTGGAAAAAGAGAATTATCATACCATAGAGATCAGGGTTTGGCTTAATGTAGTTCTGCAAATAATTACTTCCCGGTTTAGGAATCATTGACCACATTATCCTATCAATGACTTGGTTGGTATCCACATCAAAGAATTGCTGATAATATTCAAATGTCCAAAAAGATGGTCCTGAGGCAGCTTTTTGTGATCCATCTAAGTACAGCACCTGAAAAAGTGTTAACATTAGAGTTAGCATCTTGAAGACCATATAATTTCTAACGATTCCGCACACCACTTCTCTCACAAACACGCGGCCCTCCACTCCATGATTCACTGCCTCCTACACATCCCCCTTTCCCCCAAAAACTTCAATATGGAACTCCTCACAATTACTAGCATAGCTACCAACAATGGTTACAACCCTAAGCTAGTTGACACATTACTGCGGAAAAAACAAAAATCAATGGCCTTAAAAAATATTTTCGTTTCACAGCCCGCAGTATCTAAGGACTTCAAGTGGTGCTCCATTCCATTTCTGGGGGATATTTCATATAGAATTTCCAGCTGCCTACCCACCTCACTCAAAGCAGCCTTCTACTCACCCGTAACCCTCTCCAAACTCCTAGCCAATGGAAAAGACACCCAGGATAATCTTCATAAATCAGGCATTTACAAACTGAAATGCGACGATTGCAATAGTGTTTATGTCGGCCAGACAGGTAGGAACATCAAGGTACGAGTCAAGTAAAATGCGAGGTGTCACAAAAATCAGAACACCAACTCTCTCTTCGCCAAGCATTTATTGGAATTCGACCACAGCAGTGACTTTGTCCAAGAGATATTACACATACTCCCAAAAGGATTAAAAATGGACGCTCTCGAGCAATTAGAGATAAGAAGGCACTTAGCAAACCCTAACACGACCCTTTGTAACGAGCAATTGTTCCCATACCCCTCCCCACTCCTCTCCGAGAAACTAACCCGGAAATGGGCAAAACAACCCCTCAACGAACCTGAGGACCCCCACCCCTCTCAGGCCCCTCCGCCCCTCCCCGCCCCCACTCGGTCCTGAGGGTATATATTCGGCCACTGTCTGTGTAGCAAACTTGTACCTGATGATGCCGCAAGTCGGTGAAACGCGTTGTACCATCTAATAAAATCTGTGGAAAAGTACAAATATTTCTTTCCTTTTTTTTGGTATGGATATTAAATACTTCCACGAAGTGAAGCCTGAAACAGTAGAATATATTCTTTCCTTAACTCTAAAACCATTTCCTCCCTAGGTATACTAAAAAGCAAGGGTGATAATGGGCACCATGTTTCACCCCTCTTTCAAAAACAGCTCATTCCAACTCTCTACCTGCCATTTGCACTTGAGCAGTCTCAGATATGTACTGATTGCGGATATGTCTCCTATCCCTATTTTCTGCAAAACATTCATTGATTATATCCAAACCACTCTTATCATACCTCAAATAAATACATACTGATTGTGGCATGTCATTTTCTCTTTCCATGTCATAATTTTCTGGCCTAATATCCTTCGCATGTAGATCATGCGTGTATTGTTTCCATCTCTCATGAATTTTCCTTGGTTCAAATCAGTAATTTTCTTGTCACGTCTCTAAAAGTGCGCAGTTTTCCTCTTCTTACTTTTTGATAGTTATTTCACCTTCCTTTACAACAAACCCATTTCTTCCATACTTTTCAAACTTTCCATTGGCTCATACATTCACCACCCTTCTTTTATCCTATCAGCTTCCTACCTTAGTTTATTATCTATCTCTTCATATTTTCTTCTACCAAACTGTGCATGTGTACATATACTTCTGTATTATTCTCTCACATATCTTTCCCATCATCTCGTCTTTTTTATATTCCTATAGTTTCATTTGCAGCTTTTGATATCTCTTTTTTTTTATGTATTCCCATTTTTCTTCTACTGTGCCTAACTGCCTTTCCTCACTTAATGATGTTCTCTATAGCCTGATGATACTATTTTCTTTCCATTCTGGTTAATACTTCTACATCCTAATTCCTTTACCATCTTTCCGGTTTTATCCTCTTGAATCTGATGTTACACTTCATTAATAATAAATTATGATCTGAGCCATATCCACTCCTAAGAAACTCCAAATCAATCAAAGCTATTCTTAAATCTGTGCCTAGTCATAACAAGGTCTAATATTTTTCCGATTCCTTATACATTTTCAATTTATACATGTTACAAATTCCAAGAAACTGTGGGAGATGCCACAACACCATTAAGTTTCAAGTTGGCTTTAACATCGTGGACTATGGTGCTTCAAGCAGGACTATGAATGCCTGTGACATGGTAAGTAATGTATTTCATCACAACACCTTATTCCTTTAAAACCCCCAAAATTTCAAAATGTAAGAGGATGCCTCGGTAGCTTAACTGGCTTAAGCACTCAGTCGGACATCAAGGAATTTGGATCTTGGTCATGGCGAATGATTTTTACACTCTGAAATCAGTATACCCGTGACTATTGTGGTATTTAAACTACATTTTTCATATGATTAAACCCAGTCCCCAGCAGAACTCAATTGCTTTCTCCTCTGGTCATTCCATGTTTCTTAACCGTACTCCTCAACCTCACTACCATCTCTTCATTGATCACTGTTATGTATCAATCCCCCATTACTATTAAAAGTTTTTTCTATGAACACCCAGAATTATTTCCTCTAATTGATCATTTATCAAGTCAACTTCCTCCCTATGATTGCTTAATGGCATACAGACCTGGACAATAATGATGTTCATTGATTCCGCTTTTACTTCTATGAATAATATTCCATCACTTGTTTGTTCTACGTTTACTGTTCTTCTTCGTACCTTTTTGTTCAATATTATTGCCACCTCTCACTGGCTCTCTTCCCATCCACTGCATAGTACTCTATATAACTACTGCTTCCATAAACCTTGCTACCCATGCCACCTCAACTTGCACAGCCCTAAAATATCTGTATTTACTCTCTCCATCTTCTGCTTTATATTTTCCAATTGGGGACCGAGATGGTGCGGTGGCTATCATACTGGCTTCCCACCCAGAGGGTCACAGGGTTCGAATCCTGGCGGTGTTGAGTATTTTACAGTGGCATCTCGATCCCTACTTAAAGTGCTTTGCGAAGGGCATTATTAATTTGTACACTTTCCATCGGATGGGACATTAGGCCGAGGACCCCTTGGCACCTTTCAATAAGAGCAGGCTAATGCCAATGCCGGGTTTCTCTCCACCCTTCATCCTATCCATCCCTAATGGCGCAAATAACCTTAGCTGTCACTCGCCTCCCCTAAATACCACCACTACAATTTTCCGATTTCCCTGCCCTCAAGGTTATCCTGAGTACCTATTCTAACTGGTTCATTTTGTTTGCATCTTCTGTGCTGGTGCAGTCGATTTTACTATACACGTATTTTTGTAAGATGATGACTACAGAAGTCTTGCCCTTCATGCCACCAAGCAAAGCACATGGCCCATTGGGCTGACACCTACAGTTGCCAGGACTCATTTTAAAAATCCTGTTCAGCATCACTTGATGGGATAATAAATGAGGTGGCTTCCTATTAACTGCCTCAAGTCTTTTAACAAGACATCATCACTCAAACGACCCACTGGGGTCAGATGCCTTTGCAGCAACCTCATTTAGGAACAGATTCTGTATTGAGTATCTTTTGTATGGCTCTAACACAGCTCTAGGGGTCATCAGAACACACAAGCCCTTCCACCACATCAAGGTTGTAGCCCATAGGGATACACATAAACATGTGAATGTTATGTATAATATATGCACATAAATATGTATATGTGAGATTGGAGCCAAGAAGTCTAAATTAAGCACAAAATTATTTATCTTAGTCACCATTTTCAAATATTTCCAAAGGTAATTACAAAATCAATGTGTGTTAAGCCAAATATAATTTATTTTAACAAATATAAAATATCCTTTCAGTAAGAACTAATTAATATAATATGACAGTGTAGGTGGATTATTCTACATAATTATCTTCTTCTATTTATTTATTTTGAAATAATGTAGAAGTTTGTATTTCTAATAACCATAAGCGACATTTAATTCCAACTTGGGAACCACTTGTAGTAATTGCAATTACTCTTAAAAATGAAATGAAACATTCAATATGATCACAAATGAAATGTATTACAAAAAAAATACAATAACATTCATACATATTCAAAATAAATACAAATTTACCCACACAGAGTACAAAAATTCTTGAACTGAATGACCCAGTGGCTGCCTAGGAATATTTCCAGCAAATATTATGACTGCTCATTTTAATCTTAAGATTAAATTCCTCAAAACCCCATGTTCTAATTTTGTTGACAGAAAAAATGACCTACATTCAAAGCCCATTTATTACTGATACAGTATGAATACATAAAAATCTCTTTTCGAAATAGAAAGTGAGATTTATTTTTAATTTATTATTTACTGTATTTCCTAGCCAATAGGACGCACTTTCTTTACTCCAAAATTTGACCTAAAATCAGCCTGCATCTTATGGGTCAGCATTTTTGGATTGATTGATGAATTGCAATTTGTGCAGCATAGAGAAGCGAGATATGTTAAATATTGTTATAATAAACTGAGTAGTTAATCAAAATTATTAGAGGAGCTAGACGTGTCATGTTATGTTAATGTCTAGCTCCTCCAATAATTCTGATAAACTACTCAGTTTATTATAACAATATTTTACATGCCTGGCATATAAAATATATATATACATATACACATACATTCAAACATGAAATGCCGCCATTAGGCGACCAAATATTCATTCACATGGAAATAAATATATGGATAAGGAATAGGAACACAAAAAAGGATGATCACAGGAAAGGTGGGGAAGGCAGAATCGAGCAGATCATAAGTGCAAAAATATTTCCTTGACCGGGATATTAACACTGGATCTTTCAACTTGCTGGGCCGATGCTCTAACCACTGCACATGATCATGCATGTTCCATGTTAGAGCACACGCCACACTTATATGCATGCCATGTTCATATGCATGTCATACCCATGTCATGTTTGTATAAACTGGAAAGAACATACTATACTTGACACCTTTGCCAGCATCTGCTTGGCTGTCCAAATTCATATAAAATTACACCTCGAGGAGATAAGGAGTTAGGTATAGCACGTCATGGTAGGCAAGATAGGGTAGGGGAGGTGTGCAATGTCACAAGACAAACCACAAACAATGTAAATGGCAGAAGAGAATAAAAGAAACCACTTTCATGACCCAGTATGTGTAAGGACACACAAAATAAATTTCAATGACTTTTAAGGTTATAGCTAACTAACATTGATCCTATTCCTTGAAGCACTTTCTAATATCTGTCTCATTTAACTGGTTTATACACCTTTGCTGAGGCCTCCGAAAATTGTCAAAATTATCACGGTAATTTTCAGAATGGCCCATAAATTCCTCTCAATGACTCTCATGGTTTTAACTAATGCCCTAAACCCAATCCCTTAAAACACAGGGATCGAGATGGTGTGGTGGCTAAGGTACTGACCTCCCACCCTGAGGGCCCAGGTTCGAATCTTAGTTATGGCCAGATTTTTTCATTGGTATCCTGATCGCTTCTTGGGATGCTTTGTGGCACGCACTTTAAGTGAGTAAGCTGTCCGTTGGATGGGACGCTGAAATTGTGAGCCCCTTGGCTCCTTTTGCTAAGAGAAGGCTAATTCCAATTCAAAGTCACTCTCCACCCTTCCTCCATTCCCTAAACATACTAACCCTACCATATTACCTACCACCTTCAGTCACAAATGACCTCAGCTCTCACCTCAGCTAACTACTACCCTTGAAACACTTTCTAATACTGGTTCCCATCCTTCTTACTACAGCAATGATGTGACTTTCTGAGCATTCACATAACCCAAAAATTTTAGAATATTAGGGGCCTATGAAAATTGCAAAATTACCACGGTAATTCTCTGAATGCTCTGAAAGCCCCGGCTTTAGCCTACAACTGAATACTGTCACACCCACCTCCTCCATTTCAAAAGTGGCAATACATACATAACCCTTGAGTGCCCATGGAAGCCAGACTTAGTAACAATGGACCTCTTTGAGGCCTTAGTCCCCAATACACCTTATCTCAAACATCTCAATCTCATTAATCTATCAGGTCAATAACTTCATGAACTACCATACATATATGGCCGGCTTGAGGCTTCAAGGGTAACTTGGAATGAAAAGTTATATGAGTATGTGATTTTATAGAGCTATAACATCACCTGCCAAATTGGAAACAAATCATAGGGGAAATTAGTGGGTTCAATGGCTAGTGTACAAACTTTCCACTCCAAAGACTTGGATTCAAATCCTGGGGATGACAAGACATTTGAGTGGTATCCTGATCCCTACTTGCTCAAAAAATAACACGGCTAGGGTAAAGCTGAGGGTGAATTTAAAGAAATATTCGGGAGTTTAGTCATTAGGAAATATTTGAATCGAGGAAAACATAAGAGGTAAATGGTTTTCATGAGAATAGATGGTAAATTGTCTGGTAATTGAATAGATGACATTAACAGTTGATTAAAAGCATTATTATATTTGATGGCATAAAAGAAGCATCCTCTTTTCAGTAGGGCACACAAAACAGAAACATTTAACAGTTTGCATGAAAGCACGACACCCCACTATTTTATGTTAGAACTCCTTTTAGTTCTTATGTTTCAGAAAATACAAATAGATGGACAAATTATTACTGCAATAACCAAAAAAATTCTCACACTTCCTTCAATATAGCAACACGATATTCATGTCACATAATAGTGATTAGCTTAATAAGAGCAATCCCAGATATATACTTAAATTGAATATAAATACTATAAATTAGCAAACATGATGATCTAAATGACATGGGAGTAAAAGAGGCAGTACTGAACACACGGGATAAAAATAACATAAAACAAAGGTTATGCAATTTTCCAGAAAGAGACGGACTAAGGTTGACATTGAAATAGGATGTCAAAAACTAGAGCAGGTGGAACAATTTACAAAACTCGGAAGTGTTTTGGACCACAATGGTCAAAGTAGTAGGGACGTAAGGAGAAGAACTGTACTAGGCAAAGAGGCTTTCACAAGGAGGAGATAATTGATGACAGGGACATTGAGTAAGGATTTTAAGAAAAGGCTCATCAAAACTTTGAAATGGAGCGTAGCTATGCATGGCGCAGAAACATGGTCACTGAAGCAGGATGGTAGACTTAGATTGGAGGCTTTTGAAATGTGGATTTTGAGAAGGCGAAATGGACCAAAAGGAAAACAAATGAGGAAGTGCTAAGTATGGTGGGTGAGAGTGAGGTGCCAAAACCTACCTAAACTCGATTACCTAATTAAAAAAATAAAACCTATAAAAATATACCCATAAAAAATATAACGTACTCATGGAGTTTGAACCTCCACATATACCACAAGGGTATTTTTTTAACAATGATTTTGGAAAAAGGCGTACCTTATATCTATCAATTACAGATTTTATGGAAAATTGCACATTTTTCATTAATCATCATATTGAAATTTGAAAATTAAACAACTTGGCTTTTCCACATAAATTTTTTTTATTATTCACTACCTAGGTTTCGTTATGGCATAACATCATCATAAAATTTTTATGTGGGAAAGCCAAGTTGTTTAATTCTCAAATTTCTATCTATCAAATTACTATCAGCTATGATAATATTAAATTTTTAACTTTTAGTGCATATCTTGGTGCATTTTTCTTCGAGAATTCCAGAAAAGACTTCAAAATGGTGATTCATTTCTTTAATTTCATGGATTTTCATTACACCCCCAAATGCTCCGTCATTGAAACACCCAAAGAAAACCCTGCGTGTTCTGCTATGAACCAAAGCCATTGCACACATGACACAAGGCTCCCTTGTCAAATACACATCATAGCCAGTACAATAATATGGATCATCAATTAATATATCAGTCCTAGGCCTTTTGCAAGGTACACAATTCATTTCACTTTCCTTTAAAAACCACATGCTATCTTCTACGGGCCATCGACCACCACCTTGTGCTCTTGCAATCAAATCTGAAGTGACCATAACTGCATGCTTCAGAGGATGACTCAGGCGAATATCATATCCGACAGCAAGAACAGAGTTATTTACAGAGTCTACAAAAACACAACCCACTCCAGCCCCACCCATTAACAAACTTTTCTGAGAAGCAATCAATGCAATTTCCATATAGTGTTCCTGAAGTTTCTTATCCCTTTGATCAAACAGGGAGCCATTCATTATTTTCTCTATATAAGGATCTGCACAGAAGTTACATGGCCAAGTCGCTGCTGCATTTTCATACTGCTTCCTTGTTCTTGGTATCATAGCTGGAACTAACACTTTGAATGGAATGGGGTTTATGCCATCAAAAACAAATCCTTTCTTTTTAAGAAGATCAACACAACTGTCTGCTGATAGCTCACCAGCTACAAGAAGAATCACGCACAACCCTTTACCTTCCACAGTTGCCACTCTTTTGAGGTGTGTCAGGTGCAGAATAGGAGATACTCTATTTAAGGCATTCAGGATAAGTGAAACTTTCTTGGGATCAACAATGAGACCAACATACACACTAAGGAACTGAATGTCTGTAGTGAGTTCATGGGGGAGCACAGGTTTTAATACCCAAGAGCTTGCCTCAGTTTGTGTACATTTCATCATGGATTTGGAATCCATTAAAGAATTACCTATTGTAAAAGGGATGTTTTGATGGATACTGCATAACCAACCATCCTGAAAAGAACATGGATTATTCAACCCAAAAGATACCTTTAGAAAATATTTTTCCACTCATTTAAACTTAAATGCAAACAAGATTTCTAAAAGTGGCACTAACTTATATATGCAACTCTTGTCATAAACCCTAAGTGACAGTAAAACCATTAATTTTCAATCGTAAAAACTCTTAGATTCAGCACTTTTCACATGTCAAGGCTTTGAAAATGTTAAATCCTGAGCAATAATAATAGTAAGAGGAATTACTTGTTCATTAATTATAATTTCAGTGCACAGATGATTGTATCAAGCATGCACACCATATATGTCACTTAATATGATAATTTTGATTTCAATATACGTAACCATGAAAATGCCATGTTGTGATATGTCAGTGTGATATATAAAACAGAAATGTAACCACTTTTCAGCGTTAATACTGTCGAATGTAATTCAACAGTAGAATGGTGATTCCCAGCCAATGGGTGGGATGTATGCTTCATTACTTATTAAGAAATCAATACATTGCACTAGATTAATCCTCCTGATAACTTGAGTATTTGAAATAAAAGTATTATTATGGGGAAAACATTACACTAATAGATACCTCCTTATGGATTACATCCATGCTCTGGTGAATTGGCTTGTTAGTTCTGATGACCCTTTCTATTCTGTAGACCATTTCTTTTGTATCCTCATACCCTGAGTCACTTTTAAAAGATAGGAGTCAGATGAAAGGTGGCTCAATGGCAGTCTGTTCCCCAGGGAGGTGCCTGCAAAGGAATCTGACTACAGGCAGATGCCATTGCAGCCTCCAGGGGTGGCCAACCATTAAAGAGATGATGTGGCATTAAAAACACAACTGAGGAGGGCTGTGAGTAACCCCCTCAATTATTGTTTCTAACCATCCATGATCAATGCAAACTATAATGAATCCTGGCGAAAATGGAATTCAGCTCCTTATGAAGGGGGTCGGACATTGAATGAGGTTGCCATGTTGTCTGAAGACATCATTATAATATCTTCTTAGGCACGGATTCAGTAACAAGAAAAGGTTCAGGAAGAGGACTGCATCTGTTAGAATTGAGAATGTTAGTTCATGCAAAGGATTCGGAAGGTAGGAAACATAAGCAGGATAAGGAGAGGGGAGATACAGTTGGAGTCCTCTCACCAAAGTCATTGAACCAACCAATGAGTGTTTTTATTTCTTTGGTGAAAGAGCTTACTACTATATAGGAACACTTTCCAGAGCTAACATAGAACTTAAAATATTCCTATCATTGTGAAACCTAACACAGAGTGGATGAAGATAAATGATAGGCCATTTTATCTCCATGTTACCATATAAGCCACCGTGAAGATCTGTGGAAGAGAGTGGAAGTTGTGTGGAATATTCCACCATAACAGCATTAGAACTAAATGTTATTTTCATGCTAGTTGCTAATGGATAACCTTAATAGTTCAATAAATGGTAATATTTTTTATATTAGCTTAAATTGAAGTATCTAAGGTTAAAATACTTCTATACACATGCTACATGAGCTGCCAGCAAGGGGGAATAATAAAATAAAAGATGAAAAAATAACTACACAATAGGCTATTCAGTGTAAAAAACTATCTCCTTAGTCACACCACATCCACAGTTATTTTGATCCCTTTATTATTTTTTTTTAAATTGAGATTTTGAACATGTTGGTTCGATAGTTTATCTTAAAAACTTTATTTTCATAAGAAACTCATATTCTTTCCTATAAAATTGGGTAATATAACCTTTTTCTAATTTCTTCCACCTCTGGTTTCTTGTATGTCTTGTAGAGACATTCTAAAATTATGAAATATCTTTGTATTCTGTTTTAAGATGTTCCAGGGCAAATGTTTAAACATGATTGTCATGGTATCATATCTCATATGCTGCAGCTATTGATTATCACCATACATCAAATGAAGTTGAACTAAAAAAGTCTGATGAAAAATTATAAACCAACCTTCCCTTATAAAACAACAGACACATTTTCAAAGCCATTTTCCCCGTGGTCCCAAAAGTACCCGACCCAACAAGCCTTCCCACCGCAAAGGCCCAGGTTCAAATCCTGGAGACAACAAATATTTTTCAGTGGTATCCCTACTTGAGGTGCTTTGTGGAGAGCACTTTGAGCGAGTACGACGTCCGTCAGATGGGACGTTAAACTGCAAACCCCTTAGGATCTTTCAACAGGAGTAGGCTAATGCCAATGCGGGGTTTCTCACCACCCTTCCTTTCCCACCCATCCCTAATGGCGCAAATGACCTTAGCTGGTGGTCATCTCCCCAACAAAACTAACTAACTAACTGATTCTATGAATTATCCACTCATATTCGTATCTATAGTTCTTCTTTTGCCTCTTTAACCATTTTTTTCACAAGTACGCTGAAAATCAAGGGTCACAATAGTCACCTATGTCTCAATTCTCTTTCTAACACTGCTCATCCTGGCTCTCCATCCACCATATGCTCCTGAGCAGTCTGTCACATTAACAGAATGCAAATACAGGTAAATAAATACCTATAAATCTCCAATCCATCCAACATACTCCAATTTTCTGGAATGCATTCAATATGTTTACCCAATTCATTCTGTGGAATACTTTCTGAATCCAAACAGATCATCCCATAACTAATCATTTCCTCCCTCTATCCTCTCCCTACTTCCCTAAATGGGTTCTCCCACTTTTGCTGTAGGTGAAATCAACCTTATTAACTACAGTCCACACATGTGGCTGCCCTTCACTTTTTGGGATGGAAACAAACAACGACCTTATGAAATCTTCCAGCCAAATTCTTTTTTCATAAAAGCTACAAATTAGCCCATAAAAACTCTTCCTTCAAAGTTTTTCTAGATCATTAAGTAATTCTGCACAGATGTTATCTATCCCCACTGCTTTTATTTTCTAATTCCATTATGTTCTTTCTGCTGGCAATCTAGTATTCCTAAACCTAAGCCATCCTCATCCACGTTACATTCTTTTCAAATGCCTAAACATTCTGGCCTATTATCCTTGCCACATAGATCCTTTATGGGTCATTTCCATCTCTTATGAACCTTTCTTGGTTCAATTATAACTTTCCTGCCATATCTCTAATAGAGTGCAGTTTTTCTCTTCTTAAATAAAACAGTTTCTGGCATAACTTGGTGGAAAATCTTCATACTGACTTTTAATAAACAAACCACTTTACTTTTCCACTTAAACTATTTTATTTTTACTACCCAGGTTTCGTTATAACATAACATCATCAGGTAAAAATTGACAAGTCCAACACCGTATATATACATATCTCTGGGCGGAGGGGAAGAGGAGGGAGGAAAGAAAGGATTGGTTGAGCTATGAAGAGGGGGGCTAAAAGTCTATGGTTTGAGGCGGATAATATTATATAATTAGCTGGAAGGATATGGTCAATACAATGTTGCAAAAAGCCCACCTGACATCAGATTAGTTGGCAGAGGATTAGGATTAATCATTTCCCTAATCCTCTGCCAACTAATCTGATGTCAGGTGGGCTTTTTGCAACATTGTATTGACCATATCCTTCCAGCTAATTATATAATATTATCCGCCTCAAACCATAGACTTTTAGCCCCCCTCTTCATAGCTCAACCAATCCTTTCTTTCCTCCCTCCTCTTCCCCTCCGCCCAGAGATATGTATATATACGGTGTTGGACTTGTCAATTTTTACCTGATGATGTTATGTTATAACGAAACCTGGGTAGTAAAAATTAAAAAGTTTATGTGGAAAAGAAAAGTGGTTTGATTATTAAAAGTCAGTTTTCTCTTCTTATTTTTCATTTTTTTCACCTTCCTGTACAGCAAAACCATTTCTTCCTTACTTTGTGAACTTTACATATTCTCACACTGCATCATCCACCACACTTCTTACACCCCATTAGTTTCTCATCTCAGTTTATTACTACTTGCTTTGTACTTCCTTCTTTATCAGTGTTTACATTTCCTTCTCTCGTCTAGTGTTCATCTCGTCTGCAATGCATGGTCCCCTTGTTCTTTTCCCATTTACTATTCCTGTAGTTATATTTGCAGCTTTCGATATAATCTGTTCCCATTTTCCGTCTTTTGTACCCAGGTCCCTTTCCTCACACTTGATTTTCTCTACAGCTTATTTATACTCCTTTCTTGTCATTTTGGTTAATTTTGCACCCCATTTACTCAACCATCTTTCCTCGTTTATCCTCTTTAATCTGACCTTACACTTTGTTAGTACTGAATTATTATTTGAATCTACATCTGTACAAATTATTTTTATTGTTCTTAAATTGCCTAATCATAACATAATCTAAATGGTATCACTCTAAATACCCTAGCATTTTCTTTGTATACCTACACCTTTTGTTGCATTTAAACATCTTTTGCCGAATGTAAATTTTTTTGCCATTTCCTGCAAAGTTTAAGTAGCTTTCTTCCTGGGGTCATTCCTTATTCCTAATCCATAGACCCCTACCACACTACCATCCCTCCCTTCGCCAATCATTGCATTCCAATCCCACTTCATTATTGGGTATTTCCTTCCAGGATCACCCACAATTAATTTCTCTAATTGATCTTATAGTCTATTTTTACCATAGTGAGAGAATGACGTCCCGTAGTGATGAAATGAATGAAGGGATCTGTGAAATCATCTTATTTAGTGCAGATATTCCAGAGTTTGTACACGGCATGAAAAATCAATCTTATAGGGAGTGCCCTCTAATGTAGGCTATGCTTCTTTTAAGTGATTTTATGCTGCTCATCCACGATTTACACAAATAACCTTGGCTTAATCATTAGTTTTATAAATTTTAAATATAGTAAAATATGCCCAGTTTCACTGATGATTCCCAAATTAAAGGAGACCATGCAAAAGTAATGCATGATATTTTTTATTTAACTTACCTTTGCCTCCTTTGAATCAATATCAGATTGGTTGCCCATATCAGCAGATGATATGCTGTGATCATTTGGGAATGTTTTCACGTCTAGCTCGGCCACACCAGAGGATGAGGGTGTGAATTCTGCATAACCCCAGCAAATATAATGATTACAAAATGTTAAGTGAACGTTGTGGGGGTTGGTAGAGCACTTGAAAAATTATCAATTTTGCATTATAGTACCAAAAAGTTTGCTATGGTTACATCCAGGGAATGTAGAGCTCATCCTATGCCAACACAGCACAAAATATTTATAACATTTGCACAAGCCGTAATGAATTTTTGATTAAGTAAATATTTCCATGACGCTTACCAAACTCTATCGCTCATTTATTAAAAAGTGGCAGAGGCTACACTTCTTGGGAAGTATCTTTAAAATATATACCTCATTTTTGAGTTTATAAAAATGGCCATATTTGGATTATTCCACGAAGAAAACTACTGATTCAAAGGTTAATAAATACTAAACACAGCAGTACACATTCATGAAAAACAATCAGATAAAAATACAGATATTTTTGCCTTGAAGGATAATGTGCAACCCTGACATGATAGTTTCCAGCATGTTTCATGACACAAATAATATCAATCTCGTGTTATGTACAACCAAATACTTGAGGATATCTTTTTTCCAAAATTTAAAATAATTTTTTTGACACTGCAGGAAGTCAACAGCACAAGATATCTGTGAGAAAAGGTTTCCTATTATCCTATGGTTTCCTATTATTGATTTGCTCTGGTAAACTGCATAATGCGTTTTTTAGGTTTAACTGGATGTTTTCCCTTCTGATTCCAAAAATGAATGTGATCAAACAAAAAATTATGAGGTGGCACGACAAATAATTTGTCAAAAATATCCTAAATATCAGGGCCACTGAAATGGTGCTAAAGAGACGATATTTGTGAAAACTTGTGTAGAAAAACAGAAATACGTGACATAAAATATTTGCTCAGAGTTATTCCATGGTTCCAATTTTTTTATAATACCACCATTAATGCAGGAAATAATTAAAACAGAGTTCCAACAGTTTCTCATTACATATAATTTAACTTACTTAATGAACTAGTGATAGACGCGGCCAGAAGAAAAACATAAATTACCTTGGAACTGTAGTTGTGCTTCTGCGTCCCTTTGCGATTCGATCTGTAGAAAACGGATTAGCAGAAGATAAAGAAAAGTTCAGCCTTCTGTCATAAAACTACGATACTTATGATAAGATTTTCTTTGACGTAAATTTAAGAATTAACTAAAAATTTCATCCTCCATTCGCGGAGTTTTAATTAGTTAGTTGCACTATGGATACTTTAGAAAAATAACGGCTCTAAATTTAGAATAAAAGGTATAATCACGCAAAAAGCAACTGCAGACCTCAACATCAATCGCCTCCGATTTGCTGATAGACATGACAACACTTTACGTTAGCCACGTTCGCCGCCAATTATTTGTCATAAAACCGGAAAAAATATAATTTAGAATTAAAACCAATTATTTAGTTGTCGTCTAAGACATTGACGTTTCGCTGAATGGTTAAAACCACCTGAAATGAAATTATTATTTTCTTACGTCTCACCGACCAACTCCAAGGAACTCGCCAACAAATATCGCGTCGGATTTCCGGTCAGTACAGGGACACGCGAGCGCGTAATTTAAATCTACTTCAAATAAAATAATTTCGCTATCATTCACCAAATAGACGTACCATTCTCCTAATCACAAGAAAGACCTGAAAGATAAAGTTGTGCCGCCTAAAATGAATCCACGAATGTAAGTCATTTTTTATGCGGTCTTAATTTTTTTGAGCTACTTGTGTCATCTAAGTGCAAAACACATTGTGCAATGGAGGAGAGCATACATTCGGAGATAGAAATGATGAGTTGATGATACGTCGCAGAAACACACATAAATAAATATAAAGAAGCATACTCACATTTAAATTTTGAGGTTTCTAATCTTTCCTGAAGACAGATTAGGAAGATGGCTGTCCACATTCATTCAAGGGTGTTGGGTGAGGGTTGGTGGTAAGGCTCTTACCCCCGCCCCCAGCCACGAACAGGCACCACTGAGTATGCACCAGCGGTAACTCAGCCATTTTGAAGAAGGGTGAGAAGCCCGAAAATTTAAATGTGAATGTGTTTATTGTTGTACCTCTGCATTTTCCTGTTCTCAAGTCATCAATTATATGTGTGTGCATATATTGGATACAAAAAGATGCCTCACTTTAAAAATTTCAGTGGTAGAGTTACTTTCCTCACAATAATGAAGGCAGTATGTGGGGTATTGTATTTAATAAATAAAATTTCTAACCATGCACACTTGAATATATGGGAAGAAACACTCATTATTTGAACTGTTTTACTGATGTCCTTCCATTATCATCACAAGGAGTTACTTTTTCTCCTGTTTTCAAAATCCCATCAAAAATCTCCTGATGGCAAAAATTGAAGGCTGCCACTGAAAAAGATCAGCTCCTTAAGAGCGATAGTTCTACAAAAGAGAAATATATCCCTGGGAAATACTTCAGGTGATACGAAACATTTTTGAAAAATTGTTTTCATTTCATTTTAGCATGTATTCAAGTTGTACAAGTGCAGCTGTGTGCTTGTGTCTCACCTTCTTATATATGTATACATAGGTGTAGTAGTACAACATGAGTACAAACTGATGATTAGTCGCCTTGAACAAGGACGTAAAATAAACAGTGTTTCATTCCTATTCTTTCTTCTGAAAATGGTGGTTGCACATTCACCAAAAGCTAAGGTAGTGTGAGTGTTATATCTTTTGTATTTTTAAAGTGACTATCCATTAGTGCCATTGCTGTATATATGTATTATAAATAGGATTTAAAGGTAATTGTACTCATAGTATGTTTGCACAATGGAGTAAAAGGCTTAAGGATGGATAGAATCAAATGCATCTCATCCTACAGAACTAAGGTAGACACATGCAGTAGGCATGAAGATGGCATCCCTTCACCTTTTAAGCTCACATGATCTGATATCTTGGTTGCAATTTCCTCTTAAATGAAAACTCTCTCCATTTCAGTGGGCTATTGGCAGTAGCAACCATGCAGTTCTACATTCCTACTATTATGCGACTTCCCTCCATAGTCTCTGGACATGATGGTAACAGATTCTGGTTTGCCGGAGATTATGAGAGGTTATCTATGAAAGTAATATTAGGCCATGGAAATAATCAGCCTCCTTGTGGTGTACCTTGATATGCCTTTGTTGGGCCAATGACGTATGTCTGCATATTGGGATGAACATTTAGGGTGCAATATTACTTGGTGAAGAACATATCAAAAAGCTACCAACAACCAACTCCTCTCTAATGGTGTCCTGTGTGAATTGGTCATAGATATGAACACACATTGAAAAAGGTAGCTGGCATGAATTGAGTGGAGGCTCTAAGGAGGAGTCTTCTCTCATTTGAATACCAGTTAATCTGACCGCAGGATAGATGGAAAAAATAAGTGAAAAAATAAATGCCAAATGGTAGGTTGTAAATGAGGTATGGGGCTCTATCATTATCAATGTCAATGATTGAAGAGGCTTTATCATTATCAATGTCAATAGATGGGAGTTAAGTTAGCCAACATAAAATGAGAGACAATTGTTGCTCTATGTTATGTATACTACTTTATTTCATGTCCAGTTTCTGCTGGATGAATTTAGGAATGCAATGGGAATGTTGGAGCTGGTGAATACAGAAAAGGAGTGGATGAAGGGGAATGTTTTGCACCATGAACAATTACATAAATAGAACCCAGGCTTAGATTGAGAGGAAATTATGAGGAGGGTGATACAAACAGAATATAGTACAAGTTGGTAGGCCATTTGGAGGCATTGTTGAAGGAACCCGTATGCTTTGCAGGATTGGGGGAAGATTTTTCCAAATGTTTTTCACTCTATGTGTTGTGGGAATGAAGGGGTTGCAGACGTTCTTGGTGAGGAACAGTGTTCTGGGAGTAGATTCTGAGTAATGTTTAAATAGAGATGTAGATGGCAGAAGGGAAAAAATATTAATTGGGGATAAATAGCTGTCATAGATAGAGTGGGTAGATGTTTGAGGAAAGAATTTTTCAGATTTTGTGGATGAATAACAAGTAATAATTGAAAATTATAAAATTATAAATGTGATGGACATGGATTGAGAATTAAAATTAATATAATATTGATGAAGCAATTATACTTGTTTTCATAAATTTTTGGACTGATTTTTGAAGAGATTCTTGTGAAAAAGGATGAGGAGTATTTTATGGCTCATGTGTGAATACAAAAACATTGTTGAGTGAATATACAGACAATGGATTATTTGTCTCCAAGGCACTTGTACATATTTTTGGTTGCAAATGAATGTGATAACATAAGATTTCATTAATGGTAAAGAGGAGATTTGAAGAAAATGATAGATCATACATAATGGGAGTATATTGCGAATTCATTTGATATTCCCATTAAGTATTAAATTGATCCTAATATACTAGGTGGTACAAATTGCTTCAGGGAAGATTAAGTAGTAAAACTGAGGTCATAAGAGCTGTGATATTTTGAAAAAATGAAAAACCTCAGGAACATAGAGTACCAAGAGAAATATTGAAATGTGAGTGCACATTACTGAAGGCTTTATGTGGATTATTTCATTCATGCACTTACGCAAACCTTTTTCCTCAGAGGACTTAGAATTTGTTGGGGTGGGAGTGCTTCCATGTTCCATAGAGCTGCACAGAAAGGGGTGATCATAAATGCTTCTGGTAAAGTCTCTCATACCAGATGACAATTTGTCATGCAGCATTGGTCCTCTGTGAAGTGACTTCAAATGTGTTTTACCTCAGTGATAGTTACTACTCAGTTACTAGTTACCTCAGAAGATAATTACTACTACTACTAAAACTACAGGATCCTACTCATTCATTTGGGTGTCATGACTGGTGGTGATGGAGGCAGTCTCCATGGTAATCACCAAATCCTCGCACAAATGAGCTAAAAGCAGTGGAAAAGGAGGCTCAGAAGGTTATTATAATGTGTGCATGGACACCAGAATGATATTTAGGATAGGTACTGAAGTGCATTAGGAAGTGTTGTTGGGTTATAATAAGTATTTGGATCATATGGTTATTATTTAAGTCCTACAACTTGCCATGATAATGCGTAAATTATTGTTAGAAATGTATCTCACATTTGAGCAGACATTCAATGAAGACAACACAGAGATATACAGCAGTTTCCTCCAGATGTATTTTGAAATGGGATAGAAATTTTAGAGCCTGTGAGCATAGAAAGAGACCAAATGAGAGGGCATGTTTCACTCTGTGGCTTATTGCATTGATAGAATCTAGGGACTGAGATGAAGTGAATTGTGTAGAGAAGGTACATAGGAATAGAATAGTTGGAAACAGAATAGACACATTATGAAATATGCATACTGCTAGCTTACAATACACAATGACATTATACACACAGACAGTTAAGGTAGCCAAATAGCAGTTTCACCTTAAAGTGGTTAATACTGAGACATACATGACTAAATCTTTGGGACAAGCATATGACTATTGGCAGGATCAACCAGGAAGCACTGAATGGTTGAGGCCTTAACTTTGTAGAAATCCATGTTTAACTTAAGAAATTAAATATTATCTTTGCTTTCTACAGAAATAAAATTTTATTTGTTGACTAGTTTCGTTTACACTGTAACATCCTCAGGACTAGTGGTACAATGTACATTTTGTCTGAGTTATATACTCGGTCGGGTAGGGGTAGCGGATGGGAGGGTGTGATTAAGGAGAAAAAGGGGGGGAAGAGGTGTTAGAGGGGGGGAAGAGGGAGGGAAGAGCGTGGGTCTGTGTCATGGCGTTTTCGGGTGTAGAATAGGAATGTCCAGGAGGGGTGAGTGGAAAGGGAAAAGGTGGTCATTAGTTATCCTTTTCTTCTTATTAACCATTTTTAGAATTTCTAACTGCTCACGGATGTCCAGCTGCGTTCCTTTCTTCATTCCGTGCAGTAATGTGGGGGTGAAATCCGCACAGTGGCCTTCCTTCAAGAGGTGGGTTGCGAATTGGGACATCCCAGTGTTCTTCATGAAATCCCTCCGGTGTTCTTCCGCTCGAACCGTTATGCTCCTGCCTGTCTGACCGGTGTATTTAGCGTCACAGTCGCCACATTGCAATTGGTAAACCCCGCTCCGGAGAGTTGGTTTTATGGGGTCTTTTAAAATTTTTACTCAGAGAATTTTACTGCCCACCACCCAGAGACCTAGCTTCATGGCGACGCATTAAATATGTAGGAAAACCCTCCATTAAAATAGGCAGTGTACTCAAGGATATGAACATAAAACCTGCCTGCTACAATAATAGGAACCTAAGGAGCTTGCTACCTACAGTCAAAGACCCAATAAAACCAACTCTCCGGAGCAGGGTTTACCAATTGCAATGTGGCGACTGTGACGCTAAATACATCGGTCAGACAGGCAGGAGCATAACGGTTCGAGCGGAAGAACACCGGAGGGATTTCATGAAGAACACTGGGATGTCCCAATTCGCAACCTACCTCTTGAAGGAAGACCACCGTGCGGATTTCACCCCCACATTACTGCACGGAATGAAGAAAGGAACGCAGCTGGACATCCGTGAGCAGTTAGAAATTCTAAAAATGGTTAAGAAGAAGGAAAGGATAACTAATGACCACCTTTTCCCTTTCCACTCACCCCTCCTGGACATTCCTATTCTACACCCGAAAACCCCATGGCACAGACCCACGCTCTTCCCTCCCTCTTCCCCCCGCCCTCTTACACCTCTTCCCCCCCTTTTTCTCCTTAATTACACCCTCCCATCCGCTACCCCTACCCGACCGAGTATATAACTCAGATAAAATGTACATTGTACCACTAGTCCTGAGGATGTTACAGTGTAAACGAAACTAGTCGACAAATAAAGTTTTATTTCTGTAGAAAGCAAAGATAACATTTAATTTCTTAAGTCAACCAGGAAGCTTTAATGGTCAATGTTCCCAGCGAAATGACCCACTGGGACAACACTTAACTCAATTTTTCTCATGAGGAGAACTTTCAATTTTTACTGATTCTGGGCCCACGTATTCCTACCCAAATGCATTTAAGTAGAAGTTACATGAAGTTTGATTTCATCAATTTTGTATAAGCAGGTTTCCTAGGATCATCTACAATGTTATTAATGAAGTATTTTTTATTAAATTTTTATGTATTATTAATGATAAAAATTGCATGCCCAGCAGGATTTATTTAAAACTCACACGACAAGCCATATCCAATGCATGGTCGGTGAAGGAATCATTTTATTTTTTGTTTATGAGTTTGCTACTCCCTGACTTATTTATCTCAGTACCACGAAAGAATATTTATCATTACTTTATCTTTATTATTTGTAATCTATCCCAATAATATATTTTATGATTAGATATTTAAATGTTAAGATAAAATTTTTATGATGTGATTCAGAGGTGTGAACTGCAATGAAGCCCTCTTTTAATATTTTGGTTGGAGAAATTACTGAAATACGAATAAGGGTCACCTAGCAGGTTTTGCGCATGGTGAGGCTGGATAAGTAAAAAAAAGCGTATTAAAGCTCCTTATTCATTATAAAAGTTCGATAGTTAGTTGTTGTTTCAGTATAATATACCACCGAATAAAGTAATTTTTAAAAGTAAAATCAGCAGCCGCCGGTTTCGTAGTTCCGGTTTATAATCGACCGCGCTCTCTGCTTATTGCGGCATCTGTTCGTTGTAAATGCAACTACGAGAACACCAACGGATGCAACAGGGAATGTGAGTTGATGTCGCCTAGAGGCCGTTAGGCATTGTCCCGCGAGAAAAGTAGGATCTTCTTCAGATGAAGCTTTAACAGGCAAATAAACTGTACTAATTTTGTCATGATTAAACAAATGTAATTATTATTCTAAAATTAATAAAATGGATATTTTATTGCGATTTTTTCACAAACTATTGTGCTTTTTTACAAAATTCATCTTTATACCGCGGAATTCAAAATTGTAAGTTTAGTATCCCGTGATGTTGAAAAGGGTGGCGACCACTGACGTAATCAATAAAATATTATTACACTTTCCATAAGAAGACTAACTGTGTGATTTTTTTGCTTATCCTCAAAGTGAATAAACAACGTGGAACGCACTTTTCATCACCAGAAGCAGGGGCAGGTAAACTGAACAGGTTTTGCTTTAAAACCTACTCCGGAGGCAATACTTGACCCCACGAAATGAATATTGTATCACACATGCATTCCTCACGAAGCCAACAATATAGCAAAGTTAAATTTTTGCACAATAAATTATACGAGTAAACATGTTATGATAACTCTCCATGGAATAGCCCAAATGTATACTACATTACATACGAGATGTACGTTCTTCAACCGACATCTGAACTATGTATCTCATGGTTAGGAGTCAAAATAGATAGATAAACCGAACTACTCTGGTGAAGTTTTCTGGGTGGGCAATGCTGTAGTTAAATGTCGTTGTCGCTGTACATAATGCGTTTTAGCGGTCCCGGGGGAAGGGTGCCTACGCGCTAAGAGTGCGTCCTGCGCGCTCTGTGGACTGGCTTGAGGGGAATACGGAGGGGAACCAAGTAGGGAGTTTTGATGAGGCAGAGGATGGGGTTGTCGTTGAGTTTAAGAGAAAGAGAGAAGGGAGAAGAGAAGGAGTGTTTTCCCTTAAGAGGGGATTGGATCGCGGAAAGGTGAAGGAAAAGCGGCAGTAATTAGGTGGCGTGAGTACCGTGATTGTTCCATCTCCTATGCTGATCGCGCCGGTGTATCTTCTCCCCATTCTCTTTCTTCTTCACCGAGGCATCTGTCACACGAAGAGAGGGGTCCTTCCGTGTTTCCTCTACTGTGGGATGTCCTAAAATTACGTAAGAACATTTTTTGATTTCTACCCCTCTCCTACCCCTTGCGTAATTATCGGCACCATCATTAATATAAGTATCAAAGAGGCACACTTTCATAAGAAAAAGATAAAAACCTCATTTAGATTTGACAAAATCGTTTTTCACTAAGATGACTGATCACTTCAGATGCGTGTATGGGTTGAAAAAGTGCACTTCATTGAAAGGATACTTATTTTTAAAATGTTTAAATTGTTCTTGAACGACAGTTTTATTAGTGAGCATATGTAATAGTACCTCATTTGGCAATCAGTGCTAAAACTAATTGATTGTGGTGTCAGCATATTTCCAATAGGTACGTTGTATTTCGGTTGGTTTTGATGAACTCTGGAATTTCACACTACATCAATCCTAATCCCTGAGCATGACATGACATTTTCTCAGATTTCATACTTTATAGCACAATAACTCATTCTTTAGCTTTGCATATTTTATACCTTCCTTAAATCCATCCAAAATGTCTATTCTATTCTTGATTCTACCGCTCTTTTCTGGCGTTCTCTTCTCTAATAACGATTTCAGCATCTCTCTGTCTCTCAGTATATACATGCACTGTATGAACTCATCGTCCCTTCTTCGAATTTCTCCCAATAGCTGTCTACCTTGCCCTGCCATGCCTAGAACCTCGCCCTTGTGGGTGAGGTTTGTATTTAAAAATTACTCCTTGTAAACAGAATCCGTTTTGGTCATTAATTAATACATCGTTTTCTCTAAAAGTTTCACCAAAATGGGAAACGGGTATTCCTCCTATCTGGCCCCAGTTACCCTGGCAACCTAACACTTTTTCACGAAATTTAAATTTAATTTAATTTAAGGTTTTTTAGTCTGAAGGTAATGTTTCGGAAAACTGATCGTGGCGGGATTTTATGCTCCAAAGAACTAATTATCCCCAAATAAAAAATAAAAGTCACTGTATGCAATAACAATTACCTTATAATAATATGATCTTCCTCCTCTATTTTGGCACATTATACACATTTTTGTGTAATATTGGGTCCGTTTTATTTCCTATATTTTAGGGAATACCCTCCAGAGAATTGATTAAGCGTTTAAGATTTTCTTTGCGAGGTAATTTTGGCCCCGGCCAACCTTTTCAGTAGTAATAGTACTTATTAGGGGAGGTGATCAATAGCTGAGGACATTTGATCCATTTAGGATTGGTGGATAATTTGATAGAGGTAGAATTCCCAGGGAACACGGGAATGATTGTGGAGGGAAACCTGATGCCGGAATTAGCCTCTTTTTAACGAAAGACGCCAAGGTATCCCACAATATAACGACCCATCCGACCAACTTTGTCCCGCACTTGAAGTGCTCTTCACATGGCACCCCAAGTATCGGGAGAACTCTAAAAAGTTCTTCGACCGCCGGGATTCGAACTTAGACCGTCAGGGTGGGAAGCCAGTACACTAACCAACGCACAAACCCGATCTCCTGACTTTCTGGATACGGTCCTCACCGCGCGATGCCGGAAATACAGGGATGGATATCATCGAATTATGAGTAACGTCGCACCGGAAGGCCTTATCTCTTCCATACCTCAGCATTTTTCATCAAAATGCATTACCTATCTGCATTCCTAAGCAATGACAGAGACGATAATTGCGTAATTACTCCCACCCCCAAACAGTCAACAAATCAAGATGCCTCCCACCCACCGGCCCGCCTCCAGACCTCCCCCAACCCCACTCCCGAGCATCGTTTCCCACACACCTCTACACTGCGTGCTTCCTTCCAAAAAAGAACAGTGGCCTTATTTTTCCACTGGTGCAGGGAAAGTCTTTCGGCCCGGCCACGTCCGATTCTCTTTTAACTTTCGTGTATCTCTCTCTTCACCCACCACCTACTACGCAATTGTGTCTGTAGCCGCAATGGCGAATTTATTTCCAGCGGTGCATGCAGCGAATCTATTTACAGCGGTGCAAAGTTTGCTCTTTGCCACCTTCCTCTGAACTATCCTCTCGCGGATCCAACCAGATCTTCCCGTTGCTTCGCTGCACGCGTGTTTGCTGTTCTACCCTTGTGCTACAGGTCACCTTTACCTTTCTTCTCCAGTTTTTCCTACCGTACAGGGTTCGTCCGGAAAATAAGTGTACTGAGCTCAGGAAAAAAAATTTATTACACTTTTACATATCTTAAGCTAATATTCCTCGAAATAGGACCCTTGTGAGTCGATACACTTGTTCCAGCGGCGTTCCCATTCCTGGAACGCTCCCGCGAAGGCATCATCGAGAACCTCTCGAAGACACGTCGTCACGGCCTCTTTGACGGCGTCCGAAGTCTCGTATCGCGTTCCTTTCAAACTCCTCTTTATCTTCGGGAACAGAAAGAAGTCCGGGCTGTAGGGCGGGTGCGGCAGCGTTGCCACGCCGTGCTTGGCCAAGAAGTCCGAGACGACAAGCGCGGTGTGAGACGGTGCAATGTCGTGATACAGCCGCCAGATGTTTTTGATCGCTGGCCGGACGCGGGCGACTCGTTTTCGAAGCCTGTCGAGCACTTGGACGTAAAATGCAGCATTTACAGTTTGTCGTTCAGGTACAAATTCGTAGTGGACGACTCCCCTTTTGTCAAAAAATGGGAAAAAATCAGTACACTTATTTTCCGGACGAACCCTGTACCTGAGTCCGCCACTGTGACAAGTGCCCTCATGTAAACTCTTTCTGTGTTCACCAGCACTAACAACCCGATCAAACTCCCATTCATCGGAAACTGTGAGAGAAAAATGTTGGTAGACTTCTAACAGTGTAGCCTGTGTCCCCAAGCACCTTGCATCGGCGAGACGTCAGCCCTCCTTTCCATTCGCGTTAAGAATCGTGAAGCTTCTTCTTCACAGTTTCCCACCCCAAACATGTCCTGTTGTTCGGCACTTACTTTTGCGTTTCCATTATCCATTAATCCATCGTGGAAGTCACTATACCCACCTCGAGTACATAGATGAAAATCACCAAATGTATATTGGAGTACCGCGGCTTCTTAAGGTCTTTTCCCCTCGAGATGACAAATAAGTTATCAAATGGCATTGTCTACCCACCTCCCCAGTGATTGACAAAGGACGTAATTACGTAATTATCTATTACCTCACCCACTGGACAAATCACCCCCCTCCACCTCCAAAAAACTCCTCAGCCCACCTGATTACCCCTTTCCCCTTTACCGTTTTCTCCTCTTCCCTAAAGAAAAAGGCCACCTCATTCTTCCGCTGACGAAAGGGACCCTAAGAGGCCTTAGGCTCGTCTTCATTAAGTTCTCTCTATCCATATCCACCATTACTGAACACATACGGTCGTAAAGTCAAAGTTGCCGCGCATGCTGTCCATCTTATATTTCGGCACCATTTTTTAATTCTCGGAGTGATCACAGACACGAACGTCAGGGTGATTAACTCAACCGTCGGGATGGGGAGGGCTGGATAGGAGGCGAGGAAAGGATCCGGGGGAAGGGAGGCGGAAGGAGAGCGGGTGGAGGGAGATGGGCGAGGGAGAGAGTGGGGATGGGAGTGAGTGGGGAGGGGAGTGAGTGGGGAGCGGAGTGAGTGGGGAAGCTCTCCTTCCTAGGGGGTCTCTTTATTCTTCGTGGTGAAGAAAATGATTTCCTTGTTGGGCGCGGGTCAGAGGGAATGCCTATTTTCGATATAAGGTGTCAAGGGGTCGCCTGGTGGGTCCGCTCATGTGATATGCAATGCTGAGAGGACCACGACAATGGAGCCTTTTGTCTGCTGATGAGATAACACATGCATGGGTTATTGATGAGGTCGTTTTGGTGGCAAAGATTCTGCCATATGAGGATTCAGTTTGGGTTTAGAAGAATAGCGGAAGGGAAGCCTGGAGTTATTAGATATGGGGAGTTTTATTGAGATGACGAACGCACGGTGGGAGACAGGGGGTTGGAAACCATGGTTCCATGGGCGGATGAGGCTTCGAAATCGAGAGCGGGGTGTGTTTGGGATTTGGACTCCCGCCGACGCGGACGCCTACGCCTTCCCCCCATATGGCTTCCCGCCTTAAATTTCGGCGTATGTGGAGGGTTTTGGTCGAGAGCGTGGACGTGCGTCATTTTTTTAGGAGCGGAAAGAACGTCGTTTAGTCGGGATTTCTCACTCGGGGTCAAGGGAGTGGACAAAAGTTATGCTGAATCTTTTTCAGATGTGCTCTTGGGGTCGTCTGGGCGGATGGGAAGGACGGGGGGCGGGGGGATGGGAGGGTGGACGATATTTGGGCTGTGGAGTGCGTTGCCAAGAAAAAATAGGCACTAGGGGTGGATGGAGGAGAGGGGGGGGCTGAGAAAACGGACGTGAGATTGGGATTGAAAGGGTTCAGGGATTTTGAGGGGGTTGGAGGAAGAGGAATGGTACATGGCGGGAGAGGCAGTAGAGCCTAGATTGAAGAAGAGGTGCACGGTGGAGGATAGATTTTCGGAAAAAATTTCCCAGCGACGACCGAGGAGAGTGGGTGTGCCGGGAGGATATTTCGGGCGTCAAGAGTAAAAAAAAATATCCAAAGAGGCTGAATCGATAAATGATCAAAGAAAATATTAAATGGTAATTTGTTAAAAATTGCTACGGGAAAAGATTTAACTTGAAGGATGTGTTGGAGAATTGGAGCCTCTGGATGCACGAAGTGTATAAATTTCCTTCAGTTATGGTTTTCAGTAAAATATCATGCATCAAGATATTTTCAATAACATTCCTTCTCCTTATTTTAGTACCCTTCATAGGTTTCTCTCCGCGCCCTTTCTTCGGAGTAACTCTTCATTTGTTTCTCTATACATTTTTTATTTTCATCATCCTTCCGTAGCAACGCATTTCCATTACCTCTAACCATCTTTTGTCTTCATCGTCCATCGGTACGAAAATTGCCAACTGGTGACAATGTACGTTTTAAATGGCCGATACGTCAACGGTCTGTAATATCTTTTCAAGTGTATCATCTCGGCCTGTTTGGTCACCAGTCTCTCCAGGGGTCGTGTGGAATACATTGCGTTGTGCGGATTCTCACGCAGTGAGCAATTTTGCATTAAGGTGGTTGTAGTGGCAACCTTTGGCCGATGAGTTACGATGTTAGTATTTTCCTGAATCAGTTTATAAATATCTAGCATTGTATTTAATTTAAGATTTGCAATGAAAAATATTGTATGCATAATATTACGCGACTCGGTTTCACGATTAAATTTAACCTGATTTATCGAGAATCTAAAATAATTAACGGCTTACCCAACCATTTTCTTGTATTTTTTCGCTTTATTTATCGATTTGCATGAAAATACAAGAGTGAGCGGATTTATCGGACGGATTTACCTCCGTCTCACTGCACAGAGCATTAAAAGATATAGAACGGGTCCAAAACGACAATTGCTGGAAATTTACGAGTGTCTCCCCCCCCTCTCTTTCATTTGTGAAGCGGATTCAATGGCATCAGCGTTATTTCCTGTGAGAACAGTTTTGTCCACGTTTAGGGTCTAGACTACGAGTATTTTATGCCAATCTGAAATGGTTTATTTTACATCCGTTCGTCGTTATCGTAAATACGTCAATCGTTAGTCTCGACGATTCGTATTTAAGCTCCTATACATTCAAGACAGAGTGATTCAGATCTCGTAAAATTAACAGTTGAAAAGCTCAAGGTTATGCTAACTATTTACCGTTGTAATGAGATTTACCGGTGTTTTACATCTAAATATTTTATATGATAAAAATTCGTTCGTGCTCAAATTTCCTGGACCTTAATCGTATTGAAGTCAAGCATACATTTTCGACGAAAACGAACTCCATCATGTGTAGGGATTTTTCGATAAAGTAGCACTCATATCTTTGACATGTTTCTGTTTAATCCTGGTAAACTATAATTGAGGTTCACCTTCTTCTTAAAAGTATCATCATCCCAATAATTGTTTCATATTAAGCCAAAAAAATTGAATTAACTTAGTTCATCAGGTTTCACCTTCAATAATCAGAACGGGGAAATTTGATTATTGACAGATTTTCGTGACTAACGCTAAGGGAAAATGATAACGTGACAAAGATGCATAATTCGAATGACTGGCGCCCCCCCAATTTTTGAGGTTTGTATCACATTCATTTTCGCATGATTTCGCATAACTGACCGTATGACTAACCACCCACGTATTACTGCAAGATAATTTTTAAAATATGATTAAATTGATTAGGTATTGTGACATTTAACTCACCAATGCCTAAACTTTTTTAAGTGTTTTGGAAGAAAGAAATCATCATTACTGGTTTAAATTAATTCAAACTTATATTTTATTGATATACATCAGAGGAAAGTCTTAAAATGTACAACTTTTACTTAATAGTTATTAAAAATTCAGATAGTTTTTTGGAAGCTAATTATAAACAGATTGCTTTCACTCTAAACGAAGACACAAAAATAATTAACAAACAAATTTGAATGAAGGTGCCATTTCCTCTTCACAATGAAAAATTAAAAAATATTGGTATGTACTTTTATAGCTATAAATATATATATATATATATATATATATATATATATATATATATATATATATATATATACACACAACAAATTTTTGTATGATATATAAGATAAATCTCTCTGTCTTTCGAAAATTCGATAATTTTGAACCTTGGATCGAGTGCTCAGTCAGGTGTTACGACGTGAATGAGTGAATTTTCAGATATTTAAAGCCTGCACTTGTTGCTTCTTTCTTTTGCAGTACAATATTTTTTGAGTAGGATGGTGACATTTTGAGAGCCCTAATGACCTTCATAGGCCTTACGACGCATGAGTAAAAAAAAGTACGCCATCTTTGACCGAAACAGGGATTTCTCTCGCTGCGATGCTTATTGTCCTGAAATGATGAGGGACAGAACATTTTCTCTCATAGGTTAACGAAAATACGTAAAAATATCAGACAAATGCGACGGGGTACTACTACACGACTGGAAAACTTACTGAAATGGCTGAGGAAGGTTCCCTTGCACCTCCAATGACAATTACCAATAATCTTAAAACTCTGTCGTATCTTAGCCTAAGTTACATTATAATCAATCGAGCACATATATTTAAATACCCAGTAAGCAGATTTGGGTGGGCTGTCGCTACGATATACTCGTATTGTACAGCCAAGCAATTGTCGAGGAGTTTCAGCAAACAAACTTTGTACCCAAAGTCGAAGAAAGCATAAATAAAAATTAACTGCACATGTTAGTATTGCTGTTAGGCGTATAATACGGGTAGTCGTATTAAACTACGTACTCCTTGGCTTCTTCGCTTCGTGCTCACAAGAATATTTCCTCAGTGGTCCTCGGTTCGTCAACAACTAGAGCAGAAGGCATTCTTGGGCATGGAGACCGCTTCCATAAGTCCCAGATTGCATGCGTCAAGACTTCACGTACCACTAGTCCCAAGGTAAAATATTGTTTCGTATGATGAGCAGAAAAAAATGTTTTGCCGGGAAAACTGGGAATAATGCTGGATTTTGAGGGTATTTCATTTAATTCATTAAATATTTAATTAATGTCTTGTGGTTGTGACTTGCAAGCGTATGCCGTTTTCTAAATTTGAATTTCTCGTGTTTTTAGTTAATTTTACCTCTGTTTTAAGTACAAATAATTGAGACAATCTGTTTGTACAAAATAAATTATTAGTATTAATTGCAAGTCAAACTCCGCGTGAAATTCACACATTAGCTGTTAAGAAGAGGGGCCATATATTTTCCACGTGCCGCCTACTACCCAGGAAAATCTGGTCTCCGGAACGTCACACAGCCCTGGGTGAATTTGAATGTGCCAGGTGATGTCACCCAGCTTCTAAACCGAGATCTCTGATCAAGAGAGCACTCAGCCGACCGCACTCGTGGATAGCTTCCCCGCGCGGCAGGAAACACTGGTGGTATGGGCAGTGAAGAGGATAAACAACCGATAGCAATAATAAGAACTTAACGGTCTTGTCGGGCTCGAAGGGGTCCCCTATAGCAGCGGAAGAATGAGTGTACTGTTCTTATAGGAAAGAGCCCACGGAGGGGGGAGGGAAGAAGATAATGGTGCTGGGGGAAAGGGGTGGGGGGTGTCAGGGAGTGAGCTGGAGTGGAATGGAAAGGGAGAGCGATTTTTGTGGAGTGGGTGGGGGAGGCAGTAGTTGCGCATTTAATATCTGTCTCTCTCCCCTTCCCATGTATCACTCTTCACATCTCATTCACCCTCTTCTCCTCTCTCTCATCACCTCCCCGGCTCCCTTATTCTAAGAAACCACCACATTTGCGTTAAAAGCAGCTTTTAAGGAGAGGAAATAGCCGCGCCGGCTCAATCCCCTGGAGAGAGCAATGAATAAAGATTCCATTGGTGAGGGGATAGGGATGTGACTGAGCGCTTGTGATCACGTTCCAAGTTCTCTCTCGCTTTATATATATATATAATAAAACTTAGACAGCAACACACAAAATAAGAACACATAAAAGGAACACTCCCACGTTATTTCTTGATAATTTCTCGACGGATTTGAACTCCGTCTTACTCGGAAGATTAGTTATGTCATTTAGACATAGAGTCATAACTAATCTTCCGTGGAAGACGGAGCTCAATTCCGTCGAAATTATCAAGAAATAATGTGTGAGCATTCCTTTTATGTGTTCTCATATTGCGTGTTGCTGTCTAAGTTATAGAAATGTATATATATATATATATATATATATATATATATATATATATATATATATATATATATATATATATATAAGATATACATATATATATAAGATTATATATATATATATATCCATCCCATGGACTACAACCTTGTCGTGGTGGAAGGGCTTGTGTGTTCCGATGACTCCTAGAGCTGTGCTGGCGGGAGTAATAATAATTACTCCTGGAAGGGTCACCCATGCCAGATAGGTCGAAGGTTAGGAGCCAGACTAAAGGTAGTCCACGCAGCGTCTGTTCCTCAATGAGGCGGCTGCAATGGCGTCTGACCCCAGTGGGGCGGCTATTAAGTGATGGTGTCACGTTAAAAACACTATTGAGGAAGGCAACGGGAAACCACCTCAATTATCATTCCCAAGAATGTAATGATGGGCACTATAGATAATCCTGGCAACTACGGGACTCGGCCCAAGAGGCCGTGTGTCGTGCTCGGCAGCGGGAGAGGCAAGGCTTCCGCGGTCGTCATCCCACGAAACCCTTGCAGGGAAGAAATAACTGCAACGGGACAGAAGACTCAGAAGAAGACGAAAGTAGTTAGAATAGGAACCTGGAACGTCAGGACAATGTTGAGGAGAGGAAAATTAGAAAATATTAAGCGAGAGATGGAAAGAGGTAATATAGATGTTTTAGGTCTCAGCGAGGTGAGATGGAAGGATAGCGGGGATTACTGGAGTGTTGAAACAAAATGTTGTTTGATTGTGTTGAACATTCATAATGTTGTTCATCATACAACATTTGAATGTGTGTATATATATATATATACACACATTCAAATACGAAATCCCTCCATACGGCGCACAAATATTCATTCAAACATAGAAATATAGTAGGTGTAAGGAAAGAGGATAGGAAAACACATAAAAGGCGAACACCGGACATGTGGGGAAGGCGGATTTTGAGCAGATCACAAATGTAAAAATATTTCCTTTACCGGGATTTGAACACTCCCCCTTGAGAAAGCCTCCTTGCCTAGCGCAATTCTTCTCCTTACGTCCCTACTTCTTTGACCGTGTTGGTCCAAAACACTTCCGAGATATGTAAACTGTTCTACCTGCTCTATTTTTCCCCGCTTATTTTAATATTTAGCTTAGCCTTTTTCTTTCTGGAAAATCGCATAACCTTTGTTTTATTAATATTGATTCTCATCCCATATTTATCGCACTGAACCTCCAATTCACTCAGCAATGCTTTCAACCCCTTGGCTGACTGAGCAACTAATGCTTGGTCATCAGCGAACCTAACCGATTTTACGAATTCCCCTCCGACTTTCATTCCTACCTCCAGTTCTTCCCATGCCTCTTTAATCATTTCCTCTACATATATAGTACGTTGAACAGCACCGGTGACAATGGGCAACCCTGCCTTACACCTCTTCCTAACACTGCCCATCCGGACTCTCCGTTCCCCACTCGCGCCTGAGCAGTCTGAGGCATGTACAGGTTGCGGATTAGTCTCCTGTCCCTCCAATCCATTCCTATTTTCTGCAATACACGCATTAATTTTTCCCAATTCACTCTATCAAACGCTTTTTCGAAATCTACAAAACAGGCAAAAACGTCCTGGTTGTATTCTATATTCCTCTTGATTAGTGATCTCATTACTGCAATGGCATCACGCGTAACTCTTCCTTTTCTAAACCCAAACTGATCATCCCCTAAGTAATCATTTGCCTTACTCTCTACCCTTTTGTTGATGATCCTGAGAATAACTTTAGCTGCGTGGGATATCAAACTTATTGTCCTGTAATCCTCACATGACGTAGCCTTTGCCTTTTTGGAATAGGAACTAACACCGATCTCACAAAATCTTCCGGCCAGATTCCTTCCTCACAGATACTACGAATCAGTCCATATATGGCCTTCTTCCCACCCTTTCCTAATCATTTCAACATTTCTACAGGAATGTTGTCCACCCCCACAGCCTTATTTGCTTTCATCTCCTTTAATGCCCTTTCTATTTCATCGTCGAGTATGCCTGGACCTAAGCTACCTTCTTCTACGCCATGTTCCTTTTTTATGTCTAACCTTGTTGGCCTAAGTTCTTTACCATACAGTGTTTCTATATATTCCTTCCATCTCTCTTGGATTTTCCTGGTTCAACTATTATCTTACCCCACTTATCTTCCACGGTTAGCACAGATCTTGCCTTCTTACTTCCCGATAATACTTAACCTTGCTGTATAGAGAACCAATTTCACCCTTCTTCTGTAAACTTTCCATATCCTCGCATTGCGTTTTCCACCATTCTTCTTTTGCTTTATTTGTGGCCCTTCTCAATTTATTGTTTAACTCTTTGTACTTCATTTTGCCTAACTCTGTGTTTGCATTTTTCCATCTTCTTCTCTCGTCCATCTTTGCAATCATCTCATCCGTTACCCATGGTTTCCTTATCCTTTTTCCGTTAACGGTTCCTATAGTGTCTTTATCGGCTTCCAATATCCCTTTCTTGATACATTCCCATTTTTCTTCGATAGTACTCAGTTCTTTACCGTCATCCATTATTTTCTCTACAGCCTGCTGATACTCCTTCCTCGTTAATCCATTTAATGCTTCTAAATGCCATTTCCTAACCCGCCACCCCTACCTTATCTTCTTGAAACGAACGTTACTTTTCATAACAACTAAATTGTGGTCAGAGTCCGCATCCGCTCCTGGGAAAATGTGCGAATTCATCACACTGTTCCTAAACCTGTGCCTAACCATAATATAATCTAACTGATACCTTTCTGAGTCACCTGGCATTTTCCATGTATACCTACGCCTTTTGTGGTGTCTAAACCATGTGTTGGTGATGACTAACCTCTGTCTCCTGCAGAATTCAATCGCTTTCTCCCCGCGTTCATTCCTCGTGCCTAACCCATAGTCCCCCACCTCACCACCATCTCTTCCTTCGCCTACCGTCGCATTCCAATCTCCCATCACTATCAAATGTTTCCCTGCAGGAACACTCGCGATGATATCCTCTAACTCATCATACATCCTATCGACTTCTTCCTCCTTGTGGTTGCTCGGTGGCATGTATACCTGAACAATGACCAAGTTCGTCGGCTCTGCTTTAATCTCTACGAGTAAAATTCTATCTGTCGCTTGCTCTATGTTGACTACGCTTCTTCCTACCCCTTTATTTAAAATTACAGCAACCCCTCGTTGGCTCTCGTCCCCAAATGAAGAAACAAATGAAGAGAATTGAAACAACAATCTTCAACATGCCATTGCTGCTCAATACGCATTTCATCCATTTTTCCTGCCTCCATAGGATTTCTCCCAACAAACCCCTCTCCTCACCCACCATCCCTAGTACTTCCTCAAATATTTTCCTTTCGGTCCATTTCACCTCCATTCTTCTCCACACCCACATTTCAAAAGCCTCCAATCTACGTCTATCCTCCTGCTTCAGTGACCACGTTTGCGCACCATACATAGCTACGCTCCATATCAGAGTTTTTACGAGTCTTGTCTTAACATCCCTACTCAACGTCCCCGACATCAACTCCCTCCTCCTTTAGAAAGCCTCCTTGCCTAGCGCAATTCTTCTCCTTACGTCCCTACTACTTTGACCGTGTTGGTCCAAAACACTTCCGAGATATGTAAACTGTTCTACCTGCTCTATTTTTCCCCGCTTATTTTAATATTTAGCTTAGCCTTTTTCTTTCTGGAAAATCGCATAACCTTTGTTTTATTAATATTGATTCTCATCCCATATTTATCGCACTGAACCTCCAATGAGGTTTTTTTATTTTCTTTTATTTTACAAATGTAAAAATATTTCCTTAACCGGGAGTGTTCAAATCCCGGTTAAGGAAATATTTTTACATTTGTGATCTGCTCAAAATCCGCCTTCCCCACATGTCCGGTGTTCGCCTTTTATGTGTTTTCCTATCCCCTTTCCTTATACCTATTTCTATGTTTGAATTAATATATATATATATATATATATATATATATATATATATATATATATATATATATATATATATATATATAACTTAGACAGCAACACACAGCACGAGAACACATAAAAAGAGCACTCACAATCATATCTTGATAATTTCGACGGCTCGAACTCCGTTTTCTTCGGAAGATAAGATATGACTCCTTTGACGATATATAATCAAATGGGAAAATGGCCAAACACTGATTATGTTCTCCATTCACCATACATATGTCTGTTACCCTGGCCCTCCACCTTCCGCCGCCAGGGTATGCCCTTTTAGACATCTCAAACTCCCCATTGTGGCTCCTCTCCTCACTCACATTATCTCCACCCCTCCCCCGCTCTTTGCTTTCCTCCAGTCTCACCCCTACCTTTCTTACACTCCTCTATTCCTTGACCAACTCCAGTCGGAAATTCTCTCCACCTCCGCAGTATATTACTCTCCCTACCACATTCCCTACCTGATCACTGTCACGGTCACTGTCTCCGCAATCCTAGTTCTGGTCTCCCTGAATATCACTCAGTTGATTAAGTCGCGACCTCGAATGTGAAAGAAAATATGTTGCGGACTAACCTAAATTCATGGAAAACTGTATCAAGGGTCACTTTGCGTAACTTAAATTGCGTATTTCCAACACGATGGTGTTTAAAACAAGTTAATTCACAATTCAATGTGAAAATTGACTTACTTTTCATTGAATTTGTAATGTATAGTAAGTTCCTATCATGTATGTCATAATGTTATCATAACCTTAGTTTAATGAAATTAATAACACTTTTATAACAGAAATTTGAAAAACTGAAAATAATTAGTGTGGAATAATAATTCCATTCCGAATTATTTTAATAGAGCCGAGGTTTCGATATAAAATATCTTGTCTTCATCAAGTGAAGTTCTCTACGTTTCCCTTGAGTATATACATATAAGATGGAGTGAGACTCTTTGGGGATGAGAGAGGATGTTGGGGGGTGGGTGAGAATGAGAGGGATATAGTGATAGTGAGGAAAGAACAGGGGTTGGGGTCGGTTCCCCACACCAGGAGCATTGGCCGTAGGAGTTGGCGTCGCGTGTTTAATGACATTCAGTGTGGGATGATCAGACGTCAGCATTTATTTCACTCCGACGGGCCAAGGCGTAGAGAAAGGAGTTCGCCTCCAAAAATCATCTGAGGAAATGCATTACAAAATAGATGGGGTGTGATTAGGCTGAACCAAAATGTTGGGTTTTGATCCCGAACAAGGGATTGAGTACGATTTCGAAACCAGTTGGTTGAGGAGAGAAGATCGGAGCACTCTGAAACCATCTGAGAGGTGAGCATGAATAAGGATGGGAAAAAATGAGATATAGGATGAGAAATACCAACAAAATTGTATCAGATATGATAGGGAACTAAGGAAGTATCGTAAAAGAAAGAATGAGCCAATAGGGGAGAACTTGATAGGCAGTGGGGTGTGGGTGTGAGTGGCAGTGGGTGGGGTGAGGTCAAGAAGGCTGAGATGGAAGGGAGAATATAAGAAAAACACGGAAAGGAATAGACATTTTGGGCGACAAGGAGTGTATTATAAATTAATAATACCTCAATAAATAAATAGTCCATGGTAATTTATATTTATTTTCAATTATTAATTGGCGCTTTGATAGCTATCTCAAATCGGAGGGGTACTTGCAATAATTACCCGATGAAATCAAAGCAACATGTATGAGATCATGAATTTAATTCTATTTCACTCATAAGATTTCCAGAAAAAATAATAATTATTATTATTTGAATTTGGCGCATGATTAAAATCATTTGCCCCTTATTATTTTTCTCTCAGAATCTCTTACATTACCTCCTGTAAGTAAGTAAAGAGTATGGCAAATAACCTTCAAAGTGCGCTCACACATTTCCTTTTTAATAGCTTTTCGATTTCATTGAAAGAGTGCTCAGTTAAGAAAAATCGGAAGATAAGCATAAATTTATACGCTTGAATTTTAGACCGACCATTCCCGTGTCAGTTGTACCATTGGATTTTTACCACTCCAATTTTTAACAACCTGTGCACATTTAATAATTCAGCCTCAATAAAAATTAATGTAGTACTTGAACCTTAATAAGGAGAAGCCCTTCCTGTGATGTAATCGTGCGTTCAGCCCCATAGGCAAGATGATCAGAAACGGATATCACACAATTTTGCGGTCTATTGCGGGCACTAAACACATACTTACAAAGCATTTGCATGTCCACGCTGCATCTGAAAGACAAAAGACCTTATAAGCATTTTAAAATACACATCATAAAATCATCTGGATGTAGGAAAGTGGCGAAAGTCATCCGGCCGATGTTGGACACCATTTTTAATCAGTTATATGGCCGCCACACTCTTTTTTTCCTCGATGTTTTGACTAGCTCTTGGCGCCTATACCCTGTCGACTCCCACGCTTTCTCCCAAGTGGGGAACAAATTTTCATTTCACTGCGTACTTCGTTATTTGAAAGATTTTCTTTACGGTACAAATGTGCATGAATATTTTTTGTGTAGATGGCGGTGTTCTGAGCATCTTTGTTTCTGGTAGTTTTCGGTAGTAAGCTGTGCAAAGCTAATTATGGCCAGGCAGTGGTTGGATAGCCCAGAGAATGAGCGAAATAGAATGAACTGGGGGAAATGACTTCTAGAGCGACGGATCTGGAATGAAAAACTCAGAATACGACCATGAGTGGAGTAAACAAACAGTGGGGAAGAAGACATGAAGTCACGTTGGTAATTTATCGAGGCGATTCCAATCTCCGACCATACAGAACAGGACGTAGAAGAAAAATTAACCATAAGCATGAGAAAGTGGGAGAACGCCTCAGCGTCGTAAAAGATGGGGAGAGAATAACTATAATGGAACACGAGGATTGGATGAAGCAAAAAGAGTCGGAGCACGTGGCAGTTTGGGCAAGAGAAATGGAATGCCGTGCCCGGAATAGAGTTTCTTAATCAACGAATTTCAAACCCACATATGTCTGCCACTTCAAAAAAAAAAAAATATATATATATATATATATTATACTCACATACATGGTTTGCCCATAAAATATTTAAAATAATTTTCCCGCCGACGTTGACGGCTGGGGTGGGGCGACTTGTGGAGGAAGAGGTGGTGGGAGATCTTGGAAAAGCACCGCGACCCGCGTCAGTTATCTATGGGCCGTTACAGTATGCTGATTACTATAAAGTCGGACCCCTGTTCGAGGGTCGCATCACGAATTCACGATGCCACGTTCCATGGAGCAACGATACACGATAAAATTTTGTGTTATGCTCGGAAAATCGGGCTCGGAAGACACTGCAATGTCCCAGGATTGGTTTTCCGTTGACACCAGAAGTCCCGGGAGAGTTGAGAGGAGGTCGACGATGTGGAATGCCCTGGACGTTCATCAACAACACACTGTGATGAAAATGTGCAAAAAGTGAGCCACATACTCAATTCTGATTGACACTCAAGTGTCAGAATGTTATCAGAAGATTGAATTATTCAGAAAAACCCCAGTGCATTGAATTCTTACAGAAGATTTAGCCATGAGAAAGGTGCACCAAGATGGTCCCCAAGGTGCTGCAGTAGACTGCTGGTGTGATAATCTTACCTTGGTCCTCTTGGACCACGGTAAAAGTGACGGTTACTGGTGACGAGGCATGGGTATTTGAGTACTACCCAACTATTAACTCCTTTGAGTACCATTTTGGTAACTGGGTTATGTTAAAGAAGCAATGACGAGGAACCTGGACGAGGGTCCTGTTGATGCCTTACCGGAACCATACCACAACTGGCATTGGTGCGTGAATACTTTAGGGTCCTCTTATGGAAAAGGTTATCAATATGTACTTTGATCTGCAATAAATTTTTCTGCACCAGTTTTATTCTACTTATACACTAACATACACACGGATACATACTATTATTAGGTAATCTACCGTTTAAGGTAGGTTTTTGGATGGACACAAATATCAAATAAACATTTTGTGACTCCCCACCTATCAAACTAATCTATATCAGGTCCCTCTTCATCTCGGTGTACTTCTTTCCTCCCTTCATCCCGTCCAACATCCCTATCCTGTTCCTGCCCTTACCTCGCTTGCCCAACATTCTCCCCTCTATTACCTTCTTCAACATTCCACTACCGCTCAATACGCCTTTCATCCATTTTTTCTGCCTCCATACGATTTCTCTCAACAAACCCCTCTCCTCACTCACCATCTCTAGTACTTCTTCGTTTGTTTTCCTTTCGGTACGGATATATATATACATAATGTAAATTCACTAACTAGTCGACACAAACACAGAAACTAAAACATATAAAAGAGGGACTCACTGGTTCTCGAATTTTCGGTGGTGCAACCACCTTTCTCAAGAGGAATTAGGGACAGAACTCTGAACTGAATTTTGTTCCTAATTCCTCTTGAGAAAGGTGGTTGCACCACCGAAAATTCGAGAACCAGTGAGTCCCTCTTTTATATGTTTTAGATATATATATATATATTTACATATATACATATAAATATATATGAAGAGACGGATAAAAAAATTATATATATATATATATATAATATATTATGATGATTATTGTATACATATATGTATTATGATGATTTTATTACATATTTTATATGATCATTGTGTTTATGGTTTATATATACAGTATATACAGGGTTCGTCCGGAAAATAAGTGTACTGAGCTCAGGAAAAAAAATTTATTGCACTTTTACATATCTTAAGCTAATATTCCTCAAAATAGGACCCTTGTGAGTCGATACACTTGTTCCAGCGGCGTTCCCATTCCTGGAACGCTCCCGCGAAGGCATCATCGGGAACCTCTCGAAGACACGTCGTCACGGCCTCTTTGACGGCGTCCAAAGTCCCGTATCGCGTTCCTTTCAAACTCCTCTTTATCTTCGGGAACAAAAATAAGTCCGGTGGTGCCAAGTCCGGGCTGTAGGGCGGGTGCGACAGCGTTGCAACGCCTTGCTTGGCCAAGAAGTCCAACACGACAAGCGCGGTGTGAGACGGCGCATTGTCGTGACGCAGCCGCCATATGTTTTTGATCGCTGGCCGGACGCGGGCGACTCGTTTTCGAAGCCTGTCGAGCACTTGGACGTAAAATGCAGCATTTACAGTTTGTCGTTCAGGTACAAATTCGTAGTGGACGACTTCCCTTTTGTCAAAAAAGACAATAAGCATCATAAACTTATTTTCCGGACGAACCCTGTATATATATATATATATATATATATATATATATATATATATATATATATATATATATATACACATATATATATATAGTAATCAACCCGAAGGTCGGTTTAGTAGGTGATGGTAGAGCTCACCCATGTACCAAGCCCGACGGCGTGTGAATATTCACACATCAGGGTAGAGGGGCCAGTTCCTTTCCCTGTGCCGGTTATGGTTTCCCAGGAAGATCTGGTACCCGAAAATCAACTAGCTTGGGTAGAGCTGCAGGTGCCCAAAGTGCCTTGCCCGTGAATCGAACCCCGGACCCTCCGGTCAGTAGTCCAACGCTCTACCCACTAGACCACGCGACCAGCAGGAAATATTTATACTCTATGAAGTTAGCACTAGTGGACAAAGACAAAAGCACAGAGACACACGAAAAAGAAAGGAAACTCACTAATTTTCGAATTTTCGGTGCCTCTTTAATCATTTCGTCCACATATAGTATAGGTTGAACAGCACCGGTGACAATGGGCAACCCTGCCTTACACCTCTTCCTAACACTGCCCATCCGGACTCTCCGTTCCCCACTCGCACCTGAGCAGTCTGAGATATGTACAGGTTGCGCATTAGCCTCCTGTCCCTTCAATCTATTCTTATTTTCTGCAATATACTCAATAGCTATTCCCAATTCACTCTGTCAAACTCCCTTTCGAAATCTACGAAACAGGTAAATAAGTTCTGATTGTATTCTATCTTCCTCTCGGTTAGTGTTCTCATTACTGCAATGGCATAACGAGTACCTCTCCCCTTCCTAAACCCAAATTGATCATTCCCTAAGTAATCATTTGCCCTACTCTTCCGGCCAGATTCCTTTTTCATAGATACTACGAATCAGTCCATATAGAGTCTTCCTCCAACAGTTTCCTGAACATTTCAGTAATCTACAAGCATGTGTGCGTTAGTTTTCAGCCCGCCCTCGTATACACAGAAACACAGACAAAGGACATTCCCATATCTAGTTGACGTGTCGAACGTCATTTACAGAGGATGGCTCTGTATGTCTCTGAACATTTTCATGTTTCATCCGCTTCCTTCCCATTTTCAAAAGTGCAAACAGTCTCACCCCAATTTCATCACACGGAACCTGCACTTCTAAAAATATTGTATGCGTATTTTATATTTTTTCAATGTTTATATGGAAAGATTTCTCCTGATTTGTGTATAGAAAATTTCTTTAAGTTGGTTTTGGGAGAGCTAGTAGTTCGACAATTTTAACCAAAACCTTCGTGCAGAATCCGAAAAAAATTTAAATGAATTATTCCCTGTGGAGGGAAAATTTTATCGCTTTAATCTCTACTCCGAGTCAATCATTCATTGTAAAATGGACACACTAAAAAAATATAGGATACGAAATAGACCGTGTATTTCGTTGTAGTTGATATTTTATGTTATCCCTTTTCTTAGTAAGTGGTCTTCGCCGGTCAAAAAGCCTCCCCGTAGAATATGCAAAATAAATATTCTTTGCGACCGTATATGTAAAAATATTTCCTTCCTCTGACGGCCTTATCAACACCAATTTTGCCCTTTTCAAAATACGAGAGCGTAGGGAAAAACTAGGTTTCAAATGGAGTCAAGAGATTTTGCGAGGATTCGCGGGTTTGGTCTTCTACTACGTCACGAACGTTTCCGCCTTATCCGTAGTCAAATGATTTTCCACACGCTTTGAATCGGTCTGTCTCTAAAGGGATTCACCGGAGTTCGAACCCGTGCCCGTCAGGCTTGGCTGCCCGCACCATCTTCCCCCGTAACATCTCGCATGAGGAAAGCGAGGCATGATTTTCGATGGTCTGGGGGGCTGGCGGAAGAGAGGGAGGGAGCGAACGCTTTTCCACGACGTCGCGCCAGACGATTTCGTTGGCTATTTTTTTTCTTCCGACAGTTTCCAGTCCACGCACGGGACGCTGAACCTAGGGGAGGGGGGGACATGTCGTCGCCTCCCGGCTGCGGGGCCTTAATCCGTTTTGCGACCACCCCCGCCCGATCCCCCTCTTCCTCCGCCCGTGATCCCTTTAGCCCCGTGACGTCGCGCTCACACACGCTGGCTTCGTTAGCGACCACCCTCCTGTTCGATCGTCCCGTCCTCCGGCAGTCCGTCTCCGCCTCGCCCTCCGACCTCCTCCGTGTCTCGCGCCCGTCGAAGGCGTCGCAAGAAAAGCAGAAGTGGCCATTTAACCTGGGAGTGTGTCCCGCTCCCCCCTTGCTTGCCTTCCCTCCCCTCGCCCCGTCGGAGGAAAGCCGTGCGTGAAAGTGACTCCCTCGACCACATCTTCGCTCACCCGTGGACCTTCCGGCTCCTGACCCCCCGCCAACTTCAACTACGTTTCCGCTCAGGATATCCTCCTCGTCTGACGCTGACCCTGCTAGGGCGCAGGAAGGACCCAAGATGGCGGTGAGGGAAATTCACATTCGGATCCCCATTCCTACGGTGCCGTCGATGTGCTGTTTACGTGGTGAGAGATCAGGTACACTCGGTGATTCCTATTTATCTCTCTAAGTCATTGCTAGTCTTATATGGAATGGTTGACTTCCTTTTGGGGTCCTTGGGCACGAAGATGTATACGAAGGGTGAGGATGTACCGTAATGATATTTATTGCATGCATTTCAAGGCATTTAATGCGCAAAACTATCGAGGGTACAAAAAGTTCGCTAATAATCACCGAATTCCCGGAATAAAGCAGTAATAAGATTCTCTTCTGCAAGAGTGACCTTTTGCGTGACTGCGATAGGTCTATCGTGCTAATAGCTTCCACTGTACGTAAAAACCCTGCCGAAAAAATACACAAAGTAAATGTTATTCACGGCGATCTATCAGAAGCTATTACCTGAGCTTACGTCTATGCCTGAGAGCGTCACTGTTCAAGCCAAGCGGAAGATGGTAGTTAATACATTATCTCGTCATGCTCGTAACGTTATATTTGAATAAATTTCAAGAAACTACTGGAGATGCCGCAGCAATAACTTTTAACGGGGTCATCCACTAATATGGATTTCAATGAAACAATTTCAGAGAGTCAAAATCATTCGTCTTGGGTCAAAGCGATCAATTTTTACTCTCTAATATTGTTTAATTTATATTTGAATCATTGGAAATATAATTTCATACATGCGTGTGAGTCATACCGTTCGTTCTCTTTCTTAATAGGCACATTCAAGTAGTCAGTCTTCTTTTTAGGCCTTAATTGAAAACTTACTCTTTTAATGATTCCTGCCACACTGCTCTACTTTGACATAACTTTTCACCGCTGACACAGTCATGAATTGTTACGTACACGCTCTTATATTCACATTTCTTGTCTCGAAAGTCTCTTCAAACACATTTACCCATTTCTTTCTTGGTCCAGCCTTTCCTTTCAATCCATTTATGTATATACTTATCCTTCTTATTTATAGAATGACCTCACGCAGCATATGTACACCTTTAAAATTTGCATATTGTAGGTGCATCCAATTCACATTCTGTCATAATTTCATTACAAACATTTTCTACGTTCTCGGGAAAGCCACGTTCTTCACAAGTGCACCGTTATCTGCGCAATAAAGATTCGATTGTGGAACTGTTACAGGAAGTAGGGCATAGAGATGCATGTATTAGTTATAGTTTAATGCTAAATTAAACAGGCACTACGCCATCTGAATAAAAATGTATTCGTTAATAAATAAATGTACGGCTCATAGTTTCGATACCAAAAAACTCGTAGTGCGATAGCAAAAATTATACTCGGAGAACATGAGGGCCAGGTAATACAAGATCCGAGGCATTCAAATAAATAGGTTCTTTTCATACCAATTCTGTTGTATAATTAGTATTGTTTTACTGTCCAAAATTGCCATTCATAACATTATGAGGTGTAGCACAAGTGTATGTAGAGCACAAGCAGTTCAGTTATTAGCCTCGATCGTTGAAAAAAAGATAAATATAATAACGAACGACGTTTTAAGATGAATAATCCTTAAGTTGGAAATACTTATATGTCAATATTATGAAAGGACGTTGTTACGGATTTGGTATACGTAGCAAGGGAATATACCATGGCCAATTATGCTTTCCAATAAGGTACTACTATTTTGAATGGTAGGAATCACGCCCTATCAAACTTCAAGGAGCCATATATCCTCTTCAATCTGATCAATCTCACCTTCAATAATTGAAATTAAAATAAAGTTATGCTTCTTTTGTATCTGAGGGTGAATTCCTGCTGACAAGTTGAAAAAATATGTGAGGCACGTTGCATCCGTTGAGTGGTTTATTCAATCCGACTGGTGTGGTTATGAGACTTGGGTCGGCAGATGCGTAGAGGCTGGTGATTAAGAAATGCGGCCGTCTCTTATCACGGGGCCGGAGCCCATATCCACCTTCTCCTTAGTACATGTAGTGATGGGGATGGGAACGCGGGACGAGAATAGGAAAGTATGAAGAAAATGTTACTGAAAGGAGAGAAAGGACATGGAAAATAATCCAATGGCAACTGGCAGGAATATTATTGCCGGGAAATCGAACCCATTTCACTTTTTGAACGGAAGATTAGCGGAGGTTTAAGGTACCCCTCTCCTCCTACATTCCCTCGTTCAACGATGCACAAGAGACGATTGTTAATTTATTATATTTGCATAGAGATAATATTTTCGAAAAATACGGTAAGAGAGGGGAGAATGTTGGGAAGGCTAAGTAGAAGGAGAAAAATGGTAGGCGTTTCGGATAGAATAAGTCAAATATAAAGCATCCAAAGTTAAATAATGACTTATTGTACTCTGTGATTTGGTGTTTCAGGATTTTTTGCCATGTTCGTTACGGTTAACGAGTATATTAGCGAGAAGTTTGAATAAAAAAATTACCCTAAGCCGATATGTTACTGATAATTATTATAAAATATTTTACAACAAGACTATCTTGGTGATTAACGCTAATGAAAAGAATGAGAGTTAACGAATATGAAACCGAAACATCGAAAAAAAATCTTTAGAGGGCTTCATAAACGAGAGCTTGGCGAAATTGAGATATCCTTCATTCAAGCGGAGATGAGGCAGCCTCATTGGGCTCAACGTCGTTGAAGTTTTCACTGGGCGACGAGTTTGATAAGCAAACATTTCGCCACTACCAAACTCAGAGTATCACTTCCTGTGATTAATTCCATTAATTTTTGTTTTGAATACGCCTTCAAAGTTGGCGTCAACTGATTGCACTCTTTATTAATTATCAGAGAAATCCTTGCAATCCTTGAATAAAATAAATCTTACACGATGTAAATTGCGATCCCTCGTCGCTCCACCCGCCTATGCCTTAGTCAGGGTAATCATATCCATCCGGCACGCATTCTTGGTGAGCGTAAATAGATTAGGTTAATAAATGCATCGCGTCATTTGAACTTTGCGAGGCACTGATAATCAAATTGTGGGCATGATCTACACCTCATCCCCTCCTGGCACCCGGCATGAGTGCTTATCTACATCTACATAAATACCCTGCGAGCCACCGAAAAAGGTGTGTGGCAGGGGGTTTAGCACTAGGTGGAAAGAGTAAGGGATGAGGGTGTTGGGGTTTTTCAAATTGGTGGGGGAAGGTGGCGGGAACCTGTAACAAAAAATATATATAAATCCACGCGCAGTCCCTAACCTGTACGTTAATACTTATTATGTTGAACTGACTCCTGGGGGATTTCGACTACAAGCATTCTGGTCTTTTATCGTTCTAGGAAAAAAATGACATTTTAAACCTGTCAGTCTTGCAGTTTATCTCTCTGATCTTATATTCGTGATCCCTCCGACCGTAGTACGTTGGGGTCCGTATTATATTCTTGATGTCATCGGAAAAGGGCTCATCTTTGAATGTTTTTAATAAGTTTAATATATATTGTAAACGCCGCTGTGTAAGAGAATCCCAACCTAAATTTTCTAGCGAAGTGTATACACTGCTGCGTTGGCCATAACAATATTTGGCAAATCTAGTCCCCCTTCGTTGAACTCAATCTAATTCCGAAATCAAATTTATATTTTGAGGATCCCATATACTGGCAGCATACTCTAGGTGGGGCCTGACCAAGGGAAGGAAACATCGCTCCTTCACTTTTTCGTCGCATTTCCCTAGTACTCTTTTCATAAATCCCAAATTTTTATTAGCACGACCGCATATTTCTCGTATGTACTTTCCCGAAAACATATCGTGAGTAATTGTTACACCCAAGTATTTAAAGGAATTTACCCTCGCGATTTTGGTTTGCTTCACTTTGTAACTATAAGGGAGGGAATTACTCTTTATTACTCTTATGTGAAAAATGTTCGCCTCAGCGGTCTGATATTTGAGACACGAAAAGGGATGAATGGAGACGATTATTAATGGGCATAGTTGGTTTCCGAGGTGCGACATTGCTTGCGAGAATGCGAAACTATACGGTACAAATTTGGTCTAACTACTGGAATGGCAAAAGGGATTACTTTTGATCATTTTTAGACCAAATAGGAACGGCATCACAAAACGAGAGCTAGGAGTTTCATAAATCTGCATCTTACCCTGCAGGCCGCCACGATTGCTTTTGGCAGGGGGGTTATTGGTCACCAGTCTTCAGCGTAGCTATTGATTGATGCGTCTTTCCTACTGCTGTGGTCTCTTATATTCTGGGAGGGGAAAATAATTCCTAAAAGCGGTCGTCTTTACCTTCAGTTTCCCTTAAATTCTTGCTGCGGTCTCACCTACTGATGCAATGTGACGATATCATTAATCCTTCCGTGCCAGCACTGACCTCAATTGATTTGTACTCTATATAAAGTTTAAGTCGAGCATGTAATCCCCGAGTCTCGAGTTTCTCCCAAATATATTACTGTGGAGCCAATCCAATTGAAATAATATCAATTTTACTTATAATTTAACGACTGGAGTCGTTATAAGTGACCCTTTCTCTTCATCCCAACGAGTTAGAAAAATAAATATTAGATTTGAAAATCAAACAATTTGAGTTTAACTCAGCATCAATTAGCATGAAGTTAAGGTTTTTTATTCGTCAAATATTTCGAAAACCCCAATATCTTACATATTTGTAGACTTTTTCACAGAAGCAGTGATTCTCTCCTGAGAGGCATATGGGGAAGGGGGGAACGTAGGAAGTCACAGAGCGCGGGGATAAGAGATGAGAAGGGTTTTAGTGAATTAAAGTGAGTGCTTCAATGAATTCCTCGAAGGGTGTAAATTCCTTAGTGACGGCCATAATATATCAATACATAGGTATTTTTTCTACGATATTTCTATCAGCCATCGTATTTTTAATCCATTAGATGCATCGTTTGTACCGATATTATTACATCTAATGCCATCCGTGGGAAACTCTTATTGTTATTGATACCCTACCGGTTAATATTTTATAAATTTAAGTTTTCAGATGAGTACAGACAATAGGTACAACGGTATACGATACTTGCCTGTACAAAAAAAACACAAACAGATATCCGACGCTACAATAAGGTATTCTTCACTTACGCATATTTCCTTCATCACTTCGTTCCATACAAACCATTTCCATTCTTACCCCTCCCTCGTTTGCCCAAAGTTCTCCCTTCTACCACACTCTTCAACATATCATCGTCAGTAGAAAAATGCCCTGCATCCATTATTCCTACCTCCTTTAGGAAAATATATTAAATAAATGCATTTAATGTGAAAAATATTTCCACTACCAAGCATGAAAATTGTTATCAGTAAATTGAAAAGTAAGAGCAAACAAATCTGAATAATTCACTAGTAAACTTACTAGTAGACATCACTACACTAATTTTATCGACGCTTTTTTTTCGCTGGTAAATTATAGTATTTAACTGATGAGTCCGGCAATTCTATTAGTTTTTTATGCTACGTGAACTAGCATGCATGTAGGTGTAAATCGTTCATGACCCCCTCTCTGCAACTGGCATCATAAATAAAGATTGAGGAGCTTGAAAAATATTTGTTTGTAACTAGGAATCACCTAATAATTTATCTGAAATTGCCCCTTATCTTGATATAATATTTAAGAAAACATTAGCAGAATAAAGCGTGCCAAGCGGCTGGAAGGTTGCTTCTGCAACGCCCATATTTAAAAACGGAGAACGGGAGGACCCCAGTAATTATAGGCCAACATCGCACACCTCCATCTTCTGTAAAATTCTTGAACGCATCATTGTTAGTTCCATAATGAGGTACCTCGATAGCCAAGATTTATCGATTAATAACAAACACGGCTTCCGTAAGGGTAGATCCTGCGAAAATCAACTCGTACTCTTTGTTCATAATATAATGAACTCCGGTGAAAGTAATATTCCAGTTAATACGATATTCCTAGATTTTAAAAAAGCTTTAGATAAAGTCCCTCATTGCAAGTTTATCGCAAAGTTGGAAACTTATGGAATATTCGAGGGCATTTTATGCTGGATTAAATAATTCTTAAGAGTTAATTAAAAATTGCAATTTTCCACAAAAATAAAATTTTAAATTTAATGCCACCGGTTTCAATGTTACCACATCATCAGGTAACAGTCATACCTCCAGTCCAGTATACATGCTGAAAAGCAAGTTATTTTTGTGGAAAATTGCTATTTTTAATTAATCACCATATCCACCATAATATTACCACCATATATAGTATATTTAATTATAACCATATCACGCCTGAAACGCCTCTTTTTAATGCGAAAGAAATCGTGTTCAAACAGTCGTCCTGGACGGTTTATCATCCGATACTGTCAAGGCCAAGTCGGGTGTACCACAAGGAAGTGTTATAGGCCTCCTCTTATTCCTTATTTACATAAATGGTCCCAGTGCCGTAGCAAGCTCCGTTTTCGCCGACGATGCAGCAATTTATGGGGACATTCGAAGGCGCGAAGACAGAGTCGCGTAAGCCACCGACCTAGATGCAATTCAGAATTGGTGCGACACACGTGTGTGTATATATATATATATATATATATATATATATATATATATATATATATATATATATATATATATATATACATATATAATATTTTATGTAGGTTCCCCCACCTTCCCCCGCCTATTTGAAAAATCCCAACCCCATCATCCCTTACCCTTTCTTCCTGGTATTACGCCCCCTGCCACACATCTTTTTGGTGGCTCGCAGGGTATTGATGTAGACGTAGATGAATAGCGATACAAATATTTGTTTTTTCCAAAATTTTCCTTTGTAGGATCGTTAGTGATTTCCGTAATTGCGAGTAGTTAAACTATTTCTGTTCGCTATTTACATTTATAAGCTTGCCACCTGAAGTAGGCAAATCAGCGATAGACGATGTCGGTCAAAATTATTATAGCGACGGGAGTGACGGTAGGTGGCGTAACAGAGTAAGAGGGTGCGAGGGAACGATGATGGTGAATGGGAGAGGTCAGCGAGAGGGAACGGGAATATCGTGGATGGGGAAGGAATGGTTGGGGATATGGTTGGTCGACCCTGTGATTTCGACTTGAATGAAGTAAAGATAACAATTTATTTTCAGTCAATTGGGCGTTGCGGAGACTGACTCTCACACGTATTGCCTTATAGTAAACTTCAGTGTCCTTCACGATATAAAGCATTTTTTTCCTGTCAAGATTATCGAATATATTTTTTAAACAAAAAGCGTAATTTCGGATTTCTGTTAGTCCATCCTCATAATCTTTAAGAAATGCAATTTAAAGGGCCACAATAAAAGTAGAAATAGACTTTGGAAAAATAAAACGGAAGGAATACCGAGGATTGCTAATTGACGTTCAAAATTAGGGCTAGGGGAGCTGTGGAAGAAAGTTGAGAAATCCCTAAAAATGGCAAAACAAGATCTAATTATTTATATTTATATTGTGCGACAGGGGGTGAAAACACACCAGAATAATTTTTATCCAGACATGACCCTACCGCAGTCGGACAATGTTACCATGATCCCTTATCATTCGTGGAAAAAATGGCTTCTTAAATCTTTCTGTTCTACATTTGATCTCTCTAATTTTATTAACATTATCTCTTCTACCGTAGTATGATGGGGGTTATAATACATTTTCAGCATCACTACTAAAGAGACACCCTTCCAATTTATGCAAGAGCTTCAACAGGTAATTGGGCTTCGCTCCGTGAGTGATTCCCAGCCTAGCTCCTCTAATATTTTGGATACGCTACTAAGTTTGTAGGAACATGGGTTGTCCAGGAAGAGTAGGAATGATAAGCACGAAAATAATGAGGAAGTGATAAATTACAGGGAAGGATGATATAAGAAAGAGAGAAAATAAAATGGAATATCGTGAATGCGAAATTAAGAAGGAGATTTTACAGGCTGAGAATAGCTACAAACTCAATCGAGAGACCAGTATGTGAAGGAAACGTGTTGGAAATAATAGCACGCTGTTATGGAAAATTCTCAAAGGCATTGAAAAATCTATCCATGTAATCGTACATGATAGTGAAATAATTGACAGAAAATAAAAAAGGAGAAACCATTGCCGACTATTATCATTAGGATGAACTTTATGATAACGAGGGAACACCATTATTAGGAGGAACAGAACATGGGACATAAATGAAGATCTCTTGACTCAGGGAACACTGGATAGCGTGATGCAAAATAATTCTACGAAACATGAATGAGAACTAAGCAGTAAGAATTGATAATATTCTCCCATATTTACTCGAATATTTATAGGAATTTGAAAGGAAAGACAGACCAATAAATGGAGAAAGAGGGAAAATCAACAAATATTAGATTTCTGGGTAAAATATTGAAGCGAATATCAGTTTAGATTAGGAACGGAGAGGGAAACACGTGACGTCATTGCAGTAATGAGAACGTTTATAAAAAAGGGGAAAAAAATTCTCTTTTTTATCAACGGATCGCTTTATGTGCTTCTTGGATTTGGAGAAGGTACTCGATAGGTTAGTGCAAACAAGCCTAACGAAATTTTTGTAGAATATCAGAGCAGACTGGAGGGATAGTTTATTTATTCGAAATATTTATGTTAACAAGCTAGAATTAAAATTAAGAATTATTGATACAGAGGTAAGGGTATTGGAGGAAGTAGAGAGATGGGCAGAAGCATATTTCGTAATGATCTGTACGTTGCATACTCTGAGGAAATTTTAAATATGGAATGGAAAGGGCTTTCTAGATAATTCTACTTTGGCTTCATATTTCTGGAGAATATTTGCTTATGGTGAACCATAAGCAAATATTCTCCAAAAGTAGAAAGGTTAGGTGAAGCAGTTTTAGAGTACTCATCACTTGTAAGGGACCCGCACGAAGAAGGGCAAAGTGGAGAAGGTACAAAGAAAGGCTGCCAGATATGTCCTGGGGAAGCATAGGAGGATGGAGAGTGTGACTGAAATGTTAAAAACGCTGGGCTGGGAACCTTCACAGAGTGGAAGAAAAATAAGCAGAATTTGTGGAATTTTCCATATCCTGAAGGGAGAGGTGGGAAATCCAAATTTTATAGGGAGAAATGATCACAAATTCAAGGTGAAATGCCGGGCACAAAGAACAAATTAAAAAAATTTTCTTTTCTTAATAAAACAAACAGGAACGCCTTTCCTGCAAAACTATTCGAGCCCTTTCCTAACAGAGTGAATACTTTCAATAAAAGATGTAAACAATTTATATAATAATTTAATTGATGTGCTGTGTAAAATTGTATGTAACAGCTTAATTTTTGATTGTTTTACTTGTTGATTGGGAAACTGATGTCAATTGAGATGGGGATTTTCTTTTTTGTGTTAAAGTTTTTTGTTCGGAAGTTTTCTTTAAGTGTATTTTTTTACTGACTGATGTTATTTATTATCTTGTGTGATATTGATTCATGTCATGATGACATGTTTCATGTCAATAACATGATATGTCATGTTATTGTCATGATGACATGTTTCATGTCAATAACATGATATGTCATGTTATTTTTTCCAATGCAAGTTTGTTTATAATACTTGGGACTTGTGTGCCACCTGACATTGTCTATCTGCACATGTAAGTTTTAATAATAATATTAATAACATTAAATTAAGAAATAATGAATTAAAATAGGTGGAGCACAAATCACATTTACCATATGGGGAATGGGTATTGTTGTTAGGATAAAAATTTCGTTAGGAGGAAACGTACGTATTTCAGAATAGGAAGGAAATGACGAAAAGGGAATAAAGTAAAGAAGCAAAGAAGTACGTAAAAACTCTGAATCTTGTGTGACTCCATCGCAGGGCGCGATCGCGAATCTTCACAATGCGGGAGTATCATCTTTTCGCGCCTTTTTACCCAATGAGTGACGAATAATCTCCCCCACATTCTTCCCCCAAGTTCCGCTCCACGAGACCTGACATGGCGAGTTCCCTAGAGCCGCCGTGAATCATCGGAGCTGGTTTACCAAATCCATAATCGCAATCTCAGGGGAAAATGCGTTCCTGGGTAGCGATAACGGCGACGCTTGAAAAAATGAGACCGTGACTAAGGAAAACGCTGATCGTTGGATGGAGATCATGACTAAGGAAAACGCGCGAAAAACATTATTAGATGGGAGTGAGTTGGTGGGAAGAATTCGAATTTGGTGCAAAAGTACGTAGCCTATGGAGAAGAGACTGAGCACATATCTGAATGATGAACGCTGTGACGGAAGAGATAACTTTTCATAAGAGGACGAGATAGGACTAAATGGAAGAAACTTTCTTACAGAATGAAGGAAATTTGAAAAAAAAGCAACGTTGACACAGGAAATTAGGCCGAGGGGATGGTGAAGCAGTCGGAAGATCACATTCCTGCAGAATGATTGTGCAGAGACTGTATAGACTTTAAATGTATCGATAGAATAATAATGGAGACTAGGAATGATAATAGCACAGGCCTACAAAAAAAAATTTTTTTTTGGTGCCGGGAATCTTTGTGATGATTTTAACTATATTTGTAGAGCTGAATCCAAATATGAAATCCGTTTTTATTTAACAGCTCTACTTTTTTAGATATGGCACATCTTACGATTAGTTGTTTAAATATTTGATATATTCCGGAAAATAATTTTCAAAGTTAAATAAATCTATAAGTATACTAATTTATAACCACTCTGCGGTGTTCCTTTTATTTTCAATAAACTGTCAATAAGTTTTATGTATATTTCTATATTGTAGGCCAATGAGATAATTATTAATATAATATTCCCATATCATCACGTAGAAGATTTTTTTACGTAAGTAACAACATATCTATATCTTGAAAACTATAGCTGATAGGAAAAAACTAGTGTCACAATTGGATTCAGCACCCCAATTGTTCTTTAAATCAGCATTAAAAGCTCCGGCACCAAAACCACTGTTGGCCTGTGTTATTAATATAATATTCCCATATCATCATGTAGAAGATTTTTTTACGTAAGTAACAACGTATCTATATCTTGAAAACTATAGCTGATAGGAAAAAACTAGTGTCATAATTGGATTCGGCACCCCAATTGTTCTTTATATCAACATTAAAAGCTCCGGCACCAAAAATACTGTTGGCCTGTGTAATCAATGTTGAATGACGTAGGTCTCTAGGCCGTGTAATCACGAAAAAAAATCCCTGGCTTCAGGGTGCACACTAGTTTCAACCATTGGCGGGGTAAGCAATAACAATCACGGAGCAATATAATGTATTAATACAAAAAGCAATTGACCAACTTAGGTCTTTCGTAGCCTTTGGGGATGATTTTTAAAATAAATATCAGGTAATAACATGTGTCAAAACGGAACTTCGTTCAATACTCGACCATATAGTAATTTGTGACACCAATTTATCGGAAGTCTTCCGTTACATCGAGAGCAGAAAAGCTTTTGAGAGCCGTGACACTAAGCACGAAAGTCGAGAAGACCAAAACTTACGCATGCATACATCCACAAAAAGAAAACAGCTTTTTCATAGTAACGTTTGCAGTTTCGGGAGTCTCGTCGGCTTCGTCGAAGCACAGATGGTTTGAGGGGGGAAGGGGGCGAGAGGGGGAGAGAGACGGGGGAGGGGGGGCCCAAGCGAGAGAGGGAGCCGAGAATGAGGAGTCAGCGATTGAAGAGGAGGGGGTCGCGAGGTCTGGGTGTGTGGAGACGAGAGCGCGGGGCTATCAATGAACGATGCTGGGTGGTCGGAATGCTTCTTATCGCCGGATGTGAGCCATGTCACGAGTTTGCACATATTTTTTTTAATGTTTCAACCAGCCCACATAATGCATCGCGAATCTACCCAAACTGTCCTACTTCCGATCTCTTCAAATCCTCATTCCGCTTAGCGATGTCACCTCCCGTTATCTGTTCCTCAAAGCTATTCCTTAGCCTCCCTCAATAATACTCCCCCTTATTATACAAATAATATTCAAATTATGCACCCAAATTATTCTCACCTAGTTCCATATATTTTGCGTAACCTAAATAGTACTAAATTGTAGGACAATCATAAAAATCAAACACATATTCATCGATGCGGCAGAAATACTGTGAAAGTATTTGAACTGCTCTCAAGGGGAAATGCAGTGGTGTGGGAATACTGATATTGATGGAATTTAACGGAAGTCGAAAATCAGCAATAGGCTGGTTGAAGTGACGCCCAGAAAAAAGTCACCAACTACACGTATCATGCGCTGCCTTGCTGCTGGAGGCGTGGTCGACAAAGGTAGGAACGGGAGGTTCAAACATTGTCGTCTATATGTAGTCAATTGAAAAAATAATATCGGGTATTAAGGAAGTGATGAACATTTGCAATTAATCGCAAGAAAACAATTTTGTGACATTTCAGGAGACGACAATAATGAAAGTTGGCAAAACTTTTAAATTTCAGGAGATGCTCATATTTTTTTCGACCTGAGCATGACTCATACAATTCGGTGTTTGGCTAACTTACTTCATGTCACCAAATCGTGAGTGTAAGAGACGAAAGAGTTAATAAAGAGAATAATTTCGTTTTCTCAAAACAATTCATGAAATATGTAGCCGCCCGGCCGATACGCACTACGCATGCAAATCTTTATAAGTACACAAGGGCTGGTGGGATGGAGTTCCTGTCTAGTAAATATAATAAGAAAACCCATAGTTTCGGTTATCGAGCACAGATTTACCGAGGTTCTGCTTATATCCAAGGCAAATATTTACGTGTTTACGTAAGTATATACTCGTATTGTGCCTAAAAAGAGAGTCAACTACCTCCGCTGTAACTGTATTAAGATAGTCCGATTTATATATATAGAAAGTACTTTAGCGTAAAAAAATAATAATAAAATGTCTGATAAAAATTATAACACTCACGTAAGACATATTTCGGTGGTGTGTGTGTCTTTTAAATGTGAAGATGTTTTTAATCCCAACTCGGGAATCGCTTTTTCGAATTTAAATAGTAAAAAAAAAGTGGTTATGAGACATCCTCGTTACCAAAACTTACTTTCACAGGTGTTTCTCCTGTGCCGACTGATTTTATTTGCCCATAAGAAAGACAACGTGTACCACAGGGAACATTAGGCCCTTTTCTCCCTTTTCCCCTGCGTAATTTTCCAGGCCCTTCGCATTATTTAATTCTTCCTATTCCTAATAAACTTATTGGCGTGTCAGTTTCAGGACGATCTTCAGCACCATGGCAGTAAAGCTTCCTTGGTGTCCTCCCAAATGAAAGTAATTACGCCTTTTAGACAGGGAAATCATTAAATATGGACGGCAAGATGAAAAACCAATGAAATCTTTCTGCCTAATTTAAACGCACTCCTCGACCACGTTCGTTGGGATTCTTGAGCTCCAAGCGAGAATCTTTTTTCTCACCCCTTCGGCAAGCACGCAGCGTCTCAATCTTCAACATCAAACGTGGATAAATTCCGGTGATAAAAGTCATGAGTTTTCTCTCACATTAATTCGGGGTTCAGTGGTAGAGCCTAAATTTCTCTCCAGCAAAAACGTACTCATTTATCAACAGACTTAAACTGGCCGAGCAAACGATGACCCGTCCTGGTCTAATAAAGACTTCATTCATTTCGGTGCATTAGTGCGAACGGTCTTTATGTCTCGCTCCCCGTCCAAAGAATATTTTATGAGTCTCGGCGCAAAAGGGAAGTAAAATCAACTCAGGAGCAACACGAACGAGGATGTCATGAGAAAAAGAACGGATTTAGCCGCTGTCTACTTATTCAAATTTAAGTACAACCACCCACATCTCCGTCTGGCGTGTGACTCCCCTCCCCTCGTGCCCCCCTCTTGAGAGTTCGGGCTTCTCCTTTCCTAACAGTTCGATATGATCTCAGCCATCAGGACGCCTTATGAACCAAAGTAATAATGCTATTACATACATCGGAGGCTCGTATTGGTGTGGTGGCTAGTGTAATGGCTTCCGGCCATGGAAGCTCGGGTTCGAACCCCTGGAGGTGGCAGCATTTCCAACAGTATTTCCGGTTTCCTTGGTGCCTTTTGTGAAAAGTAAGCAAATGCTGCTACCGGATTTTCTGCAACCTTCTTCCCGAATTCATTTTATGTGAATCCTACTTCCATCAAATTACCCACATATCCCAAATGGCGTAGCAAAATATAAAATCAGCTGTCAGTCGCCTCCCCTGAGATACTATTCCCAAGTACTCGGTTGAAAACGTCCTATACATGATTTCTAGTTCAATTATCGCAATCGCTTACAAATTAAAGTTGATTAATCGAAAAAAATCATAATGAAACATGAGAGAAATTAGCACCAATATATATTACGCCCAGATGTCACTAACAAAAACGTTCTTTCCAAACTTTGTGGTAAACTGTCACAATTTAGTGATTTAAATAAACGAGATTTTCAACCAGAAATAAAATAATTTATCACACAACCCCTATTCATTGGAGCACCGGTGGTTTGAAAAATTATGTTGTAACGTGATATCTGTTAAAAAGACTTTTTTAAATCATTAAATCCAGATGTCACGGTTTTTTCTCCTGCATTAACTTTTTTTCTGGATAAAAAAGACTTCACTTCGTTGGCGACGCCGCATCGTTTGGACGAGAATTGCGTTCCAAGAGAACTTTTTTAAAAACTTGATTCTGGGAGATCGGAAACTTTTTCCGATGAGCATGAATGCTTTCAAAGTTAAAATTAAATATTATTTTGCGGTGTTAATTGGTCAAATCAAAATTAAACGTTTTTTTCTGGAATAGCAGCCGTCGATAAGCCCACTTGGGTCCGAGGAATCGCGCGAGGCATTCGTCGAGCACGAAGAAAATCCCGTCCCTAAGCGTAAGAAGATATAATTAAATAATACATAATTAAATTACGGCTTAAAAGCCGTAATGTCGCCCAATCAATGCCGAAATGTGATTCGTATGATAAATAGGTTGATTTGTGAAGGCGCTAAATTAAAGTAACTTTAAATTCAATGGAAATTCCAAAATACAGATCAGTTTTATCCTAGAGGCACATGCCACAGCCCCGCCACTCCTAAGCTGATCAATGTTTATAAAAAATTAACTATTTTTATTTTTGGATGTGAAACTGTATATTTCCGTGGTATGCCACGTGATGCCTGTATGTGATATGTTGCTTTGCTTACAAGTATCGATATTTTGGAAGGCCCTAAAATAATTTTTATCTACTCCTAATAGGGACGTGGTCGTTGAGTCAGTAGAGCGATGGGCTTCTGAACACCCTCAGTTTCACCCAAGCTAGGTGAATTTTAGGGTACCAAAAAGAGATTGGTCCCTCTACCCTCATGTGCGAATTTCACACGTCGCCGTTGGTCCTTGGTATTGAATGAGCTCCACCATCACCTATCAAACCAAGCAGTGGTTTGGTATCTATTTTTATTTGCGCCTGTGTTTTTGATAGTCAACAAACCCTTTATTGTATTTTTATTTCAAAAAAGATGCAAAATGTATTCATGCATAAAGAACATTAAACTGTTATTCTTCATTTTTGAGGAAACAAAACGTTCGTTCTCCGAAGTACCAAGAAGTGTAAGTTCCAATCTATGGAAGAGGCCCCAACGGTTTTAGGACTGAAATGCAAGAAAAATGGTTTCTCATTATCAGTCCTCTATAATCATGCAATAACCGTTCAACACGCAAATAACGACTTTGTCCCTGATCTCATTGTTGTACGGGATATGCATCTTTAAATTCAGATTACTGTAATACGGCAAGTACAATTCTTGAGCTCATTACAATAATTATGTGTTTATTATCTTACTGTCTCCTTATCTTCTATCCTTCCAACTACCCAGTTAACTCTGGCATACACATAAATACGAACTTAGCTTATGGCGTGGCGAAGCCCATGAGGAATTTCATAGGTTTCATTCTTATTCTCCCTGCGGGCAACATATTTTTGACATGGGCGGATACAAGTGCGTTCAAAAGTCTGTTCTACGTAAGAAAGAGAACGAGAAGCGACATCCGACATTACGATAACTTTTTTTTTTGCCTTTGGTTACCTACTAACACTATGAAGATTCCCGAAATTTTTTCTACTCCTTTAATTGCCACAACAATCCAAGAATTCATTCTCATGTAGGTGAATTCAGTGTTTTGATACCACGGAATTCAAAAAGTACAAATATGCATTTGAGTCAAGCACCATAATTTTCATCCAACTTATGTGAGGTTTTACCTTTGACACTCATTTCAGTTTTATTCCAATCTTCAAATCAATTCTGAGAATAACGCAACGCTAACAAACAAATATTAGCGTAAAGGACTCGAGGCTAGGGTCACACATTAACCATTTAGGAACGTTTTATACGCTCAACATGAAAGAAAGTGAAAGTTAACCCAAATGCAGCTAACCTCACTGAGATGCATTCATTCAAAGAAACAACTTAACTATTGAGAATTCACCACAGCGGCAACCCACAATGCATATTAACTAAAATACGCTTCTCAATTGTCATATTTCCTGACGTTTACATCAAGAACGACCAGCTGAAGTGAATTTCCCTCTATCAGTATTGCACGATAGTAACTTCCGGTTCGTCAACGGGTAGCGCTAGCTGTACGAAGTAGTTTTTGTATCTCCAGTAGATGGGAGGAATGTGGAGAAAACTGCTGAAAATGTGGAAAAAACAGACTCATTGGAGATGAAATCTCACTTCTAAGATCAATTGCAGTAAATGTCAAGATGAATTTCAGTAAATCTGGTCACAAAAAATCAAAGACAAACTTTTAATAAAGAGTGCACAGCACACAAGCCATAGTTAGGGCTCAATCTCTTATTTAAAATGCAATTATTTTGTCAATACGCTGTTGAGTAGCAGCCGCCTATTGAAAATATGACTCTTCTGATTGTTTAATCTTGGGCAGAGAGAATGGGCTTTTGTACATTTGTTCAATATAAAACGCAAGATAAGATTTCAGAAGTACAGTGTGTGAATGGAGTACACATATGATGGTAGGAATTAAGAACAGATGGGTGGAAGAGGCGAAGAGGGTTTTCTTTGTGGTAGAGGCAGTTTCAAGGTCAATAGATGGACGACGGACCATGCCTAGCACTCTCTCGCTTGTTTTCCCTTTGGTCCTTCCTCTTCGTCCTAACCTTCTTCATCCTTCTCCACGACCATATATCAATAGGCTCTCCAACCTGCGCCTCATCCATTCGCGCTGAAAACTGCGAATCATCTTGTTTAAACGACCATTTTTTATCGCTGTACAAAAACATGCGCCCCATAAAAGATTTTGCTCATCTTTTCTTTATACTATATTCTGACTCATCTTTTTGTCACCAATCACCTATTTCTTTTCCTATCGCAATTCTTCTATGTTGCTATCACATGACCATCTTAGTCCAAATTATTGCCCAGGTAGGTGGTGCTCCAACTATTTTAGTTTTTGGCCTCCTATGTTTTAAGTTTATCATAGCCTTACTCTATCTTGAAATATCATAACTTTTTCTTTGCTTTCTCATGCTATATTTTCGTTTTTATTTTCTTGTGAGGTCAGCAAATCATGCAACCCCTTGCTGACTGGCTACCTAAAGTTTGAACATCCGCGAGCCTAGCTTATTATGTGAATTTATGATATTATTCTAGTGTAGTTTGGAATGAATTTAACTATTTAAATACCAATATAAATAAAGTATTATATTACTAATTTGTCGAGCCATAACATTTCCTTGAATTTTAATAGCATTACTATGTGATACCTAAAAATCGGATTATAAACCTTATAATTTTTTAAACAAATACTAATAGCTTTCGTGTGTAAATAAATCACAGAGACACGACAAATAAACTCTTTGACATCGGATACTACTGTCAGAATATTTGAAATATTTACATTGCAATATCAAGATGTTTATGATCCTTTTCTAGAGTAAACAGCATTGTCGACGCATATGCCTGAGGCTGGTAGTTCGAAATCCGCTGGGGTAGGTATTTTTTCCACCTTGCGGATGGTCATTGATTTTCCTCTTTGTCAATGGATGGAATATTTTTATTATTTCGCAGTTTCAGCACATATTAACAAAAATAGTTCTTGTTAATTATACCCATATCTCCGTGATTTGAGCAACAGTTTTTAGAACTGTTCATTCCTTCAAATCCTGCGCCATTTAATCGTTGAGACAGCCTCGGACGGTAGAGTATTTTGTATCCAAGGATAGATGGCGATAAAGATGACCAAAATGTTGGCCCGGAGTCCTGCAGGCACTTGGTTTACGTCATTCGCATTCCGGGCAATTGCTTGGATCCCCCTCTGGAGAAGAATTGAGGTGTGGTTCACTGTAAGCTGGCGTAAACGGGGATAGAATCACCTGAACGTTTGAAAGCAAGGTAAAATTTGTAACCAATGTGCCCATGATAAAATTGTTGGCTTTAATATTCTGCTGGTATTCTGGATATCTAGAAAAATACCGTGATAGAATTCCCTAAAATCAGAATAATAGCCCCAGCCGGGTGTTTCTGGGATGCATCGACTTCCGGTTCCTGGATCTGTTGTATATAAATAGGTTTATCTCTACTTTATGAATTCTAATAATAAAAAATGTGAGTAATTAGTTAAATATTTTATACTCTCTAACTATCTGAAAGTTTGTTGTGTCACGTCAGTTAAATTTTTACGAATTCCCTTTGTGAGGTCTGCCATGTCAGGGTGAATGAAGATAGACGTTCTGTATTCAGAGGATTTTCAGTGATATTATTGAGTATCTACAAAGTTGGTCGTTGTTTGGTTAGAAATTTCACATGGTAAACAAAGTGTAAGAGGTTATCTTTTCAGCCTTACATTCATTGGTTTTAGTACTGTCCAACGGCCATTGTTTATGTATTCGTATTGTGGTGTCATATATTTGCATTTTCTAACTTCGGATCGGCTAGTGCCATAATTTCCAGTGGCATGTTGTTTGCCCATACATAATTCCAAAACGCTTTTCTAGCCTAGTAGTGGGTAATAAGTTTGACATCTTAGAGTATGAATAGGTCGCGGATTTAAATAAAAGTCGAAATTATGCTGCATTTTGAAGTAGAGCAGTTTATTATTTATTGCCATTCTTAATGCAGTAATTTCATTAGGATTGCCTCTAGTTACAGTTTTAAGATGGTAATATAATATTTGGACCTCGTGAAAAGTTTGTTTTTTTGTTCTTTTTAATTAATTTTAAATCACTTAAAACAGTGTTAAGTGATGTCAGTGGAAATGCGGAATACTTATTGAAATAGGTACATAACGGACTGGACTTGGAATGGCAACGATGGCGGAATTCGTTTACTTAAAATTTGTGTGCTTATGCGATAGGTGCCCTTGCGGTAAAAGTGCATTCATTTGAAATGTTTTAAACGCCCTTAAGAATGTATTGTTTGTTGCGCCTATGTACACATGTATCTGAAATTTTGACTAGGCTATTATTGGATTCATTTGTTGCCATTCTTGCTGGATTCTCCCCGACATGTACGCTAATTGGGAATCATGCCCATGATTAATCATGAGATTTCTGAAAACAGCCATATAATAATTTATTGATCAAATATCTGTATATGGCTACTCCTTTTTTATTAGGCTAATCTGAACTTCCAAACAATTTAGTTTTTATTTATTGTCCTATAAGCCAGGAAAGCCAAACACTAGCACCTTCTCAGAGATCTGAAACGTATCGTTTTGTTTCGTCTAAATAATTAAATTCGTGCGACATTCCGACCATCTTGACATTTGAAAATTTGAAGAAAAGATTTTCATTTAGGGCAACCTACTTAAGAATATAGTGTTCTGAAGACCTTAAAAGAGCCCAAGGATCTTTGCAACCATACGCTCAGGCAATACTGTGTTGAATATTTAAAGTTCTTGCGAAGTACACATTTAATCTGAGTTTTCACCTTTTTACCCCTGTTTAAGTCGTCTGCAAGAAGTAGCAGCATGAATAACTGTTACACTAGCTGTTGAGAAATTATATGGGCTCTAAACTTCTGTGACATTGAATTTGTAGTAGAATCACGTTAAGTGTAGCCTAAGTTGTGTTTTGTTAAAAGATAGTTCCCTAATATAAGCGTAGTGTAGCATATACCATTCGTTGGTCATTTTAGGTGACCTTTGTCGAACCCAAGCATCCGTTACATCTCGATATATGACTACTCACATTTGTTATCCGCATAAAATTGCCATTAAAGCCAACGTATCATTGCCAACAAGCGGAGGAATTCCCAAACGTGCCGAGTCCACAGCCCACTTGTGATACCAGGAACTAGTGTGTTTTGTTCGACGCTTCAGTTTGTGGTTTCATATTTCAGTTTGCACAATTTATACAAAATGTGATATCTGATAGTGCTTTTACTTTGTGTTCCGCTGTGTGATTCATGCGAGTGTTATGATCAGTGTCAAGTTTTATTACGTATGAATTTCTATTACCGTTTGCTGTAGTAAGTTTACAGAATTCAAGGTAAGTGAATGATCGGTGATTTTAAGTATAGGAACGAATGTTCTAATTAAAATCAGTGATGGATATGGCCCTCCGCTTTGTCAACTAACTGAAGTAACCACATCACAAATGAATGTCTGTACTTTTGTCTGGTATTCGGCTGCAATTTGATTCTTTTCCAGTTATTACTGAAAATAATCAATGCTCCGAGTAATGTGAGTCATTATTTGCTCGCATTTCTAATTGTATTGGGTGTGATTGGAGACTTTGACTTTGAACGTGTGAAATAATCTTCCGCATAAGAGTTCCTGTAGTGTGTGTCCTGTGTCGCTTAGGGCTTCCGTTGTTTATCATTATCCATGAAGTAGTGATGGTGGCTTTTCGTCTATTTTTAATGTTTGTTATTCACAAGAGTGCCATCGTTTTGTATGGGAAATATTATATTAATTTCAAGGATAATCACTTTAAATTCTCCGTCCAAAGAAATATTTTGCATTCAAGCCCTCAGCTCCTATGTACCTCCTGATTTGGTTCTGGTGTCATCTTGTTTTTATCGTTTGAAAGAGGTTACATTTGTTATTTGGGAGAAGTTTTTCTGTATTTTCTTTCACATGGTGCTGATTGTTCCATTTTCCTTTTGGAGCTGACTTTTCATTGAGTGATCTCTTTCTCATTATGGTCTTTTGGAGTAGGAATAGGCTTACGATTATCCATAATATAGTTATAACAAGTCAGGTTTTTTTTGCGTTAACTTTTCAATAAATAAAGTAGAACTTTGTTTTCAGGGCGTAAACCGTTTAACTCCGCCCTAGAGTTCATTCCATATCCTTGTGTCAACAATTATGCATCAGCAAAGATTTTTGATAACGATTTTGCGGTATATTTATTTTTTTATTGCTTCAATGAAACATCCACCTGTGATTAATGGACATCCGTAGTAACGAGGCATATCGTTGCTAAAACCTTAGTTCATGGTTATTTTTGTGATTCCTTTGAGAGAATTGATTAAGATCATCTTTATTCATTCTCAGACTATGGAATTGGGATGTTGCATTATTATGGAGTGAATTCGGGATGCATTGATTGATCCATTTACAAAGGAAGAGAAGGCTTTTGTTTGGGAATGGTTGAAAGTAATCATGCATATGATTGACTAAAAAAGTGCGATATTGTACTAATAGTTCTCTATGACTATGTATATTTCTTGAGTTATGTCATCCTCTCATTCATCATAATTTCTCATGCAATGTGTTTTTATTGTCCAGATTGCTTCTTTGCCTGAAAGCATTGCCTTATTTTATCTGCTTTTATTAATTTTTATATTAAATTATGGCATTGCAATTTTTCAAGATATTTAATGTGTGTACATTAACACATGGAAATGTTAGAAATTAGCTATAGTTGATGGTAGTGGAGTTTTTTTTACACTGCATAATATCGTCTGCTGTTCTCATTTTGTAAGCAGTAGTAGACTCTTAGTTGCTTCTGAAAAATAGCCTGCTTTACTACCTTTCTCATGAACACTAGTCAAAGAGTATCTGCAAGGTATAATGATATTACTGTAATGATACACCTTGTATATTGATTTCCTGCTGTGGGAAATCACTTAGACATGATTTATCGATTAATTAGTGATCGTTGATTTGTGATTGCATCATTTATAAGCTCTTAGGAATTTAAAAGGCATGGATTTGATATTTTCCACCTGCAATGGGCACTCGGAATTAGAGCATTCTCATTCATGCTGCAGACTCTTCATGTCTGGTGGGCCTATTATCCAGCAGGACATATCCATGTTATCTTCTCTTTAATTGAGCATTTTTCTTCTTCCTACACTCCCTTGTGGCCCTATGCCATTGCTGTTAGGCAATCATAATGTGTTTTTAAAAGTTTTTGTGGTATTTGTCAACATTGTTTACTCACAGGAAATTTTAAGTCTGCTTACAGTTAAAAGTAGTTTTATTTGTAATTACATTTTTAATGTTGCTCTGAATAATTTAAAAATGTTAGCATAGAAAATTATGGCCTTTTTTACTCCCTTTTGATGGAATGATTGCTTTTGAATGCCCAGCACAGAACAAATTTGATATTTGTTCTGCATGGATGTTTTCTGTCTCACGAGTTGTATTCAGTCAGGAAACCCTAATTTTACGTTTTCACATCTTTTGGAGATGTGGGCAGCATTTCAGGATGTTGTCTTTCTTATTAGCTAGGATGATTTTATTTAGTTATAGATATATCTTGTCATTTTGTGGTTTCCAATTACCCTAAGTTTATTTTTATGTGGAATTACTTTTAACTGGTGTCATTTAATCAGTGGGCTCATATAACTTCTAGATGATAAACTTTTTCAATTTAGAGGGGAAACCAGTTCTTGTGGTGTTCATTCATATTGTGTAGGATTTTTAATGTCATGCATGTGAGATAACTGGTCGATTGATGCTCTTGCTCATTTTGGTTGAGGCTGTAACTGCAGTGATAGTTAAAAATAGATGGGGCTCTTCCTTTTATTTTAATTTTTCAGAATAATGGGCTGCAGTCTTGTCAAAATTTTCTATTTAGGTGACATGGCTTTTCCATAAATTGTGGTGGGTGTATTAACAGTTTTCCTTAGCAACTGCCTGTTGTTTATAACGCTACATAGCTTGTCATAGTTTCATTAACCTGTGGTGCAGCTTTTATGGGACATGTATTCCAGGAGCTGTACAAATGTTTTCAATAGACTGAAAAGAGGGAAACAAGGTCTTCATTGACATAAGAGGTACACTGACAATTCTCTATGGACCGGCTTACCCGGCTTGTAATTGGCTGTTGCCATTCTCCCAGCAATACAACTTCCAGAGGTAAGATACTGTTACTTAAGGCTTTGCTATTAACTCTTTACACTGTTGAGGCACGCTCATGGAACTATTACCCTAATGTCAAACGCACATCACTCTATCAAAGGACATATCTTACCAGGTAGTTAGAATTTTTGGTATATACATTAATACAGCATTTGAATTATATAGGAAGGACACGTAATTGCATTGACACTTGGTGGCTTGATTGCATGGTATTAATTCACATTGTTACACTAATGAATGCTTGGTTTTAATAGTAATCGGTGATACACAAGGTCATACCTACCTGGTTGTGTAAGGTGTTCATACAGAATGGAATTGGGAAATGATTAGGTTATGCAGATTTACCAGGTATTTTGGGAGTTCAATGGTTGATTAAAAAGTCACTTGTACATTTACACTGAGAAGTATGTATTTCAACATGAAATTATGGATTGAATTTCCTTCATGTTGGTGGTGGCACCTGCAAAATTTATAACTTCACGAAATTGTTGGATTCAGTTCCATAAATAAGTTGCAACAACCAGCATAAGCTGTTGTTCTCATTCAATGATATCAGGTAGTGCTAGTTGGAGACGCAGGTTGGGTGGCAAGGCATGGCTCTGCATGTGCAACTATGTTATTAGGTGGATAGTGGTGGCATGTTGATTTACATGGACATTTATTTTCAAAATTTCATACGATGAAGTGATTGTAAATAGAACTGACATTGACCTTGATGAAGTAAGGTTGTAGTAAACTAGTTTGAGGATTATCTTCAGTGGGAGTTCTTACGAGATTAATAAGACATCCATGCTACCATTGTTGATGATTGGTGTCATGTTTGATGGGTGGGGATTCCACCGAGGTCTTTTAATTGGGAGAGTAGGCTAGTACATTCCCTGCCAATCCTGCATTGAATGATTGTTTATATTAACAGGTAACTGTTTAGTGAACCAGATTTTTGTGAGTGCATTGGTTTAGGAAATGCAGTGATAAAAAAATGGCTACTGTTGACATTCTTCTTTATCCATTGCTTGCGCAGCACCTAGTGTCATTTGCCCTTTATCTTCCCCTTTTCCTGACATGGAGAACAAAACTGCTAGGTAATCATTGTGTAGAATTAAGGTGTGGAATTGTGTTATAAAACAGCTTATTATTTTTTTAGGATTTAATATTTTAAGCTATAAACTATATATATTTTCAATCAAATCAAATGGAATAATTTGGGGGAAAACTTTAATGGCTACCATGGTATAAGGGCACAACATTATTAATCCATTAATTTCATTGTTAATTTTAATTTATTCCTTTGGATTAATGTGTGGCATAAATTTAATTTACATATTTTTTTATTTATTTTTTTGCATTTCAGCAACTTATTTGACCACGGTGCAACTTATATATTCAATCAATGTCCTCGTAAGTTGAAATTGCCTTCAGGGTAGGGTCATACTCCTCATTCTAAGACTAGGGCCTTAGTGAGTCAAATACCTATGGATTAACTCTTTTAATCTGGACTATAGTTCTTGGACCAGATTAAAGTATGGTGTGGGTGTGAATAGAATGGAGCACCACTGTAAAAAAAATAGCAGCAAGTTTCAGAGACTCGAAATTTTAGTTGAAATTGTTCAGAATCTCTGTTATCATTTGGATCAAGATTAGGATTAGACACAATAGTTTTTTTTACAATAAGTTCATATTTTTTGCAGGATAAGCTTATCCCATTTTACTCTTGAAAAGCACCATTGAAGTAGGTATTTTTTTGATGGGCCACTTTCATTTTACATATTTAGTACAAATCTCATTGGAATGTGTGATGCATGCATGCATGTGATTTTATTTTACAGTACTTGTACATGACACTGCTTGATGTACTTATTTGTTTCGGTTAAAGGTTTGGCATGCTACTTTATTGGTAATTTAAAGAGTATCTCTTGGATATTTGGCAAATTTGTACCAAAAGCATAATTTTTTCATTCTTTATTATTCCTCTCTCACTCATGATTTTTATTCACATCTCATCATTTCAGAGCTTGTAAGAAAGTAACAGGTGTGGATTGGAAAGAACAGGATTTATTTTTAAATTTATTGAGACTCTATTGGACCAGAGGACTTTTTGGGTGGAATTGGATATTTTTTTTACAGTGCATGTAATGTCTTTTAAAATTTTTGTTGAGCGTGATGTGGCTTCCGCGGGTGGAATTGGATATTTGTTTTTACAGTGCATGCCATGTCTTTCAAAATTTTTGTTGAGCGTTATGTGGCTTCCCCTATTTTTAAACCCCATAACATTTTTCTAATATTAGCAATTGGAGATGTTTTCATGTGACAAGGATATTCTGGAAGAGTTGTAAGTCACTGTGTACAAGGAGGCAGTATTGTCTTTCTGATAGTTGCCAATCACTCGAGGAGAGTTTGTTCTCTTTTCTAACTTTTGTAGTGTATTTCAGTGGACCATTGAGGTTAGGACGTTATTATTTTCATCTAGCCATTCTACTACTGTGACAAAGTTGTTTTCCTGTTATAGATCTGTGGTAACCCATTGGGGGGGGACTGTCATGGTCAGCTTCAGCATTTGCTCAAATTTTATGTAATTATTTTGTCGATTCGTTAGAACATGTGCATTAATTGTTCCTTGAGTAAGAAAAAATAATTGCATTCGATTTTGCTAACTTTTTATTTGCGAATATTAGTTAATCGCTAATTTTACACATATATACCCCACCTTTTGCGGAATAAAATTTTGGAACTTGCCATTATTCCATTTGTCCGTGGAATAACGATATCATATGCCGGGGAAGGGATTAGCCTCTATGGTTTGAGAAGGGATTTCAGGGGTTTCCAAATTATTTTCGTGTAATGCATTCTACGTTCTTAAACTGAATAAATAAAATCATAGTTTAGGTTTTGTGTGCAAATCATGAATTTCTGTGTAATGGTCTTTCATGCAGATATTTCGCGTTGTAGACTGTGGCCTCTTCTTGCAATGCATACGCATGGGGAGGCTCCTACTAATCCCACTTCCTCGTGAAAATTGCGATACCTCCCTGTTCTATTAGCAAGGATATCCTTCAGCATTGTGGGGAGTGCGTTTAAATATTATTATTGTGCTTTTATTGCGCGGATTAAAGAGAGGATTCTGTGAAGAGATAGGATACTACCCTTTCTACGTCTCTCTATTGTTGTGATAAAAACGGCGTATTGATGCCCTAAAAGGTTTCATAACGCTACCACATACCTTTCAGAAGTGTGGCGGCCGTAGTTTTTGGCCAAAGGATTCCTGATGACCTGACCCAGGAAAAATGTCAGTTTCGTATCCTAAAATGCATATTTACCTTCTGTATGGTTATGATTGTTCATTCCTCTCAAGCCATATTCATGCTGCGTAATGTTTTTTATTTTCGAGAATTTTTCCACTATTCGACCTGAGTAAGTGATACGGATGTTCTTATCTTTGGCTATGCGTCAACGGTTAACGTCAGCGTCGCGCTTAATGGGAATGAAATGACTCGGCTATGTCTCATCAATTACTCCAATGCTTTGCATTTTTTAGAAAAAGGCTGTAAGCATTACTCAGTTCAAATTCGTGGGCGTTTTACTTTTGTTCGTAATGGCCAATAATCGATTATTTTCCATAGTTTTATCTTTTCGATGTTTCCAGTTTGTTGATGGTAACTATTTAAATGTGATCATGATAGCCGAATTTTACTACGGGAAGCCCGAAATTAGTCCGTTATTATCAGGCAATTTTTCCCATATTCAATTATGTAATGTCGTGTTTGTACGCGATGATGACTGAGTAATCACTTTCTTGGCGCAATTTGTGCGTATAATCCACGAATCCATATTTTTATAGTTCCAGATTGAAGAGCTGGATAACTACATAACTTCTTCTATTAATCTTTATATTCGGTGTGCAATCATAGAATAATGAGAATATTTTTTGGCGCTATGCATGTATTACTGTGTTCGAGACGAAGGCCAGTTACCATGCTTTCACGGTCGACTCTCAAAATCTCTCGGAGTAATTAAGGAGCAATATCAGTTATATTCCGCTTAACAAAGCCATTGCTATGCTTTCCGTCAAATTTATTTAAAGTTAATTTCATAAGAATCAATAGGAATTGCAAGACCCCCAGATGATCTGAAGGCGACCACGATTAACTTCCTTCGGGGTCTCCGTTGACACCTGGCTCCGTATTCAGGGGCCACGCCCACTTTGCGCACTGACTCTAGTAGACTCACTGCTTTAAACCGCCCAGTTGCATACATACACAACGGCAGAGTTTGCACGTATGGTAGACGAGCAGATTGCATCTTCCACAGGACAATTGGTTATTGACGGTTTTTTCCTTCGTGTGAAGAGAGTCGTTTAAAAGCCCATATTTGGTGAGTGGAGAGATGCGAGCATCCCTCTATCGCTGGACCCAATTACATTGCTAGGCCGCCCTACCTAAAGGCGTATTCCTAATGCAGGTTAAAGGGGAGGAAAGTGTTTCAGTCTTTATTATGTGGAAGCTATCCGCCAAGGTGTTAAAGAAAAAACTCTGTGAATCCATTTAATTAATTATTAATACGACTCAGTTATCGTCAGCTACAGAATCTTATTCGTAAAATCTTTTACCCGAGGGTGTTCCGACGTAACGAAACCTGGACCGTGTTTATGTATTACTAAGTAGATTCATGGAAGTTTTTTTCATCGTCAGTTATGCTGCTATCCTCGGACTTGCCTTTTTTAGAATTGGTAACGTAATCTTAGTGGTCGAGTAGTCAGAAAAAGAAATTACTTTCTAAAGAATCTTCTCAATTAATGAATAGAAGGTAAAGCACGAGCAGTTACTTTTGATAAGAACTGATTTAGTACAAATTTCAATAGCCACCCGTGTTCGTAAAATAATCCAAATTTGTCATCGGTCTTCGTTTCCGTGGTATTTAAACCATGCATTGAATGTGCCTATTCACCGAACCCCTTTTTAATTAAAATTAGCAATTTTCCACAAAAATATATTTTTGTGGAAAATTGCTAATTTTAATTAATCATGTTATTCCACCATGTCACGCCTGAAACGTCTCTTTTTATTCGAACCCCTTTTGTTTCGATTTTATCATGTAGTCAATGGGAACTATTAATGCGTAGATATGTAGATTAATAAGTATCCACTCTCTTTGAGAACCTGCGAATGACGGGCGCAATGCCAAGTGCTACTAATTAATTACGGTGTTTTAAGAGAATTCCACAAATTGGTTAACTGTTAAAGGAACAAGGAGGAATATTTCTTCATAAATTGAATGTGCACTTTGCATTAAGGTGGTCAGCGTGAAGGAACCAACTTAGACGAACTTTCCTGGTTATATACTTCTTGAATATTGAAATCAGCCCCGAGTTATTTATAACCAGTTCATTTGCATCTTTACGATTCATTTTGTACGCCACAGTAAAAGTCATACTTTCAAGCACTCATCAATATTTTCGCAACATGCTTGGTTTTTTTCATAGCCTTTCAGATGATCATACATTTAAATGGGGGAAACATTAACTGAGTCTTTTAGGTCTAAATTTATGTAATTTTCCGACAAATACTTAGTAAAATACTTTGTTACTGTGGTGGGCACTCGAGGGGGCGTGGCAGTCTAGTGGGGAGAGCGTTTGGCTACTCACCGGAAGACCCGGGCTAAAATGTGGGTGAATTTCGACTCGCCCAGCCTTGCCCGAGCTGTTTGATTTTTCGGGTACCAGATCTTCGTGGGAAACTGGGGGGAGCGCAGGAAGAGGTTCTACTGACCGACTTCCCCCCACCCCCTCCCTACCCATAATACGCGAATTTCAGGCGCTTATGGATTTATATCCTGTCGGAACATCCCTCTGGTCGATAACATTGTTTATTTTTGCCATTTGTGGGCAGTGATGATACATTCAACTGGCATATTTTCCTTTTAATTCGATAATCATACTCGTTTTGTCTTAAATATCGTTAAAGTTTTCCTTGCGTATTTTCTATCATAGAATCAATTCATAACTAACAGTTTTTTTTTAAACTTCTTATGTCAACCATAATCCTGGGGGCTTTGCTGTCAATTTGGACTGTCTTGTTTGCTAAGGACTTGATTAAGACAATGGACTCTTTTCGGACCTCGATTCATGAAAAGTCGCGAAGGGGAAGTTCATAAAAATACTCAAGTGAATATCAACGTAGATACCCGCAATGTACTGTAGTTCGCATTTCTTGTAATATTTTCTGCCGGATACGTACGGAAAATCCTTATGATGCCGTTTATATCGCGATAATAAAATTTATCATTTCAAAAGCTGGGAATTTTCAATAGCCCAGGGAAGCATTCCCTTCAGCTGTTGAAGACCTATCCGTTCAATGTCTTAGGGAGGATTAACGTGTCGTAAGTTAACTCTCTCGTGCAACAACTATAAGAGTATTAATCATTATTTTCAATGGAGTTCTTCTGCTAGATAATACATTAAAGGGCCACCAAGAATCTCCAGTTAAATTTTTTGCCGGCACTAGGTTTTTTTCTTTGCCCTCAAAAATTCGTTTTTTTTTAGTATTACCAAATAAATCCATGTCCACTTTCCCACAGCATCATTTAATAAAGCTCTAAACTTTTTAATGTTCCCATTCTTCGGCAAGCTCTCGAAATGTCATACTTCGCACTTTTTCTGTCGGACCTCGACTGTTATTGGGGTGGTGTACATCTGTTAAAAATAGAGTCGAAAATATATGCTTAGTTGGAATTCTGCATCCTGTGAACCGCATCGTCTCGTAATTCTTAGAACTGATAACGTTTCAGCGTTTTGTGCATTACGTAGTGTTTACCGGGGGTCTGAACAAATATTCTACCGAAAATATTTTGTTTAGTTCAATTGGAAAATGCAGATAATTATGCAGTGCATCACACTAGTCACAAGTTCGTCTTGAAAGTTAAAGTTATTTTAATATGTACAGATATTGATTCCTTTCATTTATACGTAGTTGGTTTTATTCATTATTTTGATCCTGTGAAATTAACAACAAAAACGAGCCGTAAATATGTGTAAATACTACGTAAATAATTGGTGCTACGTCAAACTTTTTTTCGTGCTGAATATGCACGCACTAAAGAGCGTATAGTTGATCATAAATAATTAATCAGTCGTTCTCGAGATTTGAAAGGCGACCGATAAGGAAGACCGAAGATGGAAGCAATCCATATTACGTCGGTTACATGTTGCAACTGGGAACGCGCGCTGGGTAACTCTCGTTTTATTACCATCGCAATCGACTGGTACGATAATAAAAACAAGATGTTGGGATGTATTATCCGCTGTAAGTGAAGGAAATGGCCGAAGACTTAGTGCTGTCAAAATTGACCCCGTGTTCTGGATTTTATGCTTTTGTGTTTGGATTCACTTTTTATTAGAAGGCGCTTCTCGTCCCGTCATAATTTAGCCCATTTTAAACAAGGCTCTTAAGTCGCAGCCTGCCTGATACGTGTCTCTCATAGCCCATCTCTGATGCGATGCCATATCGTCCGAACGGGGAGCACTTCGAGGCACCTTGGCTTTTCGTCCGACTCCACTGGAAACTTATTGCGGTCTTGGCGCGAGAGGGAGGAGCTGGGGAGGGGAGTCGAGTGACCGGCCGAATTGTTTACATTGAGTGGGAGGAGAGTGAAAAACGAAGGGGTGGTGTGTTGTCTTCTCATGACATCATCAGCTCATTCCCCGCTCCTCTCGAAGCACCAGCTTTCAACTGCATGCTCACTTCGTGTGGAAGACGGCAGGGCTGCCACTACAGTCAGGAAAATACAAAATCTCTTAGACGGGTAATGGAAATTTTGGCCTCGCCTCTATTATTTTCCTGAGAGCGAAGTGTCGCTGGAAGCGAAGAATGTGATGCACTCGGATTAGAATGAAATTTAATTAGCGCATCGTCTAATAATTCTCAGTCGTCTGGAAAATTGTTTCTCTGCTCTCCCTATGACGGATTCGTAAGAATTCACTCACTTAGGTTGGCCTCCTGGTGAAGGCGAAAGTGTTAAGTTGATACTGCGTCAGAGCGGAATTTTTTTCCTATTCATTGATTAGTAATAATAGTTTCATATTTATGAAATTACTTGACTACATTCGTTGTAAGTCGTGCCCCAATCCAGTAAGCCATCTACTAATGTCTCATAATAATTTATTTACTGAAGCAATGGTAGTCTTGATTATATTCATGGGTTAGTGGGGCGTATAACCTGTTCAGAAAATTCTGAAATCAGCCATTGCATGGAGGATGTAGGAGAAAGCTCGAGGTGAATCATTACGTCTCGCGGGATGTGAAAAGTTTCGAGGTTACACCTTGTGGTCAGGATTGAAGAAAGAGTATAATTGTTAAGCCGTTAAATTTTTAAGTTTGAAGCTTTGAGGTATAATCTATAAAAAATATGTTTAATCCGATTCTAAACACTTGAAAAAAAGCGGGAAAAGAGCCAAAGGTTCGTCGGGAAAAATCGGGAATGGTATTAAGAAAAAATTGTTGCCTTAGTGGATTAGTGTTGGCTGGTGTGGCGTGAGCCCATAATAGCATACTGAATCTGCAACTAATTTGTTCATGTCTCAGTTTCGGGTGTCAAATATTAATGAATTTACCATAGTAATGGCAGTTTTTGTCCCTCCGATCAAGTTGGAATTATCTCGCGGCGGTAGAATTTAATACTGTTGTTACTGTGGTAAGAACGATATTAACTTTTACGCCTATTAAACACATTTATTCGCGGATTTTGCATGCACACCTACCTGAGCCCCAACAATTACTTCTTACTCCTACTCCATCACCGTTCAATTTCTCGGTATTAAATTTTTCTCGTCCCCGCGAATCGCTCTTAGGACCGTAATTGTGAATGACCATTTGAAACAAAGGGAGTGCAATTTAACAAAAAAAATCCTTTGGTGACTAATATCAATATTACGTCAAAACTACGAGTGTGCCCTTTCTTTGTGGTTATATTTTTAAGTGTCTTAATCAATGTTTTTGAATCCCCTCGATGCCCGGCCGACATCGACAGATCCGGGTCCGAATCCCGGTCAAGACGATTTATTTTTACACTCTGAAATTGTTGCATTGTAATGTATATTAATGGACGACTCCATCAAAAGTTACTCTCGTGGCATCTCCCGCAGTTCTTGGAATTTAAAACATATATTAGAATGGGTACACCTCCCTGGAATCGCGACGATATTGAAGGTTCCGGTCAAAGCTGCACTGTGATTTGACCACGCTGTGGTCCATCGATTGGTTTATCTAACGTTGTGACGGCCGAGAAATACGGTTTTATTTCGACCTCGAAACCCATCACTGAGTGGTATATCACCGATCATAAAAATTACTGTTCCAAAGGTTGTAATTAAGCCCGTTTCGAGTTTGTATAGTTTTTTGCTGAGCGGAGATCTACCTGTGTCAGTATGGGACATCACTGGCGTCGGAGTTCAGAAAAGTGTTAGCGTGTACCATTGATGCGTAATTGTCTATCAACGCACAACAGGTATTTTTCGAGCTTACGGGCCTCATTGTGAAAATTGTATTAATTATAGTAATTACTGGCATTTCAATTATTCGATTGCATACGTAGGTACATTAAGAAACTAAATTTCTCTTAAATTAGCTACAATGATAATGTTTTTGTTGGAATTAAAAAAACTCTTAATTAATTGTGAAATTTCAAATGTCATTTAATTTGGAAAGTTAAACAACGGTCGCTAGTCTAATTGGACCTCTAGGTCGCTGGTTGTGTACCACTGGCGTTTTATCCCTCGTATCTATTATGACTAGATTACTGTTACAGTCGCCGTTTTTTTCTTTGCGGCGCAGCAACTCTTCTGAACTTGTTCTGCAGTAAGCTCTGTGTAATGTTTGAAGAGATAAATAACTGCGAAGTTTTTTTTCCGTTGTGCGGTTTTCCATGCTTAATACTAGAAGAATGTATTGCTTCCATGATTCCGCTGTACCCTGAAAGCGAAGACGAGAAACGTTTCGCAAGGTCCTCATAGTGATGTGGTGCTTAGTTGCTACTTTATTCCCTCCCACTTTGAAATTTGTTTCAGCATGCTGGGATCATAAAAGTATTGAAGTGACTCTAGTGTCTCGATTCGCAGTTACCCGGCCCAATTAGTACGTACGATTTCGGCGCCGGCAATTCAAACAAATCAAGTGACACGTGAATTTTTGAACTTGGAATTTTATAGAAATGTTCCAAGAACTTCGGTAGTTTGTTAAAACTCCCTTGCTTTTACTCACGAGATTTCGTTTTATTCGAAGGAATAATGAGACTTAAAATTTGAATTTTTTGCTAATGTTCACATATATGCAAACTCTTCGGATGACTTCGCGAACTCTTCGGCTGCGTTCTTGTCCGTGGGATCATTTTGAGCTAATATATCGTAATTGTGGCGTGACGGCTCGGGGACAAAAAATCAAATTTTAGGCGATAAATGATCCTTGCGCAATAGCAATATATCTTGCAACTAATATGACCGAAGTGCTATTAGAGTAAAATTAGCAAAAAATATTGTAATTGATTTCCTGCGGCAACTATTGAAACAAGCCATTTTTCATGTTAATTAAAGGGATAGGCGATGTGCCACGAAATGAAAATAAATACCTAATGATTGACTAGTATCTGCATTTAAATTAATCAGTTTCGATGGTTTTGCCTGTCGTGCCCCGCCTATGTTTTAAAAATATTGCTATTTACAAATATTGCAATATTTTTACGATACTGATGGAGAGCGTAAACGAATTCATTTCGTAAGCGACAGTGTATTCAGTCGCTGAATGGACAGCAACATTTGGAAACTATGTATTTCGTGTTGAATCTTTACTGTGCTAACGCAGGGCCGTGTTTAATGGAGAATAATTCCGCGGTTCGCTAATCTCCCGAGTTTTGTACGCATGTTCATTTCTCCCGCGTTGCAGCAGGTGTTTGCTTGAGCGAAGTGGTTCCCCGGTGCGCCACGGGTGCCTATTTGGCGTAGTCAGTCAAAGATATAACTTCGTTTCGTTACGGATTTATGTTTAATACATCGCACTAAAAAATTATACAAGTGCATTAATGTTCATTACTTTGTATTTATTAAGATTTAATTCTAATGGCAGTTCTTAAACCCAACTGATTGTCTCAATCAAACCTGCCATGAGCTAGACATGTTATTTGCAAATTATTTAATGTGAAAGCTGATTGTTTTTGCATATTAGGAGGATGAGGTTTGTTGTTGAAAATAAGGATTATTAGGTTCTTATGCATCCTTAATCATAACGTGCTGCTACATGTTGGGCCCTATTTCTTCCTCGATGATATACAAACCAGCAATTATTTCTTTGTTTACAGAAAGCTGTAAAGTCTAGCTATAATTTTGCTAAATATTTAAAAATATTATTGTATGATTTTAGGAAGTGGTTCTGTTTTAAAAAATTATTACTGGTTAAATATTAGAAAATAATTTACTGACGAGCATACGCCGCCGCGGAAGTTGTTCTTTTTTTTGGACATCCGAAAGACTGCATTTACTTGTTCTTGTCCCCTTAGTTTAAAAAAATTTCTCGTGATCTAATTTCATGCAATTGAAGAGGAATTTATTTTATTTCTTGGGAAACTAATTTTAAAAAGTTACATTACTTTTCAAGATCATTCAGAATGTCGAATATCTATATCTGAGCCTCGCATTCCGATGACCGAGTCAGAGAGTCTGTCTCCTGAAGAGATACTCCTAAACCTTTTGGCTCTCTTTCCTCCCCTCCGCAATGGGAACAGCTCAGGCAAATTAATCCGTCTGGGAAGTTTTTCTTGTCGCCCGAAAATAATTTACTGACGAAACTTAAAATTATTAGTTTTTCTTTTTTTTTGACATCAGAAATACTGCATTTGTTCTTTTCCCCCTAATTTGAAAAAAACTTTCTCGTGATCTAATTTTATTCTATTGATGAGGGATTTATTTGTAAACCAATTTATTTGAATTTATTGGTAAACCAACATTAAAAAGTTGTATTCATTTCAAGATCAATCAGAATACCGAATATCCGTGTCTCACAATCAGATGACAGGATCAGAGAGTCGGTCTCCGCGAGAGTTACTCCCCCTCCTTTTAGCTCTCTTTCCTCCCCTCCGCAATGGGAACAGCTCAGGCAAATTAATCCGTCGGGGAAGTTTTTCTTGTCGCCCGAAAATAATTTACTGACGAAACTTAAAAGCATAAGCCGCGGGAAAGTCGGGGCCTAATTTGGCTGTCAGAATTATTAGTTAAACATTTGAATGTTTATTACGTAAACACATATAGTTCTTGGAGACGTAGATACAATCCTGGCGCCCCGAGTGTTCGAGAGTAGGGGGTGCGTTGTCTTGATTTGTTGGATTCGTGAGAGGGGTGAGAATAGTGAGGGTCGTGGTTCATAGGGGTTAGAAGCCTCTGAAAATTTTTTCTCATAGCATCCGTGCCCGTCGGAGCCTGAGGGTCGTGGTTCTCCGCTCTCCTTTGGTTGGTAAAATGGAATTTCCAAAAAAAAAGAAGCTTGGTCCGAATGATCGCATCAGCCGAAGTAGTGAGTACTCTTCCTTAGACGAAGTGAAAATTAGTGTGATGTTTTTCCGATCCGTGTTTCTGTTAATTTTTTCATTGGACTTAGTACCCGAGGATCAGTACCCTAAAGCGTTCGGCGACAGTGTTGGGTAAAAGTGAGGGAAGCGAAATTAAGAAGAATTTTACGAGTGAAGGAGTTATTACGTTAATTCGTAAGAAAAGAGCGAGTGTTTTAGTTCGTGTGAATGTTTCCAGTTGAATCTTTTAGATTTGTGTGCCGTAGAAACTTAGTGATCGAAAAATTGCGATTTTGTGAGCAGGTTTTTATAAGGGTGAATGGAGTGGACGACCGCTTCAACGAAATCGTTGTTGAAGACGATTAAATCGCTTTAGTGTACTGAGAAGAATTCAAAGTGGTGTTACACGAATATTATATCCGACAGGCCATTTAAATAAATCAATCATTTTCAATAATCCGCCTCAATCCTTTCAGCAATGACCGCGGAGAGTCTGCTCTCTGGTCCAAGAACGGAGATTTTTACGTGACGAAAGGGAGTGATGTTAGAGGTGCATTGTATGTAACTTCGTAAATGTGTGGCAAGGTGTCGTGCATTCACGTTTTCTGTTGTTTCCTAACATTCTGGGGTTCAATTTTGAAACCTCATACGAGTTCTTAGAATCCCCGCGGAACTTTGTTTTTTTGGTTTTTACGCAGATATTATTTTTCCGAATAGGTTTTGAACTCCTCAGTGTTGTTTTTTAAGCGAATCGTAACTGGGAAATGGAAATTCGTTTTTGTGTTTCATTTCATAATTATTTAGCATTTCTCAAGAAAATCAGCGAACGGTATTTCTGGTGGTGCCTTAGAATACTCCGGTGATTTTCGGGGCCGTATCGCTGGGTTTTGGGTGTCTACTCGATCATACATACGCTGTACAAAAAGTTCAGAGTTAGTTCAGCACATAAATGGGAAATATATTTTTCTTTTAGAGTTTAAATAAAACCCTTTTTTTGCATTTGTATGGGCAAGCAGCGTTTCACCTGCGTTTTTCATTCAGATGTATATTTACTATTTGCCTTTTTACAGAAATACTTAAATACAGTTCTGTGTTCCGTTAAAAATATATTCATTTTGTTCAAAAGTAAAAACTTAAGATATTTTATGTACGCTACATTTCTTTTGTCTGATGCATCTCCGAATACTTACTGAAAATGTCGGAAAATGTACTTAAAACAAATAAGACTTTTTCTAGAAAAAGTGACTTTATGTTTAGCTTTGTCAGGGATTTTTAATTCATTCTCAGAGAAAACGAGAAATTTTATGATTGGAGTATTATTTGGTCATTCCTAACGAAATGACAAGTTTTTCCTTACCAGTTGGTGCTCAAAGTGTTGCTGCTGTGCATTGACTGCGTATGAAAGTATATACCTTTCCACCACTGTCTGGGTTTTCAAACTTTGATTCTCGAATCTATGCCTGAAAATTTGTTGCTAATGGTTGTTTTTTTCGGTAATATGTTAGTTTCCTTAGACAATGTTTCATATGTTTAATCTGCGCTGCTTCAATAGGGATTTTGGTAGAGGCTCCAGAAAAGTTAAGCTTTTGGAAAGAATTTTTTAATACAGAGCGAGAGAATTTGCATTTATATTTCAACCTCAGAAAATTCTTATAGCTATTCCCAGGGTGTGAAGATGCATGTCCTCATAGATTTCTTCCATGCATGTCCATATTCAGTTACACCAGTGTTCAGTAGGCATCTTGCCCATGAAGTAATCTCAAGGGGCATGGATTTTTGAGAGCATCGCATCAACTAGGAAAATTTTGGTTTACCTGCTGGTGCAATGTTAATACTTCTAGGAGGGAGTAACTAGTATTTCGATCCGATTTTTGAACGATTTTGGCTTACTACTAAGTGCAGTGGTTATGATGAAGTAATTGAAATTCTCTGAAAATTAATCATTGTTTGCATGAATGAGAGGCGGTGTAATTGTGTTCATTGGGTAGTAATTGACTCGGAAGAAGTTACTGAAGAAGGACTGGAAGTAGATTGGATAATATCGAGTGAGTTAAGTGTGATTTGGAAGGCTAATATTTATGTTCTGGAATCCTGGATACCGTGTTGATGGATGAGTTTACTGAAAAATATATATAGTGTGAACAGTGGCTTTAATAAATTATGGAATACAATCTTTGTGAAGTGTAGTTAGTTCATTAAGTGGCGCTTTGGAGATGGTTGTCATGGAACAGTGATCAAGTGTTGAATTCAGTTGTGTCCATTTGGTGGAAGAAAAATTGTGAATGATGTTGTTAGGTTTGCCAGGAGCTCCAATGCTGCGGTACTAACAGAAAAATACCAAATTTATTTTTTGTGCAATTATTTGTCTGGCATGAAACCTTAATTGACTAGTTTTTGTAGGCCGTTGATTTTCATAGTGACGATATGAGATATTGGGTCCAAATATAGGTATTGTTCGATGTGTTGGATAAAGTTAAAATACCAAACACTGGGATGTTGGAAATTTTGAGTTGAAATTACTACTTGACGAGTGAACATGTCTGTTTGAGTAGTTGTTTAGTTTAGGTTTTTGGGAATTTAACCAATTTAATCGTTCAACGTGAAAAGATGATGAAATTAGGATTTTTTGTTTAATGGAAAAAATTGAGCAATGATTCTCTTAAATTTTATAGTTAACGATTGAATCAGTTCTTTGCATGCGGTTAGAAAACCATTTTTATGCAGGGAATCTCTGTGCGGAGAGTCGTAATTTCTTTGCAAGCCGTTTGCACATTTGAAAAACCACATCAAAAAGTCGCCCATTCCGAATGGTCAATGACTGAAAATATAGAAAAATTCAGTGAAGTTGCTACGATTGGGAATAATTAGGAAAAATTCAGGAAATTATCCATGGGTTGTCTTGAAATTAATTTCAAATAAGTTTTTTCTCACAGAAGTCAATCTAAGATGAAAACTTTTAACGGAAAATCATAATTTGTGGCTTTACATTAATTAAATTATGATGCTACCAAAACATGTAGTATGTTTTCATAATTAGAACACTTTTAAAGGGTTGTGTTGTGGAGAATTGAATCTCATAATTTGTAAATGTGCAAGTATGTAGAGTGATAATGCTATTTGGAAACCCACAGTTAGTACATTTTCGTTATATGCCTTAGACAAAGGAGAATGATAAACGACATACTAGGGAAGTTTCAAGAAACTGTAACAGTAACTTTAACGGAGTCACCCGCTATGTGTATCCCGGTCAAGACGAATGATTTTTACTCTCAGAAATGGTTGCATTATAAGACATACTAGGGTTTCTTTCTGGGCATTATTTAACCACTGGGTACATAATAAGATTATCTTTTGAGGCAGTTTAAAATTTCAGAAATATATTGTTGTAGGCTAGTTTGTTATTTCTGAGTCAGTCTTCGGAAAAACCTTAAAGCAAAGCATATTAGTGATAAGAAATAACTGCAAACACCTGTAAACCATTGATGCAATAAGTGAAGTCCAGTTTTGTTACTGTTATGAGTGTAAGACAAAGTGAATCTTGTGAGCAGGTGTATTTTTGGTAAATTTCGTGATAACTTGATCACCAGTTTGATGATTTGCAATGGAGAAGGAAAATTACTCACTATAGAAACCTGTTCAGTGTCTTCATTACATAATGGGCTTTCATTATTGAAAAGGATAAGTTATAGAAAATGAAGTATTCATCTGGTTGAGATTACGTAAGCTGATTTCTTCTTGGTCCCTGTGATTAAATGTGCTTTTTGTCTCCCCAAGATTTTTAGGAATAAAAATATGAGAGGAATGAGAAGGAAAGGTGCAATCCATTTTTTAACTGTTTTGGTGAAAAAGGTGTGCTAGATACAGAAAGGGTGTGCAGAGTGCAATGGTTAATTAGTCCAAACTACCCGAACTTGACAGTGGCAATTTTTGTAAATCACAAGATGTGTTAAAATGCAAATAAAATAGGAAGTATGACTGCATACGTAGTTCAATACTGAATTTTCTGAACAATATATTGAAATTATTGCATAAAGCAGTAATAATTTTTAAGTATTGATTTTGTTTGATGTAATCATTATAGTAGTGCATGGTCTTTTCTGAAAGATTAAGTTGTTAAAAGCTTAAAAATTGGTCAAGTTTCAATCCATATGCTTTGCTGAGCCTTAGTTTGATTGGTCTGAAGAGTTCATTTATTAATATATCAGACCTAAGATTGATTGACTTATTGCCTCATTTTTCCTCACCTAATGCCATTTACTTAATACTACCTGTAGCTTTTCCTTCTCATGGTATGCTTTCTTTGAACTATGTAATAATCTTCCTCAGTGAAACTCTCATTCTTTGTTTCCTTCTCCTATGTCCTTACCTAATTGATTTCGTGATATTTCGTAATGCATTTTTCTCTTATACTGTTCTACATACTGCCTTGCTTTGCTCTTTGTCCAAATAATTTTCAGCATCCACCTCTAACACCATGTTACAATTGTTTCTGTTCCCACTATAGTCTTCAATGCAAGATCAAATGCTATATGTTTGTGATTTATTTTTTGCGTTTTGCCATTACCCAATAATATAATTGCAAGATACATATACTTGCTTGCTATACTTGTGATTTTTTCGGGTATCAGATCTTCCTGGGGAAAAACAGACGGCACAGGGAAAAGAGCTGACCCCACTATCCTAATGTTTGAATTTCATACGCTGTTATGCGTAGTACTTGGTGACCTCTATCCTTACCTATCAAACCTCCGGGTTGGTAACTGTGGTTATTGGTAGAGGAACTCTGGAGGAAGTCCGTTAAAGAAATTTCTCAAAGTCCCATATTTTTTATTGCTGAAGTGTGAATTAACATAGAATGAACTTGTTCTTGGTCTCAGAATTATAAACATAGGTGGAAGCTTTGTCTTGAAATTCTTCATCACACTGTGGCAGTAACTTTTTAGCAGGGAGTGATGAAACCATATCTGGAAAACAATATTGTTTCGACTTTTGTGATGTTAAATTTTCATCTAGGTAACAATAGCATGTTTTTAGGGAAATATTTTTTGCCATGTTAAAAATTTATTTCTAATATTTTACTCTGAAATATTGTGTATGTTTTTATCTCTGGATCCTGCAACCACTTGTAACGTAATTGGCTTAATTTTTTAGTTTTCTATAAGGGAAGTAAAATCAGTTGTACTGCTTTTTCTTTGAAATATTCAGCCTTGGGACATCAAGAAATTGGTTATTGTTTTGAGTTCTCCATATTTCTTATCACATGAAGTTTTATTCTGAGCTTTTTCCTTGGTAATACCACTTTACTTTTATATGCCATGAAAGTATCGAAATTTGGGGGGAAAATATTAATTTCAAAGCTTTTGAACACAGGTATGTCATCCGCTTATAGGGCTCAAATTTTGCTCTCTAAAATTTGTGTTATTAATTGAAAATATGTCTTTGGTATGACTATGGGTATGGTAATATGGCAAAGGTCATAAATAGCTGCCACACTAATGGGAATTGTAAATGTTGGTATTCTAGTATGGAGAGTTTCAAATCTGTTTAAATTTGTCTCGAATTGAATTGGAATTGATTCTGGTCATCCTGTGTCTCCAACATCTCTATAATTGTTTTAACTTGATAACTTCATTTCATATTTATTTGCCACAAGTAGGGTGATGAATTTGGTTATACATTTTAATAGTATTATTCTGAATAAGAATTTTAAGGACAGATATTTCGAATGTCTGTCGTTAGTGACTTTAGGGCACTGATATTTTTGCTTGTGAAAACATTACACGTGACTTTAAAGAGAGATCAGTATCATAACTGCCAGCATTTGTGAAAGGTGGGTTGTGCCATGTAATTCAGTAATGCCTAATATTACCGGCCTAGGTATTATAAACAGGTCTCCTTTGGTGTTCTTATTTCTTGCCTTTTCATGCATTTTTTGTGTGGCATGAGTTTCAGTAACTAATGGAATTAATGTTGATATATTAAAATGACTGTAAAGTGTACCGTTTTTCAAAATCCCATGTTTTTAGGTACATTGACTGATGTGTTCATACTTTTTAATCAGTAGCCCCCCAGTCCAGTTAGATAATTTTAAAGTATCTTGACATAAAAAATTACCTTTGGATCTATGTTATCTATGTAAATGTTTAGCAATCCTTCAGTCAGTTCTTGATCTTGAATTTGTAGCAGATCATTGAAGAAAGCACCCACTTACAACATACTTAGTAGTAGTAGTTAGCCACTTAGGTACATAGTGAATGGTTTAGGGATGCCATTTTTTACTTGAAGATGATGTCCCTGTGGTAGGGATGATAAACTATTTCAAAAATTGTTGTCCTCAAGAATTGCTGGTTCCCTAAACATATTTATGCATGCATAACTATTAATGCCATTGATAATTAAAGCGAAAATGTTGATCGGTTCTGTAATCTTATTTGACTCATTCAGATTTATAAGCCGCAAATTTTCCATTGCCAATTGAATAGTAGATGAGTTTATTTTGATGTTTTTTAAGTCGTCCTTCGTCCTGAATTCAATTCTGAGAAAATATTTGATATGTCAAGTTAAATTATCAATTGGTAATGCCTGTCATTCTCTCTGCATTTAAATCACTTCATCAGTAGGGGGAGTAGATTAGAAGGGATAATATAGCTTCCATAGAAAGCTTTTCATCATAGCAACAATACTGTGTTTCAAGGGAGTTACTTAACATGGAGGGATTACAAGGGAATTATTCAGTATTTTGCTCAGAAGTTTTTAATATATTTGGCTGAGAATAATTGATTTCAATATGCTCTGCCAAGGAAAGAGGATGGTTTCTTAAAATTTAAAGGCAAATTATCTACCAATACATATTTTGAGAGTGTGAAGGAGGCACTGAAGTGTAGTCGCTTAGTGGTATGATCAGTTTTCTTAGTCAGCAAGAAGACTTGTTGAAATACAAATCTCATAAGTGACTAAAATGCCCTGGAAAATCAGATTTCTTCATGTTTTTATGATCCCCCTTATGCGTTAATTTGTGCCCACATTTGTAATTCTAAAATTTACTGTTGCAAAGGGGTTCTTCCCATAGTATTCTTTAGACATGATGGTTTGCATTCTTCTTCCATCATTCCTAGCTCCCTTGGGTGGATCAGTTTTTCAATTGTATTCAGGCTGAAGCTCTCTGCATAAAAACACCATGCTTTGCCATCATCATTGATTTGGCTATTCCATTGAATACTGATGACCATTTATTGATGTTGTTCTATGAAAATTGGCTATCCTATGAATAAAAAGTATTAAGTGGTGATGGCTTGTCTGCTTCAGCAAGGATTTTCACTGTTGCCTTTGGACATACCATTTAAATGAGTAAAGAAAGGAAGCCATTTTTCATTATGTGTTCTGATAAATAATTTTCTTGGTGCAATTCAGGTTTTGCTCTTCCATGTCATTAATTCTTCTTAGTAGAATGACTTAGGGTTTAAGTGATAATTTGTCAGTCATTGAGAAGAAATTTCGTTTTCCTGTTACAAACAATTCTCAATGCAAAGTTTTTATTTGTTTTTCAATTGTCTTTCATTTTGATGATCTGGCCGTGCTTTCATCCTAATCAATAGAATTTATATTTCTCATTGTTTACATTCACGTTCCTAGAGTCTCGTCGTGGTTTAGGAGTATTCCTTGTTGATATTACCCAACTTGTTTACAGATGAACTAAAGCTTGCCATTGCATTGTACCTTTAAATATTACATTCAATTTACAAGATTTTCATTTGCTGAACTGTTGCCAATGTTTTTCAATAATGTTACAGTATTTTCATGTTAATTCTAATCAATGGTAAATTTTTATTCTGAACTTTTGCAATCCGAATAAGACAAAAACAGCTGTTAACATCTCCAAACTCTTGTTTGGCCTGGTTGGTTATGTGCTCACTAGCCCTTCGGGTTCTATGGAGTTGTTTTAGGTTCAAGAACACCCTTTCCTTCCCAAAAAAGATTTTGTGATGTTATTTTCCTATGTATTGCAATTATCCTCCTGTGCAGTCTGAATTGCATTTATCAGGAATTTGTTTTGTTTTCACAATATTATTTATATTTCATCCAAAAATTACAAAATTGTAGTATTTAATTTGGCAGATTGTTTTAAGCATATTATGTAGCTACATCTGGATAAGTTATTTGCTATTAGATGGACTAGAGAGACATTCTCACTTAACCAGTTTATATTATTGGTTCGTGGTTATAGTTTCCTTTACTTAAGTGTTTTGCTTTGTTAATATTACAAAAAAGTTTCAGAATAGAGAAAGAAAATTAAACATGCATTCTGATTCTCAAGCCTATGCTAATACGTAGTATCAAGGAAAATGAAATGTTTCATTTTTTATGTCTGTTGTTAATAGAGAACTCCTGTTTCATATAGCCTTTGTCATACACACTTGTGTAATTAGTAGGAATATTGTAGCAGCTCTAATAGTCAGGGCAAATTCTATGATTAATCCTGAAAATTAAATGATTAGGATATAGTGAGCTAATACAGTAGAAGTATTTGAATTCCACAGGTGTTGGTGGGGTAACGTCCTTGTCTGACAAGACAAGGTTTGCGGGTTAGATTTCAGCTTGGGTGGGTTTTTTTTGCCACCTAGGGCTTGGGTGTTTGTAATCGTGTCCATTGTTCATTATTAATAGTCCGATGTAAAAGGCCAAAAAGTGCTGTTTTCGGACAAAGACTAAATAAATAAATAAACTAATTCACCAGTACAGTCTGGCAGATGAAAGAAATTATCAGAAAATTGAGTTGTCAATTGCAAACAAGAGTTATGATTGCAATGATCCACTTATTTGTTGCTGCTTTGGTTACATAATTGGTATGGTGTACTCTTCATGGTTGAAAACAGCTGATTTTACTCCATTGAACTGCATTTCCTAATTCCAGAACTGCTTGTCAATAGTTATTAGGTTCATTTTAGGAATTAGGTTCTGAATGAGATGTAATTGTGCATAGGTAGCTGTGATGTAGTGAGCAAATAATGTGTAAGCTTTCTCATAGCAGATATGACAGTTATTCCAAAAAGTAGCTCTCAAGTCTGCTAAACCTGTTTTGGAGTTTCTAGTTTCTGTGATCTGTTGTCACAAATTTATCATAAGGCCCTAACCAGAGGTGTCGTTTTGCTCGTTTTAGAGCTTGTAGTGTACTTAAGGAAACAAGCGCCATGTCTCAATTAATTTTTTTGGAGAATACATCACTCAAATATTCAATGTGTTCAAGGTGAATGAATTGTCTGACTACAGTCATGCCAAAGTCATATCTAACAGGGAATGGCTTGGGGCCCAAACCCCACTGATGAGTGCGATCAGGTGATTACTCTAGTAGGGTAGTTGGTCTTAGTAATTTTCCAGTCAAGTCTAGCCATATATGTAATCATTTTAGCTATGGGTGTTATTTGTTGATGAACTAATTTGGTTGCACCATGCAAGCGATGTTCGGCCCAAATATGACTCTGTTGATGGTAGTTATTGAAGAAATTTTGTTTTGCTCATAGAAGTGACTTGTGGTTGAAGTATATCTTGTTTAAGTACTGAAATAGTGACTAGATGAACTATCATTCCTGATTATATTCTCAAGCCATAAATTGCTTTATTTAAGAGGAAACAGGTGGAGTTACTCCCTATGCACAACCTACTCGTAGACAATGGTAGCTGCTCAGTTCCCCTCCCTTCCCTTGAGTTTGGAAAAACCACTCACACACCACCATTCTAGTAGATGGTTCATCAGCATTCATATCCAAGATTGTGACTTTCAATCACCTGTACCCTTGAGAAGTGCAAGAAGCATAAACAGTCCTTTATTCCCTATCATGTGTGTTGATTTTTCAAAATCCATGGAATGGAGTAACATAAGTCGTCATTTCTTGCCATGCATGTGTCCATAGCTGAAGCCACTCATGCACTTAAGCTGATTCATTGTGGAGGTATAGTGGTGCATGCCAGATAGTAAGATACTGATCAATTTATCATGGTCAGTTCATTGTGAGTAAACACACTACATCAAAGCATCCAATTGTTGTCCCTTCATTGCAGTTACAAGCAGTACCTTGTGGATAGTTGCAAATCCTAAGGCATTGTATGCCATTTACCCTTAAAATGGGCAAATGTTTACTGATTTCAAGGAGTACATCTCAAATTAACTTGCATGACATAGAAGTCACTGTAGATTTGTACTTCTGTATTTTATTGGTTGCGGTTTACGGTATCAATAGTAGAAATTACCTGAATAATGCAATTTCTTTAATGTGAAAATGTACTCATGAAAGTTTTAATCCAACTTAAGCAATAAGAGTTATTGAACGACTTTGCTCTCTGTTTTTCAGAGTTCATGGCTGCTATTAGGAAGAAACTGGTTATAGTGGGTGATGGTGCCTGTGGTAAAACCTGCCTCCTCATTGTCTTTAGTAAAGATCAGTTTCCTGAAGTTTATGTGCCCACTGTTTTTGAAAACTATGTTGCAGACATAGAAGTTGATGGAAAGCAGGTAAGAAACTAATCCTTTCAACATTTAGAATATTCTCATCTCAAATTTTCAGAATGTTATGCTTAAATTTCCAAACCCAGTTCTAAGTATTTTCTTGGTGAAAAGGCTCCCTTTGCCTTTAATCCCAGTTGCTTGGATTTGTGACGTATTCATTGTTCATAAAAGTCCAGCATTATTTTCAGCTTTAAATGCTTCTAGTTACCATTTGAATTATCACTTGAAAATGTATTATTTGAAGATATTATTGGTACATTTCAATCAAGATTCAAAATCTAAGTATACTATGTATGTTCACTATATAATAGGTAAAGTGGATCAAAGAGGGAGAGATTTGATTAAATGAGTTGTTGGTTTATCAGTAACATAAGTAGGCAAATGGTATTGTTCCATCTGACTAAATAATTATTATTACACCACTGGCCAAGGAGGAATATATGTTTGTATATACTCACACATATACTTTCCAGATTTCCGTATAGACATCTATATGGAAAACTGGAAAGGATGTGAGATATTTATTTGTTTCTGGGATACCAGGAAAATTCGAGGAATTTGGGACAAATCACAGGAAAAAATTATTCGCCCTTTGCAACCTTCATACCTTTTTTAATCATGCAAAACTCATCCAGTGTTTTACAAGAAAAGTTGGTAATTTTTTGCTGAGTTTTTGAGATCTTGTTAAATTCTAACAAAGAAATTAATTTGCTTGTGTTAATCAGTGAAGATGCCTCTTGTTGCTATCATTTTATTGTGAATAAAAGTTTTGTTTGCATTTTAGAGGTCAGTGTCTGTTGTGATTGGCTTTAAATCCATCATTTTTTTTCTTTTCCTTTGTTTAAAGAATGGCTTGGGTATTATCATTTGAACTTAGGTTAAATTTGGACTTGTGAATTTGTTTTCAATATATTAAGAGCATGAAAGCTCATTTCTTAAATCTTAGGAACCTGGTAACATGTGCAAAATTATTAATTATATCTACTGGATATGTGCTGCCTGTCGAAGGTTGAAGATTAAATATTCACCTCTAGAATAGGGTTAATAATTGTCTTTGGACTTTAGTGAATAGAATAATTAAGAGTGTAAAATTATCATTGTTGTCAAGGCTTTTAGTCATGCAAGGGTTCCTCTGAAGAACAATCCTCTATTTGGAGGGAGTTGTGAAATTTTCCCCTCCATACTGAACAACTACAACCATCATAGTTGACCCTTTTTTATAAAAATAATAGTTATTTTGGGATGTAGCCTGTTTTGCTTATTATATCTTATTATACTCTGATGCATTGTTCACGACATGCTTTTAATATTCGGAATCCATTATAGGTGGAGCTTGCCTTATGGGATACAGCTGGGCAAGAGGATTATGATAGACTTCGTCCTCTCTCCTACCCTGACACAGATGTCATTTTAATGTGCTTCTCAATTGACTCTCCTGACTCCTTGGAAAATATTCCTGAAAAGTGGACTCCTGAAGTGAAACATTTCTGCCCAAATGTTCCCATTATATTGGTTGGAAATAAGAAGGTAAGTTACTTGTAAAATGTTGACATGTTTATGTATTTCTAGCATTGTTTTATCTTTCATAAAATGAAAGCTTAAAATGTATGTTTTGATGTTAAGAGTAACATTTCCATGGGCAATGTGTTGGAAGTACTAGTGAATTGAATTTTCCGCAGAAATAATTGCCAGTATGATTTGATCATGCTGTTAAAGTTAAGATAACTGTTTAGATGCAATTGTTGATTTGCTCTTGTTATATCCTTATACCTACTCAATTATGAAAAATTTAAGTAAAATTGAAACTCACTAGCACACGGAATCATTTTTGTGAGTGGTCACACTAAATAAAAGAATTTGTCCACCTGAAGTTGAGGTATGAATGTATTTAATATTACTACTATGTATTCTCATGGAATCGCATGGAGTCTCACATGTAACCTTTCCCTTTGCAGGATCTTAGAAATGACCCCAACACATTAACAGAACTTCGTAAAATGAAGCAAGAGCCTGTTAAGTCTGAAGAAGGCAGAACTATGGCAGAGAAAATTAATGCGTTTTCCTATCTAGAATGTTCAGCTAAAAGTAAGGAGGGAGTCCGGGAAGTGTTTGAAACTGCAACAAGGGCAGCACTGCAGGTAAGGTTTCATATAGTCTGGGCACGGGCACATATATTTATTGGCTCTGCATTATACAAATAAGTTAGTGAAAGACTGCATTTTCTAAATACTATGTGTGCTCAAATAGTACAGTAAAACGCCTTATTTACACTTTTCTGGGGACCTAGGAAGAAGTATTTACATTACAGAAAAGTATAAATTGCAGGAAAGAAAAAAATAAGTTACTTAGTAAAACTCAGTCACTAGCTTGGTTAGAATTAAAATGAAACCCAGGCTGACAGAGTAAAAAGAACTGAAGCTGTTGAAGGGCCCTGTAAATAATTAAGATCAGTGATGCAGAAACGGGACAATGGTGATTTCTAATAGTCCTAAGACACCTCTACAGGATGACCACTTAATTTCTAGCTTTCTGTGCCCGACTAGTTCTCAACAAACACAGTCTTTTTGATGAATTTTTTAATCTTTATTTTTAGAGTGAATTGTCCTTCATCTTCATCCAGGGTGAAATATATACAGGGAATGTGTGGACAAGCCAGCAGGAAATGTGAATTTATTAGTTAGTTAGTATTAGGAAAAGTTCAAAGAGAAATGTTTATCTTTCACTGGCTAGGCCTCATTTAGAATATGCTGCTAATATATCCCAGTGGGATCCTCATGAAGTTGGATTGATTGCCAAATTAGTTCAGGTGCATTGTTAAGGAGCTAGATATGTAAAGCTTTGTTATGATCAAGTTTCATATCAAAATTATTATAGAAGCTAGGCTGAGAATTATTCATGGAGCAAAGGTTAAATTACAGATGAAAACTCTTGCATAAATTGGAAGGATGTCTCTTTAGTGATGTTGAAAATTATTATTAGCCCCATTGCACCTTTGTTGTAGAGATCATATAAATAAAATTAGGCTTAAGTGTGAAACATTTCGGTTTAAGATGCCATTTTTCCCAAAAATAATAAGGCATCAGAATAAGTGTTATATCATGCTACAGGGAAAGTATTTGGTTTCAAGAGCAGTCGGGTCACCCTCTGCCACACACCCTTGCATTTCCTTGCAGGTTACTATGTAATAATAATCTTTCAATTTGATGTATTTCCTCATCAAGCATAAGTTAGTAGAAAAGGGATTTGTTTCATTCTTCCAATCCTGGGATATTTATAATAAGCATATTCAAACATCTCAATGGATTGGTCTCCATTGCATAAAAGTTATTGTAAATCTCTGTTTTTCAGTTCATATTTAAATTAATCCTAAATATAAAAATGGGTTTTTGTTTTCTGTTTCATGAATTTTGTGGTTATGGTGGTTTTCTGGTTCAATCAATGTGTTTATATTGCAATGCATTGCATGTAAAAGTGATATTCTTACTCATTTTATATGAAAACTCAAAACTCAGTATTGTTAGGAAACTATCAATTTTATGAGCAAATTATATGATGAGAAGGTAGAAATTGGCTGTACCATTAAAATCAATCAATAATGTGGACACTTTGATTTTTTTCAATTAATCTAATTAATAAGGGTTTCCTATCCTTTTTTTGCCCAGAATCAATGCAGTTTGGTTGCAGATCAGGAAAGCCATATATTGTGATGCTACTTAAGATTTGTGTTTGTTATGTCTTTGTCTGAAAATAATCATCCAATCCATTAATGAGAAAGTTAAATGCGTGCTAGTGTGTCACAGTCATAGTCATTCACTTAAAGTTCATGTTTCCTTCTTAGTTATATTCCAAAACATGCACAAGATAATCTGTTAGCAGAATATCAGTTAGGAAGTTATTTTGGTCTCAGGGTTTGAAACGTTTTTTTAACAATTTTCAATACATTCTATTTCAGGTTAAGAAGAAAAAGAAGGGGAGGTGTAAACTGTTGTAATTAATTTGGAGCAGGTGTTACTTCAATGTTACAGGGTGTTACTTGATGTAACAAGAGAACATGAATAGAAATATGGAAGATGAGACATGAATGCTTTTTTTTAACTAGGACCTGATGCCCGTGATCTGCCCTGCTCTGAATCAGGAAAAGTGCATTTGTCATTTGGCACCACGGAAGTGCTTGTCAATGAAGTTTGGGATAACATTTTTCACTTGAACGTTTGGAGCTATTGAGCTGTCTAAACTTGCCTTTACATCCCACAGATGTGACTAGTGTGCACTATTTCTCTTATGAAATAGATATTTGTGACACCCATTGGTTTCATTTTTGAACATATTTGTAGTGCATGGTTGAATTTAAGGTGTTGGCTTTAGTGGGCTTCCTGTTTCTGAGCAGTAGATTGAATAGGGCTTTAATCATTTCCCTTATTTTGTATTGTATGTAGTATTGAATTAGAACCATCAAGTTTTTAGGGTAGTGTGTAATGATGTTGGAGGCACCAAACCGTTTTATAACTATTATATTAATTTTCTTGTTTATGTGGTAGAGCATTGATGAAATTAAAGGCTACAAATTTATGTTATTAGTGGCAAGCTGGAGCAATGAGTCCTGATTAATATACAGGACCATACTGTGTTGGAGTAATACATATTATATGGTTATAGATCATGCCTGTTGCCTTATCTGAATTATATTAATCATATGAACTTAAAATGAATTTTCATGAGGTCATATTGTTCTGCTTGTATTTTGAATTATTGGCCTTAGGAGTAGGAAGAGAGATAGATGGAGTGATGTACATTGAAAGGTTGTTGTATTCTCTGCCTTAGCTTTGAGCATGTTGCTGCATAATGCAACAAGCTAGCAAGTTTTTCAAAAGAAGCAAGTCATTCCTTATGCATTATGTTAGACCATACCATTAACTATATTACCAACTGAGCTATGTGTTAAGGAAATTAAAATCCTGAAGGTTTGACTTAATATATAATATTATTTGTGCCTCGAACCATTTTTTCTGATCGCATTGTTTAATATTAGCATTTCATGTTTGAGCAATAATAATTTTTGTTCTCCGTTATAATAAATATGTTATATCAGCAAATATATATTTCCCTAGCTCTGTGCATTTAAAATAACTTGGTATGCGCAATATTAAATCTTAAAAGAGTCGCTATTGATAAATGTTCAAGAATTTTCTGAATATTGAGCATACATTTGCGAACATGTTTCATCAAATTCATTCAGATATTTAGTTATCTGAACTGGTTTTGGTGAAGTAATAATTAAATTTTTAATGCTGTAATTTTTGTTGAAAGGTAAATATCTAAATTCACTTGTGATTATTATATTTATGAATGATTATGACAGTTGTTTGTGTATGATGTTTATAATAAAGTATATTTAATTCCACTTCATTCTTAAATTGAAAACCTTGTAAAGTGATACTGTAAGGAGTACTACTAAGTTGGTCAATGGCAGTGTTTAAAATTTTTAGAAAAGGGAGAATTAAGTTAAATGGTATGAGTTTTGTCCGGACTAAGTGAAAAAGGTATTATGGATTTAAAAATCCTAAGGTGCACAATGCATGAAAATTATCATAGGTCTCTTTAAAACTGGTACAAAGCATTCTGGTAATTGTTGTATGTTATTCAGTATAATACTTACTGATAATTTACAAGTGAATTTATATAAAAAAAGGCTGTTGTATCAATATTGTATCAGTTTCTGTGAGTATAATTTGGGTACATTACTTAATAGTAATTTAAGTGTCACCATTTCAAGCTATTAATCACTGTGCTCTGTAAGCACTGCATGATTGTTACAATCATTGAGAATGCGGGTAAATATTATGTTCTTTTGCCAGTGTCACCCTCAATATTTTGTATTTGCCATACACCCAAGTAATGCCTCTCACTTAAAAGTGTTGTTACCCCCAGAGAGAGATTGTTATAGCCTTGAGAAGCTCGTATCCTGAGTCGGAGGTAGACTCCTGCATGGATACCTACCAAAATTGCATCCACACCCTTCTCACCACCACCACCCAGCTTCTTAGAGCAGTATCTTCTTCCCTTGACCCAATGAGGCAACTACTTTTTTGGGCAAGACATGCATGGATATGCAGTTACTGCAAAAGCAGTTAATGAATTTGAATTGTATTAAGTATGCCAAATGCCATGGAGAGTAATAATTTCATCAAGTATGAATATATTTTGAATTTTTTACAGGCTAAAAAATGATTTTTTTGCTCTCCTAATGTTCATTCTGGAGTAAGGGATGACTAGAAAAATAAAGTTTTTAATCATGGTGGAGATTCTTTTGAAATAATTATTTATGGATTTATCTCTCTCTCTCTCTTTTCTTTATAAATATAATGATTCAACAAAAATATATAGTTGTTGCAAACAAACATCACATTCAAGTATGCACCATTGTATAGAATGGTGCATAGTGGGGTGGTGGTTTCAGCAAGGTGAACATTGTACTGGAATGAAGAATTAATCAGCGAGTGCATTTCTTGAATTACATGCTTCAATGAAGTGTGAATCCCTTATACTCGTTCTGATGTTGCAGAACTAAATTTCAGTTTAGTGTATTACTTGACACTAATTTATTTGTTGAACTAGAACAATGTGTGTGCTTCAGTAAATTTATTTATAAATATTTAAAAAACCATAAACACTGTAGTCAACCCAAAGATTGTTTTGATAGAGTTCATCCAGTACTAAGCCTGATGGCATGTGAAATTCACACATCAGCGTAGGGGGGCCAGTGCCATTCCCTGTGTCGGTTATGGCTTACCAGAAAAATCTGGCCCCCAAAAAATCACTTAGCTTGGTTGGAGCTGCAGGTATCTAAAGAGGCTTGCCTGGTAATCAAACCCAGGCCCTCCAGTCAGCAGTCAACGCTCCACCCCTGGACTACTGTGACCCACATGTATATATATATATATATTAGGTTGAATTAAATTGAATAAATTACTAGCCCTTTCAAATGTCATGGCTTTTGTATATAAAACATTAAATATTTATTAGGGGCCATTGCAGTTCACTGTTTTCATTTATATTTATGTAAGTTGTGACTTGAGTTATGACTGGAGTCTTTGGGAGGAATGCCTAAAGGCATGGCGTTCACACTAATCTGGAAGGATGTTGTAATTGCATAGCTTCAATTCTTGGTAGGGTCTCTGCTTTCATTAATATCTAACAAATTAATTGTAGAGAGTCTGAAATTCACTCTTTTATCCTCCTAATGCAAATGTGCTACACTAAGTTTATTATGAAGCAGGGAAATTTGAGGGAAGCATATAAAGATTCTATAGGTAAAACCTTTGAATTAAGGTGTAAAAAAAATTAATTTTGAGATTGTATAGAAATTAAAAATAGGGTACAAAAAATATAAATGTTCACTGACAGCAAACACTGGAGATGGCCAAGGTGGGTTATTCAGCAGCCTGCACAACCCTCACATAAATCCATCTGCTCAATCTGTCAATTGGGTTAGTGATAGCTTATAATTTATTTTGAATCAGAATGAGCTTTCCGATAAATGTGGAAGACAAACATGCAAATAAATACCACCTTTTTTTCTGGTGAAGTTCTGCAAAACCTCTACTTTCTTGATTATTTGAAGCATAGGGGAGCGAAAGTGGTCTCCACCACAGAAATTAACCTGAAGGCTGGTTTACACCGGTGAGGCAGGTGGAGCTTACCACAAACTTAAGTTTTTGGGCATGTGAAATTCAGGATTAGAGGCTGAATTAATCTCCCTTGGTCATTATTAGGATTTCACACACAATTCTAGTTACCAGAAAACTACAGCACATGGGTTTGAATTGGATTCAAAGGCATCACCTGGGATTTGAACCCACAGTACTTCATTCAATAGCTAAACATTTGCCGATGAAGCTAACTTATCCATAAAAAGAATAGCACTTTAAGTAATAGAAAAAAGAAAATTAGTTCCAGACAGGGGAAGAGAATTTCAGCAGCCACTATATAATTGCTAAATGTGGCAGTAGATGTTTTGATGGAATAACATGACTAAACTCTAGTAGTTCATCAGTATTTGGTGTTCTTGAAACAGAATCAATCAGTGTTTAGTTCCTTGTCTTGTACTTAAATGTTGAATTTGAGTGAGTCTGAAGTGTAGTTGGTCTCATCACTATACTTAGGCAAAATAGTGTTGTATATTATAAGTATTTATTTGCTTAAGATGTAGAATTAATCATCCATGAGACCTTATTTCATCAATTTTTCCTCTGTACAATTTATCTTCCCCATGTCCTATGTATATATCCCATGCCGGCTGGTTTTTCCCAAATCAAAGGAGACAATACCCAGGACCCTCTGGTCAGTAGTCCAACGCTCTACGCACTGGACCACCGCGACCCACAGATGAAGGATACTATTGCAAATTGGATATATTTGAGCCAACCCACTTCATTTTTCCCACAAAATTATTAACCCTTTAGTGATGAGAGTAATTTAACCATACGGTGCTTCATGGCTGGTTGGCATTTAGGAGAAATAGCAGATTTTTGAAGCATGAAAGGCAAGATAATGGTGCAGAAGTGGTATGGATTAGTCAGGAAAACTCATGGACCAAATTGGAGAAGGGCTAAATCTTATAAACCTATCACTCTTTCATATGTTGAGCATCAGTAAGCAGGTTATTTCCACTATTATATATTTATTTGTTCTTTTATTGGTGGCAGAAATTACCCATTAGAATCCCATATCCACCCATTTGAAAATTTTGGGTGTGTCACATAAATACCACATTTTAGGTATTTTGAAACATTGAAATAATTTGTAGAAAAACCCAGGTAAAGTTGCATTCCGCCACAGAAAATGTGTTCTTTGACACCAATATTTAAATTTCTTCTTGTAAAAGACCTATGTAAAATGCACCACAGACATACATTCAAATTATGTACTCTTTTATTTCTTCATTCTATATTGTTTCTTATTATTACTAAATAGTATGTAATTTTACCCAGGAATGTTAATGTACATCATTTGGATTAATTTGTCAAAGAGAAATGGTACTGTGCCATAACTTAAACAATTGTTTTCTTAGTAGTTCTCTAAATTAACAACCTCTCTACAAGTTGGGCACTATGCACAAAAGTCAAGTTCCATGTAACGCTATACCTTACATAGGGGCCCTGATGGAGTTTTCACATTCAACAAGGTTTGTTCCTGAAATTCTTAATTTAGAATCTAAAAGCTGCAGACTTCATCAACTGGAACAATTGGAAATCATGTAGCAGAATCAGGCAGGGAAAATCTAGGAAGACCTGGCATTAGTTATTTTCCCCTCTTAACATCCACAGAGTTACTAACACCATCCATACCCACAATGCCTTCCATCCAGTTCCTCCGTTTAGTTACCCCACTCATATTTACCTTCCCCAATATTGTACTTATCTCGGAAGTGTTGTGGACCAACACGGTCAAAGTGGTAGGGACGTAAGGAGAAGAATTGTGCTAGGCAAGGACGCTTTCTCAAGGAGAAGGGAGTTGATGAAGGGGACGTTGAGTAGGAATGTTACGACAAGACTTGTAAAAACTCTAATATGGAGCGTAGATATGTACGGCGAGGAAACGTGGTCACTGAAGCAGGAGGATAGATGTAGATTAGAGGCTTTTGAAATGTGGGTGTGGAGAAGAATGGAGAAGGTGAAATGGACCGAAAGGAAAACAAATGAGGAAGTACTAGAGATGGTGGGTGAGGAGAGGGGTTTGTTGAGAGAAATCGTATGGAGGCAGGAAAAATGGATGAAAGGCGTATTGAGCGGTAGTGGAATGTTGAAGAAGGTAATAGAGGGGAGGATGTTGGGAAAGCGAGGTAAGGGCAGGAACAGGATAGGGATGTTGGACGGGATGAAGGGAGGAAAGAAGTACACCGAGATAAAGAGGGACCTGATATAGATTAGTTTGATAGGTGGGGAGTCACAAAATGTTTATTTGATAGTTTTGTCCATCCAAAAACCTACCTTAAATGGTAGATTACCTAATAATAATATTGTACTATTTGTGCACTACTATGGACTTAAATGCTAGGTACCTAATGATGATGCATTATACTCAAACAATGTGGAAAATTACAATGTTATTACATATTGGACAACTTTTATATCTATAAATAAGTCTGCTTCCCCTACTGATAGGGTTTCAAGGCTGTAGAGATTTAAAGTCCTTATTTAATGACCCCTTTTCAAAATATATTCAAAGTTAAACATGATCCATGAAACCCCTGAGTCTAACCATGTGGAAAACTAATTAGTATTTATGCCAAAAAAAACTCTCATACTCTTTTTGATACCTACATATGCATGTACTCACTAAGAGATGAATGGTGGAAATTCACTCTGCTTGATGTATGAAAATGATTGGCACAAGCTCTATCTGATAATGAATGTTGAAGGATAGGAATTCTTTGAAAAAATACTCAAAACAAAGGTTGCTTAATAAGGTAACTTTTTATTTTCTAACAAAATTACAAATATAACCACAGTTATTTTCAAAAAATGAGGGTGGCAGAAATGGGAAGCATCACTTAATACATTATATGTGACAAGCAATGGCCACTGAAATAAAGGCAATAAAACAAGTATAAAAACAAAATTTACTCAACTGACCTTATAATTAAATGAATTTGATTTAAAATAAAACAGTTTCTGGCGTAACTTGGTGGAAAATCTTCATACTGACTTTTAATAATCAAACCACTTTACTTTTCAACATAAACTTTTTAATTGTGAGACTTTTTTAAACAATGTAGCGACTCCTCCCAGCCCGAAACTGAGTCACCTAACTAATTACGAAGTGCCGTTCTCCCAGTTCATAATAATCATTTCCCTAATCCTCTGCCAACTAATCTGATGTCAGGTGGGCTTTTTGCAACATTGTATTGACCATATCCTTCCAGCCTGCTAATTATCTAATTGATTTTTATCTAATCTAATTATCCAATTATTGCTAATTTGTCAAATTACCAATCCTCCTTCTCCGCCTCAAACCATCGACTTTTAGCCCCCCTCTTCCTAGCTCAACCAATCCTTTCTTTCCTCCCTCCTCTTCCCCTCCGCCCAGAGATATGTATATATATATATATGGTGCTTGACTTGTATTTTTACCTGATGATGTTATGCTTTAACGAAACCTGGGTTGTAAAAATTAAAAAGTTTATGTGGGAAAGTAAAGTGGTTTGATTATTAAAAGTCATAATTTGATTTACTTTTTCCTGACAATTTCACCATGAAATTTTTCACTGGCACTTGTAACTTCATGGCAGAACTTACCATGTTTCTTCAATGGTGTTCTTGTCTCTAAATATTGAGTGGATGACACTAAAGCAAAGACCAATTAAGTCCCCTTGTACTCTTCTTCTGCCCTAAGTAAGATTTTTTACATTTTCTTTTACACAATCCATTTCTTTTTTTATTTAACATACATTTTTACAATTCATATTGGCAATAGATTATGATCTCAACCACCTCCCAGGAAATTATTTTTATTGGCTATTTACTCATAATTTCATGCCAAACATAATATATTACGATTGTTTTCTGCATCTTCCAGCATTTTCTACTAATACCTACACTCACTGCATTTAAGTCGGGCGATAATTGAAATTAAACTCTTTTTTTCCTTTAAAACTAGATGGCTTTCGCCTTGTGATTCCACATATGGTGTGCTACCATGGCTTTCCTCCACAGTAATCCCAAGGTGAAATCATAAACGGCATGGCTTTCCCCAAGGGGTTAGTTACCTTTGAAGGTGCATCTTTAAGTACATTCTAACTCAGAGATGGTGAACCTTTTCATGATTGAGGGCCAAAGTTTATGAAAGAGGAATATAATCTTGACTCAAATGCTCTGAGTGAGGTATCTATTATTTTCATTCATATAAAGCGTATAGGGTGTTTTATAATAAAAAACAATTTTGAAATGGGATGCACAATTATTTGTGTAGAAGTTTCAATGTTTTATTAGAGCTTTAAAAGGCAATTATATGAATTAAATATCATACAAAATTTTTATCAGCCAATTATTAGAACTTCTTCTTGGGATGTAAAATTGCCTTTTGTTAAAGGAATAATGTAACATCTCCAATTAACATTTCCGATTCTCCTTGAGTTCGGAGAAAAAAAGGCATCAATTGCAATGCAAATATCAATCCCAAAGGAAACTAACACATTATAAGTCGATAAAACAAATCAAAGAAAGAGACACTCTGGTAATGTTATCGAAGTGATGGACATTTTTTAAAGTAGACAATTTACTGGTTTTGCTGTCTTAAAGCAATGCCGAACGTGCTTTGATACAAATGAAAACAAAGTATATTGTGAAGAAAATGTCTGATGACTCAAAGTCAAAGAGATTGTTCCGATGACAGAGGCCACTAACGCACATGGCACTCCTCTTTGTCTCCCATCTGCTGCTTATTCAGATCAGTATGAATTAATTCGTTGTCTCGGGCGTGACTTCATGGAATCGACTTAACATAATGAAAAGAGAAACTTTATAATTCCACATAGATTCTATGTGGAATTATAAAATTTCTCTTTTCATTATGTCAGTATGAATTGCTTTTTCGATTTTACGATCCAGCTCACCATGGAATTGCCCATAGGACCTCCAAGCTATGCGTGCTATAGGTACACCTAATTCCATATTTTTTAACTAATAGCAGAAGCTATGAATGAGGTGACTGACAGCTGATGCCATTTGCGACATTAGGAATAGAGGAAGGGCGGAGAAAAATCCAGTGTCAGCATTAGCCTACTCTGAACGACTGGTGCCAGTACTTTGATACAAATGAAAACAAAGTATATTGTGAAGAAAATGTCTGATGACTCAAAGTCAAAGAGATTGTTCCGATGACAGAGGCCACTAACGCACATGGCACTCCTCTTTGTCTCCCATCAGCTGCTTATTCAGATCAGTATGAATTGCTTTTTCGATTTTACGATCCAGCTCACCATGGAATTGCCCATAGGACCTCCAAGCTATGCGTGCTATAGGTACACCTAATTCCATATTTTTTAACTAATAGCAGAAACTATGAATGAGGTGACTGACAGCTGATGCCATTTGCGACATTAGGAATAGAGGAAGGGTGGAGAAAAATCCAGTGTCAACATTAGCCTACTCTGAACGACTGGTGCCAGTAGGTCTGCAGTTTAACGTCCCATCTGACTGACGGTATACAAACTTAAAGTGATCTCAAAATATCTCCCACCTCCAGGATTCAAACCTGGCCCCTCTAGGTGGGAAGCCAGTACAGTAGCCACCTCACCATCCCAATCCACCCATATTTTTGTTTGTCCAAGTCTATTCCCATATTTTCACAAATAACTTTTAATATTTAATCCTTAATGTTTAGCAGTGAGAAATGACAATGTGTGTTCATATTGCCTTCCTCGACAGTGGACATTGATATGTATGCTACTTTATCATAACATATTGATCCCTTTAAGCCCCTGAAATTTGGGAGTGTAAGAGGATTTATCAGTAGCTTAACCGGCTAATGCACTTGGCCAGATATCAAAGGATCTGGGGTAGAGTCCTGGGCACGGTGAATCATTTTTGCACCTTGAAATCGTTGCATTGTTCCTCAATAGTGTTTCATCATAACTGAAATGGCTAGACCCCCGTGGTCAGTTGAATTTTAAGCCATCCTCATGAAGCATATGCATTAAATGGAATACCTTTTGTCTCTCTCCTACCTATTAAGCATTGGTGAGCCTACCAAAAACTAGGGACTAGTACCATATTTGCAAGGTTTCATTTTAATATTTAGTTCCATCTTATTTTTTTCTGTGATAAGGAATGAGGTATATTCCTGTTCCCTCTCTTAAGCATTCGTAATATTGTGTCACAACTGAAATGGTTTCCCACCTTAGGTCTAATCCTTTGCAGCTGCCTGCCAGAGTTTAATGCACCAATTTGACTACCTTTTGTCTGGCTCCTATCCATTGACCTACCAGCCATTTGTGTTCCCACGGTGAAGAATTATCATCGCCCCCAATGCCACAGTTGTGTGGATTATTTGAAATGGCAGACCTTTCTACTACATTAAGGTTCGAGGAATCATGCAGTTCATGTTATGCTATCAAAGTTTTAGGAAAAAACGAGCTATTTTTGATTATGCCAGGGCCTACTGATGCCGCAGCTAGTGGGCCGTTTCATAAAGTGATCCTCAGCTGGATAAAGGGCATGAAAATCCCTTCTAAGTCCACAGATATGACATACAATTCTTTCCTAAAAAAATTCGGCGAAGTACATCTTAACTCAATAAACACTTATTCTCCTCGCAAAAATTAATCTTATAACACCACCATCTTTTAAGGCGTTCAATAAACAATACATTGAAGTTAAATCTGCTCCTTCATAAAATAATTTAAGATCAACTTAGGGTCTTCGTGAATAAGCAAATGCTATTGAGCACAAATGATGATGTCTTACCAATGATTTGTAACTCGGTTTTAACTCAAAGACACTCTCAAAAATGACGACTTGGTGGTAGGGGAATCTGTGGTATACTTACAGGTAAGAAAATGGATAGGGAATGCAAGAATAACTGATAGAATGACTCCTACAATTCTATGCAAAGTTCTATCTACATTATCTCGCATGAAATACATAGCATAGCCACTTGTCTTTTGTTGGGGCCCAATCCTTCCCTATGATTGCAAAAATCCATTCAAACCCTGAATCATTTGGAAACCTAGAATATGATCAAGTAAATACTGAAATCCTTGCGCTTTTCAACACACGGATTAGAGTGATTTCATATCTAATTATTATTTTTTGCTTTAATACTATACATTCGACAATAAAAACGGCAACAATATAACACACACAAGAATAGTTTATCGTTGCAATATTGAGTTCCAGTAGCAGATAGCTACGGAAGGCTATGAACCCTGACAACTTTCAATAAATAAACAGAAGAGTTGTTCCACTTATGACGAATAACTCACCAGCGGAATGTGATTCCATGCTTTTTTGCAAGTCTTTTTATTCCCACTTCTATTTAGACAACATAAAAATTACTATAATGTATTCGTGCTGACTTACAAAACATATGAGAAAAAGATAAATCTCAATAAAATATAGAGGTTCGCTGCAAATCACAACACGTTAACGGGGAACTCTTCTCTACCGGAAATTACACTCCATAAGAAATAATTATATAGTAAATAAAACAATTTCTGGAGTAACTTGGTGGAAAATCTTCATATTGACATTTGAAAATTAAACAACTTGGCTTTTCCACTTAAAATTTTTTATTCTCACGACCTAGGTTCCGTTATGGTATAAACGATGTTATACCATAACGAAACCTAGGCCGTGAGAATAAAAAAAATTAAGTGGAAAAGCCAAGTTGTTTAATTTTCAAATGCCATTATGTAGTAAGCAAACTTTGGAATCATGGGAGTGACTACTTGCCGACGCAATGGCGGTTCATGAATCAGGTGATAAATCGACTCCATCTTTTTTTAAACATTTAATATAAGCAGCGCAAAACTTTAGTAGAACTTGGCTCTGAAGATCCTTGCCATTGGGCTGGTTCATATCCTAATTCTTACCCGATGCGGGGGAGAAAGCCAGTCGCCGTTTGAGAGTGCCAGCATAATTGCGATCGCTCTGAGTTGCCAACTTTGAAGATTTATTCTATTATTTTCCATAACTTCAGTGCCTCGTATTTCTGATTAAGTATTATAAATAGTAGATGCAACTAAACAATAAATAACTGAATATAATTACTTCACAGCAGTTGAAAATAGACAAGAAAAAATAAATTAACGGCATGAGAAATTATAAAATGGCGAATATTTTTTCTTAAATCATTGTACAGAATTAGACTTCACTGCGCCACATTACAACAGATAAAGTTCTTTCAAGTTCATAATTGCAATATTGTTAATGCTTCTTTCTTTCGATTGATCGTAAGCGAATGTTATAAAACTCTTAACAGCATGCTCTCTGATATTTATGAGTAAAAAAGAAAAACATTTAGCATAAAATAATATGATAATCACACTCAGTAACTCAAGTGTCATTCTTCAGGAGTAATTATCTCCGTATTTTTTCATCAAGTAAGAAAACTAATCCAACTAAAGTATACCTGATCAGTGCTATGAACAAGTTCCTTTTAAGCGTTTTTAATCAACTCTCCTTAAAAAACTTAATTGCTGATGATGTAATGAGACGCACAGGATTTGATAAAAAATAGAATCGGAAAATAACGGCAAAAAAAGCAAAAGAGGTGAGATTGATATGAATTGAGACACCCATAGCAAGTTTGATAACTGAAATTGATAACACCTACCTATTAATGTACTGCAGAGGTAAAAATTTTGTTAATCTAGCGCAATGGATTTTGAATGCTCCCTTACAAAAATTACATGAAAACGGAAAAAAGAAACTGAGAACATGAAAAGTATCACGCTATTTACATGTATGCGAATGCATAGTATATCACCATTTGTAAAGATTGCTACGAACCGAAAATGTTATAATTGGCCACAAGCCTTCTTCATAGTTAAATCAAGTAATTTGGTAGCACTGCCGTCCATACACTTATCCCTCCCCTCCGCTGTCTCGGGGATCTCCTCCCATGCATACTTACCCCTCCCTGACGTCACACTTCGCGCAGGCGCGTGCCACGAGTGCCACCTAGTTTTGCGATGCCTATACAGAGCTTGAAAGACAGTTAAGATGGCGGCGGACGGCGACGACACGATCTCGGATCAAGAGAAGGTATTGTTTATTTAATATGAGATATAAAAAAATAATGCTATCTTTGTGTTAGTTCGTCTTAAAACCTATGATATCCTCTTGCATATTGTCTATTTTAAGCATAGTAAGATTTGTTTTTACACGAAGTGGTTCTGTGGTGATCTAATGTTGAATCATCGGCAGAGAAAAGAACATTTTCGTCTTCCGTTACCGAATCGACAATAACGTTCATCAACGGACAATGATATCAACCAAAACAATAACAAAGCATTGATGTTTCATAAGTTTTGTTATCATTTTTCATGCGGTCATACTATATAGGCGGAAGGGTTTTTGTTGTCAACTGTGGTTCTAAGGTGGCAAATGTTTATTGTTATTTTATTAAGTTTGTATTCACCGTGTTGTTATGCTTAAATGTAATTATTTTGAACTGTTATTTTGTATACAGTTGTGTACTAGGAATTACCTTCGTCATTTTGTGTGCACAGGAATCAGATAAGTCGGTATATCGCAGTCTATATGAGTCATGGTCTATGAGTTTGTTATTGGGTTGACGTTTCATGTTGAATATGTCATGGAAACAACTAAAGTGGCATCTCATATTATTCATAATGCCCTATTTTTTGTAGTGTTTCGATGTGATTTTGAAGCCTGATATATTTAGTGTTGTTAGTAACATCCACAGTACTTCTTGCACCGTTATAGAAGCTGAAATTGCAAGAATTTAATGGTTCAACATAGTTAAATATGCCCTTTGTAAAACTTCTATCTCTAAAATATGAATTTATGTGCTTAAAATGCCCATTGTTTTTTTGTGTAACATGAACGTTGGGAATATTCTTAATTCTTGACGGGACATCTTATGATTGCAGAAATTAATGCTGTTCTCTTCTTGCAGGTCCGCATCGTATCAGATTTTATATTGCACTCTCCACCTGGCGAATTTAATGAAGTTTTTAACGGTATGACCACTTTGTGCTCAGTAAATTTGTTAATTTTAATTTATTTGGTAGAGAAATAGTTAATGCATAAAGCAGTATATGTAATGGTGGTTGATACCATGTATTTGCTTTAAAGCCTCAGTGCATGATTTAATGGATAGCACACCGTTTTCCTTAGAGATTTACATATCCATCTAAAAGTACAAACGGTTGGCAAGTTTTATGGCAGCTGTGTTGTAGCAATGCAGTAGTAGGTAATATACTTGCGTATATGGCGTTAACTTGTGACGATGACTGAACTCGTACTAATTCAGGATAACAAAATTGGGAAAGTGGTTGGTGATGCGAAAAATACATGTAACAGCTTTGCTCTTAAGCGTGATTTTTCAACTTATAGTTAGGTTAGTTTCAACTTCATAGAGGGTTTCTGTGACATGATCTATATTATTCATATATAGTTCCACATTATTTATGGCGAACTCGATCTTTATTGTCTAGCAGCTAGACCCTGTTATTCATTCCACTAAGAGTTCATAATATTCTGCAGTGACTACATGTGTGACGGTTCATGCAAAGGAACATTTTGGTTATATTTCTAGGGAAGTCTCCCCTTTATTATTGTACAAATTTGTTGTTTAGGTTATTTTGAACCATTCTGATGGCATTCTAGGATTGTTTTTACTATTTAGTGGGTTTCCTTAAGGCTCAAAATTTCTTGCCTACGTTTCGTTAAACTATTATTAATATAATGTATTTCATGATGGGGTTGAACCATATTATGAATGAGGACTGATAATTAAATCACACAATTACTGGATATGATTAATAATCCTTATTTTGTGATTATTCGTAAATGTTATTGTTGGTTTGTACAGTGCAGTGTACACTTAACGAATTTATACAACAAACATCGTGATTCGTATGTTTTTGACATTTTTTCAAGTCTCACAGAAAAAATAATCACTTTGGTTTTACTTTGTTATCCACCTAATAACATAATGAATTATAGTACTCGCGAGGTTATAAAGTAAATGAAGTTAAATATGTTGGAAGTGACAAACTCTTGCTACTGATGGGGTTCACCAAGTTGCTTGGTTTGTACCATTGAAGTATTTTTAAATGTGTAGGCATGGCTCCATTTAATTGAGAAAATAAATACTTAACTCAGAATTAGAAAGTTTCGGTTAAGTTAGAATAATTTGGTTTGATGGTGGCTTTTAGTACAACTTTTGCATTGGATATGGACTCATTATATTTTTTCTAAACATCTTGCATTGCATGTTGTTCACTTAAGTACTTCTGTTTATGACCATTTTAAGCTTCTGGGTGCAGCTTGAAATACTTGAAAAATATTATGTAGTTATTGCTGTAAACTTAATTTTTTTGGTATTTTTGGATTTCATCATTACTTCCCAAGTACAGTTATATGATTTGATTCATGGTGGATAATAGGAATTCTATATGTTTGGAAAGTGTTAGTTACTGTTGTGCAAGAAATTGTTGTTTTAGGTGACCTCATGTATTGCAATTTTGATAGTGATATTGTAAATTTTCTGAGTCCAGTGATTGTGCCTGAGAGAAATTACATAGGAAAGAGTGTTTGCTTTGGCTGATGTATCATTAATCCACTGCAATTATTGACAATTTTTCAAACATGAACTGTTCATTTTTATACTATTTGTGTGTTGAAATATGGTCATGGAAGAAGAACATACAACAATAGGATACGTTGGGTTATGTTTGTATTGTGTAATCTTGCATACATTTCTGGTTCCCTGTGAATAATTTGGTGGCTAGTGACAATTGACAAACTTTCTTGCCTTGGTCAATGAAATACATGAATTGCAGTAACTTGTGCTTTGTGTTCATCATGTTATTACAGATATTGACATTTCTGTATGCATTGATAAAACTATTTCATGCTATAGTCAGGTGATTATCGTAAGATTTTTAATTTGTCCTGTTCAGAGTAGTATAGAAATAATTTGTTCTATTTTGAAAATGTTTATTCTGGATTTTTCTCAGTGGTTGGTGCCTTACCGTTGAGATTCTAGATTGAGTCATGATTGTTCAATTGGATTAAAATATAGTCATTTTGATCAGTAGCAGTTATAAAATTAAGCTTTCTACATTTTTTTATAAAATAGAAACTATTGCATATGTTAGAATTACAAGTACAGTAATGTTTAGAGCCAAGACGCCTCAAAAAACCTATTCTAAACCATTGGAGTACTGCTTATTTTAAGCGTATAATATCATCTTTTCAGTGTTTGGAATGGGTTTCCCAGTAAATAGTGAGTTCCACCCCCTTTGTATATGATTTCAATGTAAATCTGATAGGTAACAAAATTCAGTTCTATTCAAAAGTTTTGAGGAGTGGTCTTATGCTTTTGTGTTATGAATTTTTGGTGTGGTATTGGCTTGATATTAAGCAAGTGTTTGTTCAACTTGGGTTATGTCATTTTTTGCCAATATTTTCTTATATATTGTCTACTGACACATACTGAATGGTTTCTGCTAAGATAGGACTTAAACTAGGATTTATTGTGGATTCTGTCACTTAAGCTAATTTCGAGTTAATATTTATAGCTCTTTCTCAAATGCATGATAATTTATATTTCAGATGTGCGTGTGCTTTTGAACAATGATACACTATTGAAAGAGGGTGCATCTGGGTATGTGACTTTTGACTTCCTATTCATTTTCTCATTTAGTTACCCATTTTTATTATTCATTATCATTATTCAACGAATGTGTTCAAGTAAACATAATTTGCCTTGTAATAGTCTTGAGTTTTGTATTTTATATCCATCTTAAATTTCCAAAATGACTATATTGACATTTCTGATGTAGTAACAAGAAACTACCATTTTTAACTTAACTTTTAAGTTATTAATTTGTGAACATGTCTCTCTTTACAGTGCATTTTCCCAGTACAATAAGGACCAACTGACTCCTGTTAAATTAGAAGGAGTTGAGCAACAGGTGTTAATTACTGAACACAATGACATAGGTAGTAGCAGATTTTTTGACTCCCGATCGAAACAAAGCTTTAAGTATGACCATTTGAGGAAAGAAGCTACGGATCTTCAAGTAAGTTCTGGTGAATCAATATGTCTAGTTTGCTTTTTGTGTAATCATTCAGTCATAGACTCTGAATATTAAAATTTATCACAAAAAAGACAGTATTTTATGAATGGTGAAGATAATAAGCAGAGCATGAGTTGAATTTTTTCTCTAAACAATGTTTTTTTTAGTTATTTACGATTTCAAATGGTTGAAATGTTTTTCAGAGGGCATTTTAAAAATGTTTCATTTTTACTAGCATTGTTTTTCTTAAACATGTGAGTGCCGAATTCTATTAGTTATGATTGCTAATTCATTGGTATAATATATGTACCAGCATGAGAACTAGACATAAATAGCATTATTTGACTTGTTAACCATGTTTTTTTCATGGCATGTAATGTAGTCAGCTGCTTCGTTGCTTAATTGGCACTAAGGGACTCACAACTATTGATTTGTTTTTTATTATATGCTTAAATATCAAATATCTGCGTATAATTTCAGCATTGGGAGGTAGATCAGGTAGCAGAACCATGGAGGGCTGCACTAGAAACTGAATTTTCTAGCTACACTAGTAGTCACTACAAGCATGGTGTTTGCAGTGTCTTTGGCAGAAGTCAAGGAAACACCATAACACTGATAGCTTGTATAGAAGACCATCAATTTGAGCCCAAAAATTACTGGTAAGAATTGCTTATATTCTTGTTTACCATAATATTTGTTGGCATATAAATGTGAATATTCATTAGATTACTTGCAATATTCAAAACTTACTAAATTTGGCAAAAACGATATAGTGCATTATTTGGCTTCTGAATTGGGGAAATGGCAGTTTCAGGTTTTAATAATCCCCGCCTCATTTAATTTTCCAACAAATGATTATTAGCATTTTGTTCCCATATTGTTTTTGTCGTTATACCTGTGATGGATTTCCAGGACAGGTAAACCTTTTCAGTGATGCATTCATTTTGTTTGAAACTCACCATTTATGTGGCTGCTTGCAGTATATTGTGCATGTGGTCTATAGTAAAGCCATTGTCTGGGGTGAAATTTTTCTAAAATTTCTTCCAATTTTATAATTGCCTGACTAATGACACTTGACTGATCAGTACTGTTTTTGTGAAGGATATGAATGATACATGGCTTGGAACAGTGTATCATAAAAGTTTCAAATAGGAATTAAAATGAGGTATCACTTAAATACTTATCCCGCTCCCTCTTTCCCGTGAACTTCCCTGAATGGCATTTGAATTTTTATTACTTTTTTGCCCTCGCACTTCCGCTAGACATGACTTGCACCTCAGAAAAAGTCAAATATATTGAGATGCGTAGACATATTAGCTAAAAGGTTACTTGCCCTGCCTCATGACCTCCTATTCAACTCCTTTGAGGTGACAAACCATGATCTGAAGCCTATCTTGAGCTGGCAAGTGTGACTTATGGTTGGAAATAAACTGGACAGAGTTATCTATTACGTTTAAGTATTGATATATTGTTTTGATGAAAAATGACATCAAAAGACGTACAGGACCTACATGTCTGTCTCAGACAAAATTAGTTAACTAGATGTTTGGGTCAGATAGTAGATATTATTCTTAAAAATGGGTTTCTTTTTGATCGTGGTAATCAAGATTGCCAACTTTCATGGCAATTGTGGAACATACGATCTTTAAGTGCCCAATATATTTTTATGCAAGTAATGATTCCTCTCATATTTTCTCAGTAAGACTTTGCTTTTTAAGGTTAAAACTTCCTATTAGCATGATATATATTAGTAATGATATTCAAGTTATTATATTAAGCTACACATTGGTACTAAATTTGACATAACCAACCACAATTATTAACCTGATGATTGGTTTGATCGGTGAGGATAGAGCTCACTTAGTACCCAGCGGCATGTGAAATCGCACATCAGGGTAGGTGGACCAGTTTTTTCCCAGCTATGGTTTCCCAAGAAGCTCAGATACCCAAAATCACTCAGCTTAAGTGAAGCTGAGGGTGTCCAGAGGCATCACCCAGGATAAAACCTGCTCTGTAGGTAGTTCAGTGCTCTACTAAATAAAATACTCCCAAATTTTTAAACTGTTAACCAATAATTTAGTATAGAAAAATGGGAATAACTTTTTACTCAAAATAAATATAACTTATTCATTATTTTAACTTGGTGGATTTCATTTTGGTTCCACTCAGTGTTAAATTATCTTCAAACGGTCACAATGGATATGGGAAATCCCTTTTTGCATGAATGTAGTCTCCTGTCAGGATACTGTATTATATGGTATCATTAAGGCCAGATTGTATTTTCCGGTTCAAACTTTGCCGAGTGAGTGGCAGCCCCAATATGCAACAGATTTCCCTTTGCTTTTTTCTTTAGTGTTAGCATCTTTCCTTATTAGTAGTACTTTGCAGAAGGGGCATCTGGGATCTAATTGACTGCTGAGGCAATTGTTGGCATTAGGGTTGTGTTAATACTTATGTATGCTGTAGGATTTAAAATTCCAGAAAGTGTAAGTGAATTCTAGCATTGGTATTAGCTTACTTGAAATATTCCTATAAGGTCTATGCCTTGATATAATATTATGATAGTTATTTTACGGCACTTAAAAAGATTGGAATGTCATTGAAAATTGTATTACTGTCAGATATAGCCTTATTGTGCAACCAATATACCATCAATTGGTATTAGTGTATTTTTGAAGGGAAAATTGAAAAAGGGAAAAAGTGAAGTCTTAGCAAGACTTCACCTTGCAAAACCAAGGCAGCTTCCATGACTAAGTGAGCTGATGTGTTAAATGAGATTTGAAGCTTGTAGGGCCTGTTTGATTTCTTTCTCAGAGGGTCAAATCAAATGGTAATTGAGCTATATTTTATGGATTTTTAATTTAAAATAAGCTGTAGCCAATGAAGGAATATCTTGTCCTCATCAAACGTAGTATTTAGCTATTTCGACTTGCTTAATTAATTTATGCTAACATTAGGGAAGAGTAGCATATAAAATTGTTGAGTTTTTAGGCTTGGAAATTTGAAATGGGAAACACTGTATTATCCTATTCCTACATGAAATGCATAAAATCAAATTGGAAGCCATTGGTGAAAATAAACATTGTTTTATTTCCATCGAATTTAACGAGATTTAAGTGAAGGAGCATTAGATTTTTTAAAGAAATTTAATGTTTGAGGTCACTTCACCCTTCGTACAAATGTAAAGAAAACTTGTTGTGGCACAGTAAAATATTTAGGCTGAAAGTATGGTAAAGGTTTATTGCTTGCAGGGTAGATGAAAAGTTCAAGCACTTTAATGGCAGTTAATTTTTCATTTTCATATATTTCTTTTTTTTTTTTTAATACTTGACCCTGATTTTCACTTCAGCTTGATCTCATTTTCTCCAACAAGCAATTGTTTGGTTTGTGGTTCATTTGGTCATTCAGTTTTACTGTCTACAATTTTCCAGATCCCCTGTATTCATCAGCTATGTTAATGCCCTCTTTCTGTATGCCCTATTGAGGTTCCACCTTAATGGTGAATAAATGGCGTTTTAACAAAAATTTCCAAAAATGTATTTTGAAGTGAATTTTGAAAAAAATGGACATTCAATGTTCTTTTGCATAAAAGTAGCTGTTGAAATTTGGCAATTATATACTTTGTCCTTGCAAGTTTATGAGTCCCTTAATCAGAATATCTGAATAATCCCATAGAAAAAATGCATTTTACTGTAAAACGGATGTAATATGTGCAATTTGTAATTGTATAAAACAATCTACATATTCCGTACTTGTTTGACTGATTGGAGCATTTATGGTTATGGAAAAATGGTGCTACCTAATACTTTTCATTTGCAATTCTGTGTACTGACCAACTCTAGCAAATTCTGTGGAAATGACATAATATATCAATAATAATCGAACACAATATATCACTTTTGTAGATGTATCAGAATGTGCTTCAGTAATTAAGTTATATTTTGGCGCTCATAAGAATTACTGTTTTCAATATTCATAAGGAAGGAATCTTGTTCATGCTGGATGAAAAATATATATTGGAGGTTTTTGAGATTGGGTGTGTAGTAGAATGGAAAGGTTAAGGAAGAAAGGTGGAATAGAGAGAAAGCAAATAGTTCAAAGGCAATGGGCATTATGAGTATGAAAGATTTGGGGAAATATAAAGAAGATGGGAAAGGTGGATGACAAGTTTTTTATTGGCTGTGGAATTCTTGAGATTTATGCGGAAGAATGTTTGGAAGGAAAAGCTGGAGTAGGGAATAGGTAGCCCTGTTGTATGGAAAGAAGGGAGATAGTGTATGTTGAATTGAAGTAGAGCTTATTGTAGTATTGGGTGTAGGATTGTGTTTTGTTAGTCCAGGCTTAGAAATATCTGTCCATCCAAAATCTACCATAATCAGTAGACCACCAAACAGTTATGAAATGTTTATGTTGTAATAAAGTTTTAGATTTATAACTTCAGTATGGTAAATTCTTCAATATGCCAAAAATGACAAATTATTGAAACAACCGGTAAAGTTTTAGAACCAAGAGGAAGGAAATTAAAATCACTGATAAGCAATTTTTCTTTTGATCTCTAGGTCATCTATGTTCATTTTATAGTGAGATTCCAGGGGCATGTTTGCACTAAGAAACCATTTTGACTGATTTTGTATACAATATACGAATAGTTGCCTGCACATTTTAATTTTTTCCATTCTTTTGATTTCTAAAACATTTTTTTAAGTTGAGTGGTGTATATAATGAGTCAGAATTCAAATAAGTATTGCCTGCAAAAATCAAATAGGTTTAGCAAATCATTGTTCTGCTAAATTAGTGCCCTTTTCCAGCAAAGGCTTTTCCCCAAAGACCAGTTCAATTATGACTTCACTCAAAATGTTTGTATCCCAGGATGCAGAATGAGTATGATATGCATACTCATCTCATTCTAAATATTCCATTCTGAAGATAGAATTTGGATAATGGGATGGCTTAAACCTTACCTGCTGTTGGAATAATTTATCACATTTGGCACATTCAAGAGATTGCCATTTTAAATAAGACAACCATTCAAATTATTTGTAAAGTGGTCATCTTTAAGTATGTTTTATGTCTCTGAATATATGGTTTTAAAGGTGATTATATTTTGGCCTACAAGTACTACATGGCCATAATACCCGAGGTTTTCGTATTTTTTCAACAATAGTTTCCTTTTAGTGAGGTGGAATTTAATGACCGTTTAGTGTTATCAGTTGTGGAATCTCCATTTACAACAGTGAAATTTATTAGCCTATTTTGTTGGCATGAACACAGTTCAACATTTATTATCTGTCACCAAGTAACCAAAGTGTAACTAGGTAATGGCTTTTCTTGACCGTAGGTGTAATGAACTAACATTTCTTTTTTTATTCAAAGACAATTTTAATCAATTACTCAACAATTTCATGGTGGACTGTATTCATTTATCCTATTTTCAAATATGAATGCGGAAAATGAGGCCAAATAACTTGTTTCTAAATTCATAAATATGAAATGTTAGTTTTGAAAATTACTGCCCTGAAGCAAATATAATGTTTTTAATAATGGAGACATCTGTAGTTTATTTGATCTGTTTCATTACACATTTCTTTGGCAATGGACACCCATCAAAATTTAAAATATTTATGTAGTAAATAAAACAGTTTCTGGCGTACCTTGGTGGAAAATCTTCATATTGACTTTTAATAATCAAACCACTTTACTTTTCCACATAAACTTTTTAATTTTTACTACCCTACTTCATAGCTCAACCAATCCTTTCTTTCCTCCCTCCTCTTCCCCTCCGCCCAGAATATGTATATATACGGTGTTGGACTTGTCAATTTTTACCTGATGATGTTATGTTATAACAAAACCTGGGTAGTAAAAATTAAAAAGTTTATGTGGAAAAGTAAAGTGGTTTGATTATTAAAAGTCAGTATTTATGTAGTTGTTAGCAATTTGAAAATGAGTCGGTTGGGTCCCCCTGCTCAAAAGGTAACCGTCTCTTTGAAATTTTATCTAACCTTATTTTTATCATTCAAAATACAAAGGGTCGAGATGAATCTGACAAAAATGACACTATTGTTGATAGCAAAGTTGGGCGTTTTTCAGAGAGATGACAGGTTTGAAATTAAATAACTTGGAGGAAAATGTCTCCCCTTTCTGCCAAGCTCTGATACACATTTGTTAAAGGTGATACAAATACTTTATAAATTAGCATTGGAAATGTAAATATATTCATTTTTTGTGGATTATTATGATTTTGACATGTTACTTGTACAATGAATCTTTTATGTGATAACCTAATCTTACATTAGGTGAGGTTTTATAATGTCTTTTGAAACTGAAGGTTGACTTTCAGTTTTGATTAAGGCCAAAAATCAGTGTTATGCCCTCTAATTAAGTTCAAAACTGATTGTTAAACTGCTCAATAACTTACAGATAATTTTACTAGGCCACATTATTCACATTCATTAATGATCAGGCTTTATTTGCTCAAAAAATCAGATTTGTAGGTAATATGAGGGTTGTTATTTATATCTTAAGCCTTGACAACACTAAATCTTTAGGTTCCATTTGACGTTTCCATATGAAAGTTTGACCCTTTTAATGCTATGTTTCTTCAGAACATATTGTCGTTTGATCTTGACCTGTGTTGTTTATAATGACTCAAATTTTGTCTGACTGAAAAAATGGAGTGAATTCCAGTACACTTTTGTTCGATGACTTTTTATGACTGTCGAAGTGGATTATTAAGACAGGAGTACACCTTACTTCCCCTATTGGTGATGAAGCCCCATCTTTGCCACTGTGAAACGTTGGAATAGCGAATTCCATGATGGCCACCATTCGTTCAGTGAGGAAAGTTGTGAAGGCCATACTAAATCAGTTGTTGTGCCAGAAAACATTGATGCTGTGCAAGAACTAGTAAAGGAAGATCGTCATGTGACTTATCATGAGATTGAGGCACCCTTGGGGATTAGTATGATGAGCATCAATAAGATATGGCATGAACATTTAGCTGTGAAAAAAATTTATTCACGTTGGATCCTGCGTAATTTGACAAAACCTCAAAAAGATACTCGTGTCAATTGGTGAAAAAAGAAATCCTCAACAAATATGATTATGGTGCATCAAAAGCTGTCTATAACCTCTAAACAGGTGACGAACCTTGGATCCATGGGCATGAGCCCAAAAAAAATAGCTGTCCACTGTATGGGTTGTCCAAGACGAGCCAAATCCAACAAAAGTGATTCATGCACAAAGCACATTGAAACAAATGATCGCCTGTTTCTTTGGAATAACTGGACGTGTGGCAACCGTACTGTTAGAGCAATGTAAAACAGTGAATTCTGCATGGTACATGAGCATTTGTTTGCCAGAAGTGATTGGTGAAATTCGGAAAAAGAAGCGGCAACGAAGGATCATTCTTCATCATGACAATGCAAGCTCACACAGATCGGCTGAAACAAATACCTATTTGACTGACCAAGACATCGAATTTATGGGTCATCCCCGTACTTCACAGATTTAGCCCCAAATTACTTCTTTTTATTCCCATTTATCAAGAAATAATTGAGTGGCCAACTTTTTTCCGTGCCTGAAGAAGCCATTGATGGGTTCAAAAACCATGTACCTCAGTCAGTGTGGAAAAAGTGTTACGAAAATTGGTTTGAGCACATGCGAAAGTGTTTTGATTGTCATGGACAATGCTTCGAAACACAATAAAGCCATTTTCAACAATAAATTTCTTGCATGACTAAAAATATAAATAGCAACCCTCATGTCCAAGTCAAGTTAGCTTTCACATGACCTATTTTCAATAAACCATTAACACAGGAATCAATCCGATGGTCAATTTGGTAGGTGATGGCAGAGTTCACTCAGTACTAAGCCCGGCGGCATGGGAAATTCACACATCAGGGTTGGGGGGCCAGTTACTTTCTCTGTGCTGGTTATGGTTTCCCAGGAAGATCTGGTACCTGAAAAATCACATAGCTTGGGTGGAGCTGTAGGTACCCAGAGAGGCTTGTCTGGGAATCGAACCCGTGCCCTCCAGTCAGTAGTCCAACACTACCCCTGGACTGCCACGACCTTTTTTTTTCATTATGTTTTCATTCCATAACATTATGCACAAGAAAACAAAGTTGACTTGACCTAATAATTGGATTTAATGAGGCATCATGAAACTAGATTTTGTGTGATTTACTTATGATAAGCTGGGCTGTAGAAGTCCATATCATGTATGAGTTTCTGCGATTGTGGTTTTTCCTGTAATTATACAAATTTTGACAATGTGGTGAAGAGGCAAGCTTGCCATAGACACCAGGAATATACACAAAACTAAGGCTAAGAAAATCTTATGACTATTGTGAGAATGAATTGTAAATTATTACATGAATGCACAATTTTAACATCAATATTTAATTGATATTTGCTTAAATATTCTTCATATTTATAGTTTATCCTTTAACTCTTGCGTTGAAATCAACACCCCAGAAGATGTGGGGATAGTGTGCTATTTTGTGATGCAGTGGGTTTAATTATTGTCTGTAAGAAGTGTCTCCTTTGTCCTAAAATTCATGAAAGCAATGTTGAAGATTAGCTGTAATTTCTTCCTAAATTTTTCATCTCTTTTTCTGTACAATTAATTAAAAAAAAATTTATCATTTAAAAGTTTTCCTTAGTTTTTAAATATATCTAATTAATAGATCATGTCTACTTCCTAATTAATAAATTAGGTACCTTTTGATATGCATCAAATATTTAGCAATTCTACATGCTGTGATATGTCAAAATGGTTCATGGTACTACTAAATCTCTCCATTACTGTATAATTAAATTGATGCATGTTCTATGAATCACTTTAGGGAAAAATTACTTGTAAAATTTGGGAATGTCAGGGAATTCGAAATCTATATTCTGTAGTGATCCTTACTACCATGTAATACAACTTTTTGATGTCAGTAGGGGTATAGGTAGTTGTCCTTTATCCAGTCTTTCTCATTGTTGTGGCTTGGTTATATTAAGGAACATCAATTTCATTTTGCTATTTAGAACTTAATTTCAAGGCTCTGCGTGATATACTAAGAAGAAAGTATTCCAAATGTCTTGAAGAATGTTGCTGTATAATTTGTGTAATGTTAATGTACCTATTTCAAACTAATGCAATAATGTGTAGAAACAACATGAATGGAAAGCCATTTAAAATGTAAAGTGTTAACTTTGAGACATGTGGCCTCTCAAGGTGGCCTTTTCGTTGATCTCAAGCATGTTTTTTAGCAGCCCTTACGTGAAGGAAAAATTGTCAATGGGTCGGATCATTGAAGTTAAGTATCCCAAGCAATTGGAGCATGTAACTTTAAAACAGCTGAGATAATTAAGTTTGTTTGGATGTACGCCCTAACGAAAAAAACCATGGTTGTTATTCTAAAATATAAGTGCGGTTACATATATCTTGACCCTCATTTTGTGGTTACATTTTGTAGATACCTCAATTGCGGAATAGCAAGGGACAATGACTTCTGGAAAAACCGTATACTACAGAAGTTATCATTTTATATGAGTGCTATGCAGATCCAAGATTTGGCTAGTCATTTCAAATCAAATGATCAAAAGTGTGGCATAATATGGCATTTGATACGTAAAATAAAGATGATTGAATAATTGCTAAATTTTATTCCAATACTATGCGTAACATTTTTGTTAAAAATTTTGCTACCCCTTACCGTTAAAAAATCAATATAGTTCTTCAAACTGTTTATTCACTGCCTTTGACAGCATCATATTCCACCTTGGGATTACTTTTATCAATTTGTAGGTATGTCATCATTTTGGTGGCACTTAAATATTTTTCTGCTGAAGTAAACATTAATTCTAATAATAATAATTCTTTCTTGGTTACTTCTCGGCCTTGTACATTTGTAGATGACCAATAGGAGCTTAATGGGAGGAATGGTAATTATTTTCCTGCCAAACAATTTTATGCTGTGAATGCTAAAATTGCCATGAGGGCTTGAAAACTGGTTACATTGTACTCTTTGAACAATCCACTTCCATGGTAGCATGCTTCTCATAGTTAGCATAGAATACGTAAATTGATCTTCAATGGAATTCTTAAAGTTAACCTTTGACCTGCCATCAGATTCTTCAAAATCGTTCAACATATTGCAAGGTAAATGTTTTGTGCTTTGCCCACTCTGCTGGAGATCTCTGTTGGCTACACCATTCATCATGGCAGGAATCACTGATGAGATAGGAATGGAAAGCTCTGGATTTCCCACGTTTTCATTCCCATGAATACATATTCTCGTATTTGATCTGCAGCTTTGATGCTGCAGCCTTGATAGAAAGCCAAGGGTGCTATTTTCTAGCAAAGAGTAGAGGGCGAGGATATCTCAATTTTGGACCTTCCCTTATCTCTCGATCTTTTCTATTATGGCTCATTTCGACGAGGATATATCACTTTATTGCTAGCATCACCAATTTATCATGTGCACATTTTCATCATGTGTACTCAGTCGGCAGTATAACCTATTCTGGAATAAATGCATCCAGGTTTTGTGTTCTTATAATATTTTCAAAAAATATTTTTTGGTCATGCCCCATTTTACAACTATCCCTTGAACATTAGGCTGACACTTATATAGTGTTACATCAAGTGGTTACCTCATTGAATTTAGTCAAAATGCCGAAGAGGCTATCACCCCATCAGCCATTTTCGCAGTCTTCATCTTCTTCGGAGCCAGATCACCATAAAAACTCACTGTTTAGACTGCTCCAATTGAAGCCCCTATACCTTGTGATGTGCCTGTGGCTTCAAGTATTTTACAAGCTTTAATATGTTGGTCACTCAAAACTCTATGGCGGATTTTGTCAATTGTTTCAGAGGAAGTAACTTTCACTGGATGTCTTAATGTAAATATATATATTTACATCTACTGTATACACTGCAAGCTGCCGCAAGGGCATGTGGCAGGGGTATATAGTGATGATATTCTGAATAAAATGCTTCTGTATAATTCTTAAAAAACTCTCCATGCACACACAGTCCTTATTGTTAATTAAAAATACCTTTATATTCTGGCAATAAAATTATTTTAATTGACTGAACAAACTTAAGGATACTTCTGTGAAGTATAATTTTTTTTCAAATCCATGTTCTTCAATGAGGCTGAAGTTTTAATTTCTCATCTTGAAAATGTTAGTTGTGAATTTAATATTGTATTGAAAACTATGTCCATTGTTTATATTGATGAATTCACATAAAATAAGTAATATTATCATAACTGTATATTGTTTCTTACAGTTGATCCTATGTTATTTCTTTTTTAATATTGTACCATGTTCTTCTGTGTCCTAATGTAATGTGTATTTTCTTACAGGAATGGCCGTTGGCGTTCCCAGTGGTCAGTTGCATTTACTTCTGGGTCGGCTGAGTTGAGAGGCATTCTCAAGGTTCAAGTTCACTATTATGAAGATGGGAATGTTCAACTCGTCAGTTCAAAAGATGTCAAAGGTTCACTAATCATATCTGTAAGTAATTTTAGTTCTTTTAAATCAAGTATCTTTTATTTATATGAAATGCTAAGGCAATGGTGCTTTCATTGCTGAGGAAAGAGCAAGTTTGTGAGGTGTATGTAATTCCATTGCTTCCTTTTTTCTGCAATTTCCAGAGTGAGCAGCAAACAGCCAAGGAATTTGTAAAGAGGGTGGAGGAGGCTGAAAATGAATACCAGACGGCAATCTCTGATAACTATCAAACAATGTCTGACACAACATTCAAGGCACTGCGTAGGCAACTGCCTCTTACACGAACGAAGATCGACTGGAATAAAATTGTGTCTTATAGTATTGGGAAGGAACTGAAGAGTCAATGATGCACTGTTTAATATAAAATAATGAGAGGTGAAGGAAACATAATTCCATGACTTTGCTGTTGTAACTGGTTCGAAAAGTTTTATAAATAATAAGTTGTATGAAGGTTGAGTATGGTTTTTTGTTAACTTGACGATTGAAGTTATGGAATTTATGGAAACATGTTTGCATATGTAGTATTAATTATGGCGGGAGTTGTTAGAGTGGAGGGGGCGGGGGCTCAACATTTATGTGCAGTGCTCTTGAAAGTGAACTCCTTAGAGAGTAACTGCATAACTTTGCAGGTGTTATCCTTCCCATTTAAGATGTTTATTACACTATCCTTAATTGTGAGTAGAATCACATTCTCAATATGTTTTCTTTATTTTATGTTATAATAGTGTGGTAACAACATTCACTGTGATGGTGGAATTTTCTGACGTGCCTGTTTTATGTTGTTTTCATTACATGATAGAGATTCCCTTAGACAGATGTGCTTGTGGCATTATGATTTCGATAGTTTACTTCTAGTAAAGAAGTTCTTTTCAAGGTTAGCCCAAGAGGCTGTATCTTCAGAATTCCATAATATATAGAAGTTTGTTGTGATCTTGAATTCCTTCAACGTAAAAAATTGAATCCTGTGTTAAGATTTTTTTAGTGTTTATAAATGTAAGTTATTCATTTTCTTGGGTTTTTTTTAATCCCGTGTGCTGTATGTTTTCTAAGAGAGCAGTGCCACATATCTGACAAAATAGAGGAAGTGCCTTGTGTATGAAGAAATTCTATTACATCTAATTTGCTGTTGCTTTTTACAGTTTCAAATTATGATTTGAGCTTTGCTTACGTTTCATTAACAGGATTTTATTAACGAATTTAATGCTATGTTGCATATTTTTGAAGGATACATATTTAATAATTTGATTTGAATATGATTTGAAATAAAAATTTAGCTTAGCCAAATGAGAAATCAAAGGTGAAGTATAGCAAGATGTGGGGATGGGTGTTAATTGGATTTCTTTTCCATTGAAATCAGTGCTGCAGAACTATGTATATATGCCATTATCCTACAAGGAATTGTGGTAGTGTCAAGCACAAGGTATGAGGCTATGGAATTATTTCTTCCGTGATTCTATTGCCAAAGGTAAAGCCCATTGAAAATACCATTGAAAGACAAAAGCTTTGGCTCCTACTTGTTGTACTCTTGTTGTTACTTAACAATAAATGCTGTGGTCCATCTTGGTCCTCATTTACACTAATTTACATGTTATTTGATTAGTGTTTGTTTCATATTCATTTGTTGTTCTATATAGTTGTCTTCTAGAAAGTGCCATTTTTCATTTCAGCTTTTGCTTTCCAATCGCTACTGTGGTAGTGTTACTTATCAGTTTATTTGCTGTTGGTTATATAATGAAGAAGGCTATTTCAATACCCATTCAGTAACTACTGGCAATAATGTTAACTAATCAGTCATTTCAAGGACAGAAAGTTACTATGAATGTTTATATTAATGCATTTATTGGCTGGAGCTGCCACTCGTCACTCATTTTGTCGGTTGTTTTGAAGAACGTGTGGAGCTTGTAAAGGTGATTTGTTTAAAATATATTCTTTGAAATCTTTAAAAAAAATTCTTATTGGTGATTAAAGGTTAATGATTGAAACACATTTAGTTATCTAGGATGCGGGTGTAGCCAGACTAAGAGTTTTGGTTGTCTCTTCCTCAAATGTGCCAAGCCTAGAGCATGAATTGTTAGTGCTGCTTCATTCATCATTTTCAGGAATAAAAATGAAACACTTGAGAGAGTTGGTGGAAAAACCCAATAATACTATAAATTAATGCTTGGCTGGTTGAAGTTAAGCTTTTATGCAAGGAGTTTGAAATATACAAGTTCAAAAGGCAAGAGATTATTTTTATTTAAACTTTAATGTGGTGCCCAGTATTATCAATGTTTATCTACTGAAAAGATAGTATAGTAAGCAAAGAAAACATGATACTTATTTTTGTAAAATAAGTCTGGGTTTCCATCAGCTCCATTGAAAATGTAATTCTCTGCAATCTTGAATTTTGGGGAGAAGTTTTCAATTTGAGGTGGAATGAATGACCCCATAGCTATTGTATGCAAAATAGTCATTGCCTCTTGATGGCTATCATTAGAGCAAGAGAAATTTTTTGTTTCCATGAACAGCACCTTGTTACAAAGTCGGTTAATAGATATTACATATTTTGGTCACATACAAACATCATAAATGCATTTAGGGAATGCATCAAATCATTTGGCATAAAGGTGCATGAGCAAAAAGAGGTATACAACTCATGATTTAGTAGTATATTCTGGGAAAAATTAAATGAACACCTTTCCTTGTATTTAATTAATCATTTGCTTATCATACTGCTTGAAATAGTGACACAACCACCAGCAGTATTTCTTAAATTTTGTTGCTTATAATTTGATGGAGTACTGTTTAAGATGTAGCAGTCTATGGTTTTGGATGATCATAGACTGAACATGCTTACATCTCGTAGCATCTTCTAGCAACACGCAACCTCACACCGCAGAAAAATTCTTCAATATAACCTACATCCTATCTCCCTTCCTTCTGTCCAACACGTGTACTTTTTTCCTTCCCATACCTCACTTGCCCAAGATCCTCCCCTCTATCACAGTTCATACCATTCTATCCACAATCAAAATGCTCTGCACCCATCTTCCCTGTCTTCTACCAACAACCCCCTCTTCTGCTCTCCCATCAAACCTAGTACTTCCTCGTTTGTGTTACTTTTTGTCTAGTTACTTACTTGACCTATCCTCCACACCCACGAATTAGAATTTCTATTCTATGCCTATCATCTTGTTTCAAGAGCTTAAGTTTCTGAGCTTGACAAAACTGCACTTCACATCAAAATTTTCACTATTCTTTTATGACATCTTTTTTCAACAACTCTGAAATCAATTCCCTGGTTCTTGTGATAGTTTTGCCATGTTCAATTATTTGTTTGTCCTTAATACATGGGTGTCTCTTTCTTGAAAACCTTTTAACCTTTGAAATGCAGACATTTCAAATTGTGAAAATCATTCACCTTGACTGGGATCCTGGTCAAGGCAAATGTTTTTTACAATTTCTGCATTTTAATGCATATTAGTGCTTGACTCCATTAAAGGTTAGTCACAGCGTCCCGTGCAGTTCTTTGAACTTGTAGCATTTTTTGTTGTTATAATGATAACTCATCCCTACTTTTTGTACTGATCTTCTAATGCACTTGTCAGTGATTGTAACCCTGTGGCTCACTGGCTAAGACTTGATCAGCTGAAAGTCTAACAGATTTTATAAATCACCACCAACTTGAATTCCCATTATTTGTTATTCTCATGCCACTTTTGCCATTTCCTCTACATATACATTGGAGATGAGAGTGATGATGCCCCTGTCTTACTCATCTTCCAACACTGCCTATCCCAGCTAACCATTTGCCCCTTGAGCCTGAGCAGTCACAGACATATACATTTTATGGATGAGTCGCCTCCGAACTACCCCGACCATCTGTAATGAATTCATTAATTCAATCCAAAATACCATGTCAAACCCATTTTCAAAATTTTTTAACAAAAATGTGTATGCTGATTGTATTCTATGGTCCACTGTGTTAGTGACCTCATTTCTACTCTGCCATTATGCCTACCTCTCCCCTCGCTCAACCCAAACTGATCATCCATTAAGTAATCATTTTCCATCCTTTCGTTGATGATCCTAACAGCTACTTTTGAATTGTAAGAAATCAATTTTATCATTATATAGTCCTCGCATACATAGTCTTCAGGCATGACTGCATTTCCTTTTTCGGGAACGGAAATAACTGTGACCTAATTAAGTCTTCTAGCCAAAATTCTTCCTCATAAATACTATGATTAAAAAATAAAAACTCCATCCATCTTTTCCTAAACTTTTAATAAGTTTCATTCTAATGCCATCTATTCCCATGGCTTTGTTTGATTTTAAATCCCTTGATGCTCTTTGTATATCACCTTCGAGTAAGTCTGGACCTAAGTTATCCTAATGTACATCATATTCTCTTACAATGAATGAGGTTGCTAGCCTAATGTCATGTATAATTCCTCTATGTATTACTTTATTATTCCTATGTATCCTTTATTCCAGTTTTATTCAACTCTATATACTTACTTCTCCCTAACTTGGTGTTTACATTCACGCCATTTACTTCTCTAGTCTGTTTTTTTTAAATCAGCTGTAATCCATGATTTCCTTGGTGTCATTTGTGGCTTTTCATATGGTCCCAGTTTTTTCTTTTTTGTCAATCTCCCTTTCCTCACTCATTATTTTCTGTAGAGTCAGCTGATATTCCTTTCTCATTGTTCCTGTTTATGCTTCTGAATTCTATCTCCTCAATATTCATCTCTGTTTTATCCTCTTGAATTTTATGTTACTCTTCATTACTGCTGAATTATGATCCACTCCAAGGAAACTATTACTTTATATCTAAGTATGTGCCAAACCGTAATAGAGTCATGCTGATATCCTTCTGAATGCCAAGACATTTTCGATGTATTACTATGCATATTTTGGAGATTGAAACGTGTTCCTTGCCGTCCTGCAGGACACTATTGTTTTCCTACTGTGGTCATTCCTTGCTCCTTAAAATTAGTCTCCTGTTTCACTCCCTCTCTTCCCTTTTTATATTTTCTAATTTCGCTCTCCTTAGCCTCATCCTGTCATTTTATATCCCTATTCTATTTCAGATGTCATGTGTCGTCTTCTCTGCTCCTATGTGTTGGTTACATTTTGCGAGGCTTATGTGAGGTGGTGTCTGCAGAAGACTAGTGCTTTCCACTGCCTGTCATGATAGATAGATAGATAGTGAGCCAGATCCTGTGACCATGAGTACTCAAATTCATAATGTGTTCATCATAAATTGTTAGGTGAAATAATTGAGGTGGTTTCTCATTGAATTCCTCAATAGTGTTTTACATGTGAACCGATCACTCAAATAGCTGCTTCACTTAACAAAGAGTTCATCGACTACCTATTTTCTGATGCCAACCATGAGTGATACTACCAGCGGCCATTATCATTGCTTGATCCTGCACAGCACTTGGAGTCATCAGAATTCACAAGCCCTTCCACCATACAAGGTTTTAGTCCATTGGGAGGAATGCTCGCAATTGTTTAATGAATGAAAAAGTTTCCTGATGATATATGAGAATTCTTTTAATACATACGTGCAATAATAATATAAGGTAAGTAAGTTTCATGTTTTATTGAAGAAGCTCAAATGCTGTGAAAATCAATACATGCTATTGTTATTCATCTCAAAGTTCTAAAAAGGATTCAATTGAAAAATGGTGTTCATCACGAAGTTGCTTTTGGTACTAAGATTGAATTTATTAAATTTCAATAATGCAGATAGATTATTCAGTGATTTTGGTAGGAAGTACTGAATTGAATTTAGCAGGATATTTTCTTTTGCTGTTTTTTTTAATGAAGAGTATGCAATTTATAATTCCTGTGTAAAGTCATAGCAGTTAAATGATGCAGAAAATGAAAATCATTGATGGAAACTAAAAGAGGAAAATAATGTACCTAAAGAATATAATGTCACAGATGATAAGTACGTCAGTCTTGGGGATGTAAAAAGTTACTATTTCTGCCCATAATTTTGAGTTGTAGAGAGAAATAATGGTAGCAATCCATTTGTTTTCGGTATGAATTAAGCATTTGTAAATATTAAAAAATATAATCATCTTCAGACATACTTACGAGATTATGCTCAGACTTGAGTGACAATCAGTCATTCATAATCAATAAAATTTTGGTCTATGTTTCTATTTACTGCATATTCATTTTGACAATGAGGTGAAACTCTTTGTGCTGTTACTTGTGGAATTTCTCGATGGTACAGATAATAGCGCTGCCATTATAAAAATTATTATATATTTTTAGCAAGCATGGTTTCATTGGCACCATTAATGTATGCGTTAGGTGGATTGGTGGTGTTGGTATGCGGATATTTTCTGTTTTGACAGGGACAAAGGGCTTTTAACAACATTAAATTAAGTGGGTAAAAATATGAAATTATATAGTGAGACAGAAGTAAACGTAGATTTTTTGGATTGTTCAATAAAAATCATCAATTGGAAGTTCGGCTTGTCAATTTTTAGGAAATAATGTCACACAGACCAAGAGAAAGAAACTTACCAAGGCACTACATCTCATCAAAACTCAGTATTATTCTACATGATTTACAGACTCTATATTATACCCATGTTTGGTGACGCAATCACCATTTGTCCAACAACAAAGACAGGATGGACATTATGGATCGAGGAGGAGTTTATTATCTCCGTTGCAATTAATTGCATGCCAATCATATTTGTCAAGCAAGCAGAATCTTCAACATACAAAACCAAAGAATACCTAGCCTACTTCATGGTTAAAAAATGCACTTATCAATTTGCCAAACACTGATCAAGCATGACAATGACTTCAAGCCTTGGAGCCTGTATGTAGGGAGAAAAGTTCTATCTAGTTACTATTGTCTCTTATGCTTATCAGGGAAGTAAGTTGATTAAGGAAATATTCAGTGTACCAGCATGTCTGTCAAGATGACTTGTTACTAGCCCCTAAACCAAACCTAGCCCTGTACAAATAAGGTGCAGGAACATTGCCATGGTCGTATATACCACAAAATATTCTTAACTGCAGTTTAATCAATTTGGAAATGGCCAGGAAAGAAGGAGAAGAGTTGTTTTTTATGAGAAATTCTTTTGGTGATACAAAGTTATATTTTGGTTACATCGGTCAATATTTTGTAGATTTTCGTGCATTAAATAATGTGTACTAATAAGGATATGCTCATATTTTATTTTCTGGCAGGTGGTTATAGTAATGAGACTATTGTCCTTCTTTAAGAATAATTCTGATATAAAAGACATGGTTAGAGAGCATACCAGTGGTGTCTCCACAGTCCAAATTTCTAATTAACTGTAGGTGTCAATAGGCATTGAAGGATATTGGGCTCCATAAAATTATCATTTGGAATGTTATCTGGTAATTATTTTGTTTTTCAAAAGAATTGACCGTATATAAACCATTATGGTTTATTTATACCCTTAAGATACCATATAGACCATTGATTGATTATATGTACAATTACCTAAATTCTCATTGTTGTTAGGACTCCCTTTTAATTTGTAACAACTTTTGTAAAATCATTGTCACCATCTGATATATTTTACTCACTTCCACGATGGAGAACTATTGCTATTATTAGAGCCTGTGTCTTTGTTCCTTATTGACGTGCCTTATATCATGTACACACACCATCCACCCGGTATTTTGTATTGTGATCTCTGGGCAAATAAAAAGTAATAATAATAATAATAATTTACTATTATAACTTTCACATGTTAGTGTAATGTTGACCATAAATGACCATTGATTTATTAAGGCAGAGAATAATTTAACCCCAGATAAAAGGTATAAAATTGTCAACGAATGAGTTATGAATTATTGCTCCTTTGAGACTCATTAAAACATTGACAAAATTTCTATCAATATTATTAGTTCATATCAGTTTACCGGAGTTGATGACGGGGACGTTGAGTAGGGAGGTAAAGAAAATACTTGTAAAAACTCTGATATGGAGCGTAGCTATGTACGGCGCGGAAACGTGGTCACTGAAGCAGGAGGATAGACGTAGATTGGAGGCTTTTGAAATGTGGGTGTGGAGAAGAATGGAGAAGGTGAAATGGACCGAAAGGAAAACAAATGAGGAAGTAATAGGGATGGTGGGCGAGGAGAGGATGTGGTTGGTAGAAATCATAAGGAGGCAGGAAAAATGGTTCAAAAGCATATTGATCAGGAGTGGGATGTTGAAGACTGTAATAGTGGGGAGAATGTTAGGCAAACGAGGAAAAGCCAGGAACAGGATAGGCATGTTGGATGGGATGAAGGGAGGAAAGAAGTACACAGAGATGAAGAAGGACCTGATGTAGAATAGGTTGCTGGATTGGGTTTTGCTTGGAGTTGCAAAATATTTATTTGATAGTTGTGTCCATCCAAAAACCTACCTTAACTGGCAGATTACCTGATAAAACTGGTTTATGTAGGTTTTCTAGGAACACAGCCTGCACAACGATAAAAACACAACCTGTTATCTGACACTAGAATAAACCCATCTTCAAATCCACATACGTCCTTCCTCCTTTCATTTTGTCCAACGTGCCCATTCTTTGTCTACCCTTTCATTGCTTAGCATTTTCTTCTCTGTTGCAATCTTCAACTTGTCAATGCCAATCAAAACAATGTATCCATCTTCCTGCCCACTTTGGATTTTTCCCAGCAATGCCCATTTTTCCCACTAATGCCTCCAACCTACACCTATGGCCTTGCTTCAATGAAAAAATGAATGTTCCCACCCTTCGACCATGTGACCATACTTAGAGCATATATCATTACTCCCACCAACTCAGCTCTAGAGTTCTCGAGAACACACAAGCTCTTCCGTCACATCAAGATTGTAGGCCATGGGGAGGGAATTTCTATCATAGCACTGTTTAATATTTGCTAAGTAACATTGTATTAACAGAATTACAAAAGTATTTAGAAGGATATTGGTATTGCATTTAATGTTCAAGTACAGGAAGTTTACTTCATTAAGGCAATACTGGTGACTGTTGGGACGGTGGATACTGCAGAGGATCAGGTAACCTCTTGGGATATACAGGTAGATGATTGGTCCAGTCACAAGAGACCATGAATGGCATTTTTGTACAAATATTATGTGCAAACAATTTTGCACCATCATAGGGAGTGCAGCGTAAAAGTTTTAAAAAATGATATCCTTATATAAAACACAACCTTCCTCATGGAATAAATATTTAAAATGGTGGAATGGCTGGTACACACCAATGGTCCCGAGAGTTATGCATATTATCTACTTACAGCCCTGCGAGTAACCACTAGGGTGTGTCGCAGAGGATAATATACGACAGACCTGAATATTTTTCCCAATATCCGGGTCAGACAATCGTTATTTTATGCTTATCCCCGGGACAAATGACATCTCTTCTGCAATTAATCTCTCGAATTTTATACACATGGTCTCTCTTGCCTAGATGCGATGGGGCTAATGGAACATTTTCAACATCATTGCTAAAAAGACATCGAATTTATGCGAGAGTTTTCATTTGTACATTCACCTTCTCTCCGTGAGTAAGTTCCAAAGTAGATCATTTACAACTTTTGACACCTTTCTCGGTGTGTCATAACAACGTTTCACAAATATTCTAAGCTTTTCATTACATTTAACAAGTACACCTCTAATAAATCCTAATTTTTTGTTAGCTTGTTCACATATTCCCCGTATATGTTTCCCCCAGGAGTGGTCGTGAGTGAGTAAAACGCCTTGGCATTTCATCGAGTCTACAGATTCCATTTCCGTGTTCCCGATACAGTAGGCATTTGCGAGGGAATTGCTTTTTATTTCAAAATATCATAAATAAGTACTTTTATAATTTTAATTCTAATTACCTAGTTTCGCACCAGCGTTGTTTAGCATTTAGACCAAGCTGCTTTATATTCTGGATTACGGATAACTGTAAACCACTGCATCGTTGGCGAATAAAAGTTTCTTACTATTAACTACGAAGTTAATGCCGTTAATCTAAATTAGGAATGAATAAGGTCCGATAACTCTTCCTCTGACGGGAGCAATGATACTTGGTTTTGGCGGGCCAGATAGTTGGACGAAGAGCCAGTTTGTTGTTATTGGGCTAGTAACAACACATGACTTCCATATCATCGGTGCAAACTTTCGTATACTCGCAGGGGCTTGTAACATCGTCTATTAGAAGATCTCTTGAATTTCAGTTCGGTAAGTAACCACGTAAATAGTATGCTAGTTTTGATGATAATTCGAATAATTATTATGCATTGATATTGAGTCAGTGACTTTGTATTGGAGTGTTGAAGTGTCCAGAAGCTTGGTTGTTTAACATGGTGATTGTAGCGTACTGATATAGTTTAGTGTCCGATTGAAAATTACGATGATTACGACGCCCAAAAATATTCATTACCTAACCAACCAACACAAGATATTTTGCGATTTTGAGCCTCATGTAAAATTTCGGAAGTACTTTCAAGAAAGCAGTGAAATTTTCTAGGAAAGGCTGTATGCCTATTTATTAAACAGATTTAACAGGCACAGTGATGCTTATGTGTTTAACAAATTTTTCCATGCAATTAATTTGATATTTACCAAATTTAATTTCGAGTTTTTGCCATAACGTTTTTCAATGTTTGTCATATATACTCGTAGTTTCGAAACATTATTCACGTTTGTGCTAAACAGTCTTTAGAACTCGTGTGCGTGCAATCATAGCTGGTTAGGGTAGCGGATAATTTACTTTGTGTTTAAGTGTGTCGATCGTATCTCCGGGGCGAGACGTCAAGTCTATGATCAAGTCTCGCCACGACGCGACGTAGAACATCTGCACGCCATAAACACAGTAATCAACCCGAAGGTCAGTTTGGTAGGTGATGGTAGGGGGGCTAGTTCCTTTCCCTGTGCCGGTTAGGGTTTCCAAGGAAGATGTGTTACCCGAAAAATCACATAGCTTGGGTGAAGCTGTGGGTGTATACTCGTATTCTCCCCTCTATTACAGTCTTCAACATCCCACTGCCGATCAACACGCCCTTCATCTATTTTTCCTGCCTCCTTAGGATTTCTCCCAACAAGTCCCTCCCCTTGCCCACCATACCTGGTACTTCATTTGTTTTCCTTTCGGTCCATTTCACCTCCATTCTTCTCCACATCCACATTTCTAAAGCCTCAAAACTACTTGTCATCCTGCTTCAATGACCACGTTTCCGCGACGTAGATAACTACGCTCCATATCAAAGTTGTTATGAGTCATTTCTTAACATCCTTACTCAGCGTCCCTGCCATCAACTCCCTCCTTGTGAAAGCCTCTTTGCCTCGCGCGATTATCCTCCATACGTCCCTTCTACTTTGACCGTTTTGGTCCAAAACACTTCCGAGATATGTAAACTGCTCTACCTGCTCTATATTTTCCCCGCCTATTTTAATATTTAGCTTAGCCTTTTTCTTTCTGGAAAATCGCATAACCTTTGTTTTATCAATATTGACTCTCATCCCATATTTATCGCTCTGAACCTCCAATTCACTCAGCAATGCTTGCAACCCCTTGGCTGACTGAGTAACTAATGCTTGGTCATTAGCAAACCTAACCGATTTTACAAATTCCCCTCCAACTTTCATTCCTACCTCCAGTTCTTCCCATGCCTCCTTAATCATTTCCTCTACATATACGTTGAACAGCACCGGTGACAATGGGCAACCCTGCCTTATCCCTCTTCCTAACACTGCCCATCCGGACTCTCCGTTCCCCACTCGCACCTGAGCCGTCTGAGACATGTACAGGTTGCGGATCGGTCTCCTGTCCCTCCGATCTATTCCTATTTTCTGCAATACACTCATTAATTTTTCCCAATTCACTCTATCAAACGCTTTTTCGAAATCTACAAAACAGGCAAAAACGTCCTGATTGCATTCTATATTCCTCTCAATTAGTGGTCTCATTACTGCAATGGCATCACGCGCACCTCTCCCTTTCCTTAATCCAAACTGACCATCCCTAGGTAATCATCTGCCCTACTCTCTATCCTTTTGTTGATGATCCTGAGGACAACTTGGGCTGCGTGGGATATCCAACTTATTGCTCTGTAGTCCTCACATAATGTGGCCTTAACCTTTTTCGGAATGGGAACCAACTCTGATCTCACAATGTCTTCTAGCAAGATTCCTTCCTCTTAGAAGTTACAAATCAGTCCAAAAATTTTCATAAACCTTTTAGAAGTTCCACAGGAATGTTGTTACAGGCCATTATGCTCTCTAACTAATCGTATGTCCTATCGACTTCGTCCTCCTTATGGTTACTCGGTGGCGTGTATACCTGAACAATGAGCAAGTTCGTCGGTTCTGCTTTTATCTCTACTAGTAATATTCTCTCCATTGCTTGTTCTATGTTGACTATGCTTCTTCCTACCTTTTTATTTAATATTATGGCAACCTCTCGTTGGGTCTCGTCCCCTCCGCTTTTCTACTCCATAACTATCATCCAGTAATAATCGCTAACCTTTCATCTCACCTCCCATAGACCTTAAATAGCTATATGTCCTCATCCCATCTCTCTATTTATATTCTCTAATTTTCCTTTCCTCAACATCGTCATAACATTCCAAGTTCCTATTCTAATTTGGTCTTCTTCTTCTGAATATTTTGTTCTGCTGCTGTCGGTTTTTCTTTGTACGGTTTTCGTGAGATGACGACCGCGGAAGCCTTCGATCTCCCGCTGTCGGGCACGACACACGGCCGATTGGGCCGAGTTCCATAGTTGCCGGAGCTAAAATTCTCTATACTGTCCATCATAAAAGTCCTGGGAATAATAATTGAGCTTGTTTCCCGTTGCTTTCGTCAATAGTGCTTTTAACGTGACACCGTCACTCAATGGCCGACCCACTGAGGTCAGACGCCTTTGCAGCTGCCTCACTGAGGAACAGACCCTAAGTGGATTACCTTTCGTCTGGCTCCTAACCTTCGACCTATCTGGCATGGGTGACCTTACCAGGATCAATTATCATTGCTCCCGCCAGCAGAGTTCTAGGGTTCATCGGAACGGTCTACCACCACGTCAAGGTTATAGTCTATGGGAGGGAGTTAACCCAGTACTCTTCTAATAAATCCTACTTCATCGTTGGCTTTTCCTCATATTCCCCGTGTATGTTTCACCCAGGATAGCTGGTGAGTGAGTGCCTTGGTTTGAGGGTACACATTCTATTTCGGTACCAGACTAATTTTGATCCGAATATTTTCCCCCAAATCTAAGTCGAACATTTGTTATTTTATGCTGATTCCCTAAGGTTTCCGGGAAAAACAAATATTAAATCTATCTATTCTGCCCTTAAAAAACAGTTTCTGGCGTAACTTGGTGGAAAATCTTCACATTAACATTTGAAAATTTAAAAACTTGGCTTTTCCACTTAAAAATTTTAAGTGGAAAAGCCAAGTTTTTTTAATGTCTCGAATTTTATTGACATGATCTTTTGTACCTAGATACGGTAGGGCTAATGAAACAATTTCAACATCATTGCTAAAAATACGTCCAATTTATACGAGAGTTATCATTTGCAATTTAACCTTCGTTCCGAGAGTGATTCCCAAGCTGGATCCTCTAATAATTTTGAGATGTTACTCAGTGTGTCACGAATTGCCACAACGTTTCACAAATATAGCTTCTTAACGCCGCACACTATCCAAATCGACTATCAATCCAAATTCATGAAGATCCCTTATCTAGCAGGATAATCTAAAGAAGACCTAACGTCTAGAAAGATAACATTTCTCTAACCTTTTCATCACATTTACCCAGTACTCTTCAAATGTATCCTATTTTTTTTGCTAGCTTGCCCACATATTTTCCGTATATGTTTCACCCAGAAGAGGGGGTGAGTGAGCATAACGCCTTGGTATTTAATCGAATCTACAGATTCCATTTCGGTTTCCCCGATACAGTAGGGGTTCGGGAGGGAATTGATTTTTTTCCAAAAATTCATCGCTATGTACTTCTACGTTTCATTCTAATTGCCAAGTGTCGCACCAGTGTTGCATAACATTTAAGTCATCTGATATAGCTGCTTGTCATCAGGATTACGGATGTCTGTACACCACTGCATCGTTGGCAAATAAACGTATCTTACAAGTGACTACTGAGCCAATATCGTTAATGTGAAGTAGGAATAAAAGAGGTCCGATAACGCTTCCCTATGGAACACCTGATGTGACTTCAACTGCATCTTAGCAAACGGGCAAACCGTGTATGACTACACTTTGTGTCCGACCATTAAGAAATCTTTAATCCAACCCAGGATATTTTTACCTATGCCATATGCTTCTAGTTTTGTGATTAATTTACTATGATTTACTTTGTCGAAAGCTGTCTTAAAATCTGGAAAAACCCATTCTCCTGGAAGATTGCTTTCTTCCAAAATAAGGATATCATGAACCAAATGCGCAAGTAGTGTCTCGCGGGATCTCCCTTTTCGGAAACCGTGTGATTGTTAATCAATAACTCCTTATTATCGAGGTGTCTCACGATCGAAGTAGTAACTATATGCGCAATGAGCTTACACGAAATGTATGTGAGGGAGATAGGCCAGTAATTCCTCGATTCTTCCATGTCTTCGTGTTTAAATATTGGTGTTACGTTAACCGTTATCCAATCCCTGGTAACCTTGTAACATACTAGCGATTAAAAAAAATGATTTCTAGATACGGTGCAATTTCCGGCGCTAGTTCCTACACCAGCGTGCATTTGATCGGGTCCAATGGATTTATTGGGTTTAATATTTTCAGCAAACGTTCAATTCCATTATTTGAGATTTCAATATCGGGCATCGGTTGGCCTGCGCGATCTGGCAAGCTATCGGTGACATTCGGTGATACATTGGTGTAGACGCTTTGAAAGAAGGAAGTTAGTTTTTCCAAACTGCAGGTTGCTACTCGTTTTTGAGTGAATTAACTGTTGATTTGTTGCCCTGAACCTCTATGGCGTACGACCAAACTGCTTGCGGATTCACTTTCAAATTTTCCGCTTATGTTTTCCTTTTGAATTCGCTTTACCCTTTCCGATATTCCTTTTTGGTATTTGCCCCAGTTATCTTGTATAAATAAGTGATCTCATTCCATTTGTAGATGGAGATATCATCCCTAATATTTTTCATCTTGGCGTGATGTGGCTTTTGACGTCGCAATGCTTTTCTAACATCCGAGTTGAATCATCAAAGTTCCATGTTATCTTTTATAAATTTACTGGGAATAAACCCATTGACTGGTGAGCGCGTGATGTCAAGGAAGTGATTCCACGTGTCCTCATTATTTCGGTGATTACTATCTTTCGTAAAATTTTCAAATTTATCCTGTATCACGCATTTTAGGCTATTATAGTTCCAGTCTTTAAACAAGTAAATTTTTCTTTTAGGTTTCTTATTTCGGACCCCACATAGGGAAAAATTAGCACTTACTGTTCTCTGATCATTGTTTCCTTGTAATAGTCTCGAAAGTTAAGACTTTTTCTGGTATATTCGGTGATCCAATCGCTAAGGAGTCCTCTGAACCCTTCTGGCGTTCATTATGAGTCTACGGCCGCCAGGTGTGTAGCGGGTAGAATATTAGAACACCTTATGCTTCTTTAGATAAATTTGTGAGCCAAAGTGGGGGCCTTCTTTGTCAAAAAAATTAGTTTGAAATGAAGTGATAGTCAGTGCTAGCGATACATAGTTCACTTAATATGATTCAGATTCTATCGGACGGGAAAATTTGATAAAGAATTCAGTAATAATAGGAAAACGATTCCCGTTGAAAATTTAAGCCACCATAATGTCAAGGAAACATAATCTGTATTAGTAGTTAATTACCAGAGTTTAAAAAACGAAGTCGCCGAATATCATCACCTTATTCAAAGCATAGGCATAGATGTAATTATTGAAACAGAAAGCTGGTAATGCACTGATATCACGGGCGCTGAAATTTTCTCAAAATCCTTTTCCGTTTTACAGAAACGACAGATAAAATAAAATTTGGGGCGGTGTCGTTATTTTAGTTGAAAATTCTTGCGTCAGGAGGGCTGAGATAATTCCAGGTTAACGGTTTGGAAAGCGTTAGGTTCTCAATTAAAAGTCCTGAATCCAAAAGAATTTGTTTGCGCACGTTTTACAGGTCGCCGGACAACAAAGAGAATTCAATATTTGAACTACTCTTAGATCAGAAGTCCAAAATTTGTCATCCAAAACGATCGCGGTGGAGATTTTAATACCCCACGTCCCATGGACAAATATATTCGTACACATATCGTTTTGAAATAGAGGGTGAAAACAAAGTTACCTGCGAGTCGCTATAACATTCCTTTACGTCGAACACCATGCATCAACTTGTGACTTCACCGCCTAGGGGCGATAATATTCTGAATTTGTTAGCAACGAACATACCCGAAAATGGCTTAACTCATCATTGGGCGTTCAATCCTAAGATTGGTTGACTGCGGCACTCTATACTATCCCATCTGATGCTAATTGGCTTACTTAAAGGCTTAAAAATATTCCGGAGGTAAAATAGTCCCCCGATCGGATCTCCGGGTGGGGACTACTGGGAATGGTACATCGGTCAGGAAAGACAAATGCAGGATAGGTACATGGAATGTAAGATCCTTAGGAGTGAGCGGCAAGCTGGAGAACGCCAAGATAAAAATGGAGACAAAGGCTTAACTATTAAAGGTATTAGTGACCACAGAACATTAATTGCTAAATTTTCCCTATGTGGGGTCCGAAATAAGAAGTCCACACGAAAAATTGACTTTTTTAAAGAAGGGGCAAATGGGTTTAAGAGTGTATTAAGAGTTCATTTACAACTTTTAAGAAAGATAGCAAGTATTGAAATGCTGAGGATACGTGGAATTTCCCTTTGACATCACGGGCTCAGCAGTCAACAGGTTCATTTCAAGTGCGAGGTCTGTTTAAAAGGTTCCCGAAAGTTTTTATGGCGCGCCTCAAGTTCGTTGTTTGGAAATCCCCTTGGAGGCTTGTGTCCACGGAATCTTCCAAAATAACTGCCTTCGACCATTTTGTTTATATCTTGTTTTGTTGATTAGTTACATCCGTTTATGTGAGGGGGTGTTCGTGGAGTGTGGCGACAAATCGAATCTGCGGAAATGAGCTCTTTGAAGGAGCAGTCTTGTTCTGTGAAGTTCTGCGTGGAACCCTGCAAATTCCTCACGGAAACTTTTGAGTTGATTAACAGGGATAATGGTGAGGATGCCATGAAACATACCGCGTGTTACGAGTGGCTTACCCGGTTCAAAAAAAGGCGGCGGTGGCTATTGATTGGTTCGTACTATGAAATCCTGACTGAAAAATTGAGGATGCATCGAGTCGCTGCCAAATTCGTGCCTCACTTGATGACAGTAGTCCAGAAATAACATAGAATTCAAGTCTCTCAGGAGCTGTTTGATCGAGCTGGGGGGGATGGAAACGTCTTGTCTAGAATCATAACAGGCGAAGAGTCATGGGTTTATAGATGTGAAATCGAAACAAAAGTTCAACCTTCACGATGGATAGGTGAAACATCTCCCCGCCCCAAAGAGCTCGATAAGTTCGCTCGAATATCAAGGTGATGTTGGCGGTTTTTTCGAATCAAAGTGGGTTGTGCATTACGAATACCTAACCAAAGGCCAGACAGCCCATACTGAGTACTACCAGGGGTTATGAAACACCTAAGAGAGAGAATCAGGCGAAAACGGCCCGAACTTTGGAGGAGCGGCAAGTGGTTTCTTCAACACGGCAACGCTCCGGCTCTGTCGTCTCTCCTAAATAGTGAGATTTTAGCCAAAAACAAAACCGCTGTTCTTTCTCACCCACCATACTCATCAGAACTAGCTCCTTATGACTTTTTCCCCTTCCCCAAACTAAATCCCCCGCTCAAAGGAAAAAAATTGCCACCTTATCAGAGATAGAGAAAATTCGGTGGAGGAGCTTATGAGCATTCCGGAAGGAACGCTGCAGGACTGTCCAAAGAGTGGAAACGCCATTTTGATTAGTGTATACATTTGGGAGGAGTACTTTGAAGGGGACCCTGACCAATAATTTGTCAGTTTGGTATTTTTTTGTGATTAAAAATTTCGGGAAGTTTTTGAACAGACCTCCTATCCACCAGATTTGTGAAAAATTGCTAGGAGAAAAGAGTAAGCGTCAAAGATAATTAGTTTGGGAGCCCCTTGATTCACCAAGAGAGCAGGCAAGGCTTATACTTTCATAAAAGTATGTAATATCTGAATTTTCTTCCAACTTCGAGGGAATTATCATGGGGCATATTTATGATGGTAAATTCGACCACCGAGATAAAATGGAAAAGAGAGACACAGCCACCGATAGATTCAAGTAAATAGCATTCCAGGACATGTATTTAAAAACAAAAATTCAATGATTTAGATAATTATTGCATGTAAGAATGTATGCATTTGTATATCCTCGTATTTTTTCTTATTAGCTAATATGAGATCAAATTCACGCATAAATTAATAGTTTGCGAGTATTGTTAATGTCCTCTGTCGCACTCCCTTGGGGAGGCTTGTGGGGTAATGTGTAGATTAACATGTCTTAAGATCAATTTTCAGGTTCACAAGTTCTAGGCTTCGTACTAAATAAAACCTTACCTCGACTTTTGGTTGCGTCTTCACATAGCATTTGCCACCATATCTTCTTATTGCAGCTCTGCCATGGCAAATGCATAATAATCTAGTATTGTCAGTATAACACTGCTTGGTTGAGGGCTTTTACAGTCTTAAGGTGAATTAAAAGAGATTTAAAAAATTAATATTTCATGGATTTCTCTCTGTTTCATAGCCTTTATATCTTTTCTTTTCCGGCACATAACGAAGGGATGACAAGATGCAGTCTAATGAACGAAAAACGCCTCCCCTCATGGGTGCTTGTTTCCATCCCAGGGGCTTGCCCCTATTCTGAAATGGTCTTTATTGCTTCTTCTAATAGTCGACATTGTCATTTAGCCTATTTTATCAAATAAGAACGCTTTATGTAATAGAAAACATTATTTTATTAGCGGTGGTTAGTGCCACCTCTTCGCTCGATCAAAGGATTCGGCATCGGTCTCTTCGTCCAAATGAATTTCAGCGAGTTTCTTGTATTCAGTAATTACAGATCCCTGTAAACGACCTATTCATATGCATTTTAAGTTGGGGGAGCAAGATCCAATGGAAGGAGACATGGCGGAAGGTACCTGAGGAATGCGAGAATTTCTCTGTGTTAGTACTACTGGTTGTTGTCGCCCTGTGTACTCTCGTTAGAAATTGTACATAGATTAAACTACAAATTTTAGTTTAAAATACAAGAGCTGATCTTTTTACAGGGATTTACTCTTTTATTGAAATTTTACAAATTATTCCGACGAAGATGAAACAATTGTTCACTATTTATGTTTCAAACCTGAGTAATTGACGTAATCAACAATATACCTGTAGGTGTGCGCAATAATTCAATAGAGTGAATGTAATTTCCGATTGGCAGACGGTCTTTTTTGGCTGTTATCATTCATATCTTTGCTCTCTCTCCCAAGGGATCCCCCTTCCTTAGGGTTTGTCCCTACTCTTGAACGGCACCCCACCTCTCCATTCCGTAGCTTCTTCTTCGATCTTCTTACTCTTCTTGGCTTTGAATATATTCCTAAGTAATATTTTCGCTAAATTTTCCCAATACACTGAGTGTGTGATGGATTATCTCGTGGAAATGAAGGGCCCAATTAATTGTTCGTAATTCCTCTCTCTTTTAGTAATACTTTAATCAGGAAAATATCAAATAACTTCTACCATTTGAGCTATACTCTTTTCCGCAGACGTCAGTGTCACGTAAGTCTGCGGAGAAGAATGAAGTACTTTATATTTTCATCATTCATTTCAACTACATGACAAAAGTCCCAATTTCAGAAAGAATTTTGGTTAAATTGCGCACTAATACGTGTTGCTCACACCTATGACATTGCACGTAATGTATCGACATTCACCAGGATACATTTTACCTTCTCAGCCGTTAGTAATTTCCAATAGTAGAGGACGCCTTGCTGCCTCGTAAAGCTTCTCTTTTATAATTAAACCCTTCACATTCTGTTAGTGGAAATGACATTTTTCTGCCTCGTGTACTGTGCTGCAGTTTATTAGATTACCAGTCGCCAGTCGATCAGACTACTCCCGCGGAATTTAGACAATGTTTCGGATTGGTGCATGAAATGTGGCTTGGAATTAAAATAATTAAAAATTCACAACAGTGACATTTTTGGGCAATGGGAATGGCAAAATCATCACCGAGTGAAAAATTTGTGAGGTAAGACCGCAATTGGACCCGTCGGAGGAGTCGATTAAGGAGATAAACAATATGCAAAGAAGGGGGGAAGGTATATGTGAAGAAATTTTACGATAATTGGGCGCAAAAAAAGATAATGGAAAGGGATAGGACACTCGATTTAACTTATGACACCGAAGGAATCATTAAAGCCACTTATCGAGAGATTGGACCATTTACAGAGGATATAGGAGATAAACAGTAGCACTTATTCAGATTCATGAACTCTTCCTTTTCTCATACGACTCTTGATCTCATCAGAAACAGAGCTAAACAAAGGAAAACCGACGGCTAAGAACCTAACTTCGGACCACTAACCGCGAAAACTTATCAATCCAATATCTGGCTGTCGATCCCTTGCCACACACTCTTTTCACTTTCAGGTACAGCGCAGATGCAGTTACAATTAGAGACGATGCTTAGCTGAACTAGCAGAAGCATTTAGCCAGAAATCGTAGGATCGAGGTTGAAATTTCTCTTTAAGCGATTGATTTGATCACGCTGTGAAATGATCGCATTTGCGTTCACATCAGTCTATGACTCCGATTGACCAATTGACTTGCGATGAGGTATTTCCCATTTTTTTAAAATTTGGAATGGATTGAAAATACGTATTGAGATTAGGGCTTAAAGATTTCCGAGTCAAGTTCCGACCTGGCCGTGTTGGCACTCATTAGAATTTGAACTTTTTCGAACGGTGATTTCCCCTGCCGAAATTTGATTTCTGTCGCGGTAACTCCTCGGCTTAGGAAGTGTAAATCGGTTTTCTACTAAATGAGGAGTCCTTGAGCTTTATGGTAAGAGATCTGAATTGAACGGAAAGAAATTTTATCGCTTTGTGTCATCCGTCATCGCCAGGTGCAATCGCCAACTGGATTCTTCATTGTGTTGTTTCCACTTGGGGAATCTTCGATCTCGCGCGCCCGCGTGCGCGCGTGTGTTCCGATGTCCGGCGAACAGTCGAGTTTCCATCGTGTTCTGCAACTTGAACCCTGCTCTGAACCACCACGCGCCATTACAACGTGATTCAATCCCGATCTATCTTAATGGAATTTTTCAGTTCACTTGCTCTGTTTTGTTTTCTTCAAAAGATTCCTCCCTCCCTCCTCATGGCGATAATTTCATGTACTCCCACACTTCCAATGCGGATCCGATGTTATATAACTCGAGCGGAGTTTCCTCCTTTGGACCATTTAATTTCGGCTATAACTAAGATATTTGTGTCCATTGATCGCAATATAATAAAAGATTTTCTAATATTTCATACCTCCGGAGTGATTGAACATTTGACCTATCGCGCGCCTTATTATGGGGGTGCATAACTGATATAGGTATTCTTTCTGGAAGTCTCCGGTAGAAGTTATGAGTGGTGGGCTATGTTACAGTAGGTAGCAATGGTAGATACTCATATTAGAGGAGGCGACTGGAAGTTAAGCCGAAATACGTGTACGTAATCCGACGCACCCTCTCGTATTTCCCTGTTTTTTGCTAACTTTGCTCAATTTGAGTAATATTCTCCCAGTAGTTAGGCCCCTTTTGAATGTGTGAGTGATTGTTTTCCTGAGTGATTGTGAGTGTGTCAGCTCTGTGTTTGTCCCTGACGCGGAATTTATTTCTGTAAACAGTCACGAAATGTATATATCTGTTCATACAGGGACGGAGTCCCTTTAACCCTGTCAATGATCCCAATTTGGTTTGCGTGTTTGGGTCTGTAGTTGGTCATTGGCGAGGAAGTAATATTCTCGCAAACTGCTACAGAAGGGTGTTCTGGTTGAGAGGTTGTGGTTGGTTCCTTTCGTGGAATTTCTTCTCCAACAAACCATCACAGCAAAAGAAATTGTTTTCATTGCGGGACGAGTGCTAACTTATTACGGCGATAGGAGTTTACTTTTTATTTAATTAACTTTATTACTGCCAATTATTTTCATGCTACAGCAATAAATAATTGCCAAATATTTATATACGTGCACAATTATTAGTAACGAATGTTATCCATGCATAGTAATTAGTAAAACATAAAATTTTAGTGGCCTCAAAGAAAAGAATCTAAATTGAGAGTATTCCAGCAAAATCTGTACTTTTCTGCATTTATGTTGATAAATAAATTGGATAAAAACATAAAAAAATGAAAGAAATATCTTTGAACACAAATATTCACTAAAATGTTGATATTTGTCAGAGTAAGCTACCGTTCCCTAAACTATTGAAAAAATTTATTCTTGCACGTAGACTTCTCTAGCTTCATACACATATATAGCTAGGATACACTTTTCGACCTTCATATAAAAAGTCTTTTAAGGAAATTTCTATTTGATTTTGAAAAATGAACTTAATTTTATATTCACTTATATACGCACGTACGTTATGCACGTTGTTCCGCATAGTAAGCTAAGGTGTGTTTCTTATATGGACTCCTGAGTCGCCCGAGTTATATCCGATTCTGAATCCTGAGTTGTATGGAATCATGAGTTCCCTCAACTGAGTTTACGAGCCTATAAGCTGCTGTTCCATAGGATAATAGTGTAATGCTCTCGCTTCGCCTTCCAGGTGGTCATGTGGTGGAACTAGACTTGTTAAAATAATTATTACCGTAATTACTCATTATGAAATAAGTTGTTCTGTTGTGCCCGCCACCATGGTCTCAACTTCGCTCACTTGCACTAGGGCTGCTGTTCATGTGTCGCAGTGTTTTTAGGCTTAGGTTTTTATGCTCGGGTCCCACTAGAGAATACATCCCTAAATCCTATTGGTGATTTCTCTTGTTCCTATGGCTTGATCCGACCAGGACAGTACTTCAGCTTCGGAGATAAGTTTGATATAATTTTAATATCTGCATAAATTATTTCATTGCACTTTGGCGGTCTTCTGTACTGAAGCCCACGGCAGTACACCGGAGGATCATGATGTAGAAACTTGAGAAGTCAAATCTTCCAGAAACCTTTCTCTTCGTGTTCTCATCCTCCTCTCCCCTGAAATCATGTACCGTAAGACTGTATTTTATCCCTGTTATTTAGGTGTGGAAAATACGTATACGTCGTTCTAAGCGTCCCGTATTAAAATATATAGTGAAAATAGTGTTTTTATTCATGCACTATTTATACAAAAAGTGAATAAGTATAAATCAGGAATTACCTTGAACCGTTGATACGTCAACATGTAAAAATGAATACTCTAAATCTCTGGAAAGGAAATCGACGTGGGAATTAAATTGATAGTTATATTCCATGTTTGAGTGGTGAGAATTTTCCTCACTACAGGTCTGCCTTTGACTAAATGTGTATTGAATCAATTGCTTCTTTGTTATAATGAATATTTATTATAACTAACTGGTGGATTTTGAACCGTAGTACGCTAACATTTGCAGTTGCGATCTGCAAATCTCATTACTAAAAAATCATAGGCAAGTTGTGAATTGAGCTTCAACCTCACTCGTCAACCCGGAGGGAGGTCGGAGACTGGGCATCAGGGGCGCAGGGATGTGAAAGGAGCCTCAAGGATAAAAATACTCTCCACTTTATGTTTTAATTAAGGACCAATGTTCATTGTAATCTCCTGTCCAGTTGCCACCAAAACACGATAATCAACTCAAACCCCACCTGGACTCTTGCCGTGCGAAAGCCACCGTTGCTGTCAACCAACTCCGCTGTCTTGCGTCGGCGGCTTCCCCGATCAGTCATACGGACCGGGTGCGCCTATTCACGGCTATCGTGCGGCCCAAATTTCTTTTTGTCTGCCCAATTTTTGCAGTACGGAAGACGATATGGAAACACCTCGAAACAATACAAAACATCTCCATCCGGCGCTTGTTAATGGTTAGCCGCCTCACGCGGATGGCCGAGGTGCGTGCCGCTCATCGTCTTCCGTCCGCCGCGGACTTCATCCGCTCTTAGGTCGGGAACTTTCGGTCGCGACTCGGCAAAACTGGAAATGCTCTGCTATCCGACATCTGGGATTACGATATCAACTATAAGCATACACATACTCTGCCTAAGGACGTAACTCGCCTATGAGTCTTTCCTATGTCTGTTACCATAAAGTTTTATTCATTCTCCTCTTAGTGCAAGTTTGTATTCCACCTTAGTCCACCTGTACGGACAATATTCCAAATTCACACATATTCTTTCCAATTGTATGCCATGTAATAACTTTTCTCCGCCAAGTTTAACCTAGTTTCTAAATGAGCCGTTACCTGTCGGCTTCAACCACTATTGTAAACCTCTGTTATAGCATAGCTTACTTTAAATCATAAGTTTCTCGTCTCTCACAAACAACACGCACACGAATGAGATTTTTTTTTTGGAATGTCATGGCTTTATCTTGTTTGTTAAATGACCGGTTAGGGTGGGTTTTCGCTCACCGGGACGGTGTATGTGTGCCCGTATGGGCCGACAATGAACGCTTGGAACAACTTCAGAGTGTAAAAACCATTCGCCCTAACCGGGATATTAGCGGATGACTCCGTCCAAAGTTACTGATACTGCATCTCCCGCAGTTTCTTGAAAAACACGATAGTTTAAAACGATTTATTTGATACTTCAATGCCATATCATTCTCTTCCAAATTGATGTTATAGCTGTACAGCTGTTTTTCTGACCTCTTAGCAAGTCTTGGAGTGGGGTGACGATATTCATGACGATAAGGCTGATTCCCTCCTTCCTCGTGGATGTCGTTTAGTCGAAGTTTGTGAATATAAATACGGTGAAATTAGTACAGTAATGCGTTGTTGTGAAGTTAAGCACATGGTTCTTCTCGACCAAAAAGCGAGCTCATCTTGAAAAGGGTGAATACCGCATATGGATGTCGTTAATATGTAATCATAATGGGCTCACAGAAGCAATAGTGGGGATCGTCGCCGGGAAGCACATGAAATAAAACATTCTTACCTAGACTCAAATGTCTCCTATCACGCCCGTTTGATATATCATTTAATTTAGTCTTGATATTTGGTTTGATTTATCAATTAATTTAGTTTTGATCCGTCTTATCGACAAACGGAGACCACTTCGACGCAAGAAAGTAATGAAACTCTCTCTCAGGCTGATCCAGGGAGCTGGGACGAAGAGACAACATCTCGTATGATCCTCCCTTGATTTGGTTCCCATAGGCATAAAACTAGGATGAAGGTTCATTAACATTGGAATCAATTTTTTCTCTTCTTTCGAAAATCTCGGAGTTTTTCGAGTTGTAGTATTTTCATTACGGAAAGTAATAACATTAGTCGTTCACTCTACTCTATCATAATTTCTTTACTGTATTAAAGCTCCACGTTCTCTATTATTTCTTATCATATAGTTTTCCAATGAGTGTATTTGTACTTCAATTACACCTCTTCCTAATTTATTGTTTTATTTTACGTCCAGGCCATATGTTTCTTTGTTGTTTCCAGGCCATATGTTTATTTTGCTCTAGTTAGACCACATTTGGAATATGCCGCAAGTATTTGGGATCCTTGGGAGAAAATTTAGCAAAAAGAATTAGATAATGCCCAGAGAAAATCCGCCAGATTCGTTAAAAATTGTTATGATAAGAACACAAGTGTGGCAGGTCTCTTAGGGGATTTAGGCTGGGAGCCCCTTGAATTACGAAGGTAACAAGCGAGACTTAGAGTTTGAGAAAGATTCAGAACCAACGAGTATAATGATGACACTAAAGGAATTATAATGGCCCCACAATACTTAGGTAGATAAGGGTACAAGGATAAAATAAGGGAGATAGATTCCAATACCGATAGATTCAAGTACTCATTCTTTCCCAGAACAATCAGAAATCATAATAGTAAGAAACCGATGTCCCTTTAGAAATATTAAAAACATTTAATTTTCAAGTCGGAACAAAATTAAACATTGCAAAGACATCAGGTATATTTGTAGGTGCATGTGTATGTTAGTTGGTAGATTGGGCATTTCCATGTGTGTGGGTTATAAGGGTTTTTGCGTGAATGTATAAAATGTTTTGTTTGTGGCTTTTGCATGCTTTTTTTCTTAATTACTCGTGGTGCCCTAACACCCCCCGCCACAAGTCCTTGCGGCGGCTTGCGGGGTATTAAGTAGATGTATATGTTGTATTCGTGCTGTTTATATCGTACTGCATCAGGTTCAATTGTGTGGAATTTCTCCACGTTCCAAGGAATGGTAAAAAGAAACTATAAAATTTCACACTTCACAATGTATGTATTGTCATCCAAGACCATGGTTTCGCTTCTGTACAGTATCATCACGTGGATGGCGGCAGCATCACCTAATTATCACCCATTAATTCTGCACGGCAGCAAAACCGTGGCCATGAGTGATAATAATTTGTGAAGTTGCAGAGGTCCTTTTCATCATTTCTTGGAATATTCGTACTTTGTTCCAAACTGCTTCCTCTTCCGTCCTTCTGCGAATATGAGCCGCACCTACAGGGTTCGTCCGGAAAATAAGTGTACTGAGCTCAGGAAAAAAAATGTATTACACTTTTACATATCTTAAGCTAATATTCCTCAAAATAGGACCCTTTTGAGTCGACACACTCGTTACAGCGGCGTTCCCATTCCTGGGACGCTCCCGCGAAGGCAACATCGTGAACCTCTCGAAGACACGTCGTCACGGCCTCTTTGACGGCGTCCAAAGTCCCGTATCGCGTTCATTTCAAACTCCTCTTTATCTTCGGGAACAGAAAGAAGTCCGGTGGTGCCAAGTCCGGGCTGTAGGGCGGGTGCGGCAGCGTTGCCACGCCGTGCTTGGACAAGAAGTCCGACACGACAAGCGCGGTGTGAGACGGCGCATTGCCGTGATGCAGCCGCCAGATGTTTTTGATCGCTGGCCGGACGCGGGCGACTCGTTTTCGAAGCCTGTCGTGCACTTGGACGTAAAATGCAGTATTTACAGTTTGTCGTTCAGGTACAAATTCGTAGTGGACGACTCCCCTTTTGTCAAAAATCCGGAAAAAATCAGTACACTTATCTTCCGGACGAACCCTGTAAATCACATTACAAAGAAAAGAGCAGAGGTGGTTCGTCGTTGAATGAAATGCGGGGTGGGGCGTGGAAGAAAGAATTAACATATCATGGAAAGTGTTTTAATTTCGCAAAATGAACGAGAAAGTCACTCAAAAATAAAATAAGTTACTTTCGCACTCCGCCGCGCGGAAGCACCGATTGTCACCTGCACAGTTGATAATATTGATTCTTCGGGGCTGAGGTCAGAAAACCTCGGGGCATGGGCGCGGAGGGTTGGAGGGGCAGATGTGACGCAATATTAGGATGAGGGTTAAAACTGTCGTGGCTAAAGTGTGTGACATGTGGTCGATGGAATTCACAAAAGACCAAAATATACGGGTAGTCCCATATTTCATTGTGCCTCACGTCACATGATTTCCAGACAACCGTCACCAGCGCCGTGCGCGCTCTGGGAGTTCATCAAAGGGGATTAAACTGCTAGGGATTGTTTCTGCGAAATTCAGTCTTTTATCCCCCAGTCTAGCATAACTGAACGTTTTCTTGCAATCATATTTTAGAATTAAATTAATGTCCTGATGAAAAGTACACTCAATTAGAAGTCCATCATAATTCACTTAATGTCACACGACCGGTAGGCCGTTTAGGGCATAATTCGTTAGAGCACACAGGTACTCTACCTGATCAAGGGTGAAATCTGTCATCATACGTCAATTGAATGTGTTTATGGAACTTTCCAAAATTTAAATAATTTCGCCAACGCCAAGGGATTCCACTGAATATTCAGCACGAGTGAACGAGTACAGGGACAGTATCAGTACAGGGACTTCCTGTTCCTCATGATTTTGGAGTCCATCAGCATCTCTCTCCTGTTACTACCCTACTTGGTTTGAATTTTTCTTTCCCTTTGCCCTGTTCACATATCTGATCCATTGACAGTGGGACAAATCAATAGGAATGCCTTCTCGGACCTGATGTTTTATTCTTTTGCGGACTTATTTTCAATTGGCACAAAATAGGGTCCTGCGTCTTTATCGTAAATGACATTATTTCATTCAAGGCATCCCGGAGAGTTGTACGAATACTATGCAGTGCCCTCCACGACTCTGTAAATACGACCCGTAAGTTTCCCTATCGTTAAAATGGGCGGATTGAAGAAAATGTTTCTCGAGTGAGGCGGCCTTTACTGCATGGCCAAGCAGAATAACTTTGAGCCGAGACATTACTGAATCCTATGGACTTCCAAGTCAATCCTTGGAGTTATTCCCCTTTTTCCAGAATCACCCCTTAGTTTTTTACCTACTTTTTATGAGGCTGGTTTCGCTAGGGGGGGGAAGGAAGGGTAAATCCAATGCTCTTTTTAACCATCGGAGGAGAAAAAATTACAGTGAGTAATGAAGGAGGCCCGCCGTCCCGAGGTCGACAAATTTTTCCACTTGCCCTCGCTCTCAGCGATTGGAACGAAAGCAGTGGCGCGTAGACCGTCAACCTAGTTCCTCGTCTACTGCTCGGCGCAGCCACCGTATTTCACAACTTCGAGGGAATTTGTCGTATCTGCCATGATGTGAGGTTTTTCGTTTTTTTCCTGATGAATTTAGTGAATCGAGACGACATAGTTTGGCAGCAGATTTGGCAACATCCTTTGCTGGATTACTCAACAGTGACCACGAAGTCAAATATTAGGTGGATATCCTCTTTGCTGATTCGGAATAGGTTTGAGCCTTGTGTCGAGTGCTTGCATTTAAGTGTAAGAGAAACTAGTGTCGAGTAGGGGATATAGTTTTTAGTACCACACAGGGTGTTATACGTAAACTTCAAAAAGAATATGTGCTTGATTGAAATTCACTGATCTTCAGAGATGTAGCCTCATATTCGCGATGGACTTGAATGAAGTGAGCAATGCTGAACATGTGTACTAGGGTGTCACCCTAGTGCAGGGAAAATTTATTTATAATATCACGTGCATACTTTAAAATGAAGTAAATAATATATGTCAGGAACATACTGGGATAATATATTTATCTTCGGTGGAAGAATTAATGTTGGGTTAAAGTTATTGCTAAGTTGCCATTATGCGAGTCTCTTTGCAAGGTTAAGCGGCTAAACCCAGCGTATTAACATTCGGTATTTTAATCACTTTTGCGATCAGTTTCATCTGGTTAGCTACCATCCTGGAGAGTGCTACTATATTTATGATAGTGATGCAGAATGGCATTGATGGAATTACCGCAAAATTCTTAACACTTTGAGGAAGTTCTATGTTGGTTGACCGGTCAGAAACTAGAGAGAGAGAGATCAGGCAACGAACGGAAAGAATCATTTTTGCCTTACCTACAGGGTTCGTCCGAAAGATAAGTGTACTGATTTTTTCCGGATTTTTGACAAAAGGGGAGTCGTCCACTACGAATTTGTACCTGAACGACAAACTGTAAATACTGCATTTTACGTCCAAGTGCTCGACAGGCTTCGAAAACGAGTCGCCCGCGTCCGGCCAGCGATCAAAAACATCTGGCGGCTGCATCACGGCAATGCGCCGTCTCACACCGCGCTTGTCGTGTCGGACTTCTTGGCCAAGCACGGCTTGGCAACGCTGCCGCACCCGCCCTACAGCCCGGACTTGGCACCACCGGACTTATTTCTGTTCCCGAAGATAAAGAGGAGTTTGAAAGGAACGCGATACGGGACTTTGGACGCCGTCAAAGAGGCCGTGACGACGTGTCTTCGAGAGGTTCACGATGATGCCTTCGCGGGAGCGTCCCAGGAATGGGAACGCCGCTGTAACAAGTGTGTCGACTCACAAGGGTCCTATTTTGAGGAATATTAGCTTAAGATATGTAAAAGTGTAATAAATTTTTTTTCCTGAGCTCAGTACACTTATTTTCCGGACGAACCCTGTAGTGTCCTATCAGTATGTAAGCGGTGAGCAGCAAATATAGAGAACAGCAACACGATTAGTTTTCTCGTTTTGATTCCTGTACTCTCACGAAATCCCTCCCTTGCATTCAACCTTATTCTTTCTTCTCAAAGGCGACCTCAGAAAATGCTCTTTGAATGTTGGATTGAGGATTATTATTGAGAAACACAGTGTTGACGAAAAGCCGGCGACGGAAATTATCTAGAGAGTGGAGAGAGAGGGAGGAGCGGTAGATTACGATCACACACCCCCTATTTACTCCCATTAAATCCACTCCTGAGTTGGACACAGGGTTGCCACCTTTCTGGATTTAGCCTTCTTGGCTATATATTTCGTTTCAGTTGGATATGTCACACACACGTACTCGTAATACGACCATACGTGACATATCCAATTGAAATGAAATGAATTTCTGGAAATTCAACCAATTAGCACCCTCCCCTGGCCCGCGGCCAAACCACTGAAAACATCGCTGATATTGACTTTTAATAATCAAACCACTTTACTTTTCCACATAAAGTTTATGTGGAAAAGTAAAGTGGTTTGATTATTAAAAGTCAGTATGAAGATTTTCCACCAAGTTACGCCAGAAACTGTTTTATTTATCGCTGATATTGTTCACTCATTTGCGTAGTAACTAGTTTAGGTGTATGACTCCACAACCACTGCTTTGCATTATAACTGCGGCTCAATTCATGCGGTAATCTTGCTTTTATTCACACAATTATGGACAAATGACAGCAGAAGACATATTTTAAGATTAAATTTAAAAAATCTCCATTTTAATCAACACAGTCGAAAAGAAAGTAAACGGAAATTTCTCTTGAAGAAACCTTCAAATGAATGAACTAGTGCATAGAGCAAATTGCAGAAAAAACATTGAAAATTGGTATGCATTAAGGCTGATAGAAGAACTGAGTAAAGACCTATGTCAAATCAATATGAGGATTGATTACCTTTGATGATGACCTGTTTGAGATATCTTTATTCCACAGTCTTCTTCCCACGGTCTTTTACTCTTCCCTAGACTACTTTCTTTAAATTACCCTTTTATCTCTACATTATGTCTAACAGGGCTATTCATTTTTCATGGCGTTTTCCAAAAGATCGTTATATCTATGCCATTCATAGACTTTCTGCAATTAGAATGGGAGCGCAAGAATTTTGTAATCACTCGTTGAAGTGAATGTTGCAGGGTATATAATGTTGAAAGGAACGTAATTTTCACCTTCTGAAGGTAAATTTTAAAAATAGCTCTTCAAACACACATTTTAATTTCAATTAGTGAGTTATAAAAAGCTATTTTTAAATTTATGAATGTATCTTTACGTCACGTTACTTCTGGCGATTAAATTAACGTGTCTGCTCACATATTTTTTACATCTTCCTTTCCAAAGGACATATTTTGAGGTTAATGGTTTATTCTATAATAGTCTATATTATCTACTTATTTCCACGTTTATAGTCCTTTGTCTGCAAACTTTTTCAAGAAAATATTTGCGACGTTTATAGCCCTTTGTTTGCAAGTTTTAGCAAGACAATATTTGCATTTGGGCTCATAGTTGCTAGATAACATTTAAAACTGTAGAAATATCAATTCTTTTAAGAGCATTCAATATAAACCCTAGAGCACTTACCCATGGCTTTCGTCTACTAATTTTCCGATGAACATTACGGGAAGAGGGGTGTAAATAGATGTGAGAATAGAAAAATGTTTGCGATACCATATCGAAGATGATATAAGTTGAGTTTAAGAGGTGAAAGGGGAGTCAGTGTAATGTTTGAAGTTATTTGAAGGGTGAGATAATACTATATAATGCCCATGAGTCACGTGACGTCACGATAAACCCACATTTTTTCAATGGTAAGCTTTCTTGTTACACATAAATTAAAATTGAAACGTGTGCATGAAGAAATACTTTTTAAGTTTATTTCCAGCATGCGAAAATTACATTCTATTCGAAATTTTATATCCTGCTCCATTCATTTCAATAAGTGAGTGTGCAAAGTTATTTTGCTTCCATACTAATCGTAGGAGTTCTACGAATGGTGTAGATAGGATGATCCTTCGGAAAACGCTGAAAAAAAAGAAAAGAACTTGTCGCACGTATTAATGGGGTAAAAGGGAAATTTGAAGGAAATGGTGTAAGGAAGCTTAAAAGAACGTGAGACGAAGACCTACTATGCGGCGCTTCAAAAGAGTTTTCCAGTCATGTGCCTGCTGATTAAGAAGTTCCCTATTTTCCCATAATTTCTTGATTAATAATTCTTCTTCAATGTATGTGGGCTAGCTTCTATGTTCCAATTTTACTGCTGCTTCACTTTACTGCGTGTCGATGGGAAGTAAAGCTAACAGTTTCAGGCTTAACTTTGTGGAATCCTGATGATGATGCGCAGCATCGAAACCATGGTCGTATGGTATTAAAAGTGTGTGGAAGTGTAAAGTTTTTCTTTTTTACCCTCGATGGGAAGTGATTATTAATTTTTAAAATTTGCCAGAAAATACGCTGTTTAATTTGTAAGTAGATATAGGCGGATTAATAAGGAATATTTAAATTGAACATTTTGATGTCCATAGAATCGTGTACCAGTATTTATGCACGTTGGTGGTGTTTTTGCAATGTAGATAATCCTGAGTCTTTTCATTTAAGTTTCATATATTTGTTAGACATCGTCATAACACGTCGCTACTTCTCAGAATACCCATTTACATACTTTGACACAGAGAAATAAAATGTATTATCTCTCGAGGTTATTCAATACAGATATGCACCATTATTCTAATACCCTTATTGAATTGACGCCAATTCCGTCTGCAATGAATCCCATGTGCAATAGTAAAAGAGAAATTCGTCGTATACTAAAATCCTTTGCAGAAACCTTTATGAACATATAAGTAGAGTGACAGTGAGAAGTCTTGACGGATATCCTTGACCGGCAATTATATCTAAATTGGTGGTAAGCATGACGTCACCTATTTAGAAGGCTAAGAGAAAGTAGAAAAGGACAACAGTAGAGAATGTGGGTTCAAGTCAGACTGATGAAAAGTTAAGGCCGTTCCCTAACTTTTTTTTTCAAGTTGTCATTCAGGATACGTGTCGGAATAGGCTGGCGGTCAGTACGCTCCTCACTGTTTTTTGCTGCCTTTAAAATTGTGGAACACGAACGTTTAGACCCTTTACAAATGATAGTATAAGTATAATATAATCACGTGGTACCATTGGTGTGTTTAATGACTTGCCAATTTCAACTGCATTCCTTCCCTGGGTAATATATTTCTTTACTTTGACAGGATGGATTGACAGAATAGATTTTGTGCTTACTTACAGGGCACGGTTTCATTAAATACTACACTACATTCCCAGGAACCAATTGCACTTACGAGGTGCGTTTTAAATTAACGGAAATTTTAATTTTTCCGACAATAATATTAATTTACTCTTATACATTGATGTTGTCACCTTCAAAGTAATCCCCATTGAAGATTATGCACTTGTGCCAGCGCTTCTTTCAATCCCCGGAACACTTCTCAAACTCGATCTTTGAGATAGCCTTTAGTTCTTTCAGCGATGTGCTTTTAATGTCATCTACGGCTGTAAAACGATGGCCCTTCAAGGTTCTCTTAATTTTTGGAAATAGGCAAAAGTCACACGGTGCCATATCTGGCGAATATGGAGGCTGGGGAATCGTTACAGTAGACACAGCAGTCTCACCATAGGCCTTTGTTAACATTTCACTCATTTTGTTACACTTTATTTCATTTGTTACGCAAAATTTGATACAAATTCTTTGATCCATTTCTTTTAACAAACGAAAATCGCCGAGCTGATAAAAAACGTATAACCTTAGTAGCTGTCACAGACAAAGCCCACAATGAAAACAGCTGAAAGTTTTATCATACTTCAGGGGCATATATCCCAACATAATCAAAAAAAGTTTGACAATCGGACTCTCCAAGCCCGCGAAATGAAAAAATTCCCTTTAATTTTTGAACATACCTCGTACAAGTGATAAGCAATGGGAAAAACGAAATCTTTCAGCGTAGAAATACTTCGTTTCAATGAATAATTGAGCAACCTTGAAAATGTGGCAAAACACTTAAGCTTTCATGTTCTGCTGGAATAAAATATTTCAAGAAAAGGTTGTCGAAAACCGCAAAAGAATATATAGGAACCATGGGAATGATAAGGAAATTAAATAAATAGAATGAATGGGAAAAGGATAAGGAAACCATGTATCACGGATGAGATGATTAGATAGATAGATGAGCGAAGGAAATGGAAGAATGTAAACAAAGAGTTAGGCAGAAGGAAGGGCAAAGAGTTAAGTAACGATTTGATACGTAACAAATAAAGCAAAAAGTAACATGGTGGAAGATGCGGTGCGAGGATCTAGACAGTTTGTAGAGGAAGCGTGACATTGGCGCGCTATACAGCAAGGTTAAATCACTATCGGGAAGTAAGAGGGGAAGATCTGTGCTAACAGTTAGAGATAAGTCGAGTAAGGTAATAGTTGACCCAGAAAAGATCCAAGAGAGATGGAAGGAATATGTAGAAAAACTTTATAGAAGAGAACATAGACCGATAAAGTTAGACGTAGAAAGAGAAGATGACGTAACGGAAGATAGCTTAGGTCCAGGCATACTCGACGATGAGATAGAAAGGGCATTTAGGGAGATGAAATCGATTAAGGCCGTGGGACTGGACAAAATTCCTGCGGAACTACTGAAATGTTTACGAAAATGTGTGAAGAAGACTCTTTATGGACTGATTCGTAGTATCTATGAGGAAGGATTCTGGCCGAAAGACTTTGTGAGATCAGTGTTAGTTCCCATTCCGAAAAAGGTAAAGGCCTACATCATGTGAGGGCTACAGAACAATAAGATTGATATCCCACGCAGCTAAAGTTGTTCTTGGGATCATCGACAAAGGAATAGAGAGTAGGGCAAATGAATACTAAGGGTATGATCAGTTTGGATTTAGGAAGGGGAGAGGTACGCGAGATGTCATTGCAGTAATGAGATATCACTAATCGAGAGGAATATAGAATATAAGCAGGACGTATTTGCCTGTTTCGTAGATTTCGAAAAAGCGTTTGATAGAGTGAATTGGGAAAAATTAATGCGTGTATTGCAGAAAATAGGAATGGATTGGAGGGACAGAAGACTGATCCGCAACCTGTGCATGTCTCAGACTGCTTAGGTGCGAGTGGGGAACGGAGGGTCCGGATGGGCAGTGTTAGGAAGAGGTGTAAGGCAGGGTTGCCCATTGTCACCGGTGCTGTTCAACGTATATGTAGAGGAAATGATTAAAGAGGCATGGGAAGAACTGGAGGTAGGAATGAAAGTCGGAGGGGAATTCGTAAAATCGGTTAGGTTCGCTGATGACCAAGCATTAGTTGCTCAGTCAGCCAAGGGGTTGCAAGCATTGCTGAGTGAATTGGACGTTCAGTGCAATAGATATGGGATGAGAATTAATATTAATAAAACAAAGGTTTTGCGATTTTCCATGAAAAAGAAGGCTAAGATAAACATTAAAATAGGAGGGGAAAAAATAGAGCGGGTAGAACAGTTTGCGTATCTCAGAAGTGTTTTGGATCAACGCGGTCAAAGTAGTAGGGATGTAAGGAGAAGAATTGCGCTAGGCAAAGAGGCTTTCACAAAAAGGAGGGAGTTGATGACGGGGACGTTGAGTAGGGAGGTTAAGAAAAGACTCGTAAAAACTTGGATATAAAACGTGGCTATGTACGGCGAGGAAATGTGGTCACTGAAGCAGGAGGATAGACGTAGATTGGGGGCTTTTGAAATGTTGGTTTGGAGAAGAATGGGGAAGGTAAAATGGACCGAAAGGAAAACAGATGAGGAAGTAATAGGGATGGTGGGCGAGGAGAGGGGTTTGTTGGTAGAAATCATAAGGAGGCAGGAAAAATGGTTCAAAAGCATATTGATCGGCAGTGGGATGTTGAAGACTGTAATAGTGGGGAGAATTTTAGGCAAACGAGGAAAGGGGAGGAATAGGATAGGGATGTTTGACGCCATGGAGGGAGGAAGGCAGTACACAGAGATGAAGAGGGCCTTGTTGTAAAGTAGGATGTTGGGTTGTGTTGAGTTTATTTCTCGAAGATGAAAAAAAATTTTTCAAGCGAATCTTTTTTACTATTGTATCGGCATTTGATATATGCTTATGTTGTTGCTGTCGACGTAACTCTCGTAATTGTTTAAGAAATTCAGAACTTGAACGTTTTCAATCAGTCTTTAAAATTATTCGCTCATTGCTACTAATTTAACGGGTATTATTTGGCACGGTATTAATTGAACGCGTCTCGTTCCATTGCGTATTGTCTTTTTCGAGTACCCGATTATGTTTTTACCATTAATATGATACACATTATCGAAGAATTCCCAAACAAAAAAGTGTACGGTAGAATTTTAAGCACTTACGAATGCCTTACAGAATGTGAAATATTCATCGAGCTTATTTCTTTTATTCAATGATTCTACTTGCCTTAAGGCAGTAAAATTACCACAATAAATGACGACCGCCATCTCAACCAAACATATTCCCGCCCCAAGAATAGTGCATGCGTTTTTATTTCTGGGAAAGTAGTTTTCTTTCTTATTTTGATGTATTTCTGTACCAGTAGATCTTCGTCCATGAAAGATTTCCATGCATTCCATGCTCAAATTAGTCCGTGTTACCTTGAATTCAGAATCTCGGATGACCGCGCTGTATTTTCTAAACTACGTGTATTAAATATCACCTAACGGCGTATTGAGGGAGTTTAGAGCACCTTAAGTAGCGTTAACAAAATATTCAGTATTAAAAAAAGGCTTAATTTTACGTCAAAATCGACAAAATCCTTATAATTGATACTCATCTCTTTCAGATTTTCTATTCCCTTTATTTTATCCTTAATATGGTTTTTATATGCGTCCTGAATTTGTCTTCAAAACGCAGATCCAGCGACTCAAAAACTCATAATAGATGGGAGCCTGGAATAAATTTCCAGTCCTTTTTAACTGTCGGCCTGTTCTGCTGCCAGAGAGAGGCAGGGGTGAAGCGGAACAAAACGGACAATCGCATGTTTTGGTCAGGGCGTATTTATATTATACGAGGCGTGTTCATAAAGTGAGGCCCGTTTGGTCACAGAAAAAAATATACTCATATGAAACACATTTTATTGGCACTTTTAGTTAGCTACAAACCTACTTCACTTATCTACATAATCGCCGTTCGCTTCTAAGCATTTTTCGTACCGCTGAACCAGCTTCTTTAACCCCTCTGCATAGAAACTCGCCGCCTGAGGGTTGAACCAATCGACAACGCCATTCTTGAGTTCCTCTTCGGTTTCGAAACGTTGTCCACCGAACCACTGTTTCAAGTGCAAGAAGAGGAAGTAGTCGCTGGGTGTAAGGTCAGGACTGTACGGTGGGTGGTTTAAAGAGTTCCCAACGACCCAAAAACTCTCGTCCACTGGACATTCTTTGCTCTTTATGGTGGTCGGTGAGCATTTTCGGTACCCACCTTGCACGCAATGTGTGGTATCCGAGGTTTACCGTAACAATATTGTAGGCAGTAGTGCGTCCAAGTTGAGGAAATTGTTCAGCCAGGCCATTAATTGTCAATCGACGATCACATCGCAGTTTTTGTTCCACTTACGAAACAATTTCATCGGTCAGAATACTGGGCCTACCACTTCGCTCTTCGTCATGGACATTTGTTCGTCCATTTTTAAAATCACAGCACCATTGTCTAACCTTTCCTTCACTCATAACTGTAGGCCCATAAACTAAGCATAACTCCCGATGAATTTCAGCAGCCGACAATCCTTTTGCATACAAGAATCGTATGACAGAACGCACTTCACAGCTGGCGGGACCAACGATTGTCGCGGACATTGTTGTTTACATGCACGGACAAGCAAACGACTTCTGAAACAAAACAAATTCTGCTATATCTTCTCAATGAATCAGTAGATGGCGCTGCAGGAGCAAAACTCTGTTCTGAAGCGCCAATATTTAAATATAAGTAAACGGTACTTACTTTAAGAATACGCCTCGTATTTGCTCAGAAACGCCTGCTGGGTTAAAATTGTTGGTAAAAAATCCACGCACTAACGTTTTGCCCTCATGGGCTTCTCTGAGAAATTCGAAAGCGCTTTAAAATAGTGAGAGACTCAATGCCAAAGTTTGTTGCTTTAGGTCAAGGCTTATATAGGTGCGGGGACCAAGTGAGTTTTTCAGCAAAGAGAAAAAAAAGTGCTTTTGAATTATTAATTCCACCGATCGGCTTAGCGAAATATAAATTATGTTGGAGACACTCATTCCTGAATTACGGCTCTCTCTCTCGAGGGTGACCGGGGCAACTTTTCGTGCCCCCTCCCCCTGGGGAAGCGGGTGGCCAATCAGCTAGGATATGATGATCTTGGAAACATGTTTTCGTTCTCTCACCACAAACTCGTAGGTACTCGGTTGCGATCGGAATTCGCGCAATCGTTTTTGCTGAAATCGGCTTCCTACTTTTTTGGACACCTTTCCCCGTTCGTAACATCCCTACGGCGAAGTGCCCAGTGAATGAAACGGGATACAATGTTTCAAAAACTTACGTCTTTGCACACCAACTAGGAACGCCAAGTAGCGCAGTGAAAATTGAGTCCACGCATTTGCTTTCGCCGAGTCCTGCTTCCGTTGTGGGTGAGAAATTCCCAAGTTGTCATCCCTTCGTATCCTCTTGACCTCCATCACGGGGGAGAATTCACCCCCCCAGTGCCCTTCAAATTCAGCGCGCCTGTAAAATTCATAGTTATTTGTTTCAATCGGCAGTAATCGATCCTAGGATTACTAATGATATGGATCCCACCTGGCTAATGTATGCATTTTACATTCCTTTTAGGACTTACAATTAGTTGAAATCTACCTCACCTCTCTGCCTTCGGTTTGATTACTGTGGTATGGATTGCTTCTTAATTTATATTTACAAAAGTTCAATTAGGAAGAAATTAGTTTTATCCTTCATAAGATGTAACGCATGGAGCTTAGCGAGAAATTTGTGAACGGATTTGAATTTTATAAGGAAATTACGCTTCATTGGTTGAGCCTTCTATTTTAGAGTACTGCAGTAAATGATATTTTCCATCTATTTTCAGCGAATGGATCGTAAAATAGTTAACCATAGCCAAATATATACGATCGTAAGAATAGCCACACACCGTGGTTTTCTTGGCAGCATATTTTTCCTATTTTGTGCCATTGCAACAGGACTCGAAAATATGAGAAAATTTGCATGGTTTCGAGAAAAACGTTTGAAGGAAAACTAACTTTTAACAACAAAATATGGGCATTGATGAAGAAATAAAACGCATGTTATAACCAATATCTACAAATGATATACATAAGTTTCCATTTCAAAATTATTTTTATAGGGAGAAACATTAAGTGGGGCATATTGCCTCGTGTTTCGGGCACTTTTGTACATCAGCAATAACTCTTTTCCTCGCATATATAGTACGTATGAGGCTGTCGTCCTGCTTCTTTTCCACTGGATGCCACCCGGTCGTTCTGCTGCTGCTTCACTTGCATCTTTCAAAGGGTCTCGTTACTTCCACTGTCTCTGCCTACATCAGCTAATTCTTGCTCGATATCGGGCTCCGAATTCTCGCTACCACAGCTGACCAATCGCTTTCCAACCCATACTGCTCAGCCTCCTGGCCCAATAATGCCTGACGAATGTTTTCATCACGCCTGATGTTGAATTGTGAAGAGTAAGACATTTCTAATGTATCGCCAATTCGTTAGGAAAGTGAACAGGGAAATTTGCCTCGAGTTAGAAAAAAACAAGTGTCATATTCTCTTTTCTTTGCAAATTTTCGCGTAAATAACGAGCTGATAATGCAAACTCTTCCAAAATGGTTATTCATATTTCCACTCCTCAAAATTTAAAGAATTCCCGGGACCGTCATTGGAAATTCCCTCGTACAGCCAGAGATGTCGCTTTATTACCCTTCTGAGACTGGCTCAATTCCCCAAAAAGGTTGCGATTTTAACAGTGTGCATCGATTCCCCTTTCCCACACCTATAATCTCCAAATGATATCGAATGTTTTAGTGCAAGACATAAATCCAGATGCGGTAAACCAAAGAGAGAACTAGAAAACCGAGACTCTGCACCCTCTGCACGTGCATTTTTTCCATAAACATTTCTCAACTCAATTTCCGTATTGAAGGCAAAACCAAAAAAGAGGGATCATTCACAAAAAATATTGATGGTACTAAATATCCCATGATAATTAAAACATGTACATTAATTATTTGAATTATTAAAATTTTTGGTTCTAGTTTTAATATATAAGTAAAAAAAACTGAAAACAACATCAAGATTCAATTTTTGAGCAGGGCTTCAAAAATTACCATGACCACAAACTGGGGTCCAGCGGGCACCAAAAAAATTATACTGTTTTTGCTGCTGCACCTAGCATGTAAACAAATGACTGCACTGCACGCAAGGATCTTTTCTTTTTGCGTGAAAAAGATTTTATATCAGGGTGAGTTAGCTATAATTCACGTTTTTCAAAAGTTATTACTAGGAAAAAATACTGGAGGCCGCCGAAATCTAGAGTGCACATTTAAGCCCAATTTAAACCACTTCAGTGCCACTTTAAACATGTAATAAGCAGGGTAAAAAAAGGTAAACCTTACACTTCAACACACTTTTAATACAATACGACCATGGTTTCGATGGTGCGCATCATAATCAGGTGATCACCTGAATATGATGCGCAGCATCGAAACCACGGTCGTATTGTGTTAAAAGTTTGTGGAAGTGTAAAGTTTTCCTCTTTTTACCCTCATCATGAAGGAATTCCACAAAGTTAAGCCTGAAACTGTTAGATGTATGTAATAAGCATTTGAATTATAAAGAAATTACGACGGCTCATTCCGATTCTTCATCGGATGCCCTACTTCTACACTAAAACTAAGTCGTCCTCTGGGTATGAAAAGGCTCTTCTTCAATAAAAGAAGGTGAAGTACCTCATGAATGGAAGCTGGCTCACATAAACCACCTAAAAAGCGACGATAGGGAGGACCCAGTAATTACAGACCGATTTCTTTAAAATCGATCACTTTTAAAGTGTTAGAACATATGATTTTTAGTAATATGTGACTTTTTCGGTGGTAGGATCATATTCCGCCTTTATCAGCACGGATTTTGGTAATATGTAGCACAATTGGGTCTTATTAAAACCTCAAATTTCATGGGAAGTACACCTATGTGGCTCCGCCTTGAAGAAACTCGGCTTCATAAAAATGGCGGTGGGGATGAAATGCCACAGTGAATGAGAGATGTATTCCGCTTCAGTAAGGCCTCATTTTGAGTACGCCGCAAGTATTTGGGATTCTCAGGAGTAAACGTTGATAAAAAAAAACAAATAAAGTTCCCATCAGATTTGTCAAAAATTGGAACGATAAGAAGACGGGTGTGACAGGCCTTTTAGAGGAATTAGGCTGAGAGCCGCTAGAGTGAGTCGTAAAGCTCGCGAAACTTGAACTTTAGACAAATTCAGATGAACTTTTTGGGTAGGTTAGACCACAAAGATAAGATAAGAACAGAAGGTATTCGCTCTTTCATTTGACAACCAGGAATCATAATAGTAGTGTCATAGTAGAAATAGTAAAACGATTTGAATGACAGTCGGGGACAAGATGAAACGCTGCGTTGGTATCTGGTGCATTTGTAGGTTAATGTGTTTGTGTGTAGGCTGAAAACTAATACATATATGCTTGTAGACCACGAACAAAATGACCTTCAGAAGCACTAATAATGGCACGTGGAAGTAACATTCCACCTCAACACGCATGCGCAATTTTGAGGCCGTTATATTCATCTAGTGTATTTTGAGAAGCGGAACTATGGAGACGTGTTCTAGTGCTGTATCAACGCGAGTTAAACAGCGTGTTGTTATCGAATTTTTGCCTTCGCCTCATCGTTCGAGGTGTAATGGTTACTCTTGTGGTGTCTGTTGGTGAGCAAAAAAATAAAAATCGCAAGGCGCAAGATCGGGGGAATAAGGAGGGTTATGTTTGTTCTTGTTTGTGAGACGGCGTGGTACCCATCGTGTACAGATTTTACGGTATCCCCATTGTTCATTAATGAAGCCGACATGTTCCTTGGATATTCCAATATGGTTTGCGATACGCTTTCGAGTGATTTCGGTCATTTGAATAAAATCTTCGATGAGTTTGCGATGTTTATCGTCTGTAGCAGTGATCGGACATCCGCTGCGTGTTTCATCAACAATTACGGTCTTTCCAGGCTCGCAACCACGCAATTTTACTACCCTCGTAGCTACTAGTATATGAATTTGCGTGTGTGTAAGTTAAAATGGGTTTTGCATGAATATATTCTCCTGTGTAGATGTAAATTGGCATCCCTTTGTTTGTTTGAATGTTTGCTGAATACGGTTTTACGGGTTCGGCCCAAACACCCCCCGCCATGCGCTCCTGTGAGGTATTGTGCAGAAATATTATTTATGATATCCTGAAATGGAGAGGGAGCACACACGTAAATGCTCCATTTTTAGATCTCAGGAAAATCTTTAGCAAGTTCCATCAAGGTAAATTGCTACACAAACTAAAAGATCATGCTATTGATGAGGAAGTAAAGAAATTTATTAAGAACGTATCTAGCAATAAACAGGAAATAGTTATCGATTGATTAAAGCGGACATAATTTAGGAAGGGCCACAAGGAAGTGTAATAGGGCTTTTACCATCCTTGGTATACATGAACGAGTTCTCAGTTTGGAAACTGTCTTAGATTATTTATTGACGACTCAGTGCTTCACATGAAAATAAAGACACAATTAGATTGCTGACTAATCTAGCTTTTTATGCCAGTGTTGTGTATAGAGGCGGAACAGATGTTAAAATTAAATATCAGAAAATTATAAAAGTAACATTTTTGAATGAGAGAAAAAAACAAGTCAAATTATTAAGAAGAGACCAAATTAAAAATCTCAGGTAAGGCAAATACTTGGGTGCGACACTGACATCTCCGCTAACACACTTACTGCATCCAAAATACCGTCACAGAAAATGTAGACCCCACCCCTAATCACATCCTCTTCTGGGTGGAAAATATATGGAGAATACGTGAACAAGCTAGCTAAAAATCAAGGACCATTATAAGAGCATTGGAAAAATGTAAAGAGAAATTCAATTTTTCGCTAGTTATGCCTCATTTTGAATGTGTTGCAAGTGTATAAGATCCTCACGAATTAAGTTTGATTGCCGAATTATAACGCGAGCGGAGAAGACGAGCTAGATTTTTAAAATGCTCTTATGATAACGTTGTAGCATATCTACCTAGATTATTAGAGGAATTAGGTTGAGAATCGCTTACGGAGCGAAGGTTAAATAATATTAAAGACTTGAAAAAATTGGAATTAGGTCCCTTTAAAAATTATGAAAATGAAATAAGAGATATCAAGTTAGACCTGACAAATACACGTACAAGATGTCATTGTCCCAACGAACGACGAGGGATCAGAATAGCTGTAAATGACTTTGCTGCGCTGTCACTTTGGACAGCGTCGACGGGGGCTTCCTCTTTCAGAGGGCTTTCAGAGTGAGGCGAGTCGCGCGCCTTCCGCCCTCATTGCCCACCGTGGCAAGTGTTAAAGTTGTAAATCTCTCCTGGAAATTGTCCTTTTTTTAAGTACTGGATAAGACCCGAATATTGATTGCTGCCAACTCAAATGTATTGTAAGGATGAAAAGGCCACCTCCAACTTCCAGCTTTCACCAAGTACCTACGGTTCATTTTTCTCTACACCTACTCGGGCAATGGGTTTCACCGTAAAATTTGACAGCTTCAGGCTTCTAAGTTGCATTATCTGTTTTCGGGTTTCACATGTGGTTACAATTAACTCTAGACTCTCATATTTATTACTTGTTTCCCTGATACATAGTGATTACAACGTCACACTTACCGAAAGCCACGGATTTGCAATATGGGTTGTATTCACGCATCCAGGTATTTACCTTCTAATTTTGTTTAAATTCTTGATCAAGCTCGATCCATGCGCCTTATAATACTCTGATAAAGAAGTAATGCGAAGAATATTTTCACAATGAGAAGCTTTGGCAAAATTTTGATTTAATCAAGTCTCCCTCCCAAAATGCTGATCGTGGTTTTAGGAAAATCAACAGTGCACACTATTTTAACCGAACACGATGACTGGATCCTTCACCATGGCAATGCACCTGCAAATTCAGTATTGATTGTTTGCCAGTTTCTGGCATGAAAATCAATCACCATCCTTGATCATCCTCCTTAATCTCCAGATCTCGCCCCCTGCGACATTTTCCTATTCCCAAAATGCAAATATGTGATGAGGCGACATCACTGGGAAGATGTGGGCACAATAAAGCAAGAAACGACGAGAAAACTAAAAAGCCTTACTGCTGAGGACTTCCAATGGTGCTTTAAGCAATGGAAAAGAAGGTGGAATAAATGCATAGCAACGGATGTATTGTACTATGAAGGGGAAAAAATTGATGTTGACTAAATGTTGCCAAACTAAAATTTTTAATGTCCTCAGTTCGCGTTTATTGGACAGACCTCGTAAATTGGGTAAACCTTCATTTACTTTTTGTGAAAAGAACAAGTGTATAAATTCCCAGACAGTTTGTTACGACTCTCTATGAAGCTTCTGAAACGGGAAGAAAGATGGCGTCTTTCAATTCTTCTGATCTCCTTACCTTCCGGAATTGTGTTTTTATCGTGACACCATCACTCAAATGGGAACTCCACTGGGGTCAGAAGCCTTTGCAGCCGCCTCACTGAGGAATAGGCTGTTCGGAGTACCTTTCGTCTGGTACCCCTCGACCTTTCTGGCATAGGTGGTCCTACCAGGAGCAAATATCATTGAAATGGCGGGGGCCGCCAGCAAAGCTCTAAGAACCATCAGAACTTACATGCACAAGCCGTTCCACCATGTCAAAGTTATAGACCATGGGAGTGGCAATACACTGCTTAATAAGTAGTATTTAGTTGTTTACGTATTTATGAAGTCCTCTAGGTTCATTCAAATTCGTTCGCAGTTCGATAAAAGCTCTAGTTTGGCGTAAACAGCTAACAAAAAGCCAGAGCCTTTGTAAAAATTTACTTTAACATCACTAAAAATTGATCAAAAAAGATTAGCTTTTAATTTAAAAATCACAAGGCCAATCCAGACGTAATACAAGCCAAAAATTCTCGAAGAAACATTTGCGTAATAGTTTAATCCACCGGTATAAATTTAATGTCTCCTTAACAACAGGAAAAATTATAAATTAACGACAATTATTATCCCTATCCCAAAAATTCAAAATCGCAAAAATCCTTTAACGTTCCGTATGATTAATTTGTCAGCATCATTGAAAAAAAAGAAATGTCGACCAATATATAACGCAGTAAGTATTTCGAGGATAATAATATGTCCTATGCTGACTCATGTTTAGAAAGGATATCAATTGGGAAAGTACAATAGAACTAAATTTCAGTCGATGGAAAAGGGAGCGAAATAATGGCCAAACTGCTATATAGATGTTATACCTCAGAATATGAAATGGTAGATGGAAGTATTTTGGTAAAACTATTGCAATACGTACTATTTATAATGGGGCATTGTAATAGAATGGTTCAGAGGTCATTTGAATTTGAGTTCGACTAACAAAAATAAATCTCAAAATTAAGAAAAAATATAGATTTTCCCCGAGCAAATGTGATGTAAAGATTTGAATGTATTATGTGTGTGTGTGTATATTTTTTTTAGGTAATCTACCGGTTAAGGTAGGTTTTGGGTGGACACAACTATCAAATAAATATCTTGCGACTCAAACAAAACCCAATCCAGCAACCTACTCTACATCAGGTCACCCTTCATCTCAGTGTACTTCCTTCCTCCCTTCATCCCGTCCAACATCCCTACTTAGTTCCTGCCATTTCCTCGTTTGCCTAACATTCTCCCCTCTATTACCGCCTTCAACATCCCACTGCCGATCAATGCGACCTTCATCCATTTTTCCTGCCTCCTTAGGATTTCTCCCAACAAACCCCTCTCCTCACCTACCCTGATGTGTGAATTTCACACGCCGTCGGGCTTAGTACTGGGTGAATTCTATCATCACCTACTAAACCGACCTTTGGGTTGATTACTGTGTGTATGGTATATATGTGGATACTGGCCCCCCTACACTGATGTGTGAATATTCACACGCCGTTGGGCTTAGTACTTGGTAAACTCTACCATCACCTACTAAACCGACCTTCGGATTGATTACTGCGATACTGTGATTGATACTGTGCCTGATATGATTTCTGTGTTTATGGTTATATATATATAGTGTATATAGTTTATGGTTTTATTTATTTATATACATGTTCCTTTCCCTGTGCCGGTTATGGTTTCCCTAGAAGATCTGGTACCGAAAAAATCACATAGGCTGGGTGCAGCTGCAGGCGCCGAGAGTGCCTAGCCGGGGAATCGAACTCGGAACTTTCCATAGCCTCGCATTGCGTCCTCCACCATTCTTCTTTTGCTTTATTTGTTGTTCGTCTCAGTTTATTATTTAACACTTTTTACTTCATTTTGCCTAACCCTGTGTTTACATTCTTCCATTTTCTTCTCTCGTCCATTTTTGTGATCATTTCATCCGTGACCCATGATTTCCTTCTCCTTTTCCCGTTAGCGGTTCCTATAGTGTCATTTTCGGCTTTTGATATAATGTTCTTGATACATTCCCATTTTTCTCGATAGTAATCAGCTCTTTACCATCATCCATGATTTTCTCTACAGCCTTCTGATACCCCTTCCGTGTTAATCTATTTAATGCTTTTACATTCCATTTCCTATCCCGCCGCCCCTGCGTTATCTTTTTGAAACGTACGCTACATTTCATAAGAACTAAATCGTGGTCAGAGCCCGCATCCACTCTCGGGAAACTGTGCGAATTCATCACACTGTTCATAAACTTGTGCCTAAGCATAGTATAATCTAACTGATACCTTTCTGTGCCACCTGGCATTTTCCATGTACACCTACGCCTTTTATGGCGTGTATAAACCAAGTGTTGATGATGACTAACCCCTCTCTTTTACAGAACTCAATTGCTTTCTCCCCGCGGTCATTCCTCGTACCTAAATCGTAGTCCCCTACCTCCTCACCATCTCTTCCTTCGCCTACCGTCGCATTCCAATCCCCCATCACTATCTAATGTTTCTCTGCAGGAACGCACACGATTATATCCTCTGATTGTATATCCTATCGACTTCTTCCTCCTTATGGTTGCTCGGTGGTATGTATGCCTGAACAATGACCAAGTTCGTCGGTTCTGCTTTTATTTTTGCTAGTAATATTCTATCCCTTGCTTGTTCTATGTTGAATATGCTTCTACCTACCTCTTCATTTAATATTATGGCAACCCCTCGTTGGCTCACTTTCCCGCCGTTGTGTATTATTCTTTAACTATCACTCCAGTAATCCCTATTATCCTTCCATCTCACCTCACATAACCCTAAAATATCTATAATTCCACTTATATATATTAATGTGCTGTAATAATGCTTTCAATCAATTAGTTGGCCGCTGATGCATTGAAATTTGGAACCTTTAAAGAGTATAAGAACATTTGTAACAGACAAATTACAAGAATAAAAGTCACATACCAATAGCTTCAAGGTAATAAATTATGACTGAATTTGATAAATCTGCAAGGAACCTGATTATAAATTCGAGCATAAATTTTGTTGTCGTGGTAAAAAAACATCCCAAAGGATAGAACTAGGTCAAATGTTAGAATACCAAATGCAATTAAAATATCTGGGTGTGATAGTTGAGCCCCTTTCAAATTTGAAAACCATATGTTAATTACGTGTGTAAAAGTTCTTAAAAGGGTTCTATTACAAGTAATATTTCATCGATGTGGACAAGACTCTTGGTGGACAAATGATTGCCCCTCATTTTGATTAATGCCACAAGTTGTTTGAGATAAACGGGGACAATAAAAATTGCAGAAATCGCAATTTCGGGTTCTGAGTGGTATACCAACCATATTAATCAACCTGATTGTCGGTTCGATAGCTGAGAATAGTTAGAGGTTATCTTCAGGTATGCCCGAAGTACCTTTAAAATCGAAATTTTGTCCAGCAAATGACATTCAAGAGGGCATGAGAAAAAATAATGTCTATGAGAAAAAGTTACTACTTGCGTTACGAAGGAAAAAATAGGGATCGCCGAGGTTAAATTCATTCACACATCTGTGAAGTCGTCATTGTGTATGCTCCTTATTTTGTATCTGTCCCCCATAAAAGATGTAACTGATCATGGCGATTCACGATTTTCAAAGACCACCACTTTTTGCCCAATGTTACATGGTATTCCGGTTCGTATTGCTTGCCTCTTTTCATATGTCTCCTTGGTCGATGGCATGCACCATCTACTTATAGTTGTATTACCGATCTATGGGCTGAGATCAGCTAGTGTAATGTCAGTTTCTTCAAAAAAGAACGTTTATGGAACTTAAAAGTATAACTCGGGTGCATGCTAAAATATAACCTCGAACTCGCCATTTTTATTTAAAGGTGCTGAATCCAGTGAGATGGAGCATCGCAGTCGTCTCAATTTACTGATCCGAAAATGTGCTGCGGTATTCTACAGGGGCCGGTACTCTCCCCGTCCGAAGGACGCTACGACCATAAATTCTACAGAGGGGGGTCCAATGGGCGAAGAAGCCGTCACCGAGGGCTCTATTTCGCCAAACGGTTCCATTGATCTCTGGTACGCAGAGATGCCCATGGACTTAGATTCTGTGTTCTGTGAAGTGACCCAGGAGTCATCGAAAGAAAAATCTGAGGTGAGTGTCTTAATTTATATAAGATCTTCGAGGGTGAGAGTTAGTCTCAAAAATAATCCAGCATGCAGCCCTTTTGTATTGGGGTAAATTCTCACAAATCATTTTGAGGAGTCACAATGACTTTTTGATATTTTGTTATTTTATTTTTCACTTGCTTTTTTCAACGTCACAATCCGGTTACACAGTCAGAAACTAATTTCTTTGACGTTTCACTTAATGCCAAACGCCATGACGTTTTAAGCAGCTTTTAGAGGTTGGGAGTCCGCCGAGAGTTAAGGCATGAAGTCCGATATCCAATTCGGTATTTTTGGTAATTTATTGACATTTTACATACTTTATTGGATTGCGTAGCAGAGAATACAGGGTGCGTTTCGGAAGAAATTAAATTATTTTTTAAAAGTAATTTATCAGATTTGCAGAAACACTTAAAATTCTTCAAAGTACGGTCCTTGGGCCTCTACGCATTTTTCCAGCGACTCTGTTAAGAACGTACTCGTCCTGGAAAGCGTCTTCGGGGACCTCTCGCAAGGTGTGGGGTAGCGTTGGCCCCTGGTGTTTGGCCAGGAACTCACGAACTCATAACGCATTGTGGCAAGGCACGTTGTCGTGATGGAGTTGCCAGATAGCGGATGTCTTTTCTCGTCCTAATGACCCTTTTTCGGAGTCTTTCAAGAACATCAACCTAGTAGGTAGTATTAAATGCCTGTCCTTGAGGAACAAACTCCTTATGGACTACTACTTTACAGCCAAAAAAGGCAATGAGTATTGTTTTTACTTTTGAGCTGCTCATTCTTGTCTTTTTGGGCTTGGGGGACTGATCGGTATACCACTCAGAGCTTTGAGGTTTTGTTTCTGGGTCGTAGAAACCCATGCTTCATCACCAGTGATGACGTTGTCCAAATAATAATGTTCATTTTCAATAAGTTGCGCAAATTCAGTTAAAATTTCCGCTCGGTGGGTCTTTTGGTCGCCTGACAACACCTTGGGCACGAGCTTGGTGCACACTTTCCTCATCGCTAAATCTTCAGCAACAATTCGAAACACAATAGTTGACAATAAGTTCAGTTCATTGGCTCTGCCATGAGCGGTACGCGTCTTGGAATGCGTCTTCGGGGACCTCTCGCAAGAACTTCTTCACGGCTAATTGGATCTTTTTATGGACGAAAAACGGGTTCTTTTCAGGGCTACCTTAATCCGAGGGAACAAATAGAAGTCTGGTGGGTTGACGTCAGGACTATAGGTGGGTGGGGCAACGTTGGCACCTGGTGTTTGCCCAGCAACTCGCGGACTCGTAGCGCGTTTTGGCAAACACCTTGGGCACGAGCTTGGCGCACACTTTCCTTATCGCTAAATTTCAATAACAATGTAAAAGACAACAGTAGAGACAATTTCAGTTCATCGATAACCATATTGAGACTCAATTGATGGTCAGAGTCCAACAGTTGTCGAACACGAGCCACATTGTTGTCGGTTTTGCTGGTTGACGGCCGTCCAGAGCGTTGTTCGTCGTGAACCTCTTCCCGCCCCTTCTTAAAGGCCTTCAACTACCTCGAGACGAGTAGGACAGAGCAGAGTTCCCATAAGCCTAACGAATCATTTTGTTAGTCTCCTCAACAGTTTTTCTTTCAGTTTAGCACAAAACTTAGTAATCGCGTATAGTTGCTCGATTGTCGATTCCATTTTTTTGGGGCACGGTCGGCGAGCAGAGTTTTACAATAACTGACGATCTGCCGCTTTCATAGCTTGGAGAGCACTGAGACCAGCTTTGCTGCAAAGCTCAACCCACCCCTACCTACTCCAAGTAATTCGATCCCACTCCAACCAATAGGAGCGCCGCGGAAAATTTAATTGCATTACTTTCGGAACTCACTCTGTATTTATGTTATGATGTTTAAAAAATGGTTTTCCGGACGGGGAATACACTGAATGTTCTTTTCATTCTGCCTCATTTGAAGTTCGACGAAGGATTGGGAAGGACAAGGATCCCATTACGATTGCCAGTATTCATTATTTAATCCATCTTATTTACATTACCTTTGACCATCCTCTTAAATTACATGTGACCATTGCTTTGCGTGTACTTTGAGCAGTGACCCATTCCTCCCCGCCTTCCTCCCACCCTTTTTAATTTAATTTATTTATTTCGCATCAATCCGAGAACAGCACCTCGGCCTTCACATTTCGGACTTTTAACGATAATTAAACAATATACAATTGCAAACACTTAAAGCCCTAGATGGTGAAAAACCCACGTAGGCGGGAATCGAACCCGCCACTTCTTGCTGGGTTGGCAGGCGACCCCACCGCCATTAGGACCTGCTAATCAATCCCAATCCTTCTCCCCCGTCTCTTCTTCCTGCCCCTCAGCCGAGCCTCTCAGACTTGTGACTATGCGGCTGTATTTAATATGGCAGTCTATCTCGATGCCGTTGTTTTAATTTATTTGTTACTTTTTATTGTTTCGTTTGCTGTTTTGTTGAATTGGAGACGGATAATTGAGCGCAAACTGGTCTTATTCATCCTCACTTAAGGCATCATATTGCGATTGACCTCAATTTTTTGGTGAAATGACGTTTTTTATGAGAAACGATAAATTTTACTTTGTCGTGCATTGCCGAAGTTTGTACGAGTCAATCGTTGAAAGTTATATACGAGGCGTGTTCATAAAGTAAGGCCCGTTTGGTCACAGGAAAAAATATACTCATATGAAACACATTTTATTGGCACTTTTAGTTAGCTACAAACCTACTTCACTTATCTACATAATCGCCGTTCACTTCTAAGCATTTTTCGTACCGCTGCACCAGCTTCTTTAACCCCTCTGCATATAAACTCGCCGCCTGAGGGTTGAACCAATCGAAAACGCCAGTCTTGAGTTCCTCTTCGGTTTCAAAACGTTGTCCACCGAACCACTGTTTCAAGTGCAAGAAGAGGAAGTAGTCGCTGGGTGTAAGGTCAGGACTGTACGGTGGGTGGTTTAAAGAGTTCCCAACGACCCAAAAACTCTCGTCCACTGGACATTCTTTGCTCTTTGTGGTGGTCGGTGAGCATTTTCGGTACCCACCTTGCACGCAATGTGTGGTATCCGAGGTTTTCCGTAGCAATATTGTAGACAGTAGTGCGTCCAAGTTGAGGAAATTGTTCAGCCAGGCCATTAATTGTCAATCGACGATCACATCGCAGTTTTTGTTCCACTTGCGAAACAATTTCATCGGTCAGAATACTGGGCCTACCACTTCGCTCTTCGTCATGGACATTTGTTCACCCATTTTTAAAATCACAGCACCATTGTCTAACCTTTCCTTCACTCATAACTGTAGGTTTATAAACTAGACATAATTCCCGATGAATTTCAGCAGCCGACAATCCTTTTGCACACAAGAATCGTATGACAGAACGCACTTCACAGCTGGCGGGATCAACGATTGTCGCGGACCTTGTTGTTTGCATGCACGGACAAGCAAAGTACTTCTGAAACAAAACAAATGCTGCTATAGCTTCTCGATGAATCAGTAGATGGCGCTGCAGGAGCAAAACTGTGTTCCAAAGCGCCAATATTTAAATATAAGCAAACGGTACTTACTTTAAGAATATGCCTCGTATCAGGATGGCTAATGAATGGAAATTTGCACGTCAATCACCCTCTTATTATAAAATTATGAGGTCGACTATTAGCGATACCGATCTCGTCTATGAAGTTTCCTCAATAATTACTATGGTAATATTTCAAATTATTAGGTTTTCTTTTTGGAAATACACATGTGAATTCCTATGGACCGTTAGAATTGACGCCATTAAAGAAGTTGGAAAACGATTTTATAGAATGATTGCGATTTGAAGGCTATAAAAATGAATAACAAATACCGGAGCTTATTGTCAAGGTTATGAATTTGCTACCTATTTATGATAGTTTTTTCAGTTGGATCATTCATTTTTACTACGCTGATGTAATGGATGTTTTCTCGTAAAAGTCTCTTGTCTGGCATTGAGCTTGATAAAAATATGAGGTTAAACACGTATTTTGATTCGCTGCCCACTCCCCACCATTGAAATTTCTGAACTCGGCTGAAAATTGATGGAGTTATCAATATTATGTATTCTACCGGTTAAGGTAGGTTTTGGATGGACACAACTACACAATGGGTAGGTTTTGGATGGACACAGATAAATAGTTTGTGACTCCTAACAAAACACAATCCAGTAACATACTCTACATCAGGTCCTCCTTCATCTCTGTGTACTTCCTTCCCCCCTTCATCCCGTCCAACATCCCTATCCTGTTCCTGCCCTTTCCTCGCTTGCCTAACATTCTCCCCTCTATGTATTACAGTCTTCAACATCCCACTGCCGATCAATACGCCCTTCATCCATTTTTCCTGCCTCCTTAAGATTTCTCCCACATTTTCTTCATTAAGATTTCTTCCCCCTTTCCTCTCTCACCGTTTGGTTTACATAATTTTGTGAAGGGTGACAAAAAGGAGTAGCAAGGAGGAGGAGGCCAGAAAGAAAAGAAAATTAGAGGAGAGAGAAAGAGCACGACAGGAATGGACGACATGGGGAGTTTCGAGCGAGGGTAAGTCAGGGAGACTCATCATTGAATTCATCATTGCATAACAGATTGATGATAGTCGGAAGATTAATGAGTGTTGTTTGATTGAGAGATGAGGGGTAACGCAGTGAAAGAGATTATTCAACCGCGTCGAAGGCAAAGGTACTCGAAGATGGAAAAGGGAAAGGATTTCGGATTGCCTATTAATACCAATGACGATTTTGATGAAAAGTCTGCATATATCATTCATGGCACGGCGATCAGATCACGCGAAGCTTCTAAACACCAGTGGCATGTTAACTCCAATGATGTAAGTGTGTCGCTGATTCACTTACTTGAATTTGCAAATTACAGAAATATAGTATGAATGAGGCTCACACTTAGTTTTCCTGCCCTGTTTAATGAGCCGAAACGCGCCTCGAGTCTGCCTTTCGCATTCATTGGAAAAGTGTAATAGCTATTTAATTCCTCAGCAAGAATATAAAAAAGTTAATTTCTATATGATTTCGAAAAAAAGAGCAGAATACTTGCGCAACTGATGAATTAATATATAGAGATACGGGCAGAGTATTTGGAAAGAGAGACGCTGATATGGGCAAAGTAAACCCATATAATTAGTTTTTGGGACGGAGCCGCCAACATTAAGCCTCGCGTTAACTGGATGTTTATTAAAATAAAAAAACTAAGGAGATGCCTTATAAAAGTCATGTAAATTGTGAAAAGCATCTTCCGAGACTGATCATAGACTGACTGACTGACTGATCATAGACCGAAAAAATCAGAGACTGATATACTAGTACTAGTATAACAAAATGTTAACCTTATTAAAAAGTTCCAACGCAGCCATCGGGGAAAATATTTTTCAGATCACCAGAAAATATTGTTGTAATTATTAGCAGTGGTATAACGGCTTCGGGTAAGCTAATGTTGAACCCTGGTTCACACACGAATATAATCCTAATCCCTAACATAACACATAATATCCTTTTACACCACACGAGTATTATAACAACTCATTATGTAATATTCTATCTCCCTTATTTCCATCCAAAATGCTTTACAGACGATCTTCAGTGATACCATTTTCGTGTGTGAAATCAGACTCACTGTACCTTTAGTCCTCAGGTACTACTGCTCGTCCCTTTTATGAAATGATATCAATAATAATTTAACCAAGTCTTCGAGACATAAACCCTACGGATAAAGCCATTCAAATTTGTCCCCAGTTTCCTAAAATCTTCAGTAGTTCTGCATGGATATTATCTATTCCCACAGGCTACTTCAATTTTATTTATTTACTAGGTCAACCGGTCAGGCTGTTACTTCTACTAATAATATCCTGCAATTCACCTGTTTCATGTTAATTGCCGTTAACCACAGTTTCCTATTCATTATTGTGGCCCTCCCTCATCCACTGTGTGGATATCCCACACTCTACCACTAAATTAAATTCTAGAACCATCGTTCCAGTAAGCCCCGCTATTTTACCGTTTCACCTTGCATGGGCCTAACATGTTTATATATCCTCTCCTTCAATCTTTCACTTGATGTTTTCCAACCTCCCAAGCTCTCAGAATTGTCCCTCCATTCCTAGTCTTAGGTTTCACGGTGGCGTTCATCTTCCTTTTTACGTACCGCTGCAATTTACTTGGTTGTGCACGGACTTCGTTTGATTACGACGGCATAGGATTTGTCTCCACTGAAGGGTACAAATTTGGCTCTGAGGGCAGAGTCCCCCAGTTGTCAGGACTCATTTTCATATTAGGTTCCATCGCCATTTATTGGGATAAATAATTGAGATGGTTTCGCGTGTTCTTTGTCGTGATTTTTTTAGTGACATTATCACCAAAATGGCCGCCCTACTGCGCACGTTGCACGACCGTTTCGTCAAGCTCCTACCCTTCGACCTATCTGATATGAGTGGCCCTATCCATCTTCCATTATGAGGTTGCGGTAGCAATTATAATTGTTCCCTTCTGCACAACTTTTGGGATCATAAGAACGTGCAATCCCTTCCTATGCGTCAAGATTTGTAGTTAACAGGGACGTGATAAATAATAGCGTGAGATGAATGCTGTTATTTCAGGTATTCATACTCGTATAATACTTTCGTTTAACCACGTAACTGTTCATGCATCGAGATTTTTTCAGTTCACTACATACTCGTATATGCTGAATTACATCTAAAGATTTCACTTTTCCTTACTAAATAATTATATACTTTAGGCGTAACACGAACTATTTAGTTTATGAAAGCGTTTGAAAGCAGACTGTTGCACACGCGCGAGGTTTCAGGATTATATTAGGCCATAGTTAGCTTTCCGTTGTCTCTGTTCGTGAGTCGTTGCAGAGGCCCCGGGGGAAGGTTGCGAGCGCGCAAGGAGTGCGGACTGAAGAGGGCTGGCTTGGGGGGAAGACGGGTCACAAGCCAGTGAAATATAGTGAGATAAGTATCGTGGGGGGTTGACGGCGGCTGAGAGGGCGGGTGTTGTTGAGTTAGAGGGAAAGGCGGAGAGGGGGAGGAGGGGTGTCCTTCTTCGAGAGGGGAGCGATCTCCTTGCCCCAGCGTCTGAGGTACTAAGTGGGTCTCCTCAGTGATTTCTCTGCCTACCCCGTCGCTCTCCTCTCCGGCGACAGATAATATGCCTCTCCGTCAAACAGATTTTCTATCCAGATCACCGATCATATCACATAATCAAACAGCCTCCAAAAATCACATCGGAGCCCATATAAAATTTTACACAGTTTTGGCGATTTAAGGCTTTGGAGATGTGAGACGGGAATGCATTCTTATCCCACGTTCATTTCGGTTGAAAGATAGTTGTACTCCAATTTGGTACGTACTTTAAGTGCTAACTTTAAGTAAGTCATACTTTAAGTCATACTACTCGTATTTTAAGTCCTTGCCGATGGTACTCTAACCACATTTGGAAAGGATGAATAAACTATATATTCACTCGTGCCTTAATAAAGGCTTGTATAGCTATGAAGGCATGTATGGAAATTCAGTTTATATAATGGTTTCGGATTTTAACAATATAAATCATAGCAAGGTATAGCGTTCATATATAATAGATATATCTAATATAATGCGTTGATAATGTATTAGTTTCGTATTCGCAATGCAAAGACTCCGGAGATTTAAATTAAACTTGTTGTCATTCAGCGCTCTCCCTATCGACAATATAAAAAGGCCACCCGGACATCTCCAAAGCACACCATCACGACTCGTCTTTCCGCCCCCACTCCTGTCTCTCCACCCACCTCCGTCCCGCCATATCAGCTTCTGCGACCCCCGCCGTTTGAGCACGGTGGAAAAAAGCATAGCGAATAAGTTTAGCCTAAAAAACTTAGTTTATCAGCTCACGCTTATCAACTCCCGAGTAGATCGTTTCCAGCGCCTATGAGAATGCGCAACTCTTGGAGCTTTAATGGAATGGGGAGGCAGGTGGGGAGCTGAGACAAAAAGGGAAACCTCGTCTCTTCTCTTCAAAGAGACAGAATTCATATACGTATTCTATAACCAGGGCCATGTAAAAATCGATGGGTTGTATATGGCGTAATATGGCTATCTTTTTTGCGTGCCAATAAACACCCATGTACTGCTGCTACTATTAAAAGATCTTGTTCTTTTATTACATATGTGATTTCTCTTCTCATCTTACGCTTTTCACTCCAGAGAAGTCCCTTGCCGCCCTATAATCTCTCCTCTACCGGAGGCGTTCCACGCCTTACGTCTACTTAAGCTAACACGGGTGTCAGTGAGAAACATACGTCATCGCTGAGGAAGTTTTTCCCGAGCAGCGTCCTCATAGAATTTTAAGACTGTTTGGCTTGAACTAATATTTAAAATAAGAAAAAACAAAATTTAAAAAAAGTTTTAAGATACATCTAAACAAATTTAGGAAATTCTAGTGCCAAACTAAAGGCATACAGATGACGTCAAAGTTTTTAAAATTGACAGTTAATGCAGCCTGTGATTTTCAACAATTACATCACCCCGTCCTGGGTCGTTTGGGCTGGATATGGTGCATGGACTACTGTCCATCGTGCACCTTTCTTTCCTAAAATTCCAGTGAAGAATTTGAACGATCGTCATTTATCCTCGCTTATCCTTTCTCCCATATTTGCTATCTCGTTGATGACCAATTGTTGTATTAATATTTTCCCTGAAATAATTCACGCTAAATCGGCTGATGAGAAAATATTTTTACCATTCAGAGATTGATACATTTAATTGAATATCCAAGTCGCAACTACCGACGCGTTTATTGGTTGCGACGTACTAAACTTATCCTGCGGAAAAATAAATATTCATGTGACAACAGAAACTGTACAGACCACCGAAGTCAACAGGCAACTAAGAAATTGGACTTTTACTTTCCCAAAATTAACCAAATCTGTGGGTGCGTTAGTTTAGTACCACTGACAATGACCTTTCTGTGACCTTCGGATCTCACATTCGAACGCCATTAATTACTGTTAAATTGTACATACTTACGTCTTTTTCAATTTGAAGCATTGCAATATATTTAAATGATCGCAGATGAAAGATAATACTGGGACGTGTAAGTGAGGGAGAAAATATCTGAAAATATTTCCACGTCCAGTAATTCGCTCTCCACGTTGCGATTCGCCGGGCAGGATGAAACAAACGTTATTACGGATCCGCGAAATCTCATTGTTTAATTGGCTCTTTTTGAAAAATATGTTCTAATAGTACAAAAAAAGCTGCCTTTTCCTTAAAAACCGGTGAGATAGGTGTCCTTTTAAATGTATGTTTTATGCGATTGTAACTTTGACTTTAGCATTAACACGGGTCGTTCGACGGTTATTCTAAATATGTATTTCAGCAGAAATAACACACTAACGCGGGACTCGAATTATTCAGGAAATCATAACTGCTTACGAAGATAATTGGAATTTACTTGGAGTTCAGGCTAAGATAAACAGTACCGGTAAAATGCACATATTCAGAAGGAATATCAGACTATTTATGGATAAATGAAATTACTGCTTATTCTTGGTTTATCAGTCGCCTTTTCCGAGGTCCAATGATAACAACGAACCGGGTGGGCGTTTTAGAGTAGAATATTCCGTCATTTAAGAACATTGAATTGGATTGGTGAAATATGTTTTGCCGCATAGTTGTATTAATTCGATACAAAAAATGGATAAGGGAACAGTATACATTTAAAGAAAATTGAGTTACTTGTAAATAAATTTAACTAAGCCCTTTCCTATGTGAGAATCCTTCGATATTAATAACGCTATAGGGACTCACTCCTGATTGCAAAGAATTGCATATGCGTTCGTTTAATTTAATTTTTTTCAAATAATTTCAGAAAGCGATTTAAATCTTTAGTTTTTGAATGTAGATTTAACCAAGATGGCAGATTTCAAGAAACTGTAACAGTAACTTTAACGGAGTCACCCGATATGTGTGCATTATAATGCAACAATTTCAGAGAGTAAAAATCATTCGCCTTGACCGGGATTCGAACCCGGATTCCTCGATATCCGGCCGAGTGCTTTAACCAATTAAGCTACCGAGACGTCCTCTTACACTCTGAAATTTTGGGGGCTTTAAAGGAACAAGATGTTATGGCGAAATACCGTACATACAATGTCACAAGCATTCGTAGTTTCTTGAAATTTGTCTAAGGTATGAACAGCCTAAGTGTTTGAAATTGGCTTTATTAACATCGTGGACTGTGGCGCGTCGCGCACGACTACGAATGCTTGTGACATTGTATGTACGGTATTTCGTCATAACATCTTGTTCCCAAAATTTCTGAGTGTAAGAGGATGTCTCCGTAGCTTAACTGGTTAAAGCACTCGGCCGGATATCGAGGGATCCGGGTTCGAATCCCGGTCAAGGTGAATGATTTTTACTCTCTGAAATGGTTGCATCAAGATGGCAGAGTTTAAAGAAGAAGTGAAATTTTTATATTTGCCCTAAAGGTAAAATTAGAATTGTATAACTATTATCGTGGTGCACATATGAAAACAATTAGTCATATTCAATCATACTCATTGCTTTATAAAACATGCGAATGTATTTGAATGATGCTGCTTAAACATATTTGAAAACCATTGGAAACGAGTATTTCTGTTGACTGGCGGGTTAGATCTTCAGGCATACAGACGCCACAATTTTCTTCATTTTCAACCGTCATTTTAATTATTTTCACCAGGAGGCATGATTGCTATGGTTGACTCAGGGTTTTTAAATGACATGCCATAAAACAGTATTTATCAACTGCGTATTTGTTCTGCCTCACCCCAAAAGAATTCGTATGCACTCGTGACCGGACGTTCTGAGTCAGCAGCGGCTGTCAAAATACATGTGTGTCGCGTAGGGTGGATAAACAACGATTTGTCACGGAATCACCGGACTGAATGATTAGGGTTGACCTCATAGCGTCCTTATGTTTACCTGACGCAGCCATATGGTCTGTATTTACACTAAACAGCCGATAATATGTCGCATTTGATGACTGTGAGCATTTGATCCTCCACCCCGCATTAGCTCTTGAGAGGAAGGATGGATAATTACCCTCTTATCAACCAGCCTCATCGTCTTCAACGCATTATCTGACCTAGATATATTCATTTAGACTAACAATAAAGTAATCACTATTTTTTTATTTCTGGAAAGTCATATTAGCATTCACTTCGAATAAATGCACATTCTTCGCATAATAAACAATTCCTTTTCTAAGAATTAACGATTGTGAATCTCCAATTATAAGTTCACCCTGGCGTAAATAGTCACCGAAAAGAACATTCTTTTGCTGACTTGAACCTTGTCATGGTTTTAAGAGCAAGTAACGGGAACAAGGCACTAGGCATAATTCATCAATTCTTCAAACAAAAATGGCCATGTACATACGTACATGTGATGAGTACAGGGGTCACGTCACGGGGGCGGCGAATATACGAGATAATTTGCCTAAATGCTTGCCTGGCAGGAATGTAGATATTTTTCTGGAAGGTCTTCCGCGAGAAGTGAGAGCCACTAAGTGAGTGAGTAGGTTCATATATACTAGTACATATACTGTGAACGTCAGAGAAATAGTTCCGTAGTTTAGGGCAACATTGAGACCTAGGTCTGCACGTTCGGCAAACATTACTCACTTCTACCACAGTTAGAGCACTTCATCTGACGTCATTGCCGCAAAACCTTCAACCAATCCATAATTTTGTAGCAGTTCAGGCCTGGGGATATTTTCAATGTTTTTTTATTGATATTTAGGTCTAAATAATTTGAAAACACTCCTACTCCGTTAATCTGCGGAAAATGCTGGGAACGAGTTCAATGCATAATAGAGTACGATTTAAAATCCGAGGAAAAAAATGAGATTTGAATCCGGAACAATTTTCCAACGCATTTTCGAAAGAAATTTGCTTGAAAAAAATCATAGTCATTCAGCATCTTGTGTACAACATTTTAAGGAGTGATTCCTTTTTCAGTCTCATGTGTGCATCTTTGTAGAATGTTTATACAGAGTGAAATGCCGTAGCTAAGCAGAATATAAAAGAAGACGAAGTTAAACTGACACATTCAGTTCCTTTGATGGCATGTGACCTTCATCATTGCAATCCTGGTCCCGGTCGTGTTTTCCCGTCAGTGCGATTTTTCATTTCTCAATTAATCATTAATAGTGTAATTGTTTTGTTAAAAATAGAACGGTTAATACGGAAAAACGATTAATAATAGAATAGAAATAATAGTAGAACGGCTTCAGATTTATCGCCTTGGTGCTACGTATAAGCATTTTATAAAAAAATTCTGTTGGTCTTTCGCTTCCTACTCGTGTTCAATTTTTCCACTCTTTTCCACCCCCACATACAGGGTTCGTCCGGAAAATAAGTGTACTGAGCTCAGGAAATAAAATTTATTACACTTTTACATATCTTAAGCTAATATTCCTCAAAATAGGACCCTTGTGAGTCGATACACTTGTTCCAGCGGCGTTCCCATTCCTGGAACGCTCCCGCGAAGGCATCATCGGGAACCTCTCGAAGACACGTCGTCACGGCCTCTTTGACGGCGTCCGAAGTCCCGTATCGCGTTCCTTTCAAACTCCTCTTTATCTTCGGGAACAGAAATAAGTCCGGTGGTGCCAAGTCCGGGCTGTAGGGCGGGTGCGGCAGCGTTGCCAAGCCGTGCTTGGCCAAGAAGTCCGACACGACAAGCGCGGTGTGAGACGGCGCATTGCCGTGATGCAGCCGCCAGATGTTTTTGATCGCTGGCCGAACGCGGGCGACTCGTTTTCGAAGCCTGTCGAGCACTTTGACGTAACATGCAGCATTTACAGTTTGTCGTTCAGGTACAAATTCGTAGTGGATGACTCTCCTTTTGTCAAAAAAAGACAATGAGCATCATAAACTTATTTTCCGGACGAATCCTGTATCAAAATCACATTTACAATCTACTCTTATCATTTTGCCTTCAAGACCAAGTTTCCAAACCCAACTATTATACTACGCTCCATTATAAAGTTTTCAATAGCATTTTCATTACATTTTACTTAAGGTGCCATGTAGAAATATGCTACCCTATTGAGCTAAGTGTTGTGATATTGTCCCATGAATCCCAGATTCAAATACTGGGTGTTATACCTTTGGACGTCCCGGTCTATAAATATTAAATCAGTACGATTATTCTGGCCATTAGCGGCTGTACATCACTTATGTAAGGCCGTTTTCGACTTTCTTTATCCTCCCCTTCGTAAGGATCCATCAGATATGAACCCCTTACGTAATTATCGGCACTATCATTCATGTACCAAGCATGCAAATCTTTAAAAGAAAAAAGCTTAGTTAGCTTCGACGAAAGCGTTTTTCACGAATTTTGCTAATCAATTCATTGCGTGTTTGTACAGAAAATGGTCATTACCACGAAAATCTTGTTTTTTATTGCAGTGATATTGGGATGCATGAAACAACCACCTCGGAACTCTTTTAACAAGTCGATGCGATAGTTTCATAATGTGTTCTTCAATAATCATAGTTAAATAAAATTCTTTTTCATATAAATGGCCGAAATAATGAAATAATAAACCTTAGGTAAGATATCTCACGAACCCATCTCTAACTCACCGTAAGGAAACGTTTATTAAGTAAAAATTTGCAGTTTTTCACAAAATAAAATTTAATACGACCGGTTTCAATGTAACTCTATCATCATCAGGTAACAGTCATCACTCCAGTACTTATGCCACTCCAGTCCAGTATTTATGCTGAAAAGCAAGTAAGGGTAGGGTAGTTGAAAGAGGGGAAGAGAGAGGAAAGGTGGAAGGCAGCAATGGGTAACTAGGTATGTGAGTGGGGGAGTGGAAGGGGGTGGGGAAGACAAATTAACTAGGTGCAAATACCTGAAAAAGTCCGGGGAGAACGTCGTAGCTGAATGGAGGGGGATTTTCCGCTGGGGTGGTGTCCCACGGAGCGGCGCCTTACTCCTATGGCAGTGGAGAAAGCGGGTGAGGTCGGGGTTTCCCCCGTGGTCGTTGACTGGGCGCTAGTTATAATGCACAAAGAAGTGTGTAAAAAGGGCAAAGATTTGGGATCCCTTGAATAATTATTGTTCCAAGGGGAATGCCCAAGCGAGGGTTGGCGGAAGAGTGGAGGAGAGATTTTTCCCACTTTGAAATTGCCGATGAGGGAGGGGGGCGTTCCCGGGCTTTGAATCATCCCTCTTGGTCCATGAAGAAAGAGGGTGGGGAGTCAGGGCTTCTAACTTTGGTCGGGAGAGCATGGCCTCCGTACGCACAGGGAAGGGGGGGAATTCCTATGAGTAGGGACAAGGGATCACATGTACGTCGTGGGAAGGAGATGGCGAGGAGGGGGAGGGTGATGATAAAAATTGGATTTCATTGATGAGCTCCAAGTCCTTGTGACATACGATTTCTAGTTGTTCCATGGCATATAGCTTCTTTCCTTTTTCAACAAATTCTGTAATTTCGTCTTCAATGTGCTTCACAACTTGGATAAATGATAATAGTTCACTGCATAGGCTCTGTGGTGAGGGATCTGACCATCCACACGCGCCTAGGGAATAATAGTAAGAAACCGAAGTCCCTTTAGAAATATTAAAAACATTTAAGTCGGTACAAAATTAAAAATTCAAAGATATTAGGTTTAAATGTAGGTGCATGTGTATGCTTGTTGGTAGTTTTTGTGTTTTCATGTGAGTGGGGTGAAAGGGCTCTTGCATGAATGTATACCATGTTTGGTTTGTGGACTATAAATTTGTGGCTTCTGCATGTGGTTTTTTTTCTTTCTAAATTACGAGTGGTGCCGTAACACCCCCCGCCACACGCCCTTGCGGCGGCTTGCGGGGTATTGAGTAGATGTAGGGCCAATCACCTGCGAGCGTTCGTTCCGGGTACGTCGTGTTTTTAGTGGACCCCTGTCGAGTGACTCGGTGCACGCGTAAAATGTAGCGAACGATTGAACACGGTACGTCATTAAATTTTGTGTTGGACTGCGGAAATCTGGTACGGAGACGGCCATGATTTGCCAAGGGTTAAGGATGAAAGCATATCACAAGCTGCAGTTTTTTAGTGACACAAGCTCTTCAAAAATGGCCGAGAGAGTGTGGAGGGTGAGCCCAATGCTGGACGGCCGTCGACATCAAGAATCAACGAGCAACGTGAGCGTGGAGTGCTGGATTCAGACCGTCGGTTAGGTGTGTGTATGATTTGCAGACCGTATTGACATTGATAAGATGGCAGTGCACACCATTATCACTGAAAATATGGCGATGCGAAAGACCTGCGCCAAAGTTGTCCTCAAGGTCTTGACGGACGACCAAAATCAGAGTGGAGTGTCTGCTTGCAAAGACTTTCTGCAACGCGTTAAAGACGCCGACTTTTTGGACAGCCCAGACTTGGCACCAGAACACTATTTCCTATTCCAAAAGTGAAATATTTCCTCAAATAACACCACCATGGGGCCCTAAGTGCCATCAAAGAAGCTTGCACGCGAATCCTTAAGGACCTTCCGGAATCCTCCCACCAGGGAGCGTTCTAGTTGTGGAAAAATCACTGGAAAAACTGTGTTAATGCTCAATGGATGTAGTTTGAAGAATTTTGAGTGTAAATAGAGAATACATCTATTTTACGAGACTTTTTCTGATCCTTTTTACACAAACCTTGAATATGACTCTCATCACTACGACTGTAGGTCTGATTTTTTTTAACAATGTTACCTTTTGTAACGGTGTCTAAATTTATAGTTGGTTAGGTCGGCTTTATTTTCCTAGCAAAATTAGTAATTTTATATTTTAGTATAGCAGTATTTTTGTCATACCATTGAGTTCATACAAAGAGTGCACAAAAATTTTTGTTATCCTTAAAAACTTTACGCAAATTCTTTAATGAAACTTGTTTTTTATATAGTCATTTATAACTGCTGGCTCTCAGGGATTCCGAACTGTGTAATTGGGTAATATTTCACGCTCATTCCGTAGAGCTTAGAGCAGGACGAGCTCTAACTACCCTCGTGCGTTAAAACCAACAGTTGAATTAATTGTATATACATGTAGATGGCGCGGTGGCTAGTGTACTGACTTCCCCGAGGGCCCGGGTTCGATCTCCGGATGTGGCAAGATTTTTAGTGGTATCCCGAACCCTATTTTGGATGCTATGTGGATAAAATTTCAAGTGGGGTTAAAATATACTGTACGTCGTGTGGGACGTTGAATCGTGTGACCCCTTGGCGCTTATCGGTGAGAGTAGACTAATCCCGACGCTGTCTTTCTTTCCACTCATTCCTCTCCCCCATTCCCTGAAAATCCTACCCCAACCGAATTATTCACCTATTCCTAATGGCGCAAATAACCTGGGTAGTCGGTCGCCTCCCATAATAACTACTTCAATTGACGGATGGGCTACCCTGGTTAACCTAAGCGAACGCGATCGTTCAAATAAGGGTGACAGATTAACGTGGGAGATAGGCCGTCGTGATTTTTTTACGTAAAATAATATATTCCAATGGGAAATCCGCCTGTAGAAATGTTATTTCGGAATAAATTTCCACTGTTTTTGAAAATATATTTTGAAGCTCCAAAAACCGGACTCATAATCTCCCGAGGTGAGACTGACGATGTATATTGTTAATGCGTTGGCACAGGCATACGTTATGGACTCAATTTTCTACTTATTCCGAAGATTTGATTTGACTTTCAATTACTTACGCGGGTGGAAAGATGTGCAGGAAAGAATGTGCCAAGCGGTGATTTCCCGCATACTTTTCCTGTATCTCCATTGCGAAACTTTTCCGCAGTTCTCTTTCCAACTGTTTCAAGGATATGTTTAATAGCAGCTGTTGCCTATTTATAGATGATCATATTTTTATCCCAAAGAACGGAACAATATAAATTGTTTTATCGTAAATGCAATTTCACGTAGTGAGAACAAGGGAATGTTTTCACTCACCGACATAAAACGTATTTACTGGTATTTCGTTACGCTGGCGTTATTTTTTTGTCGTTAATTTCGTTGGTGGAGACTTCTTATATACTAAATTTGACCACTAAAATTTTAAGAGAGAAAGTATTCGTATTTATTGAGCTGACGTGCTTATGTTCTGATGACCTTAGCACATTTTTTGCACATTCGAGCATACATTTCGTATGTTCGACGCGCAAAAAAGCTCTGTGTTGCCGACTATATAAAGAAAAGACACTTTTTTTCCCATTTTTTGGGTGAAAAACTTTTGAAATGTTACTTAATTTGAATGGATTTGCATTAATAACGTAGTGATGCATACATAACATAGAGTTCCAAAAAACTTCAGCGTACATGTTGATCTTGTTGCAGCAATTTTACACTCGACTAGTCTCATTGTGTTTTTTATTTCAGCAGCTTTGCGCTATAACGTTGTCCATGTATTTTTGTTGGGACAAGTCGACACCTTATCTTTGTCGAAGCGTATTTTTATTTCAGTAATTTTATAGATTTCGCTAGATTCCACTTATGTATTTACGAAGACCCTTCAAAGTATGACGTGGAGAATACACGGCACACATTACTTGAGCATAATAGTCACCTCTTCATCATGAACAACTCCACGTGGCACATAGCGCATTTGGTCACGGATTCAAGATTCGATATCCCACTCACATCTCGATACTCCTTTTCCTCCTCATGGTTGCAACCACATTACCCGAAGTCCTCCAGAAATCTTCCTCTATCGTTGAGCTGCCTTTTATTACTCCTGAGAGGTTTAACAGCCAGCTCTATGGCGGCTTCCCCGTTGATTCGTGCTGCTCTCGTCGCTTTCTTTTCCTTCTGTCGAAACCATTTACCTCCGCCCCGGTTGTCTTCTTAAGATTTCAGCTCGCATTGCATTCCCCCAACGCATCCCTTTTCCCCATTTCCTATGTCATAATCGACTATTTGCACATTCCCATTCACGTGTCTGATGACGGTGAATGTTCATATTTCCTTCTTTGAATTTCCTCTTCTCCTGTGCGCTGTTTCGCGGTGTCAAGCATCTATTTGCTACCTTGATTTTTATCTTCCTGATATCTTCACAGCGATGTGCATTCCACTCTCACTAGGTGTGCTTTGACTCTATTATGGCTTGGTGTGGTCACCTATATCTTTTTTTTCGAAATATTTCTCATCTTATTTTACTTTCGTTTTTGTGTTTTCATCTTTCTTCCACATGTCTTCTTACGTCAGCTCTAATGCTGGAGCTCGAGGCTCTCGTGTTATTGCATTCTTTGGTTACATTCCATCTTTATTTGGTTGTCTCCTCTCTTCCACACCCCAGATTTGCATCGATTGAGGTATCGATCTTTCACTGGTTTACTTTTCTTTCATGCTTTTCATGTTCTATCTCAATTTATGATTTAACTTCCTTACGCTTTCTCGTCATAGGGGGTCGCCCGTCACCACTAGGATGCGGCCATCATTTACTTCATCATCGGTTTTTGTACACCTCCATATGGCTCTGGTGCAAACGGTCGATCAGATAGATGGGTCTACTTAGTGAAACTTTTGCGCCGGTGGAGCTGTTCGAGACTGTTTGTTGCTATTATTTTCTTTCGGCAATAGATTTTCAAAAAATGTACATACAGGGTCCGTCCGGAAAATACTATAAGTGTACTGAGCTCAGGAAAAAAAAATTATTACACTTTTACATATCTTAAGCTAATATTCCTCAAAATAGGAACCTTGTGAGTCGATACACTTGTTCCAGCGGCGTTCCCATTCCTGGAACGCTCCCGCGAAGGCATCATCGGAACCTCTCGAAGACACGTCGTCACGGCCTCTTTGACGGCGTCCAAAGTCCCGTATCGCGTTCCTTTCAAATTCCTCTTTATCTTCGGGAACAGAGAGAAGTCCGGTGGTGCCAAGTCCGGGCTGTAGGGCGGGTGCGGCAGCGTTGCCACGCCGTGCTTGGCCAAGAAGTCCGACACGACAAGCGCGGTCTGAGACGGCGCATTGCCGTGATGCAGCCGCCAGATGTTTTTGATCGCTGGCCGGACGCGGGCGACTCGTTTTCGAAGCCTGTCGAGCACTTGGACGTAAAATGCAGCATTTACAGTTTGTCGTTCAGGTACAAATTCGTAGTGGACGACTCTCCTTTTGTCAAAAAAGACAATGAGCATCATAAACTTATTTTCCGGACGAACCCTGTAAATATTAATATTCTAAATGTTCTTTCTGATTATGCTTGCTTTTATTTATTTCAATAATGAGTAATTTTCTATTGGTTAACATACATTTTTTCGTGTGCTCTAATCTTGCATTCCCCTCACGGTCAAAGTGGTAGGGACGTAAGGAGAAGAATTGCGCTAGGCAAGGAGGCTTTCTCAAGGAGGAGGGAGTTGATGACGGGGACGTTGAGTAGGGATGTTAAGACAAGACTCGTAAAAACTCTGATATGGAGCGTAGCTATGTACGGCGCGGAAACGTGGTCGCTGAAGCAGGAGGATAGACGTAGGTTGGAGGCTTTTGAAATGTGGGTGTGGAGAAGAATGGAGAAGGTGAAATGGACCGAAAGGAAAACAAATGAGGAAGTACTAGAAATGGTGGGGGAGGAGAGGGGTTTGTTGAGAGAAATCCTATGGAGGCAGAAAAAATGGATGAAAGGCGTATTGAGCGGTAGTGGAATGTTAAAGAGGGTAATAGAGGGGAGAATGTTGGGCAAGCGAGGTAAGGGTAGGAACAGGATAGGGATGTTGGACGGGATGAAGGGAGGAAAGAAGTACACCGAGATGAAGAGGGACCTGATATAGATTAGTTTGCTAGGTGGGGAGTCACAAAATGTTTATTTGATAGTTGTATCCATCCAAAAACCTGCCTTGACCGGTAGATTACCTAATAATAATAATCTTGCATTCCTCGTATATTAATCAGAAAATTGATCCCCAAATTAATCCTCTTCGTATTATCTGCATTAACTGTGTAATGCTATGTTGGCTCTTTTGAAATTTTACTATGAAGGTGAAGATCAGGAAGTGAGCTAGGCGTCAATGCTAGTATTTTAGTTTATGTATGAACGCGATTGTTACAATCATTCTTGGTGTATTTCGAATTATCGAGATTCTGAGTCCCTTGAAAGTGGCCAGGACTTTATGTTCACACTTTTCACTTTTTAATCATTTGTACTTTCTCCATTTTTGTTAACACAATTAAAATTTATTGATGGGAAAAAATGGAAACAGTTCAAACAATAGTCGGACACTAAATTATCGCATCTCCCATTTCGGAGTTGCCTCATATTTAACGTTATGACCTTAAATGTGCACTGGTGTTGATTTTTATTTCTTCATTAGTATATGTGTTATTTGATTAAATATAGTGTCCCTTAAATAACCCGCCTTTAAATTCTCTCCAAGTTCCCGGTGCTTCCTGATCAATTTCTCATAATTGTCGAAGAAATCGAACAGCTTCTCATGAAGGATCGCCCACTCTATCCATGCGAATAGATTAGAACTGCGGCAAAAGACACTAGTTCCCCCTTTTCAACCATGCATTTCAAATAAATATGCAATTGAAGTCCATTAAGTGGTTCAATTCGCCGCCAAAATCCCTGGTAATTAACTGTTACTTTCCTGAATGCTCTGACCTGTGTGCGCTACGGGGCTGAACGGCGTGCATTTATATGAACTCTGGGCCATAAAAATACAAACACCAATGCTATATTTCCACAGAGGAAAGAAACGCCGTCCACAAAGACTGTAAGGCCTAGCTGTCCGAATGCATTGTCAATTCTACAATGAAAAGGTCAAATTCGAAATTTCAACCGTAAATTTATGTATGTGCAAAACTTTATAAAGTTAGCATGATGAAAACTTGAAGGCAGCATCAGAAGCCGAGAGCAATAACGACGTGTACATACATTCAGTTGACTCACTCCCTCGTAGGACGCATGCGTTGAGTGAGGATGCGGGAGCTTTTCTTGAAACATTTCTCACACTATGAAGCTGTAAGTGTGAGGGAGTGTTTAAACTCTCTTCCTCTTACTATCTTTCGATTACCTTATACTCGTGGCCTCAAACGGTGAATTTCTCTGTCGCTCTCCTCCAATACGAAATTAACTAGAACGGATCAGCGTCTTCAAATTATAAAACTTCTTGAAGGTTGAAACAGTCGTCAGCACGAAGTTTTTTAAAAATTTTCTCGATAGAGAGAGAAAATGTTTGTTTTACTTACAAAATGTTTACATTTTTTTGTTAAAATTTACATTTTTATATAATGAAGTAATGACAATTTTAAATGAATGAACTGATTTGGTCATGCTAAGCCTTTTAGGCTTGTCAGCAGATGCCGATTTTAAATTTAGCGATCGGACTATATAATATGGAACAATGTTTACAATATTTAAAAATAACAAGAATCAATATTGTCTAGTGTAAATTAATATTACAATTTTCAATAAATTAATACTAATATGAAGAGAAACGATAATTGAAAATCGAGCATAGTACTCTTTAATGTTCAATATGCGTGGATTATTCCTCAGAATCCATCTAATTTCTTTATGCATATGCAGCTATTTCTGGTACTGACTGCTTTCGACTGAATGATATTGAAACTTATCAGAATTTAGAATTTTCATTTTATGCACTCTATCGGCTACGTCATTTCCTGATGGTAAATCGCATTTTCGAAATTTCAATTAATTAAGTTGGCTCACGGCAGGAAGCATTGCCTCAATGGAATTAGAACTGGAGAATTTCGCATCAGGCGGTCAGAGCATACCCACCCTACTGAAAAAGCATACATCGACGACAATAAGAATCGGTTTTAAGTTTGCAAACTTTTGATGGATTCATTTTATAAGCAAATTCTAATAACTTTTATCGGTATCTAATCGAGGTTTGATTTTCCTATGATAAGTATATTATTACTTTGGGAACTGAGATTTAATTGAGAATACTTATTCTATTATTCTCATCAACATACGGCCATAGGATCATGCGCCTACCTGGATTATGGACATTGGGTTAACTTTTTGAAATTTGTTTTAATTGGTAGCCTTTCATAAGTAATGGTCATAGCTGTCGGAGCACCTACACATGTACATCGCTGACCGTTGAAATCATTTGTGTATTTCATCGGATTTCTACACTTCATTTGAGACGGCAATTGTGGATCAAGTGTTTTTCTGTGATCAGATAAATAAGAATAAGCAGTTCTGGAATAAAAAATATTGAGGTCGTGGTAGGTGAAAGCGACTCTAAGGCAGCAGTAATTAAAGCTCGATCGAAGGAGGGTGGAGAGGCTTGGTTGTGTCTCACTGTATGGCGGTTCTTATTTCCAGTTCAATCAATAAACACGCCTCGTTGATGTTTGCTCATCAGTTGGTTGTTTGAGGACACCCTCTGTGGCTCATGTGGTGTGATCTGGCGTCCAGCAACCATCATTATCCGATGACCCACAGCACATCCATCAAATGGCCAGTGCGAGAACGGGTGGGCGAGCGGCAGGTGGACATGCGTTGGCACGAAATGACTTGGCCAAACAAATTTTGTGTGCAGACTTGGGTTTGTGAGGCGAAGGTAAATGCAATGGTTATGGGTATAGACGTTGACGTTTGAAAGTATGGAGACAACGCTTTGAAAAATCTGAGTACAAAAACTGGAGAATTAGGTCACTCCTCCCTAACCGCATTACTGGAGCTGATCACGGCAATGAGCGTGAGCTTCAAAGATGCCACAAGACAGTGATGTATTTTGTAAATATTAATTTTTAAAAGGAGTGATCGATGAATGGATCAGTTTTTATGAGTGAATTTCTGAACGTAGCGCTCGCACCGTAAAATATTTCCCAGTGAGTTCATACGTCCTTCTTGGAAACGCTTATACCACTGGTGAACTCTTGATTTACTCATAGCAGACTCACCATAGGCATTTGTTAACATTTCACACACTTGGTTACACTTTATTTCATTTTTTTTACGTAAAATTAGATACAAATTCTTTGATCCATCTCTTTTAATAAACGAAAATCGCCGAGCTCATAAAATACCTTAGTGGCTGTCACAGACAAAGTCCACAATGAAAACAGCTGAAAGTTTTATCATACTTCAGGGGCATGTGTACCAACATAATAAAAAAAATTTGACAATCGGGGTCTTCAAGCCCGCGAAATGAAAAAATTCTCGTTATTTTTTTAACACACTACGTACACCTTTTAGATTCGTGCGATTTAAATATGTGATGCGTAAATACCGAATATCACTAATGTGCTTTGATTTGGAGAACGAAAGTTCTTGTGTAAAACTATTATTAACGCGGTTCTGTGACAGAGTTAACAACATCCCACAAGGCATACCACAAAATAAAAAAAATGGCAAACGCTTTCCCATGCATCCTTACGCATTTATATGGGAAAATCGTGCGTGTTGCCATGCGTTGCGTATTTAAAGCCAAGTGTTGGAGATTTGTGTTGCTTACTAATGATAACATATACAGAAGTTCGCCGCCGGTGAATTAAAAAAGTCGACAGCGGCGGTCTTGAGTTCCTCATCGTCAAAAACCATAGTCCACTAAGACAATGTATCAAGAGCAAGAAGAGGAAATACTCGCTTGATTCAAGGTCGCGACTGTCGATAGCAATCGAAAAACGCTCGTCGTCTCAACATTATTTGCACTTTGTGCTCGCCTGTAAGCACCTAACACACAATTTGTGATATCCGAGCTTTTCCGTAACAATTGTGTTAGCAGTGGCTTGTCTAGGAAAATGAGATTGATCCGCCTAGGATCAGTCGTCGATCAGATCGGAACTCACGGTCCACTTGTTGAACGATTCCATTGACCTGGATACTGGGCCTACCACTCCGCTCTTCATCATTCACATTTGTGAAGTCTCGACACCATTGTTTAACCTTCCTTCAGTCATGACTGTAGGTCCATGAACTAGGCAAACTCCAGATGAATCTGGGCAGCTGATGGTCCTTTTGCACACAAATATCGAATCACAGCACGGGAGGTGCCGGAGCAACGACTTTCACGATCATTATTATTTACATTCACCGACAGGCAAACGACTAAAATGAATCAAAACAATAACTTCAGTGGTTTCGGAAACAATCAATAGATGGAACCGTATCCGTACAACTTTGTTCTGACCCGCTAACATTTAAATATAAGAAAACGGCCCTTAAGTTTAGAATATGCGCCCTTATTCTAATTCCTTGCGCAATATACGGCATTAAGGTCCATTCTACGTCGTCAAATTCTTTGCCCATATCCATAAAAGAATATAGGTCGGATGCCTTCTTTGTGTTTCCTTCCCTGTGAAAAGTCTTAGAGCAATAAATTGAATGACGAATGAAGTGCAGTGGAAAATGCAGTGCGACGATATGAAAAGTTTAGAGAGAAATTACGAAATTAGTTGTCTGAATCGTGGAAGATTGAAAAGAGTTGAAATGAATACGTACATAGAGGAACTATATGAAAATATATTAGGCCAGAAAGCTTAGACATAAAAAGAGAATATGACGTAAATGAGGACAGCTTTTGTTTCAGGTTTATTCGATGACGATATAAAAAGGGCGTTAAGAAAATTGAAATGAGGCCGTGAGGGTAGAAAAAATTCACGCGGAACTACTTTCAGTTCGGAAAAGATGGAAGGAAGAGATTTTATGGACTAATTTGCAGTATTTATGAGGGAGGAGTTTGCCGAAAAACTTCACGAGGTCAGTTTTAGTACATATCCCAAAAGAGGGAAAATCAGTAATGTGTGATGAATGTAGATCAATAAGGTTGGTTTCGCACGCAGCTAAAATGGTTCCTGGGATCACCAACCAGAGGATGGAGGGCAAAGAAAATTATTTCTTAGGGGATGATCATTTTGGGTTTAGGAACGGGAGAGGCACGCGTGATGCCATTGCGGCAATGAGGTCACTAATGGATAGAAACATGGAATATAGTCCGGATGCATTTGTCTGTGTCATAGATTTTGAAAAGTATTTCATAGTGTGAATTGGGTAGAATTAATGAATAAATTAAAGAAAATAGTCGTAGATAAGAGAGATACGAGACTTCTCTGCAACCTGTACATGTCTCAGACTTCTCAGGTGCGAGTGAGGGATGAAGAGACTGGATGGGCGGTGTTAGGAAGAGGAGTAAGACAGGGCTGTCCATTATCACCTGTGTTGTTGAACGTATATTTGAAGAAACTTTTTAAAGATGCATATAAAGTACTGGAGATGGGAATGGAGTTCCTTTGGGTAATCGATAAAATCAGTTAGGTGTTTCGAATGATTAATCTTCAGTTTTCAGTTAGACAATGGGTTAAAAGTATTGGTGAGCGCATTGAAAGTTCAGTTTGACAACGGAAGTAAATGTAATCAAAAAAGGAATATACGACTTTCGTGGAAGAGGAAGGCTAAGTTAAATATTGAAGTAGGTGTCCATAAACTAGATAGAACAGGTGGAATAATCTACTCATCTTGGAAGTGTTCTGGACCAAAATGGTCAAAGTAGTAGGGACATAAGAGGAAGAATTGCGATGGGTAACAAAGCTTACACCAAGAGGAAGGAATTGGTGACAGAGAAGTTGAATATAGAGCGTGGTTTTGTACGGGGCAGAAACATAGTCACACTAACAGGATGATACGCGTAGATTTTAGTCTTTTGAAATGTGGGTTTTAAGAAGGATGTAAGAGGTGAAACGGAAAGAAAGGAACAAAAACGAGGAAGTGCTAGGCATGGTTGGGGAGGAGAGAGGATATTTGGGAGAAATTAAAAGAAGGCAGGAGTGGTGATTGGGGATGGGATGTTGAAGACTGCTAGAGGGGAGAAATTTGGGCAAACGAGGAAGAGGGAGGAATACCAGAGGCCTGTACTTTGGGGTGAAGGGAGGAAAGAAGTATGCGGAATTGAAGAGGGACATCTGCCACCAAAAAAGGTGTGTGGCAGGAGGTGTAGCACCAGGAGGGAAGGGTAAGAGATGAGGGGGTTGGGGTTAGAGGGACTTAATGTAGTGTCTGATTTCTGGTTGTGTTAATGGTTGGGAGAGACAAGCAAACGCATTGTTTTAAACAATTTTAGAAGCTGTTTCCATCCAAAAAACCTATCCTATGCGATAGAATACCCGTGATAAAAATCCAGTTCCTACTTTCCGTGATTCTTTTATCGATTCCGAGGACATTTAATCGATTTATCGTGCTTTATGCTCCGTATGTCCTTCACTGCAGTCCCAAATGAAGTCCTGTGTAGGAAGTCCCCTATCTCATCATCATCCACGGTCCCCTCTTCTTCAACTAATCATTCTCAGTTTATCATAAAACCTCTCCAGATACACTATTTATCTGTTCACTCTATCTTAATCTTTATTAAAGAATTTATTTTCGCGTCCCTATGTCATTGTCCTCAATTCTAAGTTCATTGACCTTATGTTTAAAAAATCTAGAGGTTCAAATTTTCCCAGCAAAAGGTTTTTCTGCATTTGCTCTCGCAGATTCTGCGTCAATCCTTTTCCTGCAGTTCTTGCATATGGATTGATTTAATTACTTATTCTTTCGCAACCCCGTTTTCTCATATCTTGAACTGTTGTACTTCATTCCCACTTCTACTGGAACAAGCACTACATATAGGACCTATGGTTTTTCATTCATAGTTTACCTGGGATCTTAAACTTTATTATCGACTTCCGATAGTCCACTCTCTACTCTTGCCATCACACTTCGATCGACCCTGTGTTACTACGATTTTCCATTTCTTGCTCTATTGATTGCTGGTAAGCCCACCTTGGTTCCATTTTTTTATCTTTCTACGTGAAAATTATTGGTTCTTCATTTTTTTCTTCTTCAACTTCTTGAATTTAAGTTGGCCCTTGGCTGTTGATGAACTGTGGACATAGAAAATGTTTGCCCTTAAATCACTCTTTTCTAATAAAATGATTAATTAGACGCACGGTGGCTGTGACCGTGGTTACTGAAAATATATTTCCTCAGATAGGTTTTGCAATGCTTCACTTAATCATCCATTCACTGGTTTGTGATAATGTAATCAATTAGACATGTTGTTATGTCCCAAGAAATCTCCACGTAATTCTTCTTCTTAGTTTTCGAAACAGCGTAATTGCAACACCTAATTTGCATTGGCTACAAAACTTCGATGACTATTTTATATTTCTCTTGCTATACTTAGGGTTTTCCGGCTCGTCTTCATCATACTCGGTCTGTTGGCATATAAACGTGTATCACTACGGTGTCCAAAGGCTTTGCTACCATTTTCGCCAGGGCTCTCCGTTCATAATATTACCCATTGCACGCACTCCCACACTTCCATTGCGGATCCGGTGTGATCTATCTTGAGAGGTGATTTATCCTTTTGGCCATTTACTTTCATAATTAACTAAGATATCTATGGCCATTTACCGCATTATTTTATAAGATTCTCAAACTTTTATTACTCCCGGAGTGACTTGATATTTTTTTGACCTACCCAATGCCTTATTAGAGTGACGGATGAGTAAAGTATGGATACTCTTTCAGGAAGCCTCCGGTAGAAGATTTGAATAGAGAGCTATTTCACAGTAGGTAGCTATACTAGTTATTAGGGGAAGTGATTGAAAGTTAAGGTAATCTGTATGTAATTTGAAGACCATTAGTAATGGCTTGATAATTTCGTAAGCGTAGGATATTCCGGGGATTGAGGAAGTGCAGGGGCAATCCATCCGTTGGCATTAGCCTACAATTACTTCACGAAACGTGCCAAGGCTCACATTGATGAATGATGGATGACGTGATGAACTTTGCTTGAAGTGTTTCCCACATAGCTCGGGGTTATGGATCGGTTTACCGCTGATGAATTCTGCCAACGTCGGCAGTCGAACCCGGACCATCGGAGTGGGAAGCGAGTAAAATAGCCATCGCCCCATTCAGAGCCCTGACTATTTCTCCCATCATAATATTGAATAAATTTATTACTGCCAGCCATTTTTATGTAACAGCAATAACTAACTGCCAAATACTTCTGCACAAACACAGTTATTGGAAACGAAAATTATTCATGCATAATTACATTCAAAATGAGATTTCTGTGACCTAGAAGAAACGAAACATACTTGTGATTACCCTCGCAAAATGTGTAAACTTCTGAATTTGTTGAAATGAATAAATGGGATAAAAAAATAAGCCAAGAAATAAAAAATATTCCGTAATATGTCGACATTTGTCTTAGCAAGTTACCACTCCCTAAACCATTGACAAAATTGATTTTTTCTAGACTGCTCCAGTTTTGGTAGCAAGGATATACTTTTCCCCACACCCAGGATATTATTGGGCCTATTTGGAAAGATGATAAATTATTTATAAAGGAATATAAGTGTATAGGAAAATGAGGTCCTCGTATATGACAGCCAGATAACTTGCATAATGATCAACTTGAAGGCTGATTTAATAAGCGACAGCAGAATTCGCCTATTACCCTGCGAACTGCAAAATTCAATCATCAGGGCTGGGGTGCTGACCAATTAACTAGGTCACCTCAAATTACTCAGGAAGATGCACGAAAGGACATACGTATGCTCGTAACCACTTCCAAATTCCTGATGAAAAAATTGTGAAACATTGTGTCCCCCCCTCTGTGATTCGTTGGGTACATATTCTTTCGTGCACCATCTTGGTGCCAAATATATTCATTTAATTTTTGACATTTTTTTATTAAATGCGAGTTAAATAGTAAATCTGAGCCTTGCAAAAAAGTCCAAGTCTCGCGAGTGGTCTTGGCGTCTCAAGTGGCTCCCAGCATAATTCTTCTAAAAGGCCTGTCACACCCGTCTTCTTATCGTAACAATTTTTGACGAATCTGATGGCTTTTCTCTGAACTTTATCTATTACTCTTATCATCGTTTTCTCCTAAGAATCCCAAATACTTGCGGCGTACTCCAAATATGGCCCAACTGAAGGGAAATAACACCTCTCTTTACCTGTCGCATTTCATTTCCCCACCACGCTTTTATTAAAGCCGAGTTTCTTCAAGGCGGAACCGCGTATGCATTCTCCTGATATGTGCTTCCCACGAATGTGTCGTGTTAATAAGACCAAATTGTGTTACGCATTGTCTGCTTTTCCTAAGTCCGTGCTGATTAAGGCGGAGTATATCCTACTACCGAAAAAGTCATATATTACTAAAAATCATATGCTCTAACACTTTAAAAGTGATCGATTTTAAAGAAATCGGTCTGTAATTACTGGGTCCTCCCTATCGTCGCTTTTTAGGTGGTTTATGTGAGCCAGCTTCCAGTCACGAGGTGCTTCACCTTCTTTTATTCCAGAAAAACCTTTTCATGCCCAGAAGACAACTTAGTTTTACTGTACAAGTAGGGCATCAGATGAAGAATCAGAATGAGCCGTCGCAATTTCTTTATAATTTAAATGCTCATTACATGTTTAAGTTGACACTGAAGTGGTTTGATTTAGGCTGAAGGATCGCGCGAAGCTGACCCCCTAAAAGGGCAATCTGGATTGCGGTGGGCCTCATTCATTTTTTTCTTGATAGTGAATTTTGCAAACTGTGAACTATAGCTAACTCACCCCAATGTGAATTCTTTTTCACATACGAAGCAAAGATCTTGGCGTGCGGTGCAGTCATTTACATGCAAGGTGCAGAATAAAAAAATAGTAGAAATGGTTTTTGGTCCGCCGGACCCGAGTTTGTGGCAGTGGTCATTTTTGAGGCAACGTTTAAAATTGAATCTTGATGTTGTTATCTTATTTTTGCATCCTAAGGTATTTAATTTCGTGCCAAAAATTTTTAATATTTTGTTTTGTAAATGATCCCTTTTTTCTGTTTTGCCTTCAACACAGAAATTGAGCTGAGAAATGTTTAAGGCAAAAATGCACGTGCAGATTGTGTATAGTCACGGTTTCGTAGTTAATTCCTTGGTTTACCGCATCTGGATTCAAGCCTTAAACCAAAACTTTCGATATAATTAGGAGATTACAGGTGCCGGAAAGGGGAATCTATGCACAATGTACAAATCGCAACCCTTTTGGGGAATTGAGCCAGTCTCAGACGGGTAATAAACCGACGCCTCGGAGTGAACTACGGAATTTCGAACGAGGGCTCCGGAATCCCCAAAATTTAGAGGAGCGGAAATGTTAATACAAGGTGTATTCCAAAAGTAATGCAATTATTTTTTTTTAAAGTAATTTATTTAACAGATTTGCACAAACACTTAAAATTCTTCAAAGCACTGTCCTTGGGCCTCTACGCATTTTTTCCAGCGACTCTGTCTTGACCGGTACGTATCCTGGAAGGAGTCTTCGGGGACCTTTAACAAGGCCCTCGTCACGGCTGATTGGATATCTTCTATGAACGAAAAACGTATTCCTTTCCGGGCTTCCTTAATTTGAGGGAACAAAAAGAAGTCTGTTGGGGCGACGTCAGGATTATAGGGAGGTGGGGCAGCGTTAGAACCTAGTGTTTCGCCAGGAACTCGCGGTCTCGTAGCGCGTTGTCGCAAATACCTTGGGCACGAGCTTGTCGCACACTTTCCTTATCGCTAAATCTTCAGTAACAATATGAAACACAACAGTAGAGATAAGTTCAGTTCATTGGCAACCACCTTGAGACTCAATCGACGGTCAGAGTCCAACAGTTGTGGAACACGAGCCACATTGTGTTCGGTTTTGCTGGTTGACGGCCGCCCAGAGCGTTGTATGTCATGAACCTCTTCTCGGCCCTCCTTAAAGACCTTTAACCTCCACGAAAATTGTGAGAGGGTTCCCATACTGCTTACGAATCATTTTTTTAGTCTCCTCAAGAGGTTTTTTACAGTTATCACAAAACTTAGTAATCGCGTAACGTTGCTCGGTCGTCGATTCCATTATTTCGTGACACGGTCGGCGCGCAGAGGCTTACATTAACTGACGTTCTGCCACTTTCATAGAGAGCACTGAGACCGGTTTCGCAGCAAAGCTTAGGGTCCCCGCACCTACTGCAAGTGATTTGATCCAACTCCGACCAATAGGTGTGGCGTGGGAAATTTAATTGCATTACTTTTGGAACACACCCTGTATCCCTGAAATCTTGGAGGAGATTGCGTGACGCATCTCATCTAAGTGAAAATTTGTAATAAAAAGAGAGAATATGCCACTTTTTGTTGGTATCAAGTCGAGACAAATTGTTTACTTGTGCACTTCCACAATGAATGAGCGCTTTATTAAAAATGTCTTATTTGTCACAATTCAAAATCAGCCGTGATGAAAATAACTATCAGTCATTAATGGTGCAGGAGTCTGATTTTGAGCACAGGCGTCAAATCATTTGTTTTTGAATCCTGTATAAAATTTTAATTTATCGTCATAGGCATTCAAGAAAACAGTGACAAAGCATCTTGGTAAAAATGAAAAAGGGGTAACTTGTCTGTTGTGATCTCAGGAGGCAATTACTTTACATGCCTAAAAAACATATTGGATCACCCTGCATTAAAATGTATATTAGATTCACTATGTGAACACTTCCATGGATTTTTAAGTATAATACTAGTAGGGGTTTCTTGATATAAAATACCAAACATTATAACTCAAAGAAAAACCATGTTGTGGAATACATTAAATAAGTTTTCAGATATGTACTGCAAACATTTTGGTGTGTTATGCAGATTAATTTGCGTTGTGTGAATCTGTTAAGATATGTCATTATTGTTTTGGGAAACAACTTGGAGAATATGAAATAATATGCATTTAGACTGAAGATGTTAAATGAACTGAAAACCCAAAATAATATTAATATAGATCATGCATTGCTTGAAAAAACCATCCCTTTAGGATGATTTACATAATATGTCTTAATATTTGGAAAAATAGTGTACAAATAAGTTTCAAACATAGAAAGTGCATTAAAGTAATGAAGAAACAAGAAACGTATAACTGTGATATTTTCAAATATTTCATCATATTTGCAATGGAATACTGAAGTAGTAGAATTATTGTAGTGATACCCAAGTATTAACAATTCATTTCCAAATCATCTGTATGATTGAAAACCTTTGGTGAGATTTAAAAAAAATTAAGAAATGTTTCCTGAGAAGCCAAAGCTCAATGACTACAAAATTATTATGCAATATACCTAAATATTTATAGCATGCATGTAAAATTGATTATAACGTCAAAATGTCAAGAGTCTGACTATATAATTATATCATTCTTTGAGAAGAATTCAGAAACGAGTAACACATACAAAGCAAGTATCTGACTCAGGAGAATTTCTAACTCGACAAACTATAGAGTTTGTACATGGCATGTGTCAAATCTTAGTAAGGAGTTATCTGTTTAATGGCAGCTATTTCACATTCATGCACAGATATGTTTGTTTTTTGCCATCCATAAATTCCATCCTAGGTCTTCCTCTTATATATTATGCTTCTGATTTTACCCTAATTACCCTTATGCACAAAACTCAATATTTTATCAGGAGTCCTACTAGCCTGTTTATTCTATTCTCTATTCTTTCTCTCAACTGGCACATTTCTCACCCTGTCGAGAACCTCTTGATTGCTTACTCATCCAGAATATCTTCAACATAGTTCATTCAAACATATGAATTTCCCTAATTATCTTTTTCTAAGGCAGACCAGCTTTCAATCTTGTTCAATATTGCAATCCCTGCCTAGGTTTCTATGAAATTTTTCATATCTGTGCTGATTCCTTTGCAGATTGACAATCTGTTTTTTACATGTAGCCATTCTTTGGCCTGACCTACTTTCTCATGTTTGGTGGAGGGGTGGTTTCTCAGGTTGGGTGGAGCTGCAGGTGCTCAGAGAGGCTTGCCCGGGAATTGAACCCAGGCCAGTAGCCCAAAGCTCTACCACTGGACTATGATGACCAACATGTGTTTTTATATATGTATATTTATAAATATATATATATAACTGTATGTATATATAAATATACATACGCACACATATATGCATATGTTTATATATATGTATATAAGTACGATTAACATTCACACAATAATCAACCTGAAGATTGGTTTCGTAGATGGTGACAACACGAAGTCCAACGGCATATAGAATTCACACATCGGGGTAGGGTGGCCAATCCTTTCCCTCTGTCGACTATAGTTGCCCGGGAAGATCTGGTACCGAAAAATCACATTGCTTTAGGTACCCAGAAATGCGTGCCCGGGAATCGAACCCAGGTCCTCTTGTCTGTCACCCGACGTTCTAACTCTGGACCACCATGACCCACGGGCACACACATATAAATATATTTGTGCATATTCCTACCATGGACTACAACCTCGACTTGGTGGAAGGGTGCTTGTGCGTTCTGATCGTACCTTTGTAGCTGATACTGATGCGCGCCAGTGCGTCTGAACTAATCGTATCTGAAATAAAAGTGTGCGGAATAATACTTAACAGTCTTCATTCCTTAACCATACTCTTTTTATGATATTTTGTATACCCACGCTTTAAAATTATTCGATATGATGAAGTAGAATCCCGAGCCGTATTTTCAAAGTTGTCCTTAATAAAAACATCTACTCAGCTTTTAAATTTGTTATAATTATTAAGGTTTAAGGTGTGTCCTGAAATCTTCGGCGGGGGACCGCAATTATTTTTTGGTATTTATTTAAAATTGTTGGAATTATGCTTTCCGCGATAGATAAAATTTTCTGTGACTCTAATTCACTCAAGCTATTTATTATCCAATCTTGAGTTTCAATTACATCTTCCGTGAAATATTCTCCGAGTTTCTTAGTTGCATAGACGGCAAATCACACCTTCATTTTTCGTGCAGTTAGCTAGACTGCATTTTTAACTGAAATTTGGGCAAAGTGTTTTTAAAAGTACTTTTTCATATCTTCTGAATGGACAACTGCGATGATTTTAATGGATTTTATTTCCTTTAATGTTGAAAAATATCTCGAGTGTAGTAGCAGGAAAATATTACGAAACTGATTTTTTATGAACTTGCTCATTTCCTTCCATAACGTGATTGAGGAAATAATGCGAAAATATGGTATCTAGTTTTAAATATATAAATATAATGTCGAAAATAGTGGCTTAAATTTATGTGAATTGGTAATTCTTTTCATGCATCACTATAATGACGTACAGCTGGTACAACTGTGTACATCACTCGTCTAAACGTCACTGGTGTTGAATGTCTGTGAATATTGCCACTCCCTGCGGCCTGGCAGTTTTCGGTGTTTACAGCTTACGGAAGGAGTTAGGGGCGGTGTGGTGGAAGAATTGTAGGTGACCTGCCTCTGCGATGGCTGATGGAAGTGGTGATGGATCACATATTGGACAAAAGTCCTCACCCATAACTGTATCAGACAGCCCGGTAACCGATCCAGGATCATCCGGAAAGGTTTGTTTAGACGGTAGAGACAAAGGTCGCCCACGTATTAATGTATCGAATAAGTTCTCCAGGAAAATATGAGCAATTATTTTGAAAGGTGTTTATTTGCTGAATATAATTGGATACACAACAGTATCTAGATGACAGTTGTGTAGCATGCCGCTGGTGTCATCAAGCAATGAGCGTTGTTTTTTAATGAAAATAACATTGTCCCTGTTTTGCTGATCTCGCACACGTGTTGGTTACCCCCGAATGATGAAAAGGTATTTATTGGTCATACTTTTTTGAAATTTTTATTTGAAAATCTATTCCAGTTCAAATAGTTTTTTTTAAATAAGTAGAGTCATCTGCTAATTTTTATCACGATACCTGCATGTATTTTTCACGACGACGGGTGACCGTCAATTGTTTGTCATTGACTCTTCAAAAAGGTTCTGAGGCGAATCTCGATTTTGATGTATTCTACTTCTTAGTTTCAATGGAATCAGGGTGGAATACTTATGTTTTCATTCCGCATAGTTGTACGAAACTAAACGTAATCTCTATGGGACGCTATAACATTTAAACCTATGTTACTGTATTCATGTAAACAGAAACTATTCGTTAGCTTACTTTGTTCCGTGATTAGCATTGATTTATTTATAATTTATTATAATATGAACGATAAGCCGTCGAAGTGGAACTAGATTCTCCAATCAATATTGAGTTATCCTCTGCAACCCAGTTCCACCCACTAACCCAGATTTCCCTTAATTGGTAGTATCGCGTCGGTGAAAAATTAGGCTAAGAAAATTTTCCTCTTTGTAAAGATCTTTTAACAATATTTGAAGTGCTGTTTTCCTCCTTTTTGATTGATGGGATTCATTAGGTGAATGTAAACGCCGGAAGAATTTGATGCTAAGCCTCGTAGCGTAAATACCTTCTTCCATATGCTCATTATTCTGTTGATAAACTTTGTGTTGAGCATTCCACAGTATTCCACATGGATTTCTTCTTCAATGATCAAGATGTAGGATATTTAGAAATCACTACTAGGTAGACAGCATTGTCTCGTTTTGTTTATATAGTGGAGTTTCGCCATGGAAAGAACTTGCGTGATTGTAAGTATTAACGCGTTAGAGATTCAGACTTTTTTGTAATCTTAGAGTGATGCATGTTGATGTATCACTCAATGCATGCAAAGTCACGCACTTATTTCCATTTTTGGAAAACCTTCCTTCTTTTCGCATTTGAAATTTTGTCTCGTAGGTTACTGGCAAAATTAATGAGAAATTACAACATTTCGGCCCAATGGGTAGAATGTATTTGATATTCGTTAGTCAGACTCTTAATACACCGGGATAAGCCGGGAGGCACCAATATACTTTTTTGTTACTATTTTACGTAAATTTTAGGCAACATTAGACTTAGTATTTTTGTAACATTGAGCTGTATTCTCAGTAATCAAATCAAACTGTGGTCTTGGTTTATTTTCTGAGGAAAGCTAAGGGGTAAATAAAATATAGTAAATGTCCAGGTATGTTTATTTCTTGCGCGTCCAATGTTACTGGCCAGGAATTAAAATGTGATACTCCTCTAAGCACATATCGTTGGCAATATTTCATTATTTAAGTGCTGCAAAGAATCAATCTTGTTTCATTCTTTGGTATTAATATCTAAGAATCCCCTACTTCTATTTCCTCATATTTTATGAAGTATGCATCAGGATCCTGTTCATAGGGGTGGATTTTTCATTTCTCCAGATAGGTGGCCACAACTTCATCAAACTGTATCAATTGGTGATTGCACGATTGTGACACAAAGCATTCATCTTTTGTCTGATGTCCTGATGAATACGGGCATGTACCTTTTCTTACCATATCTTCCTATATGGTAATTGAAATATTAGTTTGCATTTGATCAGCACTTAGCTTCTATTTCTCCTCATGCTCACAGGCACAAGAGAATTGTAGGCATCTCCCTTTCCTATAGATTCTACTTGTGATTCACATACCAGAGAAAATGATTCATAAAAAGCATGTATTCCTTTGGAACTTAAAAACATATCTCAGACACTACGTATTGTATTGAAAATAGAATTTTTTTTGGTAATTCTTTACTATTTCCTATCTCAATTGTGGTAGTCATCCACACAAGGTAAAAATAATTTTAAAATTTTACTAAAATTATTGTAAAATGAGCAATATGCATGGGTATATCTAAATTTGATGGAGGACAAGTATGGTATGCCAGTGTGAAATTACAATTTCCAGATTGGACAACAGTAGATAGGAAAACATTCTGAAACAAAAAAGTGTTGACCTCTACTGAGAGGGTGTCCGACTTCTTATAAATTTAGCATGCTGTAGGCTTGCCTATGATAGGCAACCCCTATATGTTCTATGCGTGCCCTCTGGGCAAATGTAGATATTCTGATAGACCGTGTTGGCAATTTATACATAGAGGGTCAAAAATGACTGACTCTACATGCCTGCCTCTGGTTAAGGCTATTATATTTGAATTACAGTGATTTAAATCATCTAGAGCTAGATATAGTGGATAGAGATTGAAATAAATGGTAAAATAACACTCGGCAGCTTATGGAATTCACTTCTTATATTCATCATTGCATATTCATAATTCATTCAAAAATCACAATTCATTCATGTAGTATTTTGATGTTTCTGTGTCTTTGAAGTTTGCTAAAGGGACAGGATGACTACAAGAACACTATGTGCATACTTATCATAGGAAAGCACATACGTGGACTTGAAACTGTTGGCAGTGACCTTCTACATTTAACAGGGAAACTGTGAGGGTTAAAAAGGGTAGGGGGCAGGAGAGGGATTAAAGTGAGGAAATGGGGATGTTTAATGTATTTTGTGGAGACCTGGTCATTGGTGGGACTGGAGAACCAAGATATATGTGCACACAGTAGTAAATTTTTCCGTATATATATATAGCAAATTTAGGGATGTATTATAGGATGGAAAGGAAGAAGTAGATTGCTTAAGATCATAGGTAATTTATGGGAAGGTGAAAACACTGGAATATGGAGGGTGGATAGGGATACAGATTGGGCTGAAAAGCTGTCATAATTCATGTGCAGGGAGAGTGAAGATTTGTATTCTCCATTATATAATGCATTCAACAGATTCAGACAAGATGTAGTGGAAGGTTGTCATTACGAGAAAACAAATTTTCTCTTTTCCACGAGTCAATTATCAACATCCTATGCGTTTCAGTTCACAGAATCATCATTCGGTACAAGATATGTTAAATAGTGACTACATCATATTTATACATGTTTGAGGAAAGGGGGATGAAATAAGGAACAGGAAAAAGGTAGGCGGGGAAATGAAGGGGAGATATTGAAAAACCCACAGACAACGAGGATATGGAAAGTCTAGAGAGGAAGGGTGAAATTGGTGCGCTCTACAGCAGGGTTAAGTTATTATCGGGAAGTAAGAAGGGAAGATCTGTGCTAACAGTTAAAGATAAGTGGGGTAAGATAGCAGTTGACACAAGAGAGATGGAAGGAATGTATATAGGAACAGTATGTTAAAGAATTTAGGCCAACAAGGTTAGACATAGAAAATGAACATGACGTAGAGGAAGGTAGCTTAGGTCTAGGCATACTCGACAACATGATAGAAAAGGCATTAAGGGAGATAAAACCAAATAAGACTGTTGGGGTAGACAACATTCCTGATGAGAGTCCGGATGGGGATTGTTAGATAGTGGTATAAGGCAGGGATGCCCGTTATCACAGGTGTTCTTCAACATATATGTGAAGGAAATGATCAAGGAGGCATGGGAAGAGCTGGAGGTGGGAGTGAAAGTCGGAGGGGAATTCGTAAAATCAATTAGGTTTGCTGATGACCAGGCTTTGGTTTGCCAATCGGCCAAGGGGTTGCAAGCATTGCTGAGTGAATTGGAAATTCAGTGCAATAGATATGGGATGAGAATCAATATTAATAAAGCAAAGGTTATGCGATTTTCCAGAAAGAAAAAGGCTTGGCTAAATATTAAAGTAGGAAGGGAAAAAATAGAGCTGGTAGACCAGTTTACGTATCTCAGAAGTGTTTTGGACCAATGCGGTCAAAGTAGTAGGGATGTAAGGAGAAGAATTGTGCTAGGCAGAGAGGCTTTCACAAGGAGGAGGGATTTGATGACGGGGATGTTGAGTAGGGAGGTTAAGAAGAGACTCGTAAAAACTTGGATATAAAATGTAGCTTTGTACGGCGTGGAAACGTGGTCACTGAAGCAGGAGGATAGACATAGATTGGAGGCTTTTGAAATGTTGGTGTAGAGAAGAATGGAGAAGGTGAAATGGACCGAAAGGAAAATATTTGAGGAAGTACTAGGGATGGTGGGTGAGGAGAGGGGTTTGTTGGGAGAAATCCTATGGAGGCAGGAAAAATGGATGAAATGCGTATTGAGCAGCAATGGCATGTTGAAGATTGTAATAGAGATGAGAATGTTAGGCAAACAAGGAAATGGAAGGAACAGGATAGGGATGTTGGATGGTATGAAGGGAGAAAGGAAGTACACAGAGATGAAGAGGGACCTGATGTAGAGTAGGTTGCTGGATTGTGTTTTGTTCGGAGTCACAAAATATTTATTTGATAATTGTGTTCATCCAAAAACCTACCTTAACTGGTAGATTACCTAATAAAATAAATACGTGGAGGAACTAGAGGAAAATAAAGGAGCATGGGGGGCCAAAGAAATTGAGAGGTAGAAAGAGGGGGTAAAGGGCAAGGATAAACACAAGTGGTCATTATAGAGAGGATGGTGGCAGGTAGCTGGAACCTTGGCAATAGGGAGGAGGGAAGCATACAGTTAGGCAAGAAGGGGACATAGAATGGACAGAGGAAGGTTGAGGGATGAGGTTTAAGTGATTCTAGGATGGACATTATTGGGGAAAGGTTGTTCAACACAAAACTAAGAGTGGAGGGTGAGGATGGATGGGAAAACTCACACAGTGTGGAGTCAGTCAGTTGGATGGAGTGAGTTTCACTGTTTGCTGTGGAAACAGGATTCTGAGGAAGGGAGAGTGGTTTAGAAAAAGTTGGTCATTTAACAGAACATTCACATTTAAGTGTACGATTTCAAGTTGTTTAAAATATCAAGTCCTTTTGCCATTATTTTTGTAGTGTAGAATTTCAGGATGAAATTCACACTAGTGGGATGATTGTAGGATATGCTTAGCTAGGATTGGTGTTTTATCATAAGTTATCCTGCGTCTTTCATATTCTTTTATTCTTGTCTTGAAACTTCTTCCAGTCTGGCCGATGTAACATATGTTACAGGAGCCACACTTCACTTTGGAAATGCCTGATTGTTGGAGGGGTTCTAGTTTGTCTTTGTTATGGCAAAGGATCTTTCCCAGAGTATGAGGATTATGAAATGAAATTTTTAACTTTCTTTTACTGAATTTTTGGGAAATCTTATTGGAAAGATCACCTACAATTTTTGGGCTTTCCTTGTGCAAAGTTATGCTCCCTTAACCCCACGCACTTTACATCACCTATGAAACTGACCTTCGGTTGATAGCTGTGTTTATGGTTTAATATAGTTAGTTGAATGGGAAAAATTTTCTTTGTAAAGAGATTATTAGGTAGCATGGAGTGTATGGAAACTTGTGAATCAGCATGCATGTGGGCCATATGGTTCTACCTAACCCCAGTTCTTAGCAAAATGCATTTATTTATTTGTAGTAGTACCCTGCAAGGCACCGCTAGGGTGTTTGGCAGGGGGTGAATACACACCATACTTAATTTTGACCTGAATATGACTACCACGGTCAGACAATGTTATTCTATTCCCTTATCATTTGTAGAAAAAATGACATTTTAAATCTTTCTGTTCTACACTTAATCTCTCTAATTTTATTAACATGATCTCTCCTATCATAGTACAATAGGGGTAATAATACATTTTCAACATTACTGCCAAATAGACCTCCTTCCAATTTATACAAGAGCTTCAAATCTGTAATTTGACCTTCACTCTGTGAGCGATTTCCAACCTTAGCTGCTCTAATATTTTGGCTACGCTGCTAAGTATATCATAACAACATTTTACAAATCTAGCTCCTCTACACTGCTTGTGATCCAATTCAGTAATCAATCCAACTTTGTGAAGGTCCGATATACTTGAAGGATATTGTAAATGAGGTCTAACCTAAATACCACAAAATATTCCATCATTATTCTTCCTCCCTTATTTTTCTTCCTTAGTACCTAGCTGCCCGTCATCACTCTAAATTTCTCTAAAGCCATCTAACACTCCTTGTTATTCATGCTAATGTTTTCAGATTCCATTCCCTAAAATATCTTCCCCATTTTTTCTTATTAAATTAGATATTACACTCCATTATTACTAACTTGTGATTTGTATCTGCATCTCCCCTCAGAAGAGTATGCGAATTAATCTCACTGTTCCTAAATCTGTGCCTAGAAATTTTATGGTGTAGCTGATATCTTTCTGACTCCATGGGCAATTTACCTTTGGTTTGTCTTGTTGTCTGTCCACTCTCTTCCTCTAAACACTTGTTATTGGAAGCGGATGATGAGGACCAGAAGGATCAGGTTCTTGTAATGGATATTTCTTATGTATGACAGATATTTTCTCCTCTTCTTCCATATCAGTATCAAACCTAACAAACAGTATGGTAGAAGGGCTTATGTGTTTTGTTGATTCCTGGAGCTTTGTTAGCTGGAGCAATGATATTTACTACTACTGCTGGTGTTATCCTATAAATGGGTAGGAGCCAGACGAAAGGTAGCCCACAGAGCATCTATCCAAAAATTGAAGGATTTCTATTCTTTGAAAGAAAGGGAAAACCATTAACTGAGATACAGAAAATGTCCTTGCCTAGTGTGGAATCCTGTACTCCACAAAATGGAGATCGTAAGGAGAGAGAACAAGAGAGACAGCCAAACAGAAGTCACCCGAGTCCAAGCAGAGAATATACGTATAAGGACAAAAATAATGATGGTCTGATATCAATATTTAAAATCAAATTATCGATTAAATCTCTTGCATAAATTGGAAGGATATCTCTTTAGAATTTTCGTTAAAAATGTGTTAATAGCTCCATCATACTATGGTAGTGGAGATCATGTCAATAAAATTTGAGCAATTAAGTGTGGAACAGACATTTAAGATGACATTTTTCTCATGGTTGATTAGTGATCAGAATGATGTTGTCTGATTGCAGTAGAGAGAAAAAATATTTGGGTCAAGATTAGTCAGTTTTGTTGGGAAGGCAGCCAACAGCTAAGGCCATGTGTGCCATTAAGGATGGGAGGGAAAGGAAGCGTGGGGAGAAACCTAGTGTTGGCATTAGCCTACTCTTGTCGAGAGGTGCCAAGAGCTCGGCAGTTCAACGTCCCATCTGACGGACGTCATACTTACTCAAAGGGCTCTCCACAAAGCACCTCAAGTAGGGATTGGGATACCACTTTGTTATCTCCAGGATTTGAACGGAGGTCTTCGTAATGGGAAGCTTGTACAATAGCCGCATGCTATTGTACAAGCAATATATTCCGCAATTACAAGCAATTGTATTCTGCACCATCCCAATCCCTAGTCAAAATTAGTCTGGTGTATATTCACCCCCTGACACACTCTAGTAGTGGCTTGCAGGGCATTAAAAATTACTAATAAAATCAATGACATTGAATCATTGGCAGCTGAGACTTTGACCTGGTAGAATACCTGTGAAGACCTGAATGTGGGAAGATTAGCTTTACGTTCTTATTTGTAGCATTGATGAAGCAGGAAATCATGAGTAAGTTTCTGTCAGATAAGTGTTAGTTAGTTCCCATTCAAAAAATAAAGGACACAATATATAAGGGGCATAGAACAATAAGTTAGATATCCCATGGAGCTGATGTGGTATATGTCATCTTTAATGAATTTAGAGGAGGACAAATGGTTGCTTAGAAGGTGAGGCTTAGGCCTAGGTATACCATTTTGACCTCAAAAAGAGGAGAGGCACATGTATTGCTGCAGATTGGTTGAAGTCACTAATAGAAAGTAATGTAGAATAAAATCAGATTGAATTTGTTTCATAGATTTTGGAAAGTGTTCAAAAGAGTAAACTGGGTTGACTTAATTAATGCATTGCAGAAACTAGGCATAGATTGGGTCATGATTGAGACATGCACAGGTGGCTTAACCACCACCTGTGCATGTCTCATGAATGTTCAGGTACAAATGGAGGACATAGAGATTCTGGATGGGCAGTGCTTAGAAGTGGAGGTAAGATGGGGTTTGGACAGGGGTTTTCATTATCTCTGGTGCTTTTTGATGCATGTGGAGAGAGGATGGTTAAAGAGGCAAAGGGAAGAACTGGGGAGAGGAATGAATGTTGGTGGGCAATTCGTAAAATCATTTATGTGTGCAGATGATCAAACTTTAGTTAAACAGTCAGCCATGGGGTTAAAAGTATTGTTGAGTGAATTAGAATGTCAGTGTGATAGATATGGGGTAAAAATCATCATAAACAATACCAAGGTAGTGTAGTTTTCCAGAAAGAGGAAAGCTAAGTGAAACTAGAAGGGCATAAACTGGTGTTGGTGGAACTGTTTTAATATCTCAGAAGTGTTTTGGGCATAAATGATCAAAATAGTAGGGATATGAAAATAGAATTGCATTAGAGCTGGAAAAGATGAATTAGATGGGAAGGAATGCGAATGAAGGAAGTTCTAGGCAGGGTGGGGAGGTTCAGGTGATTTGTGAATACATGTATATGAAAAAGAATGTGTACACACACACATGCACATGGTACATCCTCACTAATCTCTGAAACCTCAATATAAGTCAAGGGCTAATGTTTAGTCAACTTATTCAATTGCATAGTAAGCATATAAATCATTTCTAATTTCAGACATTGGAATGCGGTGATGGCATCGGTGGACCCATGTCAGAACTGGTATGGACATAAATTTTTCACTTTGGATTTGGTGATGGCTCTGTAATTCCATGATTACTGTTATTTGGAGCATTTTTATGTCGTGCAAAGCTAAGGCTGTGTTGCACATTAAAAAAAATTGTATGGATATATATGTGTGTGTGTATATATATATATATATATATATATATATATATATATATATATATATATATATATATATATATATATATATATATATATATATATATATATATATATATATATATATATATATATATATATATATATATATATATATATATACACTTTTTTGGAAAACCCACAAACGTGTAATGTAAATTCACTGATAGTCATAACAAACACAGAAACCAAAACACGAAAGAGGAAAAACTCACTGGTTCTCGAATTTTCGGTGGTCCAACCACCTTTCTCAAGAGGAATTAGGAACAGAACTTCTGTTCCTAATTCCTAATTCTGTTCCTAACTTCTGTCAGAACAGGAGTTCTGTTCCTAATTCCTCTTGAGAAAGGTGGTTGGACCACCGAAAATTCGAGAACCAGTGAGTTTTTCCTCTTTCGTGTTTTGGTTTCTGTGTTTGTTATGACTATCAGTGAATTTATATATATATATATATACACAACATACATATACATACACATATTTTTATATCTATGCATACACATGCATATATATTATATATATATATACATAGAGCAGGTAGAGCAGTTTACATATCTCGGAAGTGTTTTGGACCAATACGGTCAAAGTGGTAGGGACGTAAGGAGAAGAATTGCGCTAGGCAAGGAGGCTTTCTCAAGGAGGAGGGAGTTGATGACGGGGACGTTGAGTAGGGATGTTAGGACAAGACTCGTAAAAACTCTGATATGGAGCGTAGCTATGTACGGCGCGGAAACGTGGTCGCTGAAGCAGGAGGATAGACGTAGATTGGAGGCTTTTGAAATGTGGGTGTGGAGAAGAATGGAGAAGGTGAAATGGACCGAAAGGAAAACAAATGAGGAAGTACTGGAAATGGTGGGTGAGGAGAGGGGTTTGTTGAGAGAAATCCTATGGAGGCAGGAAAAATGGATGAAAG